>JADMNL010000023.1:389854722-390488611 GCA_016271365.2 Neoceratodus forsteri
GTTAGTTAGTTTCTGCATTGTGTACAATAGAGCTTTTTTTTTCTAAGTGTTATCATGTGTTTGTCAATACAGAATGAGAATTTGGTAATGCTGGTTGAGACCCAAATATTTTTTCTTACACAAATATTTTTTTGCTCCCTGAATAGAACAAGTGACCACTGACTAAGCAAGGCTGCACAACCTGACTGGTGGGACAGAGACTGTAAACCCTCTGGTGGCACAGTTAAGGAGCCCCACATTTTTTTTTCTCGCATACATTTTTTTTTGCTCCCTGAATCAGGGTTCAGAACAAGTGACCACTGACGAAGCAAGGCTGCACAACCTGACTGGTGGGACAGAGACTGTAAACCCTCTGGTGGCACAGTTAAGGAGCCCCAAATTTTTTTTTCTCGCATACATATTTTTTTGCTCCCTGAATCAGGGTTCAGAACAAATGACCACTGACGAAGCAAGGCTGCACAACCTGACTGGTGGGACAGAGACTGTAAACCCTCTGGTGGCACAGTTAAGGAGCCCCAATTTTTTTTTTCTCGCATACATATTTTTTTGCTCCCTGAATCAGGGTTCAGAACAAGTGACCACTGACGAAACACGACTGCACAACCTGACTGGTGGGACAGAGACTGTAGACCCCCTGGTGGCACAGTTAAGGAGACCAGTATTTTTTTTTCCTCACACAAATATTTTTGTGCTCCCTGAATCAGGGTTCAGAAAAGTGACCAGTGACAAAGCAAGACTTCACAACCTGACTGGTGGTGCAGATCCACTGGTGGCACAGTTAAGGAGACCAGAATTTTTTTTTCCTCACACAAATATTTTTGTGCTCCCTGAATCAGGGTTCAGAACAAGTGACCACTGATGAAGCAAGACTGCACAACCTGACTGGTGGGACAGAGACTGTAGACCCTCTGGTGGCACAGTTAAGGAGCCCCACATTTTTTTTTCCTCACACAGGTATTTTTTTGCTCCCTGAATCAGGGTTTAGAACAAGTGACCACTGACGAAACAAGGCTACACAACCTGACTGGTGGGACAGACCTCCTGGTGGCACAGTTAAGGAGACCAGAATTTTTTTTTCTCACACAAATATTTTTGTGCTCCCTGAATCAATGGCTCAGAACAAGTGACCACTGACGAAGCAAGACTGCACAACCTGACTGGTGGGACAGACACTGTAGACTGGCTACAAAACAAATCTCTGGGGGTCAAGTTTATTTTGATTTGGTCTAACTCTTCCAGTGTCGCATATCAAAGGGCTGTAAAGTGCACCAAAATGTTGATCTTCTGCGCAGTCACTGTTTTTTTTTTCTTCTTACTGTCAGTATTTTTTCCTATCCTTCAGCAGTTCAAAGAAAGCTGCTGCCCAGGTCTGCTGTGGAGACCACACAGTGATTCTGTTCCCCTCTCAAATCAAACCCAAATAGTTCTCCTCAAACCTTCAGATCTTTTTTTATTTAAGTAAAATTGCCTGCTCAGTCAGTTATTAAAACACAGCCAACACTTCTCTAAGAGTCAGTGACTCACAGGCAAGCTGTAGTTTTTATTCCAGTCACTGCAAGTTATTTTTCAGCAGTCAAATCAGTGAAAGCTGCTGCTCTGTGGAGTCCACACAATGATCTTTCCCTCCTCTGCCCCCTCACTCAGCCCACTTCAGAGTAACAGTAAATTAACAGTAAAGTTCAGTAAAATAATTTTCACTGTAATCAACACTGCAGTACTTCTTCAACACAGATAGGTTTATATTTTTTTGGGGGGGGGGTTAGCTGCCTGCTGTCACAAATCAGTAGTAGCCCTGACTTCCACACACTATAAAGCGATCTCAATCCTTGGAAAACACACAGTCACACTGGCAAAAGCCCTCGAGTGGCAGCAGACTACTTTAGTGGGACTTACCCCTAAGTATTGTAGCTGCTCCACTATAGGGCTTCTTGGCTGTCACTCTCCTGCTTCCTCCTCGATTGGTTCCACGATTTGGCGCCTTGCATGGTCTGCTGACTGTTAGATTAACAACCCCGTGATCACCGATGGTGCTTCCAGAACTGCGGTTACGCGATCAATACCTCAGTGACTGTAAGCATCCACTCCTTGCATGCATGCGCTCCTGGATGCTGGAATCTGCTGCTCGCTTGCGCACTCCTAGTGCGATCGCGAACATTTAAAGAGACAATAGCACTAGGGCAGCAATCAAGCAGGAAAGAGTGGCAGCAATACAAAATGAGAGGCGGACATTCAAGATAGCGTGGCAGGCCGCCTCTCAGTTTTAATGAATGGGGATCACTGCTGTGGTTCACCCCCTCAAACTTGGTGGTGGTGGGGGGAGTTGGACAGTTGCAGACGCAGCGTAAGGGGGGATCTCAGTTATCTCTGCTACTGAACTTTCCAGAACTGCTGCTATCTTCAGACTGCTTCTACGTGTGCATCACCAGATGACACACTAACATAGATAGCCACCCCACCCCCTTTCCCATTTTCTCTGTCCCTGTGGTATAGTGTGAGCCCCAGGATAACTAGGTCCCAGTCCTGGTATTGGGTGGCCCATGTCTCAGTGATGGCAGCTATGTCCACCTCCCCTTCCACCATCATTGCCTGCAATTCTACTGTCTTGTTACCCAGGTTCCTAGCATTCTCAATGGGACCACCCTCCAGTGTGGTCCCATCCTCTTCTTGCCTTTCCCCTCATCCCATCCCCTTCCCTTTTCAAATTCTGCCCCTGCCTAGCTATGAGGGTAGGCCTAAAGGACTCCCTTGTCTGGTGGTACCATTTGCTGCCCAACCCTTGGCTCCCCTCTCACCTTGTTTAAATTGTACTTAGCTTGTATGTATTCCCCCATCTTCTGCTTTAGGATCTCTGAGCCTTACTTGCTGAGGTGCAACCTATCCTGTGCGTACAGATCCTTGTTCTCCCACGTCCTGCCCCACTCCAAACACCATTCCGTAATCCATGGATACGGCTATGCATATTGGAGCCAAGAATCCCAGGACAGAGTACTACCTGGGTGGAGTCCGAGTATCTGCATCAGAGGAGGAGAAGGACCTGGAAGTAATGATGACTAGTGACCTGAAGCACTCCACGCAGTGCAAGAAAGCAGCAGCAAAGGCAAACAAGATGCTGGGATGCATAGCTAGGGGGATCAGTAGTAGGGGAGGAGAGGTTATACTACCCTTGTACAGGTCACTGGTAAGGCCTCATCTACAGTATGGAGTTCAGTACTGGTGCTCACACCTCAAAAAGGACATTAACCTACTAGAAAGGTCCAGAGGAGGGCTACATAGATGATAGCTGGTCAGCAGGGCAAGGCATACGAGGAGAGGTTGATGGCACTAAACAAGTACTCCCTGGAAGACAGGAGAGAGAGAGAGGGGACATGATTGGCACCTTCAAGTACTTGAAAGGGATAAATAAGGTTGATAAGGAGAGTCTCTTTAAGCTGAGCGGCAACCATAACACGAGGGGGCACAGCTTCAAGCTGAAGGGTGGGAGGTTTAGGAGGGAGGTCAGAAAACACTTCTTCAGAGAGAGTGTGATGGACACTTGGAATGCATTGCCAGAAGAGGTCATCTCATTGAAGACAGTGGGTAGCTTTAAGAGAGGCTGGGATAGGCATAATGAGAAGGTATGGATCATGGGTAGGGAGGATGGCAGGAGTGGGGAGGGAGGGCAGGGACATTAGCTGAAGCTGTGGACCCTGCAATAGGAGCAGACTTGATAGACCAAATGGCCTTCTTCTGCTGGCTTCTTCGTATGTATGTATGTTCGTATGGACCCACACCATTCCCCCTGCCATTTATTGAATTCTATGATTCTTTGTTTCCTAGCCGCACTTGCTCTTGGTACCGGGAAAATTTCAGAGAAAGCCACTGACCTTCTCTCTTTACTGCATAACCTTCCTACTTCCCTGAAACTCTCCTGCACCTCTTCTACACTTCTCCCCTCCAGGTCATTCCTTCCCAGGTTCACACTCCAGAGTGTGCAGTAGTGCCATAAATTACCACACTCCCCAGCCAGCCTGCCCTTAGCATGGTATTCCATGGATCAAACAACTCCTGTCTCCAAGTTGGCATGGAAACAGAAACATAGAATTTTATGGCAGATAATAGCTGCTTGGCCCACCCAGCCAGCCCATTTTTCCCTACCTACATTACTACAGCAGACCATACTTGATCTACAGCTCTTTCTCCCTCCATCCCTTCCTTTCCACTATGATTCCCTTGTGCCTATCCCATGCATTCTTAAACCCCACCAATGTTTTTGCCCCCATCTCCTCCACTGGAAAGCTGTTCCAGGAATTCACCCCTCTTTCTGTGAAGAATTACTTCCTCACATCTCTCCTGAATCTACCCCCCGCTTCATAGTATGTCCCCTTGTTCATGAGCACCTTTTTATCAGAAAAATACCTCTTTTCTGTACTTTATGTACTGTGTGAGGTATTTAAAGGTCTCTATCATGTCCCTCCTCTACCTTCTCTTTTCCAAGTTGTACATATTGAGGTATTTTAGTCTCTTCTCATAGGGTTTTGATGCAGACCCTGCACCATTTTAGTTGCCCTTCTCTGGACCGCCACCCCTCTCTCTATATCCTTCCAGATATGTGGGGCCTGATTTTCAAAAGACTGGGACTGGCGCAAGGGGCTTGCATCATGGAGAAGTGGCACAAAGGGCTTCTTGTGCCGCACCTTGTTCCAGTCCCGATTTTGTAATGCACCCTGCACCACTGGGCGACCGCCTGCGCCAACCAAGTTTACACCATCCTTGTGACAACCACACTGGTGCACCATGGTGGAAGAGGGCTTGTGCAGGGGCAGTGCTGCGGTATCCCCTACAGTGGGACTTTTGAAGCCACCCCCCCAACGGACACATGGACCCTGCTGATAGGCCAGTCTGGAGTTGGGTGGGAGGTGCCCCTGTGCCCCCCTGACAAAGGTGCCCTCACAGCCCCTGACACCTGCCAGATGACTACTAGAGCAGTCAGTGGTCCGTGGCAGGTAGGAGCCCTCTAGGCCCCTCCCATGGTGGTACAAGTGCAGCTGTCCCCCCATCTCCTACGGACCTACGCTGTCCAGTAGTGGCCATGCACTGGGCCTGTCAGGGGCTGTTGCCACTCCCTATCCCAATCCATCTCCCCCCCCCCCCGTGACACATCTCCCCTTCAGCACGACCACCAGCCATCTGGGCAACCAGCCGGTGGGTCACCATCACTGGCTACAGCTGCCACAAGCCTGTCCCACAGCTTGTTGCATTCCCTCCCATGAACCATTTCTTTGCTGCACGAGTTAGCTTGCAGAAAACTCAGGGACTTTAGCACCGAGACCCGTATTCTTTCAAAATCCAGTGCAGGGTCCCTGGCACACCTGAGTTTGTCACATGCAGCGGTTCGACACATGATATGCTGATCTCGGGGCTCACTGAAAATTGAGCCCATGGTCTCCAGAACTGGAGACTGTATTCTAGGTGGGGTCTTACTAGTGATCTATACAGAAGCAGCATCACCTCCCTCTTTCTGCTGGTGATAGCCCTCCCTATGCACCCTAGCACCTCACTAGACCTCCTTACTGCCTTATCGCACTGCCTGGCTACCTTTAGATCATCAGATATGATTATCCCTAGGTCTTTTTCCTTCTCTGTAGTCATCAGCACCACTCCACCCATTTTGTACTTCATGCCTGGGTTCCTGTGCTCTTAGTGCATTATTTTGCACTTTTTCATATTGAAACCCAGCTGCAGTACCCTTGACCACTCCTCTAATTTTCTCAGGTCTCTGCTCATCCTTTCTACCCCCTGGAGTGTTCATTCTATTGCAGATTTTGTTGTAATCCGCAAAGAAGCAGATCTTCCCTTCCAGTTCCTCTGTAATATAACTTATAAAGACATTAAGGAGGACCGTTTCCAGCACTGATTCCTGAGGCACCCCACAGGTCACCCTCCCTTCCTCAGAGTGAACTCTGTTTAGTACCATTCTCTGTCACCCATACTGTGACCAGTTCTTTATCCAATTTACCGGTGTAACCCCCCCTGCAAATGGGGGTTCCCAAAAGACTTCCAGGAGCTTGCTTGAATGCTCCAAGCCTGAATGGTGTTTGGCATTTAAGCCATTTATCAGTGAGTGTTTTTAGAACCTCTGGTACTGTCTCTTTAAGAGCTGTCTGCTTGCAGACATAATTAGTTTGTATGGGGGACTGTGTGTTTCTTTGATTGAGTACCACTCAAGCTGCTGCCATAATTCACTTCATTTTTGCAGTCACTAGAGTGCAAAGGAACCTATCTGAAAGATGTAACTGTTTGCCAGAAATTATTTAGAGTAATAATGAAATTACAGTTTGTCTAACCTGCTTTCTTTGCAGTCAGAACTGTGTCTGCTAGTTCCCATTCTAGTTTTGAACTGCTGAACTGGACCAATCAGTGTGGGTAAGCTAGCTCTAAAATGGTGCCTTGGGCAGAATCAGAACTTGGACTCATAATCTGAGCCAGCCACAAGAGGATTGTATGGGCAGTGACTCTGGGAGATGTAGTTTAGACTTCAGTGCCTTTTGGACCAACAGCAGCAGTCTATTGTGAGTGATGCCAATCCAGTCAAGAACTGGGAGGAACTCAAAGGAAGTGCCCGTTTTGTCGGTTGGAGTTTCAGTTGAGCTTTGGCAGTGAAGAAGGAAGGAGCCCTGTGCTTTTTCAGTGTGCAGTTTTAGTCAAAAACGTGTGTAAGGCCCAGAGTTCCGGTCTGCAGCTTGTGTAACTGCTTGTTAGGACTGAATCCGTCTTGTGAAAAGAATCAAAGGATCTCTGAAGAGTAGAAACCAGGCTCACCCTGTAGAAGACTGGAGGAATTGCTGAAAATGGCACTTGGTCTGTCAGGAACTGAATCTGCTGTGTGTTCTCCCGGTATTGTGCAGTAATTCGATCGGGATACAGATGCAGCCTGCCTGGTATAGTGCTTTCTTTTATATGGATGTGAAGAGGTTTGTGTACTCAAGTGAGCCCTGCTGACATTGAAGGACCCTATCTTATTTGGAGGTCGTGAGTACTAATTCAGGGTCGCTCCTGTTGAATTGCCACATTAAATCCAAATGGAATTACTGTACTGCTGACTGTTTAATTCTCCTTTTCTGTGTGAAAGGGCCCTACCAGCTGCCACGGTTTGGACTAGCCACTAGGGCTTGGGTACCCAGGACAGTAACTGATAGGGATAGGCCTGTGCACAGAGCCATAGGTAGATTATTAGAGTGATAAGCTAATTAACCTGATTTCCCCTGTCCTTGTTATATCCCCTAAATAAATCAGAGCTGCTTGTTTCAGCAAAGTTATACTGCCTGAGGTATTTGTCTATGTTAAAGTACTGTACTGTGATTGTTGCACTGTATCTCATTTCACAGGAGGTCCCAGTGCCGGAACTAGACCTGGGGTAAGTGTATACTGTGAAGGTAATTTGATATATTGTGTGGGCCACTAGTGGGAAGAAAGGGTTGCAGTGTCCCAGAGGCTGTGACCAAGTTAGTTTAACTATTGCAAACCCTGACCCTGGGTGGAGGCACCCGCCATTGGATCCAGGCCCCTCAACCTGTTAGTGGCAAATCAGGCAGGGTAGTAGCCCTGGGATAGCGCCATCTAGGGGTTACATCTTGGAGGCTCACCGCTGGGATTGTGTGTCCCTCTAGTGGCCATTATTTACTAACCACTGTTAAGAAAAAAATGGGTACCCCGACAGAAGTGGCTGTGCACCGGCTGGTGGAGTGGTGTACTGGGAGGAGATCGACCCCAAAATGCTATGCTTATCCTGGACATCCCCTGGGTATCAATACGACATTGTGCAGGAGTACTTTCCAAGGTGGAAGGTTTACAAACCCTGTGGTGGTGGGTCGGCATGCTAATCTGCTCACCCACACTTTCCTGGCCCTAGTAGAGTTTAAGGATCCCATAGATAGCTCCAAAGTGCCACAGACCATTACCCCAGAGGAGCCCTCACTGCTTGGAGAGTGATAACTAAGGACAGTAGAGACCAGGGGAATCAGCCCCACCACTATCTGAAACTTTTGAGGAGAAATTTGCTGAATGGTTGCTGGGAGAGGGAAAACTGTGGAGGACTTGAAGAAACTATTCTTGCCACCTGGGGTTTCCTCCCCAACACCCTCTCCTGCTCCAGTGCCCGTAATGGTGGCTGAGCCAATGCAGACTCCTATTTCTGCACCTGCCATTAGTCCACGACTCTTACCCGAGGTTGAGGATCTTCTCTGGCACCCTCCCACCCCCAAGGGGAGGATGACTGGGAGACCTGGATAGACTATGTTGCCCCCAAGTGCTAGAATGGCAATGCCTGGAAGGCTAAAAGTAAAGAGGGTTAGTGAGAGCCTCCGAGGTCCCGCCCCTGCTACCATCCTGCTAAATGGGCCAGTAACCCTGAAGCGACTGCACAGGCCTATCTTGAGGCCTTGGAGAATGTGTATGGGAGCCCAGATTCTGATGAGGACCTATGGTGGAGAGTAAGAAATGCACAACAGTACCAAGGGGAGTTGTTGTCTGTGTATGTCTCTCGGCTGGAAAATTGTTGCAAGAATGCCTCAGAAAGGGTAGTTTGCCAGCGATTGAACTGGACCGAACCAGACTGGACAGAACCTTAAGTCTGTCCCTTCTCAGAACTGCTGTTGCTTCAGTTATGCCTGGCAAATGGACTGAATCCCCACCTCCTATGATGAGTTAATGAGAGAAATTCGAGGAGTTGAGAAAAGGCGACCTCGGGAGGTACCTGCACCAACAGCTGTGGCTACGACCTGAGTGACTGAGGGTGACCCATCAAGTGAAGTTCAGGGCAGAGGTTGACAGTCAATGAGTGCTCTGACAAGGAAAAGATATGCCACAATGGGAGCGAACTGTTGAGAGAGATCCGGATTCAAAAACAGTCCTTTATGAAGGCCACGCCTGCAAGTAAGGCCTGACCTATGTCCGACTGCATCTGCTATGGGGTGGGGTACCACCCATGTATCTCCTGCTGATAACAGCTCCAAACTCAATTCCTTGACCATGAAGTGGAGAAACTGACGAGATGTCTCCAATGCTTATCACGCCGCAGACAGAGATGGCACCCAGGTTTCCAGTTAGTAATACCCCGCCCTGGCTCCCAGTGTGGCGCCTCAGCCAGCTCAAACTCCAGAAAGTATGTTTTGCTATAATTGTGGGAAAGATGGGCACATGAAAAGGAATGCCAGTCCCCAAAAGACACTGACAAAGTTGCATATAGGCTACAAGGAGAGCTTCAAGAAGAAATCAGTGGTTAAGAGGTACCTACATGATCCCAGTGAGGGCACCAAAATGCTAATTCACGTCCTTTGTGGCAAGGTCAGTTGCCCAGGCCCCCACTACCGCCCTCCAGACTGGTCCAGAATAGTGGGTCCCTCCATGGAGACCACTGTAAAGGTGAATGGAGTGTCTACAAGAGCTGTATTAGACAGTGGCTCCCAAGTGACAATTATGTCCAGGATTGGTATCAGAAGCATTTGTCAGACGTACCCTTACAACCATTAGAAGGACTGCATGTATGGGGGTTAAGTGAGAAGGCCTACCCCTATTCCGGGTATATCCGAATTTGGCTGTCTTTCCCCACCTCCGTGGCTGGAGTGGCCGAACAAGTAGAGACCCTAGCCTTAGTGTGTCCCCCCACTGGACTGTATGATAGTGTCCCTTTGTTGATTGGAACAAATGCTCATATGTTCGGAAGGCTGGCACAGTTGTGTTATGAAAAACAGGGTCAAAGACTAGTAGAGCTTTAAGAGTTCCGGCTTTAATTAAGAAGGCCTATGAGGCACAGAGAGATGCTGAAAAACAGAACCAGAGGAACCGGTCGGAATTGTATGGAAGAAGGATCCTGAGTCTCTGATCCTGGCCAAATGCCCAGTGTACCTTACAGGGAGAGGTCCATATCAGAAAGGATGTTAAGAATAAAATATTAATGTTGATGCACCAGGCTATGGAAAATTGCCAGAGGGATTGCTGGTCAAGCCTAGTATTTTGCCCGCTAGAGCCCATGCTTATGCCAGAAGGGTAATGGTCCAAGTTCATAATGTGTCTGAAAAGACATTCAGTAAACAGAGGTTGCATCCTGGCTAGTGTGCATTGTGCAGACACTGCAGTGCTACCCAGCAGCAAGAGTTCAAGGAAGAATGACAGAGTAACGCCTGACTTGTTTGACTTCGACCTCCGCTGCCAGCTGAATGGAAAGTGAGGATCAGTGAGAAGCTTGCCCAGAGAGACCAGGTGTTTTCTTTAAAGGAATGGGATGTAGGATGCGGCAAGGAGCTGGAGCACAATATCCGCTGCAGGACGAAAGACCATTTCGTGAGAGGTCTCACGCCTGGCACCTGCTGACATAGATGATGTGAGACGGCATCTGCAAGAGATGTTAGCTGCTGGTGTAATACAAGAATCCAGAAGCCCTTATGCTTCCCCATTGTGGTAGTGAGGAAAAGAATGGAACAGTAAGGATGTGTGTGGATTATCGCACCTTAAACCGGCGGACTATCCTGATCAGTACACAATGCCCCGCATTCAGGATGCTTTGACTGCCTAAACGGGAGCAAGTGGTTCTCTGTGCTGGATCTCCTGAGTGGGTACTACCAGATCCCGATGGCCCCAGAGGACCGTGAGAAGACGGCCTTTATCTGTCCGCTTGGCTTCTATGAATTCATGAGGATGCCTCAAGGATTTCAGGTTCCCCAGCCACTTTTCAACGATTGATGGAGCGTGCAGTGGGGACATGAACTTACTAGAGTGCCTGGTATACCTAGATGATGTTATTGTGTTTGGCAACTCACTGGAGGAACATGAGAGCAGATTATTTAAGGTATTGGACCGACTGGAGGACTTTGGCCTTAAACTGTCCATTGATAAGTGTCAATTCTTCAAACATCAGTAAAGTATGTGGGACACATAGTATCCACCGAGGAATAGAGACCGACCAAGAAGTTGAGGCCTTGACCACCTGGCCACAGCCCAAAATCTAAAAGAACTGCAAAGATTCCTGGGATTCTGTGGTTATTATCGGCGCTTCATCAAGGACTATTCAAGAGTGATCCGCCTTTACTTAACCTTACTCAAGGGTATCCCCAACCCACAAAAAATACCAAAAGTCAGCGTCCCTCAAGACTGAAAGAGTGTATTTTCATCCGAGTGAAGTATTTGGGGCCCGCTGGACTCCTGATTGTGAGACTGCTTTTCATGAGATCATATATCAACTTACCCATGCTCCAGTGCTGGCCTATGCCGATCCAAGAAAACCTTACGTCCCTGCACACTGATGCTAGCTTGCAAGGGTTGGGGGCTGTGTTGTACCAAGAGCACAGAATGGCCTGAGACCAGTGGCCTTTTGCCAGTAGAAGCCTGACCCCATCCGAAAAGAACTATCCTGTACATAAGGTAGAGTTCCTAGCTTTGAAGTGGGCTATTGTTGACCAATTCCATGAGTACTTGTATGGGGCTAAAATACTAGTAAAAACTGACAATAATCCTTTGACCTATGTGCAGACCTCAGCTAAGTTGGATGCCACTGGCCATAGGTGGCTTTCTGCATTATCTACATATGACTATGCTCTCGAATACCGAGCAGGTCTGAACCACATAGATGCTGATGCTCTCTCCGAGGCCTGTTCCCAGAATGATTGGGTCCGATTGGCAGAACCTGACATTCGGGAACTCTGCTGAAGTTTGACAGGAGGAACAAATGTCCACGGACGAGTGGACTGCATGGTGGATTGCTTGGGAGCCTCTGAGAATTGCATACCTGCTGCTTATTGCCACTTTTCTGCAATAGACATTGGTGCACTGCCTCAGCTGGACAATGACAGTATTCGGCGGCTCAACTCACGATCCCATGATCAAAGCAGCTTTAGAAGCCCTCTATGCAGAAAAGATGTGTCCAAATTACGCCCACTGATTTGAGAACTGCATTGTTATACAAAGAAGGTCCTAAGTTGAAACTGATCAATAAACTGTTATACAGAGAAACAGTAGACAGAGGGGGACAAGTAGACAAACAACAACTAGTGCTGCCCACTGCCTTTCGAGACTCAGTACTGAGGTCCTTGCACAACCACATGGGGCACCTTGGTATAGACAGAACACTTGACTTGGTGAGATCCAGATTCTATTGGCCTAAGATGGGGGCTGATGTGGAGCAACACATTCAAACTTGTAGTCGCTGCTTACAGAGGAAAGCTTTGCCCCAGAGGGCTGCCCCCCTTGTTAACATCACCACCAGTGCACCCATGGAGCTGGTCTGTATTGATTTTCTGAGTTTGGAGTCAGATCAAAGAAATATCAGTAATGTGCTGGTGGTCACTGACCATTTCACGAGATATGCCCAAGCTTTCCCACCAAAGACCAGAAAGCATCCACTGTGGCCAAAGTACTTGTAGAAAACTTTTTGTTCACTATGGGGCTCCACAAAGAATCCATTCTGATCAAGGGAGAGACTTTGAGAGTCGTCTGATCAAAGAGATGCTTTCTCTGTGGGGAGTGCGAAAGTCCAGAACCACTCCTTACCACCCCCAGGGGGACCCACAGCCTGAACGTTTCAACCGCACTTTGCTAG
The DNA here is from genome assembly GCA_016271365.2 of Neoceratodus forsteri. Taxonomy (NCBI): domain Eukaryota; kingdom Metazoa; phylum Chordata; order Ceratodontiformes; family Ceratodontidae; genus Neoceratodus; species Neoceratodus forsteri. The sequence continues at coordinate 389,867,291 of JADMNL010000023.1, forward strand.
ATATGCTAGGTGCCCTGCACCCAAAGGACAAGCCTAGATGGAGCCAACAAATTAGCACCCTGGTACATGCTTATAACTGCACCAAAAGTGATGCCACTGGATTCTCCCCCTACCGCCTGATGTTTGGAAGAGAAGCTCGACTACCAGTAGATGTGTGTTTTGGGGTCTCTACTGATGGGGTTCAAGCTGACAACTATTTACAGTATGTGCAAAAGTTAAAGGCCCAGCTAACTCATGCGTACCAACTGGCTCAAACCATGGCTGCCAAAAGAAATCTGGCCAACAAAGAAAGGTATGATAAAAGCATTGAAAGCACAGGAACTCCAGGAGGGAGATCGGGTATTGCTAAGAAATCTGGGACTGCATGGCAAGCACAAGATTGCTGACAGATGGCACCATCTCCCTCACATTGTAGTGGGCAAACTAGATGATCTGCCAGTGTACAAAGTAAGGCCTGAGAATAATTCAAAAGATGTAAAACAATGCATAGAAATCATTTACTGCCCATTGGACAAATCTTAATTGAGTCTGAGCCCCTAGAAGATGCCCCTCTGGACCAGTGACTAGAGCTGCTGCTAAGAAAAGATCAAGAAAGTCTGCACCTACAGAAGCAAAGTTAAAGTGTTCCCTCCACAAGTCCCAGTTGAGCATGACTGTCAGTCCATATCGGAAGAAAGTGAGAGTGACTTTGAATACTATCCTTCTTACGAACTGAGTCAATTGTTTCGGGCAATCCCCTAGTCAATACTGGAGATGAAGCTGGGCCTTCTGGACTGTCTAAGCCCCTCAGCTTCATCCCTGGAGCCAGTGCTCCCAGAAAGTGAAGTGCAAAGCATCAGATCAGATGAAATGGAATCATTGTGCATGGTTGAACTGTTTGAGCTTTCAGGGAGGAAATGATAGATTGGGGCAGACTGGTGATACACCTGAACAAGAAGAGTATTTTGAGTGCCCTGACAGTCCACTGCCAGTGTCCGAAAGCTCTCCATGCAAGCCAAATGTTGTGGACTCAGAAACTGTAACTCCTGGAGCTGAAAGTGCCCAAGTTCTAGCCTCTCTACCCCCATGGAGACTCCCTGACAAGTGAGGACAATGCTGAAAATGAGGCTCAGAGTGCAGAGACTATAACAGTTCCCCTAGAAAGACTGGTCGAGCTGTAAAGCCTGTGGTGCACCTCAGTTATGATTCACTTGGGAGGCCTGTGGACTTGCCTCTCAATGTTGTCCATAAAGGAGTGTATGTGTCCCCGAGCTCATTGCCCAAACTGAGCATCAGTGCTAACTCCAAGTTACTTGTGTTGCCCTCTAAGTATGGTGCCCTTGCCCCATCCAGCCCCAAGGTAACTGATAGGGAAGGGCCCCCTCTCTTCAGGGTTTCATGTACAAGAGGTAATAACTTGAGTTATGGTACAATGTGTATGTAATACTGTGTAAAGAGTGACGTACTGCAATGTTTCAGAAATGTGTTCTTGGTAAAATGATATATTGACTGATGATTACATGTGCGAGCCTAATGCAAATGTATATGGTTGCAGTTGAAACTTATGGTACTTGCTTGACGCGACGTCAAGCTTTCCCAGGCTAGGAAGGTGTAACCCCTGCAAATGGGGGTTCCCAAAGACTTCCAGGAGCTTGCTTGAATGCTCCAAGCCTGAATGGTGTTTGGCATTTAAGCCATTTATCAGTGAGTGTTTTTAGAACCTCTGGTACTGTCTCTTTAAGAGCTGTCTGCTTGCAGACATAATTAGTTTGTATGGGGACTGTGTGTTTCTTTGATTGAGTACCACTCAAGCTGCTGCCAATTCACTTCATTTTGCAGTCACTAGGAGTGCAAAGGGAACCTATCTGAAAGATGTAACTGTTTGCCAGAAATTATTTAGAGTAATAATGAAATTACAGTTTGTCTAACCTGCTTTCTTTGCAGTCAGAACTGTGTCTACTAGTTCCCCATTCTAGTTTTGAACTGCTGAACTGGCCCAATCAGTGTGGGTAAGCTAGCTCTAAAATGGTGCCTTGGACGAATCAGAACTTGGACTCATAATCTGAGCCAGCCACAAGAGGATTGTATGGGCAGTGACTCTGGGAGATGTAGTTTAGACTTCAGTGCCTTTTGGACCAACAGCAGCAGTCTATTGTGAGTGACAGCCAATCCAGTCAAGAACTGGGAGGAACTCAAAGGAAGTGCCCGGTTTTGTCGGTTGGAGTTTCAGTTGAGCTTTGGCAGTGAAGAAGGAAGGAGCCCTGTGCTTTTCAGTGTGCAGTTTTAGTCAAAAACATGTAAAGGCCCAGAGTTCGGTCTGCAGCTTGTGTAACTGCTTGTTAGGACTGAATCGTCCTGTGAAAAGAATCAAAGGATCTCTGAAGAGTAGAAACCAGGCTCACCCTGTAGAAGACTGGAGGAATTGCTGAAAATGGCACTCGGTCTGTCAGGAACTGAATCTGCTGTGTGTTCTCCCGGGTATTGTGCAGTAATTGCGATCGGGATACAGATGCAGCCTGCCTGGTATAGTGCTTTCTTTTATATGGATGTGTGAAGAGGTTTGTGTACCTCAAGTGAGCCCTGCTGACATTGAAGGACCCTATCTTATTTGGAGGTCGTGAGTACTAATTCAGGGTCGCTCCCTGTTGAATTGCCAGATTAAATCCAAATGGAATTACTGTACTGCTGACTGTTTAATTCTCCTTTTCTCTGTGTGAAAGGGCCCCTACCAGCTGCCACGGTTGGACTAGCCACTAGGGCTTGGGTACCCAGGGACAGTAACTGATAGGGATAGGCTGTGCACAGAGCCATAGGTAGATTATTAGAGTGATAAGCTAATTAACCTGATTTCCCCTGTCCTTGTTATATCCCCCAAATAAATCAGAGCTGCTTGTTTCAGCAAAGTTATACTGCCTGAGGTATTTGTCTATGTTAAAGTACTGTACTGTGATTGTTGCACTGTATCTCATTTCACAGGAGGTCCCAGTGCCGGAACCAGACCTGGGGGTAAGTGTATACTGTGAAGGTAATTCTGATATATTGTGTGGGCCACTAGTGGGAAGAAAGGGGGGTTGCAGTGTCCCAGAGGGCTGTGACCAAGTTAGTTTAACTATTGCAAACCTTGACCTCTGGGTGGAGGCACCCGCCATTGGATCCAGGCCCCTCAACCTGTTAGTGGCAAATCAGGCAGGGGTAGTAGCCCCTGGGATAGCGCCATCTAGGGGTTACACCACCTTTGGACCCACTCGTAAGCTTGCTTACTAGTCTCCTATGTGTAACGGTGTCAGAAGTCTTACTGAAATCTAGGTAGGCCACTTCCACCACTCCATCTGATCTAATTCCTTTGTCAACCAGTCAAAGAAATCTATCAGATTCGATTGACATTACCTCCCTCCTGTGAAACCATGCTGTCTCAGGTGTTGCAACCTACTCGATTCAAGATATTTCACAGTCTTTTCCTTCAGCGGTGATTCCATTAACTTTCCCACCACCAATGTCAGGCTGACTAGCCTTTAATTGCCAGCCTCCTCCCTGCTACCACTTTTGTGTAGTGAGACTACATTTGCCTTCCTCCAGTCCTTAAGAACCACTCCAGATTCCAGTGAGCTGTTAAATAGGACTGTCAGAGGTGCAGCCCATATTTCCCTGAGCTCCCTAAATACCCTTGGATGCACCCTGCCTGGCCCCATTGCTTTGTTTCCCTTCAGATTAGCAGCTCTCTTCAGGACTGCCTCTTCCAAAAACGAACTAGTGTCCACCTCCCTCCCTCCGAAGCTTGTTTTACTTTTTTGTGGCCCCTCCCCTTCTCCTTTCTTTGTTTGTCAAGCATGGGATTTGGACACCTGCTAAACAAATGTAGTACTCTGTAGGAATATGCATTTGCATTCTTAGCCACGAGGCTAGGGCTGTGTGCTGTAATTGCCCCAGTGGGCAAGCTCCTGGGTGCACTTTCTGTAGTCACGCTCACTTGGACTGGTATAGGAAACATCTGGACTTGTAGCGGTTACAAGCCTGCATGTGTAAGTACAGAGTTTCATCTGTTGAACTCATGCTAGCATAATTAAAGGCAGAAAGAAATGGGATGATGGAGCTATAAACCCAAGGGCCCACATGGTTGCGCAGCACAGTAAACTTGCTATTTGCTGATATTGCTGCTATTGCCTTGTTTACTGACATCTGCCTTTTCTGTTAATATTTACATTTCGAGTGCCTGCAATTCATAAGTGTCTGTGTACAGAAAGGCGGAATGAAGCTTTCATGCAGGTGTTACAAGTTTCATTTTGTCTGCTTTCATTGCTGCCAATTGATTGCCTTCTATTATGAAAAGTTCAACCTCTCAGGCAACCAAGAATTGCTGACACCTGTTCTTCTCTGCATTTATGTTTCAGTCCCCTTGTACTGGTTCCAGCTATTGTTTCCTTAGTGCCTTTTTTTTATGTAACCCCTAGGTGGCGCTATACCAAGGGCTACTACCCCTGCCTGTATGGCTAGTGACAGGTTAAGGGGCCTAGGTCCAGTGATGGGTGCCTCCACCCAGAGGTCAGGGTTGGCAGTGGTTAAACTAGCTTGGGCACAGCCCTCTGGGACACTGTGACCCCCTTTGTTCCCACTAGTGGCCCACACAGGACATGGGAGTTACCTTCCCAATATCCCACATATGCACACTTTTTTCACATACAGTACCACTTACCCTAAGGACTGATTCTGTAGCATGTCCCTGAGGACCCCCTGTAAAACAAGGTTAGGTAATGCACACAACCACAATGCAATGTTGGCACTATATGTATTGACACCACAGACAGGTTATAATTTAACAACAACAAATCTGATTTATTTAGGGGGCAGTAACAAGGAAGGGGGCAAATCAGGTTGATTGGCAGTAAACACACGAATCACAGTACTGTGCATGCACTTCAGGGTCCAAAAGTCACACTCTCTGGGTACCCAGGATGGGGGGGGGGGCTAGCCAGGTCCGTTGCCCGGGGTTGGCCAGCTGGTGCAGATGGATGGGGCCCTGCAAGGAGAAAATACGCGCACAGCACACAATTGTAATCCGGAGCCGGATGGCTCTGTCCACAGAAAGAAAATACAAAGCAATCAGTTGATACACTTCGATTAAATGAAAGGTGCAGGGTACTACCCTGATTTGTACTCACGATACCCAGAGCTGAGAACAGGATGGAGAATGTTCGTTCTGGATTGCCAGACAAGCAGGGTATGGAGATAAGGCCCTCGTGGCAGGGCCCAACTGCATTTGAAAACAGGCGGATTCAGTCCGAATCAAGCTGGGTTCTGCTTCCAGCTTCAGCATACAACTCACAGTACAGGGGAAATAAGATCACGATTCCCCACAAGCACCAAGCACATTCATATGTAAAGGAAATTACTATACCAGGCAGGCTGCTCCTCAATCCCGATCGCAAAACACTGCAAAAACCCGGGAACACTCACAGTAGCTTCAGTTCCTGACAAGCCAATTGCACTTCAGCAAAATCTTCAGTCTTCTAAAGATTAAGCCTGGTTCCCACACTTCTGCTTCTTCTTCTTCCTCCAAAAGCTCGGATTCAGTTTGATTTGAAAGTACTAACGGCCACAGACTAACTTAGGGGTCTACCCACGCACTTCCTGCAAGGACTACTCACCGCTCGAACAACAGAGCTCCTTCTCCCTTCACAGTCACCTCAGGTCTGGCTTACCAACAGAAAACTTAGGGACTTTCACCTAGATCCAGAGAGTTTGGTTGGTTGGTTCAGTTGTCAGTCACAGCAGGGCTCCTTCTGTTGGTGCAAAAAGGTGCCAAGGTCCAAACTACAATTCCCAGAGGCACCTGCCATACAGCCCCTTTACAGCAAGCTCCAGATGAGAGTCCAAGTTCTGATTCGCCCAAAGCAGGCTCCATTTTAAAGGTCCCCCAACCCAACTGGTCCAATTCAGAAGTCCAGGACCAAAATGGAAGGGCTAAACAAACAGAGTTCAAGCTGCAAGAAAGGCAGGTTAGACAAACTGCAGTTTTACTACTACTCTCAATATTTTCTGGCAAACAGTTACACCTTTCAATTAGGCTCCCTCTGCGCTCTTAGCGACTGCAGAAACACAGTGATTAGACCGCAGCTCGAGCGGGACTTGAGCAGGGACACACACAGTCCCCCCATACAAACTAATTATGTCTGCAAGCAGACAGCTCTTAAAGAGACAGTACGCAGAGGCTCTAAAAACACTCGCTGCAGTTTCATTTAAAGGCTTAAATGTCGAACACCATCCAGACTTGGAGCACTTAGCAAGCTCCTGGAAGACTTTTGGGAACCCCCATTTGCAGGGGGGTTACATTTAAACTGACTCTTTTTTCCTTCCTTTATAGACTGACCTTTTCAGTCAGTTCCTGGCAGTCTCCCAGATCCATCACTGCATCAGTCTGTACTGAGTCATACCTTCTGCGACGTGCCCCCTAAAGTGGGATCTTCAGGGGACCCCAAACCCCTGCAAAGATTGAATCCAGTGACTCCTCCGGACAGGTGTGGCCTGGGTTCCAAGAGTATGTTTTTTTATTATTATTATTATTTGTTAAGGCCCACTAGGCCCAAGGCCTGTTTCCAGGGGAAACTGGGAGCACTGGGGAGGTCGAGTGACTTGATCAGGGTCACATGGTATGCAAGTGCAGGTTTTGGGACACACAACCAGGCCTGCTGGATGTAAAAGCTCATTCACAGATCATTACTCTAACCTCTAGGCTAAACTGGGCATGGGCTTACCACTTTCCTCCCCTCCTGCAGGATGTCAGCATGCAGTGAGGGCTCCAGAGGGGTGTGCATGCAGTTACACAAAGTGTAGGGGCACATTGGGCTCTGTCTACCAGTAACCTGAATTAAATGTTGCACTAGCATCATGTGTTACTGCTCTTGAGCGCTCTTTCAGTTTGTTTCTTTGCTGGATCTGTCCCACCAATGGCAGCACTGATTGTTATTGTGCGCATTTCATTTTGTATGGTCCTCACACGCATGCAGTGCATGTTCAAGCAGAGCCAGCTGACATTCCCACCCTCTCAGCTGCTCTACTTGTACTACCACCTGTGGCCACCCAGGTGGCAATCATGTGGTGGAGTCAGTTTTCCTTCTTCCCTGCAGGAGGTGAACATTTCCTGGGACCTTCGAGCATCTTCCTCCTCCTCCTCCCAGCCAGCTTTCCGACATCCTGGACTCGTTTACAAACCTGAGTCGATGGCATCACAAGCAGCAATGTGGCCACTGCACTGACAGTTAGTACTTTTTAGAGAAAGTTCAGTTGAGCAATGCTCATTTACAGGGACGTCCTGGAGAGGACAAACAAATGATACAGAAATGAACTGGATACCGATTTAGAGCACAGATGGCATATCTAGCTGCATATCTGTTTTGCGGAAAATATCAAGGCAGTTACAAGGCAGTTTACAGTCAATAGTGTTGGAATAGTTCATTACACAGCTTTTGCAAAAGATCTCAAGACAATTACAGTCCAAGTTCAGTAGAACCAGTGGGCAGTTCCAGATCATTAATGAAAAGGCTGCGCAATTATATGAGACGCGGCACATGCGAAGTAGATGATTCTTCAATAGGTGGAGTGCTTGGGGAAGTTGTGACACTAAAGGATCATGAATAAATCCTATAAATACATTTTTAAGTGGCTCTTATGGTAGATTAGTATGCCACTCCCCCTCTTGCCCCCAGCTCTGTCCAGTTGGGTGAATTCATACCCAGTGAGTTCACAGGCAGAGTCAGGGACAGAGGGTTTCAGCCAGGTCTCCGTCACTCCTAGGATGTCGGGTTTGTAGAGTGCAACCCATGCTAATAGCTCATTACGATTAGGCAGCAGGCTCCTAATGTTAAGATGAGCTATTTTTAGCCCCTTACCCATGCCCCATACGGGAGGGATTTTGTGGGTCAGATTTAATGGGCCAGGGTTGGTTTCAATATCACCGGCCACTAGTAGTGCAAGTAGGAGGAGCCAGGGGAGATACCACCTCCTATGCACTTGACAACCTGGGAGTTTTTTAGCACGGGTACGCTTTACCCTGCTTGTATACATAAGGCACCGAAGATCTAGACAGCAAGTAACACTGCAGTGCGCTTCGGAGATCACAAGGATATTGGAGAAGGTGTAGTCGGGGACCTCATTGGTGGACGACCATCCCCAGTTGTCACCCAGTGTTATTGGGGGGGGGAGGTGACCATATGCAACAAGGAGAGTCCCACTATAAGACCTACAAGGCCTATATCCCTGCAGATGACAGCCAGCACCCTCTCTACCTTTAATATTTGAGTATCCTTATCCTCACTAAATGGATGGGAGGGGAACCACGTCCACATCTTGGCTTAGATCTCTACCTCCTGGACAGTGTCATGGCAGCAGCCATCGCGATAGGTCACAGGGTCAAACTGAGGCTCTCCACCTTTGTGGCGGACACTCAGCACAAACTGACCACTTCTTGGGCACTGACCTCTTTGGCCCAGGAATGGAAGGACATCTCACTAGGATTGAAAAGTCTGATGCCACCCTGGATTCTATGGCTTCATCCCAGAAGGACAGTAAGACTCAGAATCCAAAGCTGCCCAGTGACAGGTTTGGGGGGGAGAGTTGTCATTCTTCTGCATGCTCAGTCCATGACCCAGCTCCTAGTAGGGGATCTGTTACACCACTTCTGGCCACCTTGATCCTTCTTTACTGTGGACAAGTGGATACTGGAAGTGGTGGACAGAGAGTTGCCTCTTGACTTATAAGCTTTCCCACTTTACCGATTCCATGCTCCTCAGGAGTCCCAATGTTGCAGGACACATTGTCTGCCCTAAGGGAGGACATCATTCAGATTCTGGCAAAAGGAGCCATATCCTGTGTCCCAGATGCCCAGGCAGGTCAAGGACATGTATCCAGGTACTTCCTGGTCTTAAAATGGACAGTGGTCTAACACCCCATACTGGATCTGCATGATCTGAACCAGTTCACGTATAAGCACAATTTCAGGATGGTCACTCTGCCAGATTATACCTTCCCTGGTGCAGGGCATGTGGATCTATTCCTAGATCTTCAGGACACATCCCTCCACATCCCAGTTTGTCTGTCCCACTGTCTGTACCTTCAGGTTTGCACAGAAGAGGTTCTCTATCAGTTCCAGGTCATGCCCTTTGGCCTCTCGTCTATGCCCAGGGTCTTCACCAAGTGCATGGCAGTCTTCCTTGTAGTGCAGGAGCATCAGGATGCATCCCTACCTGGACAGCTGACTGATAGCCAGGCTGTCAAGGGGACCATAGAGTGGTCCAGACCTGCAGAGACTTCAGCCTGTTGGTGAACCTGGACAAGTCTGAACTGATTCCCTTGCAGGTCATCAAGTTCATCAGGGCGGAGACAGACTTCCTACAGGTCACGGTCCAGCTCCCTGTGGACCGGGCTCAGGACTTCACCTAGCCAGGATTTCCTGTGGTTGCTGGGGTACATAGCATCTACTACCAGTGTGGTCTGTTGGGTATGCTGGCAGATCCACCACTTGCAGTGGGAGCAGGGCTTCCAGTGATCCTACCACCTAGGTCACCCAGACCAACTGGTCTTAGTGCCCAAGTCAATGTGGGATGCCATCCAGTGGTAGCTGGCCCCTTAACATCTGGAGAATGGAATCCTGTTTATTCACCCAAAACCAACCACCACTCTTATGATGGACCCATCTTGGTAGGGTGGGGAGCGCACCTGGTGGGCCACAGAGCCTAAGGGTTCTGGTCACCCAGGGAGTCCCGTCACCATATCAGCCTGCTGAGGCTCAGTGCAGTGCAGCTGGCTCTCATGGAATTTGCTCCTCTGGTCAGGGGTCAGGTCGTGCAGGTCCAGACGGACAATACCATAACCATGCTTTACCTAAACAGGCAAGGCTGAACTCAGTCCCTTCTCCTGTGTCGGGAGGCCCTCCACACTTGGATCCTTGTGCACAGCCTCGGTACAGATCTGGTGATTCAGGTCACAGGAGTGAACAATCAGCAGGCAGATGCTCTCAGCTGGGTGTGAGAGACATCACACAAGTGGCCCCTGCATTAGTAGGTGGTACGCCAACTGTTCTCCCAGTGGAGCACACTTCTGGTGGATCTGTTTGCCTCCTGGGAGAACTGAAAGCTGAGACTGTTTTGTGCCTGCCCCCCACAGTCCAGGACACTATTGGGGGATGCCTTTGTGAGGCCCTGGATCTCAGGCCTCATGTACACCTTCACCTTGATCCTCAACATGATGGTCAAGACCCAGAGGGATAGGGAGCAGATAATTCTCATAGCTCCAGACTGGCACAGACAGTTCTGGATCTGGATCTTCTCAGCCTCAGCAGCAAGCCGCTGTGGCTGTTGCCTCTTCACATGGACTTGCTGATGAGACAACACAGGAAGATCCTGCACCCAGACCTTCAGTTCCTGCATGTCATGAACTGGTTGCTAAGCAGCTAGACGTCCAGACCTTGGGCCTTTCAGAAGCTGTGCTCCACATTGTGGAGGCCCTCCAGAAGGAGTCAGCTTGCCAGTACTATTCCTTTAAATGAAAAAGGTTTTCCATTTGGTGTCAGGGCGAGGAGCTGGTTCCCCTTGCCTGTCCTGTGACTAATGTCCTAGAGTACCTCTGGTCCCTCTTTTAGTTGGGCTGTGAGCGACGACCCTTAAGGTGCACCTGGTGGCTATCTCTGCATACCTGGTGCAGGCTGGTATGCTGACGGTGGCCCAGAAGAAGGTGGTTGGGCACTTTTTCAAGGGCCTTGTCCACCTGTCCCCTCTAGTGCGTGAACCACCACCACATAGGACCTGGCTGTGCTCATGGGCAAGGCATTTGAGCCCATGCACAGGTGTGAGATGTTACACCTGTCATGGAAGACAGCCTTCTTGATGGCCACTATGTCAGCCAGAATTAGCAAGCTCCAGGTGCTGTCAGTGGAGTCTTCTTATCTGGTCTTCCACAAGAACAAGGTTATCCTTTGCCCCCCGCCCCCCAAGTTACTCCCGGAGGTAGTATCGGAGTTTCACCCTAACCAGGTGATACACCTTCTGGTATATTTTACTAACCCATTTTCGGAGGCTGACCATAGGCTTCATGCTTTGGACCTACAGAGAGCGCTCTCTTACTATAATGAGTGCATGACTGGAGTTTGGGGTGAGGCTTGCCAGCTGTTTGTTACTTACGCTGAAGCCACACCTGGCAGACTGGCACCAAAGCAGACAATTTACAGGTTGATAACATCCTGCATGGACTTCTACTATAGGTTGGTTTATAGGTAGAGCCCAGGTTCATCACTGAACCTGAACAGAGCCCGAAGTTCTGATTTTTTTTGTATATCCGAATCGAACCAGAACTGGCTAAAACAGTATGAAAAGAACCCAAACCGAACGTAAACCATGATCAGTAGAGAACACACAGCTTGCGGGCATCCAGCAAGTCATGTTATGATTCCCTCATTTCTCCCAACCCACAAACCAGTATTTCATCATCTCAGTCAGTCAGTCAATACACGAAAATGGCAAAATCTGAAAGCAGCAGGTGTTACTTGATTTTTGCCTCTGCATCCCATCCCCGCTGCCCGCCTGCCCCTCGCACCTCATTGACTGGAGCACACTGTGCAGCTTCTTAACAATTGTATTTCCCTGGTCTCACTCTCCACTAATGGATCGTCAGCTGCCTGCCGATGCTACTGCCCCTGCTGGAAAGGATCAGCAGTGACCTGAGAAAACTCGAGGAGTGGTTAAGGACATGGCAGCTGGATTTCAATGCGGAAAGTGTATAATAATGCACTTAGGGCACAGAAACCCAGGAGCTGAGTACACAGTGGGCATAGTGATATTGTCGACTACCAAGCAGGAAATAGGCCTGGGGTAATCATGTCTGATGACCTAAAGGTGGACAGGCAGTGTGACAAGGCAGCCGGGAGGGCTAGTGGGATGCTGGGGTGTATTGGGAAGGGTATCACCAGCTGAAAGAGTGAGGTGGTGTTGCCTCTGTACTGATCACTGGTACTGCCCCACCTAGAGTACTGTGTCCAGTTCTGGAGACCAAATCTCTGGAAGGACATAGAGCGGAGGCGGTCCAGAAGAGAGCAACTAAAAAAGTACAGGGTCTACATCCAAAGCCCTATTAGAAGAGACTAAAGGACCTCAATATGCACACCCTGGTGCAGAGGAGGAAGAAGAGAAATACGACAGAGACCCTTAAATACCTCATGGGAGCATTTTCTAGAAGAAAAGGTGCTCAAGAACAAGGGGACATGCTACAAAGCTTTGGGGGGGGTAGATTCAAGAGAGATGTGAGGAAGTACTTCTTCACAGAAAAAGTGGTGGACTCCTGTAACAGCCTTCCAATGGAAGTGGTGGGGGAAGAAACACTGGTGGGGTTCAAGAATGTGTAACTCCTAGGTGGTGCTATCCCAAGGGCTACTACCCCGCTTGCTTGGCTAGTAGTGGGTTAAGGGGCCTGAGTTCTGAAATGGGTGCCTCCACCCGGAGGTCAGGGTTGGTAGTGGTCAAGCTAACCTAGGCACAGACCTCCGGGACACTTTAACCCCCCTCTTTCCCCTCTAGTGGCCTGAACACTGTACAGTAATCACTTTCACAATACTCCTGGTACACCACACAAGTACCCACACTGTGTGCACTTACCACCAGGGCTGGTTCCTCTGGCTCGACCCTGGGGGACCCGCTGTAAAATAAGGTTAAGCACAGAAAATAGCAAGAGTACAGTACTTTGAGTACAAACTGGAACCACAGTCAGATTACATGCAAAAAAAGTTAGATCTGATTTATTCAGGGGACTTGGACAAGGGAGAGGCAAGATCAGGTTAATTAGCTTAAAGGTTATATCAATCAAGCAGTTGTGCATGCACTTTGAGTCCCCCCACACAGTCCACCTCTGGGTACCCAGGTAGAGAAGAGATGGGCTAGCCAGGACAGTTGCCCCGGGTTGCAGCTGGTTGGGGGCCCTGTGATGGAAAACACAACATGCACAGTACAATATTTGTAATCCGGAGCCAGAGGGCTCAATTCAGAAGGAAACGTAACAACAAGACAATCAGATGACACACTCAGATTAAGCCGTTGTTGTAGGGAGCTACCCTGGTATTTACTCACGATACCCAAGACTGGACACAGGCTGGACGAAAATCGAGACTGCAGGTGGTTGATCTGGAATGTCAGGAGAAGCAGGGCCCACACAAGTCGCAGAGGCGTTGTTCCTGTTCAAGCGTGGAGCAGGGGGCTGATCCCCAGGCAGGTCTCTCGTCGATGGCTTCGTGCAGTGGGTAGTCTGGCTGGGCCAGTCTGGCAAAGCCTAGATCGCATGGAGACAAGTTTGGAAACTGTCCGTTTTGGGCTGGATGCAGCTTCCAGCAAGCAGAACACAGTTCACACAGTGGGGAACTAACTCACAACCCACTGGCAGCTCATAGCACATTTACATGTACAGAAATTCTACTGTACCAGGCAAAGCACTCCCTGGGCACAATCGCAAAGTCTCTGCACACACCAGGAGCTTAGGGGTAGCTGGAACTCCTGACAGGCCTATCGCATTCAGCAAAAATATTCGGTCTTCTTCAGGTTGAGCCTGGCCCACTTCAGTAACTTACTTTAGTCACACAAACTTGGATTTAGTCCAAAATAATTCTCTTCTCTCCCTCTCAGGAGCAGCACACCGGCATGCAGGCCAAAAACTTAGCCTTTCAGAGTTCTCCTATGCTAATCCACTCCAGGATTGCTGCTCAGAAACACTTCAGCTCCTTCTTGCTCAGCTTCCAGCTTAGTTCTAACTGAAAACTGCAAGCAGCCCGGGACTTCCCCAAGATCTAAAAGATTTGGTTGGCTGATTTGGCTGTCAGTCAAAGCAAGAGCTCCCCCTTCAGTTGCAAAAAAGGTGCAAAAAAAGCTCCAAGCTAAAGTTCCTACAGATTTTGAATTCAGACAGCTGTTGTAGTCTGGCTACATTTTAGGTCCCACCAGTACTGTTTGGTCCAATTTGAAGTCTAGGACCAAGATATTGGAGACAAACATAACAGTCCTTGCTACAAAGAAAGCAGGTTAGACAAACTACATTATCATTATCACTCTAAATGATTTTCAGTAAATAGTTACATCTTTCAACAGAGCTCCCTCTCAGATTACTTAACCTGCAATTAGGCAGCTCTTAAAGAGACAGTACACAGAGGCTATACAAGCTCTGGTACTCACATTTAAACTGCTAAAACGCAGGACACCAGCCTAGCAGTGAGCATTTAGGCAAGCTCAAGGAAGACTTTTTGGGAACCCCCATTTGTAGGGGGTTACAAATGCATTAGACAGGCACAAAGGAATTATAGTGGAAAGAAAGGATGGAGGGAGAAAGAGTTGTAGATCAAGTAGGGTCTATGGTGATAATGTAGGTAGGGAAAAATGGACAGACTGCGCAGGCCAAGCAATCATTGTCTGCCATCAAATTCTATGTTTCTGTGTGTCAGATAGCCTAACAATTCTCACACCGTTCTTCCTTTTTTTCTCTAAAATACCAGAAAGATTGTTTTTTTCCACCCTTGCCCTCTCTGCAGTATGCAGTTCAGTATCTGCTTTTGCCTCCCTAATCACCTTCTTAGCCTCCTTATTTTTCAATATGTAGTCTCCCCATTCTTCTAACTCTGGCTTTTCTTTGTTTCTGGTGAGGTCCTCTTTTTTGACCCTCACTGCTTCCTTGACCCTTACCAAGAACCGTAATTGTCTCTTGTACCTGTTACTTTTGATTACCGTTCTCATGCATAATTTAAATGTCTCAAGAATGGTCCTTTTTATTGCCCCATCCATCTCTCTTCCAAACCTGCTATGCTGCTTACCCCAACAAACCTGTCCTAAACCAACTCCATCAACCTGTTGAGATCAGCCCTTCTGAAATCAAGGACCTTGGCTCTTGATTGGGGTTTTCGGGACCCAAGGGCCAGTTTGAGCCAAATGGAGTTGTAGTCACTGTTCCCTAGTGGCTTGCCTACTCTCACTGCACCTACTACCTCCAAGTTGGTGAGCACCACATCTAGAATGGCAGCCTGCCTGGTGAGTTCCTTAACTAGCTGTACCAGTAGACAGTCCTGGAATTCCAGAAGGCTTGACTTCTGGTGCTGCTGGCCACTGGAAAATCCCAGTCGATATACGACAGATTCAAATACCCACTACCACTACTTCCCCCTTTTCCACTCCCCTTTCTGCTTCTTCCCTGAGCTCCCAGTCACTCTCGTCCCCTTGTGCTGGTGGTCTGTAGATTACTTCCAACCATAGTTTCTTGCCTGAGGCCACCGTAAGCTGTACCCACTGCGATTCTGCCTCCCCATTACTCTGTGAGTTGCACCCACAGCGATTCTATCTCCCCATTACTACCCCTTATGCACCCATCTTCCACAGCCTCAGTGCCATCTTTGACATAAAGGGCTATGTCTCCCCACCTACCTTTTCCTGTATCCCTCCTATTGTGTACCCAGGGACCGTCCAGTCCCAGTCGTTATTTTCTGCGGCTCAAGTTTCTGTGATGGTGACAAGGTCCATCTCAGTGTCTTCCATCATTGCCTGGAGCTCACTGATTTTATTACCCAGGCTCCTGGCATTAAAGCAGGCCCCTTTCATCTAACTCCAGACCCCCTTTCTGCTGTTTACCTGTCTTTCTCCCTTCTTCTTCCCTGGTCTTATTAGTTTCTTCTTGTTTTTTTTTTTTTGTGGTGATTGCATACTTTGGGTTCTGCTTCTCTGTTGTCCCTTCCCGTAGCCCAGTTTGGACCATAATCCCATTTTTACATGCTGTGCTGCTACAAGCTCCTAGATATGGGGGAGTACTAGCTAGGTTCTCCTTCCTCTTTCCTATCGCCATGGTTCCCCTAGTCTCAGTCTCCCCCACAGTCAGCTTAACTGTCTGATATAGACATCAAACTTCTGCCCCAGCACACTGGGCCTCTTCTCTTGTTAGGTGGGGTCCATCACCCTTGATGAGCCTTCTGTCCCAGCAGTCCCCTCAGTCCCCCACAGAGTGGTACCCCTTCTCCTGATACCATCCCTTAAGCCACCGATTAAACTCCTCTATCTCCTCCCTCCTTATTCTGTCCTTCTTATACAGAGAGTTGGTGAGACCTCATCTGGTGTACTGTGTGCAGTTCTGGAGACCCCATCTCCGCAAAGACATAGACGGAGTGGAGGCTGTCCAGAGGAGGTCAACCAAAATGGTACAGGGTCTGCACCAGAAGACATACGAAGAAAGACTAAAGGGGCTTAATATGTATACCCTTGAGGAAAGAAGGGAGAGAGGGGACATGATAGAAACTTTCCAGTACCTCAAGGGAATCAACAAAGTCCAAGAGGGTAGCATCTTTCAGAAAAAGAGAAGTGCAAGAACAAGGGGACACAATTTGAAGATAGAGGGGGGGACGGTTCACAGGTAATGTAAGGAAGTATTTTTTCACAGAGAGGGTTGTGGATGCATGGAACAGCCTCCCTGAGGAGGTCGTGGAGTCAAGAACAGTGGGGGAATTCAAGAATGCATGGGACAGACATAAGGCAGTCCTAGTGGGGGGTAGGAGGAAATAAGCTGTTGGTTAACTAGGATCTGCAGCTTATCTGTTAGGTAGGAAATCGTGCAGACTAGGTGGGCCAAGCAGTCCTTATCTGCCATCAAATTCTATGTTTCTATGTTTCTTCCCCTCCCTGCCCTACACAGGGAGGACCTCAGAAAATGCTAGAGAGGCTAAGTGGGCCGTTTGTCTGTCTCCTAGTCTGCAAAAGTTCTGCTTTACCATCTCCATTGACTGGTTCACCAGATCATTGGTATCTAGGTGTATTGGCACCCCCAGCTTCCCCATTCTTCTTCACTGTCCTCCCATCCTGTCTAAATCCTAGACAGCCAATACACCAGGAAGGCACCTGACATTCCCTGGGAAAAATGTTTTCCATTTTATAAGCACAATAACCCACTTCAGGATATGCATTCTTGAGAACGAATGCACTTTCCGGATGCACTGAAAGGTGTGAACATGTGGGATAATAACTGACACAACAAAGCAGGGATCAAGTGCATAAAAAATGCACAAATGTGTTTATCAATTTATTTTTAGAAAAAATACACTTATGTACAGAAATGAAAAATAAAATTCAAATAATTAGTCCTACACAAAGAAATTCAGACCTATGTTTCCTTCAGCAGAGTCTGCGGCTTTGCTTCAGCCCAGATAGTCTAATGAATACTTCTCTAAAATAACTTGTGTGAAATCAACACACATACACACCAACTGTAGGTCTTACCCTACTCACTGACAGCACTAGACTGACTCGACTATCTAACATTCCCCTAGTGGTGAGCCCTTTTTTATAGCTCCTTGTGATTACATTACATAATTGGGGAGTTTCCATAGGCTGTGACATTACATAATTGGGGAGTTTCCATGGGCAAGGCAATTTTATTTATAAGGCGCCCACTCCCGGAGGCTCTGGGCACCGTACACAAGCAAGAACAGATAGCAGTTAATTAAGACATGATAAAAGCTCATTAAAACCATTATGGAATTAAATAAGAAAAAAAAATAAAATAGGGTTTCAGAAATCAGTCTTCGGGAAACTGGCCAAAACTAAAATATAAGATGTTAACAGTCAAATGCCAGGTTGAAGAGGTGTGCCATTAGCCTCCCCTTAAATACCTAATTCGAGGGAGCCTCCCGGACTGTAGGTGGAAACAAGTTCCACAGGGTCAGCTCAGAGACACTAAATGCCCAATCACCTGAGGTCTTGAGCCAAACCCTGGGAACGTCCAGGAGGCTCCTTGAGGAGGAGCAGAGGGAGTGCGCAGAGGACACCGGTGTCAGGAATTCAGACAGATAACCAGGACACAGCCCAAATAGGGCCTTAAAGGTGAGAAGACCCACCTTGAAAAGGACCCTCCACCTGACTGGCAGCCAGTGCAGAGCACGCAGGACCGGAGTCACATGACTGGACCGCGGAAGGCCCGTCAGTAACCGGGCCACTGCATTCTGCACTAGCTGGAGCCTGCAGAGGGTCCCTC
This sequence comes from Neoceratodus forsteri, assembly GCA_016271365.2. Taxonomy (NCBI): domain Eukaryota; kingdom Metazoa; phylum Chordata; order Ceratodontiformes; family Ceratodontidae; genus Neoceratodus; species Neoceratodus forsteri. The sequence goes on from JADMNL010000023.1 coordinate 389,885,291, forward strand.
CCGTGACTCCGAAGTACAGAGTGTTGCAGTAGTCGAGCCTAGAAGTCACGAAGGCATACACTAGTGTCGGCAGGTCCTTGGGCAGAATGAGGGGCTTAATCCGGGCAATGTTCCGCAAGTGGTAAAAACCACTGCTGACTACAGCTGACACCTGATCTTCAAAGGACAGTCTGCAATGAAGGATCACACCAGATTTCATACCCTCAGAGAAACCACCAACGGAGCAGACCACAGAACAAGTCCTGAGTCAGCCCCTGGTGGCAACCCATCACGCCTATGACCTGGCTCGATCACCAGCACCTCGGTCTTGGCCAGGTGGAGTCTTAGCCTGCTGGAAGCCATCCAGTCATTGATTTTAGGCAGACAGCTATTAAGCACGTCAACCGCTCCCGATGTTCTGGGTGGAAAAGACAAACACAGTTGGGTATCATCTGCATAGCAGTGAAACTCCACACTGTATTGTTGAATGATCTCACTCAGGGGCAGCATGTACACTGCGAACAACATTGGTGACAAGATTGAGCCCTGAGGTACTCCACAAGACAGAGGGATTGGGGAGGAGGAGAACTTCCCCATCACCACCCACTGAACTCTGTCCAAGAGACAGGATTCAAACCATTTGATGACAGTACTGGCAAGTCCACAAAACTCACAGAGCTGATCAAGAAGCATGACGTGACCCACAGTGTCAAAAGCTGAAGAGAGGTCGAGGAGCACAAGAACTGACATGTCTCCTCTATCTCTAGCCCTGAGCAGATCATTATGCACACTTACTAGAGCAGTTTTAATGCTATGTCTACCCCGAAAACCTGACTAGAAAGACTCAGATATCCAAGGACACCAGGTGATCCTCTAGCTGATGTGCCACCAATTTCTCAACAACCTTACTCAAGAATGGCAGGTTGGAGATCGGACGGTAATTCGCCAGGACATCTGGGTCGAGGGAAGATTTCTTTAGGAGGGCTTCACCAGTGCTTCTTTCAAAGCAACTGGAAAGACCCCCTCCGCCATCGAGCACCTGCCAATCCTGGTGAACACCTCCCATTAAAAAATGCATCGGTGCTGGGTCCAGTTCGCAAAAGGTGTGCTTCAGCGCCAAGATCACCTTAGTCACTTCAGACACCTCCACTGACCTAAACTCCTCCCAGCTCCGAGGCAGACAGAGTGCCTCTGAGACTCCCATCTCGACCACTGCGAGGGAAAAGCCTCCCTGGTGAAATTCTCGACCTGATGGCCGACACTCTGTCAGAGGAAAACAGAGCAAACTCTTCACATAAAGTGGTTGAGAAAGCTTTTTTCGGCTGGAGACAGGCAGGATGTAAAAGCCTGTCCACGGTCTGAAAACAGCTGAGTAGGTCTGTTTCTCCCCGCAGCAATTTTCCTGGACAGAAATTCTGCCTTCTTACGGGAAATTCTCAACACAGTGAGCACATAGGGCCAGCCTGTCGGCCTCCAGCCGGGTCTTCCACCAGCAACGCTCCAACTTCTGACCCCTGATCTTCATCACCTTGAGATCTCCATCAAACCAAGGGGGATCTCGTGAGAAGATCTGGGTTATATACGGACTGGTGCAATGGCATCTAGAGCTTCAACGACCACCCTATTATAGGTGGCCACAGTCTCTCCAGTGCCAAAAGCACATGCTGCATCAATCCTAGATAGGTCAGCCAATGCCAGTAGTCCCTCTGGGTCAACACCCCTTAAAGAGTGATAGCTGACCATCTCCATGGGAGAGAGAGACTTTCAAGGGGGGCCCTAAAGCTGAGCTCTACAGTGCAATGGTCAAACCAAATGACCTGACCAATCTTGAGGTTGTCAGTCTCAAGACCCAGTCGGAACACCAGCTTGAGTGTGTGGCCGTGCTGATGAATAGCAGCAGCAACTGCTTGAGACAGGCCCAGTGATTGCATCAACTGGAGGAGGCTGTGACATTACATAATTGGGGAGTTTCCATAGGCCATGACATTACACAACTGGGGAGTTTCCATAGGCCATGAAATCATGGGCTTCAAAACATTCAAATAGGGCTAGTTTATTAACCATATTTATATTTGGAGCTGGAGGCCCAATTAATTACTCATTATAGGCTTCTATAGCCTTTTTAGGGCCACTCGAGTACAAGCAGACACTACGGGGCTTGTATATTAGCAGTCTCAAGTCGCACCTTGTGACTAGCGTTTGCACTGGCACCAGAGTAAATTTAACAGCAGCTTCTCAGGAGTTTAAGACTCAAAAGCGCTCATAAGTAAACTATATTTGGGGCACCAGTTCCTTTATCCTCACAAGGACACCAGATTCTTTATTAAATATAGCGCCATGCGCTAATTCCTATCTCTGCAATTGGCGCATAATGCTGAGTGCATAAAAAGGGGGTCAAGAGAATAAGGGACAGCAAAGAGTTTGAGGAGATTGCCAGGTTGGCCACCCTGACAAGAATGTAAAGAAAAGACAGAAAAGATAAGCGGACAGGAAAGAGTGAAAGGAAAAATTGGGGGGGGAGGGGGTTCACATATTCATATTTATGACATAACAGGGCTTCCTGTTACAAAAGGTAAGAGGCCAACAGTTCATCCAGGGCATTCATTAATTCTCTGGAAATGCACACCCTGTTGTGTGTTATTGCTTACATGTATACTGTCAATGTATATTTGTTATTTAATCAATCTTCTTTTCCTCCAGAGTCACCATTCCAGTACTCAGGGCGATGCCTACTGGCCCTTAGTGACCTACCAGCCCTTCCTGTCAACCACTAGTCCTATTACCCCAGCCGTTCCTTCGGTGGAGGTTCCTGTAGTGTGGAGCCCAAGAGTGCTAAAACCATTCATACCAGCAATCTGTGGGTTTTTGCCCCAGTTTTCTTCATCCTTCCACCCACTTGATGGTGCCAGCAACCCACTGTTGGCCTCAGTTGCTGTGTTGGATTCCCTGGGTGGCTCAAACTCCCTGGCCCTCTACAGAGGTCACTGCAGTGCCAGATATGGCACTCTCCCTCCCCGGGCTGAGAATCCCAGCCCTGGTCAGCCTACTTGAGTGACCGAGTCCAGTTCTGAACCTGAGTCACCAACATTGCAGCACACCATATTGCCACTGGGCTAATGGGCAGTCCAATGCCATATTATAGGGGATCAGTAGCACCCCTATAGTTAGGGTAGAGTAGGATGTTCAGTGTTAAACCCCTAACTTTGCACCTTAATAACTTTAGCAGCGCTTAACAAAATCAGCAGAAATTTTGCACGTGTTGTCTAGGAGGCAAGATGTAAATCTGTGGAAAGGTTTGTGATGGCAACTTGTGTGGTTTCTGAGATCCGCATATGTAATTTTTTTCTGTAGATGTCTAATTTGTTAACCTATAATTAACGTGGGATTTGTTTCTCTCAACTACAGCCTTCACAGATTGGAATTTTTTTCCCAAACTTTAAGGGTGATGTCCTATAGTAGTGTTGTGTTGGAATAACAGTTTATGAGCTGCGGGGACCCATGAGAGACCCCCTTCCCATTATAAGTTCATGGCAGTCATGCATGAGCTACCAGGGCTGTCTTCAGAGCTGGGGGGCTGAGTCCTGGCAAGCCTCCCTGTCATTCCAACACTGATGGTAATGCTTTTTAAAGGTTTCGTGAAAAAATATTAAACGGTTCCAGAGTTATAAGGCTTTAAAGTTTTCAGGTTTTTTTTTGTTCTGAGCATGCTCAGTAGGGTTCTTGGGATAACTTTCTGATGCGAAACCTAAAATTATGTGTTGCAAGACCATTTCTGCCTTTTCACAACTTGTTTCTCATGGCATAAAACATTTTTTGTGCCATGAGAGCCACCATCTTGTTTCTTTTCCCCTCAAAATAAAAAAAACACAGGCAATACATAAAATTGTGTAATTTAAAAAAACATACACCTGGACCTGGCTAAATGGCACCTGTTTAGCTAGATTCTAGTGTTTGTTTTTTATAAAAAAAAAAATAAATACCTTTACTGGGCACCCCAAAATCCAAGCTGCCCAGCTTAGCGAGAGGAGACTTTTGCCTGTGTTCTTTGTATGAGAACAGCAGGACTTTTTTGAATTCTGCAGCAGCTGCGGGCAGCATTGAGATGAGCGAGCCGCTGATCCCCATTCTCTCTGTCTGTCTATCTATCTATCTGTTTGTTTTATTAAGCAGACCAGGGTGCCCACTGCCGATACAGCTTATTTCTCCCCAACCCCTTCCAGGTGTCCTGCCCACCTTTCCCAATCTTAATGTTTATTTATAATTATTTTGATATTGTTGGTGGTTTTCTTTTTGGTCTTCTGCTTTAGACATTGTATTAGGTCCACATCTCTAATGATGTTGTGTAATAACAATTGATCCATGTTGTTCTCTCCTAACTAACAGACCCAAGTTTTTCAGCCATTCATCATATGTCATACCCATCAGCCCCCTCATCATCCTAGCCTCCCTCTTCTGCACCCTCTTTGCATTCTTCCACAGGTAGGAGCCCAGAACTATGAACAGTAGTCCAGGTGTGATTTAAAAAAATGGTTTATCTATTTTTATGCATGACATGCTGTGAAGATTTGATACAGTATCAAATTGGGATTTGCGTTCTCAGACTGTGAATGTTAAGGCGTTCTCTTTTGCTGCAAAACTGATACTTCATCTGTACTGTGTGTAAATCTATGAATTTCTAATCAGGTTCAAGGCATAAAGTGTAGCAGACAGGCCCATCGCTTAATTACATTAGAACACCTGGGTGAAAGAAGTACCTGTATTACTTCTTTACTGGGGAGGCAGTGTGGCCTAATGGTTACAATGCAGAGTTTGTTACCTGGTGATCCAGGTTTGAATCGTACAGTTGCTACTTAATATGAGCTTAACTCTGAGCAAATCTCTTAACCTACCTATGTTTAATCTCTTAAGTTCTCTCAAATCTAGCTCTATTGCTCTTTGAATTTCCCTGTACGCTGAAAATGGCAGCAACATCCTCTCCTCTCCCTCTCCTTGACCGTATAGCATTTTGGGATACAATCTGTATGAAAGGCACTATATGAAACCAAACTGCTTTCCTTTCTTTTGTCCCCAACCCCAGTGGTCTAAACACAGTGTTAACATTAACCCAAGGAATGTTTTCCAGTCAGTTTGGAGCTGGGGATACATCTACAATATATGTATGCATAATATCAGTAAGCTGTCTCGCCACCTGTCAGGAGTCCTGAGCCAGGGAGAGGAGAGAAAGGGGCAACATGATAGAAACTTTTTAAGTACCTCAAGGGCATAAACAAGGTGCAGATGGGAGATATTTTCCGCTGTAGAAAAGATACCAGAACAAGGGGGCACCATATGCAATTGGAGGGAGGGGGAGATTAAGAGGTAACGAGAGGAAGTTTTTCTACACATAGAGGATGGTGAACGCTTGGAATAGTCTGCCACAAGAGGTGGTAGGGGCAAGCACAGTGGAAGGGTTTTAACATGCCTGGGACAAGCACAGGGGAACCTTGGGCGGGAAGGGAGTGGTGAAAAGCCATTGACCACCTAGGGTGACTGGATGCATACTTGTATAGGGCCTACGGGCAGACTGGATGGGCCTAGCGGTTCTTATCTGCCGACAATTTCTATGTTTCTGTGTTAATACACAACCTACTAACTGCAGGCATAGGTGTGCACGCTTACAGCTGAGAGTGCTGGGACCAGTGGCATGGAGAAGCAGGGCTCTGAAACAATCATGATTCCAAAGTCACGACAGGACGTTTTCTTCACCCGTTTTCAATGGGGGCTACCAGAGAATCAGGGGAACTTGTACCACAGTATGTAAACTTTTAATGGGGACTACTGTAAAGTGCACATTGTGCATTTAAATCTATGGGGACTGCCACACAGACGTCCATGCTCTCATTATGTGGTGAGGCATGTACATCATCACAGGAGCCAGAATTTCTGCAGTGCAGGGCTGAACATAGGAAATATGGTGCTGTGCTTCGGGTGTTGTAACCAGTTAAAAAAAAAAAAAAACTATAGGGGCACTAGCACCACAAGCTTTACCTATGTGGTAACAGATGTGATGGTAAGGCTCATGTTTACAATGTGAGCCTTCATGGTGTAAACTCCCTTTAAAGTTACTCCAGCTTCAGCGCATTGCATGCCACGCCTCCCTAATGTGGATTTAGCATGCCAAAAAATGCCAGCCTCGACATATAACGCCACACACCACTGTCGGTCCCACTCCACCCTCTCGTGGTGCTAGGCTGGTGACCAGGCTTTGTGAATTCCGTCTGGGTGGGTCCCGCTCCAATGGCCCTGCCCTGGAGGGTAAGCCAGGGAATGGATCACCACCTCAGGTAGTCCCAGGAGCCGACTGTGGAACGAGTGATGTGGGGGCAGAACCTTTCCGTGGGGAAAGGGGGTTCTGGCACCAACAAAAAAATAAAAAATAAAAAAATCTCACTGTCCATGAAAGCTGCATTATCATATGAGAACACAATGTCACATCTACCATTTAACCATGCATTTCTATGCTGAAAGTACAAATATCCTGAAAAAAAAACTCTGTGGAAACACACAAATTAAATGCAGTTTAAAGGGAAAAACCCTGCATTACAACTCAGACAGTTTGCAAAGCTAACTGAAGGTAAATGTGGTATTTCACAGCTTGCTGCAACTTGTTACTAATGCAATTCTCAGGGACAATGAGATTTCAACAACAAGAAAATGGAGACCCCCAGGATAGTTACAGGGACTAGTATGAAATGTGAAAATATATTAAAGTAGTCAGATATATCTCTAACAGTTACATGAAAAGACTTGTCTGTGGACATGGTAGCAAATACAATTTACAAGATATGAAGGTGTAGTTTTCCTTTAAAAGGATACCCACAGTTCATGGAGTCTCCTTTATTTAATGCATTAGACGAGTTAAAAGGATACCCACAGTGCACTGAGAATCCTTTGTTTAATACATTAGAGTATAAAGGATACCCACAGTGCACTAAGACTCCTTTGCTTAATGCATTAGATGAGTTAAAAGGATACCCACAGTGCACTGAGACTCCTTTGTTTAATACATTAGATGAGTTAAAAGGATACCCGCAGTGCACTGAGACTCCTTTGTTAAATACATTAGATGAGTTAAAAGGATACCCGCAGTGAACTGAGACTCCTTTGTTTAATATATTAGATGAGTTAAAAGGATACCCACAGTGCACTGAGACTCCTTTGTTTAATATATTAGATGAGTTAAAAGGATACCCAAAGTGCACTGAGACTCCTGTGTTAAATACATTAGACGAGTTAAAAGGATACCCACAGTGCACAGAGACTCCTTTGTTAAATACATTAGAAGAGTTAAAAGGATACCCAGAGTGCACTGAGACTCCTTTGTTAAATACATTAGAAGAGTTAAAAGGATACCCAGAGTGCACTGAGACTCCTTTGTTTAATACATTAGATGAGTTAAAAGGATACTCACAGTGCACTGAGACTCCTTTGTTAAATACATTAGATGAGTTAAAAGGATACCCAGAGTGCACTGAGACTCCTTTGTTAAATACATTAGAAGAGTTAAAAGGATCCCCACAGTGCACTGAGATGCCTTTTGTTTAATACATTAGACAAGTTAAAAGGATACCCACAGTGCACATGGTCTCTTTTGCTAATACAGAAGAGTTAAAAGGATACCCACAGTGCACTGAGACTCCTTTGTTTAATACATTAGACAAGTTAAAAGGATACCCACAGTGCACTGAGACTCCTTTGTTTAATACATTAGACGAGTTAAAAGGATACCCACAGTGCACAGGGTCTCTTTTGCTAATACAGAAGAGTTAAAAGGATCCCCACAGTGCACTGAGATGCCTTGTGTTTAATACATTAGACAAGTTAAAAGGATACCCACAGTGCGCTGGATCTCATTAATACATTAGATGAATAAAAGGTTACACACAGTGCACTACGTCTCCTTTGCTTAATACATTAGACTAGTTAAAGGTAAACAGCATCCTCATATCCTGTAAATGTTATTTGTTTCCATGTCAACAGACAATTCTTTTCCTGTAGCTGTTAGGGTTATACATGTTTGCTTTAGCTTGTTTTCACTGTTCATTCTAGTGCCTGTAACTATTCTGGGGGTCTCCATTATATGGTTGTTGAAATGTCACTGTCTGACCTGCTGGCACAATGGTTGGATTTCCGCTTGCGAGGCCGGCTCCTTGGGTTCAGGAATGGACCCGGGGAGTCAGAGGGCCGCCAGGGGGAGGAGGACTGAGTGTCCAAAGGACTGCTCTCCTCCTCCTCCAGGGGATGAGGATGGGCAAGTGTCCAGTGCACGCCTGACCTCTGATGAAGGCTAGGGGAAGACATCGTCAGTGTCAAGACAGTGGGGAGGCATGCTATGTCATTGCACACCATGCCTCACCTATGTGGGTTTAGCATGCCAAAAATTGCCAGCCTTGACATATGATGCCACACACTGCTGTTGATCCCGCTTCACTTTCCTGTGGCTCTAGGCTGGTGACCAAGCCTTGTGAATTGCTTCGGGGGTCCTGCTCCCATGGCCCTGCCCTGGGAGATAGGCCAGGGAATGGATCGCTACCTAAGGTAGGTCCCGTGAGGCTGACTGTGGGACGGGTGGTGCAGGGACTGAGCCTCTCGGTGGGGGAAGGGGGTTCCAACACCAAAAAAAAAAATCTCACTGTCCACAAGAGCTCTATTAGCATATGAGAATACAATGTCATATCACCCATTTAACCATGTATTTCTATGCTGAAAGTACAGCTATCCTGAAAAAACTCTATGGAAATACACAAATTGAATGCAGTTTAAAGGGAAAAACCCTGCAGTACAACTCAGACAGTTTGCAAAGCTAACTGAAGGTAAATGTGATATTTCACAGCTTGCTCCAACTTGTTTTGTTGAACTCTAAGTGAGCAGAGAGGCATGCTGTGGAGCCTAAAGGGTGATGACACATCATGTTCTCATATACTAATGCAATTCTCAGGGACAATGAGATTTCAATAAGAAAATTGAGGCCCCCAGGATAGTTAGAGAGACTAGTATGAACTGTGAAAATGAACTAAAGCAGTCAAATATATCTCTAACAGCCACATGAAGAGTTGTCTGCTGACATGGAAACAAATAAAATTTGTAAGATATGAAGGTGTAATTTTCATTTAAAAGGTTACCCACTGTGCACTGAGACTCTCATTTAATATTTTAGATGAGCTAAAAGGATACCCACAGTGCACTAGATCTTCTCTGTTTAATAAATTAGGTGAGTTACAAGGATACCCACAGTGCACTGGGTCTCCTTTGCTAATACATTAGACCAGTTAAAAGGATACCCACAGTGCACTAAGACTCCTTTATTTAATGCATTAAATGGATTAAAGGGATACCCACAGTGCACTGGGTCTCCTATGTTTAATACATTAGACAAGTTAAAAGGACCCCCCAATACACTGAAACTCCTTTGTTTAATACATTAGAAAAGTTAAAAGGATACCCACAGTGCAATGACACTCCTTTGTTTAATACATTAGAAGAGTTGAAAGGATACCCACAGTGCACTGAGACTCCTTTGTTTAATACATTTGACGAGTTAAAAGGATACCCACAGTGCACTGCGTCCCCTTTGTTTAAGACATTGCACAAGTAAAAGGAATACCCCACAGTGCACTAACTCTTCTTTGCTTAATACATTAGACAAGTTAAAAGGATACCCATAGTGCACTGGGTCTCCCTTGCTTCATACATTAGACTAGTTAAAGGAAAACAACACCCTCATATCCTGCAAATTTTATAACCCCTGCATTACAACTCAGTTTGCAAAGCTAACTGAAGGTTAATGTGGTATTACACAGCTTGCGGCAACTTGTTTTACTGAACTCTGATTAAGCAGGCAGGCATACTGTGGAGTCTAAAGGTTGCTGACACATCATGTTCTCACATGCTAATGCAATTCTCAGGGACAATGAGATTTCAACAGGAAAATGGAGACCCCCCCCCCCCGGATAGTTACAGGGACTAGTATGAACTGTGAAAATAAACTAAATTAGTCAAATATATCTCGAACAGCTACATGAAAAGAGTTGTCTGTTGACATGGAAACAAAATTTACAAGATATGAGGGTGTAGTTTTCCTTTAACAGGTTACCCACAGTGCACTGAGACTCCTTTGTTTAATACATTAGATTAGTTAAAAGGAGACCCACAGTGCACCGAGACTCTTTTGTTTAATATATTAGACAAGTTAAAAGGATACCCACAGTGCTCTGGGTCTCCTTTGTTTAATACATTAGGCAAGTGAAAAGGATTCCCACAGAGCACTGGGACTCCTTCAGTACATTAGATGAGTTAAAGGATACCCACAGTGTATGGGGTCTCCTTTGTTTAATACAAGGTATGTAGAATAATTAACCCAATTTTGTTAAGAACGAGCAGATTCTCAACACCGTAGTAGATCATTGACAAAAGTGGCACCACAGCAAAACTCGAGTGCCTTCTGTTGTCACTGCTCTAACAAGGTGTTGAGAACCTGCGAGTTCTTAACAAAAAGGGGTTAATTATTCTATATACCTTGTATTAAACAAAGAGGGATTTTGTTGTGTTATGTTATATAATGCAATCTAAGCATGTTTGACAACACATTAAAAATGGTTCTCAGTATCAAAATAGTAGTGCTAATGTTTCTGCCATGAACCGTATACCAGTGAATAGCTGTGGTTCAAAATGCCGATTTTGAAGTGATGCGTGACGCCTTCCTTGGGGGAGCAGTTCTGTGACGCTCCATAGCAGGAGCACAGCCTTGATTGGAAGGGCTATGAAAACCTGTTCTTCACATTCCGAAGTGTTAAGAACAATGGATTCTACTTGTCTTTATATTCTGAAACATGAAGAACAAGTTTTGAAAACAATGGGTAAAACATGCTTAGGGTGTGTTATAAAAGGATAACCAGTACTGGAAATGGACAAAATTCACTGGGGATCCCACCACCTTTCATGTAGGATCAAACATAACTTACAGGGGTCTGGAGACCTATTTCCTCGTTATATGTTGCATTCTAGCACCTTATTTATTCAGTTTTATGATGTTAGGTGGGTAAATGTTACACAGAAGCTATCTTCCATTTTGCTCTTGAAACTGAGTTAGGCTCTTAATTTTACTCCTGGATGAGTTCCTCCCCTTTCCACCACTGAGGATAATTACAGTACACTGAGTGTCTGAGAGCCAATCCCTGGCCATTCCAGGGCTCAACCACTCTTTCTTGAAAAATAATACTTCCACACATCCTTTTTAAACCTCCCATTCTCCCCCTGATAACTTGCACTCATGGCCCCTTCTGGTATCTTCTCTGTTCCTCGTAAATATCTCCTCACAGTCAGTCCACCTTATTAATTCCTTTCAGGAAAGTGAAGGTCTCTAGCATATCCCCCCTTTCTCTTCTGGTTTCGAGTTTATACATGTTCAGTGCCTTAAGCCGATCCTCCTGTGCCCTCCAGGCCCTGAATCATGCTAGTCGTCCTACGTTGTACTGTTTCTGGCCTGTCCCTGTCCTTTTTTAGGTAGGGACTCCAGAAGTATATGCAGTACTCTAGGTGTGGCCTCACCACCAACCTATGCAGTGGCAACAGTACCCCCTGCTTTCTACTATTGAACTCTCTCCTGATGCACCCCAGAATCCTGTTAGCCTTGCTGAAAGCTTTGTTACATTGGCTAGTTTGTTTAAGGGAGTCACTAATGATGTTGCTTGGTCCCTTTACTCTGATGTTGTGCCCAGCATACCCCCCCCCCCCAAATCTAGTACTCTGTTCTGGAGTTTTTGTTCCCTAAGAGCATAACTTAGTACTTTTTGGCATTGAACTTCAGCTGCCAGACTTTGGACCAATTTTCCATCCTTAGCAGTCTCTCTGCAACTCCCTTAGCCCCTCCATGTTTTCAACCTAGCTACAGTGTTTAGTGTCCTCTGTGAATAGAAGCAACCTACCCTGGCTTTCCTCTCCCATGTTGCTGATGAACATATGGAAGAGGATTGGGCACAGAAGAATCCTCTGGTAGTCCACTAGTGAACTCTCTTTCCTCTGCGCTGACCCCATTCACCACAACTCTCTACTGCCTCCCCTGCAACCAACTGCCTACCTACCTTACTATTTCCTTAACTGTTCTCAGGACCCCCATCTTCTTCAGCAGCCTTCAATGTGGCACCAAATTGAATGCCATGCTGAAGCCAAATTCGAGTAAATCTATAGCATAGCCTTCATCAACTACCTTGGTTTTCCAGTCAAAGAGTGCTAGCAGGTTGGTCTGACAAGACCTCCCTGTCACGAATCCACGCTGCTTACTATTATTAAGTCTGTTTTTCGCAGGTATTCCAGTATTTGGCTAGTATCTCCATCAGTTTCCCTACCACAGAGGTAAGAGTGATGGGTCTATAGTTTCTCGGCTGCTTCTTGCCTCTCCTTTGCGCAGTGGAACTATACCCACCATCCTTCAGTCCCTGGGAACCACCACTTAGTGCATTGAGCTGTTGAATAGCCCCATCAGGGGTTCAGCTGACACCATTGCCAGGTCCCTTAGCACCCTTGGATGCATCCCATCTACCCGCAGGGCCTTGCTCACTTTCAGGGCTGTTAGCCCCTTTATGACTTCTTTGCCAGTAAATTCCTGCAGTTTCATTTTTGGGACCCCTCTATCAGCTGCCTTTCGGATGAGACGTTAAACCAAGGTCCCATCTGCCTGGATTGGTGGTAGTTCAGGTGGATGTTAAAGATCCCATGGCACTTCTCGAAAAGAGTATTGGAATTTCCCTGGTGTCCTGGCCAAATTTCCCTCATTCACTAAAAATACCACCAACAGCTTAATCTGGTTCAAGGTCAGTTGGCATTCATCTGTATCCCCCTCCCCCGGGTCGTGCCTGAAAATAGGCAGGATTTGTCTAGTGCACTTACCCGGTTAACAAAAACAAAATAAATAAATAAATAAATGCCACTCTCCTGCAAGGGTCTGCTACTGTCCCTAGTGAATACTGAGCAGAAGTAGTTGTTTACCACAGTTGCTTTCTGCCCTTCCTCCTCTGTTACCTGTCCCCCCTCAATTAGCCTGACAATTCCTCCTCCTAACTTTCTTTTTTCCTGTTACTGTATATCTAAACTATTTTTCCCCTTCCTTCACTCCCTCTGCGATACGTAGCTCTGTGTCTGCCTTTATGATCCTGACTGCCCTCTTGGCATCTGTGGTTTCCTCCTGGTACTCGTCCCGTTCTTCATCTCCCTGCTTTTCTTTGTACCTTATAAAGGCCCTGTTCTTAGCACTCAACTGCCTCCCTGACCCTTTCTGAGAACCAAATTGGTCTCTTATACTTATTTCTCTTGAAAACTGTTCTTGTGCATGTTTTTGTTGCCTTGAGAACAGCCCCTTTAAAAACCTTTTATGTTTCCTCCATTCCCCTTATGCTGTCTACCCCAGCGAACCTGTCCAGCACACTTTTCCTCATATGGTTAAAAGCCACCCTCCTGAAGTCAAGCACATCAGCTTTAGACAAGAGCTTACAGATGCCCAGGGCCACCTCTAACCATATAGTATTGTGGCTGCTGGACCCCAGTGGTTCCCAATAAATTTCTTCATTACTGAGACAACATGGATTCTCAGTGCATTTCTTGCTTTCAGCACCGCCTCTCACAGTGCTCCTGAGTGCAGTTGTTAGTTGTTGGTTCAAATTTTGGCTGAGTCTGAAAAACCCTCAATTTACACTACCCCATTACCTGTGCACTGTACTGTATCACCTGGTCAGCGTGACAGGCCTATAATTGCCAAGCTCTTCCCTGCTACCACTTTTGTGAAGTGGGACTACATCTGCCCTCCTCCAGTCATCCAGCACCACTCCTGTCTCCAGTGAGCTGTTAAATAGAGCTATCACAAGTGCAGCCAGTACCACCCTGAGCTCTCTCAGTACCCTTGGGTGGACCCTATTTGGCCCCATTGCTTTGTCCACTTTCAGATTAGTGAGTCCCTTCAGGATTCTTTCCTCTGAAAACGGACTAGTTGCCTATCTCCCTCCCTCCAATGCTCTTGTTGCATTTTTGTGGCCCCTCCCATTCTCTTTCCTTAATGGAATATAGAAACATAGAAGTTGATGGCAGATAAGGACCGCAAGGCCCATCCAGTCTGCCCATTTTTTCTAACTTATGAATGTGCCATAGGTTTTTACTTTGTCAATGGCCTATCCATTCATACTCATCTGTATTGCTCCCTTATGCCTATTCCATGCCTGTTTGAAACCTCACACTGTATTCCTATCCGCCACTTGCTGAAGTGGCCATTCCGTGCATCCACTGCCCTTTCTGTGAAAAAAAAAACCCTCACATTACCCCTTAATCGGCCACCCTCTAATCTCATGCTGTGTCCTCTTGTTCTGCTATTTTTCTTATATTGAAACAGGTTAGACTCTTTCACCTTGTTAATGCCCTTAAGATGTTTGAACGTTTCGATCATATCACCTCTCTCCCTCCTTTGCGCTTGGGTATACATATTGAGCTCCGTTAATCTGTCCTCATATGTTTTCTGATGCAGTCTCTGCGCCATTTTGGGTGCTCTTCTGACTGCCTCCCATTTTGTTAACACGTCCTGTGCAGGTGTGGGCTCCAGTACTGCACACAGTACTCCAGATGGGGCCTAACCAGTGTCTTGTAAAGAGGGATTATTACCTCCCTCTTACACTTGTGATACCCCTGCTAATACACCCCAACATCCCTTTAGCCTTACCTACTGCTTTAGTGGTCTGCTTGGATGATTTCAGGTCATCTGTGATGATGATGCCCAAGTCTCTTTCTTCCCTTGTGATTGCCAGAAACTCCCCTCCCAACCTATAGGTAGCTTCAGGGTTTCTCTTCCCTATGTGCATGATCTTGCAATTTTTGCATTAAACCCCAGTTGCCACTCTTTCGACCATTTTGCCAGTTTATCCAGATCTCTTCTCATTTTGCCCACCCCATCTGGATCATCTACTCTGTTGCAGATCTTAGTGTCATCTGCAAACAGACAAACCTTGCCTCCAGTCCATCTGCAATGTCACTGATGAAGATATTGAAGAGGACTGGCCCCAGGACTGATCCCTGAGGTACCCCACTTGTGACTTGCATCTCTTCTGACTGTATACCATTTACCACCACTCTGTTTTCAGCCCGTCAATCAGTTTGCCACCTAGTTGACCAACCTCTGACCCACCCCGAGCCTACCCAGCTTATTAATCAATCTTCTATGTGGAACAGTGTCAAAAGCTTTGCTGAAGTCAAGGTAGGCGACATCAGCTGCACCCCCTTGGTCCACCACTCTGGTTACCCAGTCAAAGGAATCTATGAGATTAGTTTGACAGGATCTTCCTGTTGTAAACCATGCTGTCATGGATCATGTGCTCCTATGGATTCCAGATGTTGCACTATCCTTTCCTTAAGGAGTGCCTCCGTAATCTTGCCCACTACTGAGGTAAGACTGACTGGTCTGTACTTCCCTGACTCCTCTCTGCTGCCACTGTTGTGGAGCAGGATCACTTGAGCCCTTCTCCAGTCTTCTGGGACCTCTCCTGTGCTCAGAGACTCACTAAACAGTTCAGATAATGGCTCTGCTAGTTCCACTCTTAGCTCCTTTAGTACCCTGGGATGTATGCCAACAGGTCCTATTGCCTTGTCTACTCTGAGCTTAGTGAGCTCTTGTAGGACCCTTTCTTTTGTAAAGGGATTTGTGCACACCTCACTCCCCCTCTGTGTCCTTGGTGCTGAGCTGTGGGCCCTGCACTATCGTCTCCTCAGTAACTACTGAGCAGAAGTATCTATTTAGGATAGATGCTTTTCCTTGGTCCTCCTCCACAGACTCCCTCTTGCCCCCTTTGATCTTAGCAATACCCCCTCTGGACTTTCTCCTTTCACTAATGTATCTATAGAAAGTCTTGTCCCCTTCTTTACTGTTTGTGCTAGTATTTCGTCTGGGCCTTTGCCTGTTTTACTGCCTTCCCTGCTTCCTTAGGGAAGTTTCTATGCATCCCTATTTTCATCCCACTGCGTTCACTTATATTTCCTGAAGGCCAACCTTTTGGCTCTGATCTTTTCTGCTACTGTTTTTGAGAACCAAAGTGGTTTCCTCCTTCTTTTGCTCTTGCTTTTCTCCCTAACACAATGAGATGTTGCTTGAAGTATTGCATCCTTAATGCTTGCCCACTTTGCCTGTACCCCCTCACCTGTATTTCTTCTTGCCAGGGCTAGCTTAACTCTGTTGGCCATCTTATCAAAGTCAGCTCCTCTGAAGTCCCATATTTTTGCCTTGGAATGGAATGATTTAGTTCTAGTGGCCAGATTGAACCATACCATGTGATGGTCACTGGCCCCCAGGTGACCTTCTACCTGGAGATCTGTGATCCTTTCCCTGGTAGTCAGTACTAGATCCAGGATAGCCCTTTCTCTTGTGGGTTGTTGTACTAGTTGTTTGAGGCCCTCCCCCTGCAGGGAATGTGTCTAGTTCTGGCAGATGTTCTACTAGTTGTTTGAGGCCCTCCCCCCTGCAGGGAATGTGTCTAGTTCTGGCAGATGTTCCTGCTGGTACTGACCAATCTGTATCTGGCACGTTGAAGTCTCTGAACACTGAACAAAAGTATTTGTTCAGTTATGTCTGGCTTTTCCTGTTCCCCCTCTGCACAACCCCTCCCTTATTTTCTTAATCTTACAATCCCACCCCGGTCTTCCTTTTTTCACTTACTTACCTAAAAAACGTCTTGTCCTCTTTTGTTACTGCCTTTATTAGTCTCTCTCTTCAGTTTGTGCTTGCACCCTTACTGCTCTCCTGCTTTCCTCTCTGTTTCCCTTGATACACCTTCCTATCCTCCTCCTCCTGCTGCATCTCCTTGTACCTTCTGAATGTTACCCTCTAAGCTTTTACCTTTTACCTTTTCCACCACCTCTTTCAAGAACCATAGTAGTCTCTTTTTCCTCCTTCTTTTGCTCACTTGCTTAACACATAGGTTTGTTGTGTTCACCATGGCTCTTTTTAGTTTCTCCCAGCTGTTCCTCCACCTCCAGTTCACCCCCCACCAGATCATTCCTGAGGCATTCACCCATCTTTTAAAAATCTGCCCGCCTGAATTCCAGGACCCTCGTCTTTGTGTGGTTTGATTCCACAGCTGTTTTTATACTGAACCACACTGTATGTGATCGCTGGTCCCCAGGTGGCCCCCCGGCTTGAAGTCTGTAACACTGTCCCTGTTGATGAGTACCAGGTCCAGTACTGTCCCATCACAAGTGGGTTCACTGACTAGTTCACTGAGGAACACTCTCTCCAGAGAGTCCAAGATTTCCCTGCTTCTAGCTGAAGCTTCAGCTGAGAGACTCCAATCTACATTCATCAGATTGAAGTCCCCCACCAACAGCACCTATCTCTTTTTTGCCATCTTGCTAATGACTTCAGTCGGTACCTTATCTAACTCCTCCCTCTGTGCTGGAGGTTTGTATATCACACCAGGGCAAATAGAGGCACTATTCCCTGTCTCTAGGGTCACCCACAGTGCCTATACCCCCCCCACATATTCCCAGTATCTTGGTTGCTTTAATGCCCTCCCTTGCATACAGTACCATACACTCTCCTTTCCTTCCCACCCTGGCCTTCCTGAACAGAGTATAGCTGGATATGGCCATGTCCCAACTTCCCTCTCTTTTCAGGTGAAGGCCATCAGCTTTGAAGAGCCTTTTGTCCCAGAACCCCCCCCCCCATTCTTTATAGAGTGGTGCATCCATTCCTGAAGCAGTCCCTTCAAGCACCCTTTGAACTTCTCGATCTCTGCCTCCCTTACTCTGTTTTTCCCATTTTCCACACCTCAAACAGGAAGGACCTCAGAAATGGCTAAGGAACCCAAGTGCTTCTTCAGTCTGTCCCCAAGCCTGTGGAAGTCCCTCTTCACCATCTCCAGAGGCCAATTTGCCAAATCATTGGTACCAAGGTGTACCAGAACTCTCTGCCCACCTCCTCCACTATCCTCCCTATCCTGTCACAGCCTCTGATGGCTAATGTTCCAGGCAGCCATTTGACCACCCTCCTTCCCCTTACTCCCCTAACTTACCACCCTCTCCACACTTCTAACAATAGAGTCTCCTTTCAGTATAATCCTCGGCACTAAGTCAGAAGAACACTGTCAATAACAGTGCCGTCCATAACAGCACTGTATTGACAGTGCTCTCCAGGAGAGCATCAGGAAAGAATGTTACCGCACTACAAAGTGCCAATCGTAGTGGTCGCACACCGCAGAGATGACTGCTACCATTGTAAAATCTACTTTTATGTGGGGGGGCTCTGCCCCCACTCCCTCTGATGTGGGGGGCTCTCCCCCCCGCACTCCTGAACTTAAAGATTCCAGCTCTGAGGGGGAGTGGATCACAGGGGAAAAAAAAATTTGTGGGGCCATGGAATACTGTTTCTATAGCCCTTTGTAAAAAAAAAAATACTAAGTTCCACAACAAGGAAATAAAGGTAAGCCAGGATTAGAACCCTGGTTTCTACCACAATTCTGCTAAGCTGTTTCATGCTTGAGCCCTCTCCACCACAGAAGCAGCTCAGTTAGTGTGTCTGATTCCTCTGTCTTTGTCCTTTCTCCTAATACCATGGACAGCGAATTGGGGGCACACTTACTGCACAGCACTGTTTAACCCCTGTCGCTGTCCATGGTAACGCTATTCGAACCGTGCTGTTTTCTTGTGCTATATTTGTAGTGCTATTCTAACTGGGTACCGAATCTGCTTTGCTAACTTCTGCCCTCCCCCTTGCCCTCTGGTGTCACCATGTCTCCCTTCCCATCAGCACCAGCTGACCCATGGTCACCTCTGCCCAAGTCAGGCACCTGTGCCTCTTCCAGGGCTCTGAGCAGTTTACTGCTGGTACCTAATGGGAAGAGCTGACTGTTGTGTGACTACCCCTGTCCACCCAATCTCCTCCCTACTACCCTCCACCCAGAGCCAGTGGACCTCTGCACAAATGGGGGGTGTGCACAGGCTTAGTTGGAGTCACAGCTGGAATATTTCTTTCCTAGTTGCTGCCAGCTGAGCACTGAGCTCCCAGAAAGTCCTGCAAATAGGGCAGTGTACCCTTCTCTAAAGCATAACCTTGGAGACAGGTACCCTACAGTCCCTACAGCTAACTACCTCGCCACTCACCCAGTGCTTTATTCCAACAGTTCAGTGCCTTTCCTGTATGCTAGAAACAAAGTCATGAGCACCAGAACTGGTATGGTGGTGCATCAAATAAAAAGAAAGCACAGCACAGCATTGAAGCACCCACCAATGAAGCAAGTCCACTCACAGAACAGGTTAAAGTCTTACCATTTTATTAGTTACATGAAGTGCAAACAAACACCCAGATCACACCATGATACAAAAAAGCCTCAGTAGTGAGCCAACACCATATGGTTTATTGGTGGGTGCTTTAATGCTGTGCTGTGTTTTCCTATATGTGGAAGGTTAATTTACCTAGTAATATGTGATATTTGGCTGAGAGGTCTTCACACGCTGCAACCTGCTACATTGATTCTTATGACAAGGAAAAAAAGAAATCCTTTATAATAATAACACAAATACAATCACAAAAAAAAAAAAAACAAGCATTTGTCAATGCCGAACGTTCGCTTGCAGGTATTTGCAGTGGTGTTTGGCACATATGGTGCTTTACCTAATGCCCTCAAAGCATTGCTGGT
Source organism: Neoceratodus forsteri (assembly GCA_016271365.2). Lineage (NCBI taxonomy): Eukaryota > Metazoa > Chordata > Ceratodontiformes > Ceratodontidae > Neoceratodus > Neoceratodus forsteri. The sequence goes on from JADMNL010000023.1 coordinate 389,904,967, forward strand.
ATTTTCACAATAAATTTTCAGCATGACCTTTTGTTACCCCATTGCGCCACTATAGGCAGAAACACATTTTGGGCAGGATGTGAAAATGACAGCTGTACTGCTCATAAGGAAGTGTGGTAAAATGGCAATGCTGAAAATCTGGAGTGGAAATATTGAAAATTCGCAAACCTACGAGCAGGCGTGGGAACTGTGCAATGCACGCTCGTAAAACAGTCATTGCTAGGAATTTTTTCACCAAATTGTCAACACTGGCATTTTAAAACCTCTGCTAATGAACAGTGACACTGTGATTTTCTTAATGTGTCCCATACACTGAGTTCGCACAGCGACTGTGCCATTGTGCGCTACATGGGCAGAAACACGTTTTGGGCAAGATGTGAAAAATGACAGCTGCACTGCTCATAAGGAGGTGTGGTAAAATGGCAATGTTGAAAATGTGGAGTGAAAATATTGAAAATTCGCAAACTTACAAGCGTGCATAGGAGCTGCGCAATGAACACTCGTAAAACAGTCATTTTTAGGAATTTTGTCACCAAATTTTCAACACAGCCATTTTAAGACCTCTGCTCATGAACAGTGTCACTGTGATTTTCTTAATGTGTCCCATACATTGAGTTCGCACACCGACTGCACCATTGTGCGCTACATGGGCGGAAACATGTTTTGGGCAGGATGTGAAAAATGACAGCTGTACTGCTCATGAGGAGGTGTGGTAAAATGGCAATGTTGAACATCTGGAGTGAAAATATTGAAAATTCGCAAACCTACGGAGCGCATGAGGAAATCATGAAACGCAGACTCGAAAACAGTCATTTTAGGTATTTTTCACTAAATTTTCAACACAGCCATTTAAGACCTCTGCTCACAATCAGTGTCACTGTGATTTTCTTAATGTGTCCCATACATTGAGTTTGCACACCCGACTGCGCCATTGTGCGCTACATGAGCGGAAACACATTTTGGGCAGGATGTGAAAATGACAGCTATACTGCTCATGAGGAGGTGTGGTAAAATGGCAATGTTGAAAATCTGAGTAGAAATATTGAAAATATTGAACCACGAGCGGCGTAGGAACTCGCGCAATGCACGCCTAGAAACAGTCATTTTTAGATTTTTCAATTTTCAACATAGCTATTTTAAGACCTCTGCTCATGAACAGTGTCACTGTGATTTTCTTAATGTGTCCCATACATTGATTTCACAGACACCAACTCGCGCCATTGTGCGCCACATGGGCGGAAACATGTTTTGGGTGAGATTGAAAATGACAGCTGTACTACCTATAAGAAGGTGTGGTAAAATGGCAATGTTGAAAATCTGGAGTAGAAATATTGAAAATTCGCAAACCTACGAAGCTTGGCGAGGAACCGCGCAATGCACGCCAGAACAGTCATTTTTTTTGAGATCACTAGGGTTGGGATTCTTTCATGAATGATGTCATTGTCATGACAGCATTCGCGGCCGCGGGGTGATTGTGCAGTGACTGCGAAATCACCCTTCGGGCCCGAATAACGCCATGACAGTGACATCATTCATGAGAAGGGGTCCCAAAAACCCCATGTTGAAAATTTGGTGCAAAAATTCCCAAAAATGCCTGAGATATGCAATAAAGTTGAAAACCCCCTATCTAGCCCATTATACAGCTTACCGGCATTTCCTCAGTTCGCGGTCGGCTTTGAAGAGTGCAGACGTGTTCCCGGTCCACCGAAGATCGTCGCATCAAGCTCTGGAGGTAAGTATGGGTGAGGGGGGGAGGCTGGGTCCGCAGGGTGGGTGCGGTTGTGGGAGGGGGACTGGGAGATCGCTGTGGGACCGTTTTCTATTTACAGGTACCAAAAAAAACAGACGACGTGGGGACGCTTGCCACGCCGGTGGGCTCCAGCATGGCAGAAGATGGCTGGGGGCCGAGGAGCCGACAGAGATTGACACCACCCGTCGGCAAACTACACGGGGGCGGAGCCGACGGGATTGGGCACCCCGCCGCAAACTACGCCGACGCTTGCCACACTGGGGTGGGCCTCAACGTGGCAGCAGGATGGCTTGGGGCCGTGAGCCGACGGGGGATTGGGCACTCCGTGCCGCAACAGCGCTTGCTACGCCTGGGTGGGCTCCGCGGCACCAAAGCTTTGGGGGCGGCGGATGCGGGGAAGCGTGACGGGGGGCACTGCAGTAAAAGCTGGCGACAGCGGTTTCTTTTGCCGAAGACCACCGCTGTCATACACAGCTCCTGCACCCATTGGTGCAGGACCGCCACGCCTGCTCAACGGAGCACTGGGTTGCAAGGGAGAGGCACACCTCCAAAGTGTGCTACTCTCCCAAAACGTTCCTTGCGCATGTGCACAAGCGAACGTAATAATCGAAGGAAAGTTGAGAAATACTTAGCGTCTCAAAAGAATTAAAATTCTGTCTGATTTCTCTTGTTTTATTGTGAACAACTAGTTGCTATGGACTGATGTTGTAAGATTCCAAACATGCATTAGGACCGGTCCTCTTCAATGTCTTTATAAACGACATTGCAGAGGGACTGGAAGAAAAAGTATGCCTCTTTTCAGACGACACAAAGACCTGCAACAGGTTTAATACACAAGGGGTGTGTGTGTGGAAAGGATGAGACTGGACTTGGCAAGATTGGAGGAATGGTCAGATGTATATGGCAGCTTAGATTTAATGCTAAGAAGTGCAAGGTAATGCACCTGGGAAACAAAAACCCAGGGGAAAAGTACACAATGGGGGGGCTAGATACTAACAACAACAAAAATGGAAAGGGACCTGGGGGTAGTCATATCAGATAACTTAAAGGTGGGCAAGCAATATGAGAGGGCAGTAAGGAGGGCTGGGAGGATACTGGGATGCATAGGGAGAGGCATCACCAGTAGAAAACAGGAAGTTGTTATCCCTCTGTACAGACAGCTGGTGAGACCCCATCTGGAGTACTGTGTGCAGTTCTGGAGATCCAGTCTCTGCAAGGACATAGACAAGATGGAAGTTGTCCAGAGGAGGGCAACTAAAATGGTGCAGGGTCTGCACCAGAAGACATATGAAGAGAGACTAAAGGAGCTTAATATGTATAGCCTCGAGGAAAGGAGGGAGGGGACATGATAGAAACTTTCAAGTACCTCAAGAGAATCAATAAAGTCCAAGAGGTAGCATCTTTCAAAAAAAGAGGTGTGCAAGAACAAGGGGGCACAATTTGAAGATAGAGGGGGCAGCTCAGAGGTAATGTAAGGAAGTATTTTTTTCACAGAGAGGGTTGTGGATGCATGGAATGGCCTTCCGAGGAGGTTGTGGAGTCAAAAACAGTGGTTGAATTCAAGCATGCATGGGACAGCCATAAGGCAATTCTAGGGGGTTGGGGTAGAAAGAAGTAGGCTGCTGGTTAACTAGGATCTGCAGCTTATCCATTAGGTAGGGAAATGGGCAGACTGGGTGGGCCAAGCGGTCCTTATCTGCCATCAAATTCTATGTTTCTATGTTTCTATGATGTTCTTTGCAACACAGAAAAAAGATGTGATTTTAAAATTTGAACAGATACAAAGCAGAAATCAAACAAAAATTGATTTCCAAAAAGTTAGGCTCTCCAATTAGATGACAGCTGTAGAGAGGAAACCAAGCATCAGCAAGTACCAGATGATCAGCAAAACAGAAGACCAAAAACACCAACAAAACTCGATGAAAGTTGCAGATGGAGAGGCCAATGACCAAGAAAGCGCAAAATTAACCTTGCAGTAAAACCATGGAAAACTGCCTACTGCTGGCCTCCAGTCACACTCCACACAGGAAAATCAGCAATGAGGTGGTTCCAAACAGCCCACAGGATTTCATACTCCCGCTGGTCAGAAGTCAGTGAAAACAGGCAGTAGCAAACAGGTACTTTTCAGTACCAAAATCATCAAAATAACTGTCAATCCATGGTAAACAATAAAAATAATCAGTTACAAAGTTTTAAGACAAAAATTAAAAAAACATATTTCGAATGTAACTAAAATTTGTAGAGGAGTGCAAGTTGATAGCAAATGAATGTAACTGCCATCTTCACAATCAGCCTACGTTGTCTTACAATGTATGGGCAGCCATACATAACAAGGCTGTGTTTCAGTTCTAGTTAGGTGACGTCACAGAGCTCAAGAGCAAAGTTCGCCAGGTCTCTATGATGTCATCTCACCCTGAGATGGAGACAACCTAGCTGTGTATGGTTGCCCATAAGTTGTTTTGTATACTGTGGGTTTGTTTTATTTCATTTGCCTTCTTTCTAACTCTGTCTTGAACTGTGGTCAAATAAACAGAAAACCACAAACAACAGGATAGAATTAAAGCATTTTATGTGATTTTAAGTAATAGCTGTGTGAGCTGGCAACAGACAGTTTACCTGGGTAATTTTCAGTCTTTCGATCCTTGCTAGAAAGCTATGTTACCATAGTGCAGAGGTCATTGAATGCTGTTGTACACTTCTGGGGTACCTTAGCTCTTGCGGTCCCTATGATGTCATCAGAACCCCTCGATGGAAACATAGCCTTGTTGTACATGGTTGCCCATACATTATTTTATGTGTAATCGGATCTACGACAGGTTGTTGACAAAATTTTTGTTGAACGACCGAACAGCGAAACCTGCAGGTCGACTGCATTTTGCAGTTGGCTGCCGATTTCGGAGAACAAGTGTTTTCTTTCCCCCCGAACCCCCTGTACCCCCTCTCCACTTAGGATTCTCAACTCCGAGTCGGAGCTGATTCAGTGGGGGTAGACCCTGACAGACAGTGCCGAGTTCCAGCGGTTCCTGCAGCAACGTGTTCACTGTAGGTAACCCCGCAGTCAAAATGTCGCTGTCGGGGTGTATACTTGTGTAATCTACCTCAATATGCCTCAGAGTCTGCTTGTTGTTTTTTTTAATTAAATTTGATTCCTACAGCACTACTAGTGTATTTCATAGTACAGTAGATATATTTTGTGAACATGCAAGTAATGATTTTTATTCTATGCCTGTAAAATTTTAATCCCTCCTTGAGGGCTTGCCTAGTAATCCAATCTCAGTCTCAAACCTCTGAGCATTCCACACTGGATGTACAACAGAATGGCCTGTTTCAGAATAGAGCCCTTAGTCTTATGTCACTGTGTGCTACAAAGACTTTTCTGCTTCAAAATATTACAGTGTAACCAGTGTGTAAGACACCTGCTGAAATGTGGATCCAGTGGGGATGAAAGACAATCTCTTGAGCTGCTAGGTAGCTGGATGACTAGTTGAGAAAGTCATCATCACCACTGGAAGTAGCCCAGGATGCTTTCATTAACGTCTGAGCAAAACTCACTTGCAACATGATTAAAATTCAGTAATTGAAGTAAAAGAGAGGAACATATTTCTAGAACCTCCTATCACCAAATACAGGAACAGTGCCTAACAATTGCTGAAAGGATGCTTTTGTGTGTTAGTGTAATAAATGCTGGATTGTCAGTGTCACTAGTGAGGCCAGAGGCTTCCCTTTAGCTCAAAGTCGCCAAAGGCAGACATGGCTCCAGCAAGGTAGTTAATACTGCAGTGACACTGAATGGTGACTCCCCACTCCTCCCTCCTCCTCCATATTACCAAGAGGATGAATTGCCTGTCTGCATGGCTGAGATTCAGCTATTTGTCTTGTCAGGTTGCATGGTGGGTCTCTCTAACTCCAACTAGCCGAGTTGGTATTCAAGTCTGTAACCCTTGGGATATGAGGAGTGAGCGTGCTCATTCTGACCTGCCACCCGTTTTGTAGAATGAAGGACTGCAGTATCCTGTGATTAATAGAAATAAACTATTGGTTTTGTTTGGTTGTACAGTGTTTAAATTAAAAAAATAGCAATACACTTTTTCCAAAATTGTATGCTTATTTTAGTATTATTTTTGTTTTTTTAGCTTTTTCTTAACCACGTAACAATCTGTAAGAATACTGGCTGGTAGAATACTGGGTTGGTATTCCAGGGTCCTGGGCTCAGTCTCCAGTTAGGCCCCTAATGGATGGGAGGGGGGAGGCAGAGTAGGTGGAAACATTAGAAATCAGTCTTCAGGCTTTCAGAACAGAGCTAGACAGATTCCTGAAGGTGAATGGTATTCAGAGTTACAATGCATGACAAGGGTTAGCAGCGTTTTTCTGCCTGAAGAGTTTGGATGTGTGACCATCATTAAATTTGGCATAGCCAGTGTCATGCATCAGGAGGGACAGACAAGATGGACTCCAAGTTCCTTTCATCAATAAACACAATACTATGTTACTATATATCACTGTTTCCTTCTCATTTCAGTTCTGGTTTTTAAGTGCTAAGTAGTAGTTAATACTGCACCAGCAGTAGATTGCCAGCCAGGGTAAAACAATTCAGGTGGTCAGTGGTCAATAAAAATTGATTTGGCTACCAGATTTTGAAAGTTTTGGGCTAACTGTCCGTGTGCCTACAAAATGATTTATTCTACGGTGAGTGTGTCATACTGGCAGAACTACTCTTCACTCTACTCCCAGTGCATGGAAGGATGCTATCCTTTTCAGACACCCCACATAGCTAGAGAATGCTTGATGTGTGCTGTGGATAATTGCTGGGTGTGGTTGTGGTGGTTGAGAGGGTACAGCAGCAGTTTATTCATCACCATACTTGATTTAGTAGTACAGTGGTACTTTTAGACAGCATCATTTGCCTAGCAAACATGTTTGTTTTTTTCCTGTAGAATAATTGTCTAGGCGAGCAATGCTGAATGCAACCACTAAAAATGATGGCCAATAAAATAATTGGTTTGGCTACCAGATTTTGAAAGCTAGTGGCCAACCAACCACCAACCCGCAAATTAATTTGTCCCACCCTGTTACTGGCTATTTCTGTCCATTACATTTCCTTTTTATTGTTGGGAGTGGGATTTCTTTGCAGGTTCTGCAGGTTCCAGCCCTGCATATCAACTAGAACCATTAGATTAAAAACAAAATATGGCTGACTCCATGGCACTGAGGGCATTGCTCTAGCATGCTAGCGACCCAGGTTGAAGCTTCGAGCCTGGGACATCAGGAACGGAGGCTGGCATCAAGGAATTCACAATGTCCTTTGGATGCTTCCCTCCCAGGGGGTGTGGGAGCATGTGCCGCTTTAATGGTGGATTCTGGTGGTGACTCTCTGGTGGCGATCATGGCGTTGTGGGTGACCACACGCTGCTGAGCATCCCCACTCTCAGGATGTTGCTGCAGATGTACTATGTGGATGGTGGGTGGAGTCCTGTAAATGGAAAAGGGTTACACCGGGCACCCTAGATGACGACCTCCTTGGCAACTCCTCCTACACTACCAGACTCCAATGTGGGCTTGGCCTTTCTAACTCCGGCTACCATTGTCTGTTAAAAGGTGCCTCCCTTATGGTGGCAGCAGGAGGGCCTCCCTGACAAGAATAAGTCAAATATGCCTGTGATGGAGGTACCGCAGGCCTGGGGAAGGGTCCAGCAGCACAGGGTGAGTCCAGCAAACAGCAGAGATGAGCCTTGTGGAGGGCCTGAAAGAGTGGCTGCCCAGGGCTGAGGAGAAACAAGCAAAAAAAAAAAGTAGATACTCTGAAGCCTGGTGAGTGGAGTACACTGCTGATTGTGAGGGAGTGAGTTAGTAACCCCTTACACACACTGTTGTCTCTAGTCTAATGTTAAACCCAGAATGTCAGATGTCTTCCCTCTTCTTCTTCCTCTTGTGCCTGTCTGTGCTGCCCCACTCCCATACTCTGGGTGGGCAGAGTGAAATGGACATTGGGATAGCTGCTGCTGAGTGACCATACTTAAATTAAAACAAATAAAAATGGGATGAACGTTTCAAGTGAAGAAAATGCTTCCTCTTTGCCCTCCACCACCAACACAGATTCAGCAGCTGCAAAGAGAAAGTACAGCTCGAGAAGGAACCACCATATACAAAGTAGCACAATGCCCGGATTATTTACCTTAAGTTCATTGCAGTATCCAAAGGAGGAGGTTCTCCTGTTTCATGTCCTCAAGGAAAAGTCGAAGAAACAGCTCCCCCAAACTGATATCCAAGTGACAAAAGAGAACAAAACTGTCCAGTGCTCACTGTCACTTCCTCTTGGCACAGGCTGTGTGGCCCTTCAGTTTTGGCTTAGCCATGGCCAGCGGCCAGTCAGTTTCGGCTTAGCCCCAGCCCCCCCCCAACACCAGAGCTAGGTAATAAATTCCGTTCTCCATGAGCTAGTGAGCTTCATCAGCTCACCCATCCATGCACCTGAGGAGACGGTTACAGAGCAGATGAACTAGTCTGTATCTTGATGTCTCTGCCACTACCCAAAATGTCGTTGAGTTTGCCAGCTACTACCCCTACCCTGCTACTAAAGCAGTGCTATCGATCACACTGATCAGCAGCATACAGAGGAATGAGTTCTCCGATCACTGTGGGCCACCTCAACACTAAGTGCCAGTGCGGTTTGCCCTTTTTTTATAGCCCTTTGATTGGCAATTCACTGGTGATAGAAGGTGGGGGGTAGGAAACAGAGGGCTCATTGGGAGGGGCAGATGCGCCCTGCTACATGACAGGCATACACCTGAGCAGCCTGGACAGCTGAAAAAAAAAGAGCCAGTGTCACAATCCCCCCCTCCCCCCGAAATCACACAGTACAAAAAAGGGAAGGGGGGTTCGTTTGAACATGATGAACTCTAGCTAGCAACGGGCCTGCAAAGAATTTGATTAGGTTAATTTGGCAAGATCTCCCACTGGTAAACCCATGCTGCTTGGTGTCTGGTGGACCATTTAATTCCAGAAAATTTACCATCTTCTCCTTTCTTATTAATTAATAAAGCAATAGTTTCCCCATGATAAAAGTCAGACTGACCGGTGTGTAGTTGCCCGTCTTATTTCGCCTCCTGTCTTTGTGCAGGGGGACTACATCTGCTGGCCTTCATTTTCCTGGCACTGCCCCAGCAGTGTGCATATAATGTATATGGAATACAAACAGAAGAGAGAAAAAAAAAGAAGTGCCCTAGCTGGGAATTAAACCCAAGCCCCTCAGAATACCATTCTGCTGCACTACCAGCTGTGCCACCAGGACAGCTGGAAATCTGGGACTACCAAATCCCAGCTAGGTTTAAATCAAACTAGTTTGTGTAACATCAGCCATCCTTGTTCACTGTGGATCCAGAGATCCAAAGAAAAGGTGGCGCTGGCATGCCCCCCTCCCCGCTGACTCAAGACCAAGCGCAGTAGACACCCCTTTCAGACCTCTTGATCTAAGGTGCCATTTTTTCTTTGAAACTACTGTAAATAAATAAACTAAAAGTAAACTATTGTGTAACCCCTAGATGGCGCTATCCCAAGGGCTACTACCCCTGCCTGATTTGCCACTAACAGGTTGAGGGGCCTGGATCCAATGGCGGGTGCCTCCACCCAGAGGTCAGGGTTTGCAATAGTTAAACTTACTTGGTCACAGCCCTCTGGGACACTGCAACCCCTTCTTCCCACTAGTGGCCCACAATATATCAGAATTACTTTCACAGTATACACTTACCCCAGGGCTGGTTCAGGCACTGGGACCTCCTGTAAAATAAGATACAGTGCAACAATCACAGTACAATACTTTAACATAGACAAATACCTCAGGCAGTATAACTTTGCTGAAACAAGCAGCTCTGATTTATTTAGGGGGAATATAACAAGGACAGGGGGAAATCAGGTTAATTAGCTTATACTTTACTCATCTACCTATGGCTCTGTGCACAGGCCTATCCCTACCAGTTACTGTCCCTGGGTACCCAAGCCCTAGTGGCTAGTCCAAACCGTGGCAGCTGGTAGGGGCCCTTTCACACAGGGAAAAGAAAAATTAGTTTAAACAGTCAGCAGTACAGTGATTCCATTTGGATTCAATGTGGCAATTCAACAGGGAGCGACCCTGAATTAGTACTCACGACCTCCAAACAAGATAGGGTCCTTCAATGTCAGCAGGGCTACTCTTGAGCTCCACGAGACTCCTCACACATTTATATGGCAAACTGCAACAGGCAAAAGTCCTTTAATGGCAGCAGGATTCACTTGAGGTACACAAGCCTCTTCACACATTTATATGGTAAAACAGAAAGTACTATACCAGGCAGGCTGCTTCTCTATCCCGATCGCAATTACTGCACAATACCCGGAGAACACACAGCAGATTCAGTTCCTGACAGACCGAGTGCAATTCAGCAATTTCTCCAGTCTTCTACAGGGTGAGCCTGGTTTCTACTCTTCAGATATTCTTTGATTCTCTTCACAGGGCCAGTTCAGTCCTAACAAGCAGTTACACAAGCTGCAGACCGGAACTCTGGGCCTTACACACGTTTCCCGACTAAAACTGCACACTGAAAAAGCACAGGGCTCCTTCCTTCTTCACTGCCAGAACTCAACTGAAACTCCAACAGACAAAACTGGGCACTTCCTTTGAGTTCCTCCCAGTTCTTGACTGGATTGGCTGTCACTCACAATAGACTGCTCCTGTTGGTCCAAAAAGGCGCCGAAGTCTAAACTACATCTCCCAGAGTCACTGCCCATACAATCCTCTTGTGGCTGGCTCAGATTATGAGTCCAAGTTCTGATTCGTCCAAGGCACCATTTTAGAGCTAGCTTACCCACACTGATTGGTCCAGTTCAGCAGTTCAAAACCAGAATGGGGAACTAGGCAGACACAGTTCTGACTGCAAAGAAAGCAGGTTAGACAAACTGTAATTTCATTATTACTCTAAATGGTTTCTGGCAAACAGTTACATCTTTCAGATAGGTTCCCTTTGCACCCTAGTGACTGCAAAATGGAGTGAATTGGCAGCACCTCGAGTGGTACTCAATCAAAGAAACACACAGTCCCCATACAAACTAATTATGTCTGCAAGCAGACAGCTCTTAAAGAGACAGTACCAGAGGTTCTAAAAACACTCACTGATAAATGGCTTAAACGCCAAACACCATTCAGGCTTGGAGCATTCAAGCAAGCTCCTGGAAGTCTTTTGGGAACCCCCATTTGCAGGGGGGTTACAATTGTATCATTGTCATTTTGATCTTCGTGTAGTGTGATTCAGTAAGGGAGCCTAGATGCTCCCTTTACTGACTCAAAAACAGCAAGCAGTGCTATTTTCCTATGACTGAACTCCTGCTTTAAATGGTGGACATTTTCTCTTGTGTGTGAAGAAGAGCCATAGTCTGTTCTTACAAAGCTCAGTATTGTTTGTATTCATTAGCTAAAGAGTAATGTGCACACCGAGAACTGTGTCTTTAAATGGTAGCTACTTTGCATGTCACTCTTAGCTGCAGAAGAGGGGGAGCACTGGGAAAATATTTACCAGTCAGCATAGCTGAGAACCAACAAAATTTAAACATAAATATGACTTTAAACTAAAAAGAAAATGTTTCTCATTAAAAATGCTAAAATATTTAATGTTTGCCACTGCTTCAGAAGGCACATTTTTGCCAAGAGCCAGTAGATTTCCCTACAGATGGGATAACTGGAAATATGGGAAGGTTTCCAGGACTTAATCAAATTCAACCTGTTTTACAACTGGAGAACCCACTGGGGATAGGGATTAAATGATGGATTGTTCCATTTGGCAGAGCTGGGGAGATGCCTTAGCTGGATGATACCACCGAAAAGGAATTGGGGGTGTTGTAGTGTCATTGTTGACAGGTCACTGCTAATCCGTTAGCTCATTGTAATTATTACCTTCTTGGACATGAGAGTTCTGTGCAGGGTAGACTAGTACACACCTGCCAGTCTGTGACAGCAGGGTTAATTAATGCAGAATATTCAGCAAAGTGATTAAGTACTTACAGCTGCACTGGAAGTAGCATTGTTTTAACTGTGCTACAGTTTAGGAGTAAATCACCGACATGTGATAGGTATTTTTTTAGCTTAATTCTCCAAGATTATTTTTTTATTTTTCCCATTGAAAAAATGGGTGAGGGGCTACTGAGACTGATTTGGGGTACATGCATTGCTGTATAGCTTGTTAGGCGCAGGTGAGGCCAACTCTCACCCCCTGACCAGAAGGTTATAGTTTCAAGTCCCACATACTGGGTGGAGGTGGGGGGAATGATGGGACTTCTTTTACTTATGCAGGATTTCCACATCAGAATATATAATTTCTACAGAATTCTGTTAAATCCTGCAGAAATCGGCTATAAAATCTGTAGGAATTAAAAAAAAATATTTGCAAGAATTGTAATGGTTACAGCTCTGCACCTTTACACAACCTGCGGTATAGCAGAAATAAATTTGGCAACTTTACTAAACTGTGGCAGATCATAAAAATGTAACTAAATTTAAATAACGGTGGTGGAAAAATTCACAGGGCTGAATCTGCTGATTTACTACGTGCAACTAAAATAATTTTCACAGAATGCAAAGTTACCATAATCTTAAATTGCACCCTGTTCCACAGGTGGGGAAAATGTTTAGCATAGCCCTAGACCTGAATAGGGTTGAGTGAGTGAATTCAGATGGTGTGTTCTACATGTGGAACTATAGTGTACTATCTGAATCCTGGAAAAGTCAAAGAAATAACAGCACTTGGCAAATGGGTGAAATTAGGTATTAATGCATAAAAAGCTATGTGAAATGAGCCTTTATTTAGTTCAGAAATGTGCAACAGCATTAGAAATTTATGGGCAGAGACCCACACTAGTGTGACTTAAGGTTTTGCATGTGTAATAATCACGCTTTTTCAAAGGTGTTGCAGCTTGAGATTCCTCTCTCTTTTATAGTAATACATTTAAAGAGACTCACCAGTCTCAGCTGTTGCACCGGCTGGATTGGTGCCTTACCCCCTTTAGCTTATATTGATGTAGTGCATATGTAAAAGAATCCAGTCATTAAAAAATGCCAGCCCTTGTAAAATTAGTCCCACTGGGTCCCTTGGACTTCCCAATTTCTGGGGTCGCCCACGCTCCGTCCCCGTGCTCACTGAAGTTGTGATGTGATGCTAGGTAGAGCACGGGGACAAGTGCCATTATAGTGAATGGATGGCAGCTTTTTGATTTTTTTAATATTATAATGGTCAGTTGGTGATGAACATGGGAACTGGTCGACTAACAGGGGCCTTGATTTTCACAAGTCAGATGTCAGCACCATGAAAACCCAATTAAGAAACTTGCTGGAAATCAACAGCTCATGGGACGCGGAGAGAAGCTGGGAAGCCTTGAAGACAGGTTTACTTCAAGTTACTGAACAGTGCACAAAAGCACATCAGCAAGTCAGAAAGAAGAAAAAAGCTGCTGTGGTTCTCCAAAGAAATAGCAACAATAGTAAAACACAAAAAAAGGGCCTTCAAGCAGTATATGCAGACAAAGAAAGACACAGGTAGCATTACATATCAAAACTGAGAGAAGCGGGAAAGGCTATTAGGATAGCCAAAGCCCAGGCACAGAAGAAAATAGCATAGGGATCAACAAAGCAGGACAAAACATTTTTAGGTACATAAGTGAAAGAAAAAAGAGTAAGGGTGGGATCATCAGGCTAAAATAAACTGAAGCACAGATAGTTGAAAAGGATGAAGATGAGGCAGAAGTGCTAAACAAATTCTTCTGCTCAGTCTTCACCATTGAAGACCAAGGCAGTGGCCCTGCTATGGGAAAGGCAGTGTTCAACAGTAGAACAGCAGATAACTTCCACTTCTCAAGAGAGAGTCCTAGAAGAGCTTAGCAAACTAAAAGTAGACAAAGTAAGTGGGACCCGATGGAATCCACCACAAGTTCTAAAGGAGTTCTGAGGAAGAAATTGCAACACCGCTCACTGACCTTTTTAATAAGTCACTGGAAAGTGGCACAATACCACTAGACTGGAAGAAGTCTGTGGTGGTACCCTTACATAAAAGTGGAATCAGGGAAGAGCCTGGGAACTACCGCCCAGTCAGTCTGACCTCAGTGGTAGGCAAACTTACGGAAGTCCTGCTGAAAGATAGAATAGTGGAACATCTAAAAGAATCCAGAAAGCTTGACCCCAAGCAACATGGATTTACAGCAGGAAAATCATGCCTAACAAACATGATAGAATTCTTCAACTGGGTGACCAGAACAGTGGATCAGGGAAGGGCAGTGGACATGGCGTACCTAGACTTAAGTAAGGCCTTCTACACCGTACCTCATAGAAGGCTTATGAATACGCTAGAGAATACAGGACTTAGAAGACAGCTAGATTGCAAACTGGCTCAAGGATAGGACACAGAGGGTCTTAGTTAATGGAGCTCAGGGGAGGGCAAGGTGACCAGTGGAGTGCCACAGGGGTCGGTATTAGGCCCCATCCTCTTCAACCTATTCATCAGCAACATCACTGATGAGCTGGAGGGGAAAGTATGCCTGTTTGTGGATGATACAAAACTCTGCAACCGGGTGGACACCCAAGAGGGAGTCTTGAAGATGGAAAAGGATCTGAATAGGCTGGAAGGATGGTTCAAAAATTGGCAATTGAAGTTCATTGCTAAAAAATGCAAGGTCATGCATCTGGGTACAAGAAACCCCAGGAAGGAATATATGCTGCTAGGACACCAGCTTGAAGTAACACTGGTGGAGAGGGATCTTGGCGTAATCATTACAGATGACCTTTGGACAAGCAAGCAATGTGAAAGGGCAGCGCAGAAAGCAAATGGCATCCTCGGATGCATTGGAAGGGGTATAACTAACAGAAAAAGAGAGGTGATAATGTACTCTACAGATCACTGGTCAGGCTGCACATGGAATATTGCATCCAGTTTTGGAGGCCACACCTGAAGCAGGATATCAACAGACTGGAGGCGGTGCAGAGAAGGGCTACAAAGATGGTGCAAGATTTGCACCAGGAACCATATGAAACCAGACTGGCCGACTTGCAGCTGTACTCACTTGAACAGAGAAGAGACGGGGGACATGACTGAAACATTTAAGTATATGAAGGGAATTAACACATCACGGAAGCAAAACCTGTTTCAGATGAAATCAGAGAGTCATACAAGAGGCCACAGTCTATGACTGGCAGGAGGTAAATTTAGGGGAAACATCAGTAAGTACTTTTTTTCCAAGAGGGTGGTCGACCCTTGGAATAGCCTACCGCAAGAGGTAGTAGGCTCAAAAAATGTAAAGGGAATTCAAACTTATGTGGGATAAACACTACACACAAAAAAGAAAATAGTCTAAGAGGAGGGGGGTAGGTATTCTGGGCAGACTAGATGAATCAAGAGGTACCCTTCTGCCAGCAAATTCTTATGTTCTTATGTTCTTGTTAGTTGACCGGTGCCCACATTTCATCACCAACTGACCATTACGATGGGTACCGACTGGATTCTTTTACATATGCAGCCCCATCAATACCTCTCTGCTACCTTATGGCTATGCTAATCTCTTGTAGCAAATCATGTATCCTGATCGAATAGTGCACCCACTGAACAAATGGGTAACCATGTTAGCGAATTGTAATATAATGTTATGTACAGCACCCTGTAAAAAATGTTGTCCCTGTCTCTGTCCTGTTGTATGACGTGGAACCTTTGTAAATGAGTCTTTGACTCAAAGGTCTTTCTGAATATCTCAATAAATAAAAAAAATATGCATTGCATCAGTATCAGCTCAAGGTGGTAAGCACCGATCCAGCCGGTGCAAAACCCATCTACTTTAACTTGGTGGGTCTCTTTAAAAAGGGACTGCAATAATATGTCAGCATATCTTTGCAGATGACACTATGCTCTGTGGGAGGGTGTATAGTGATGAGGGAATAAAGGAAAAATAGAACAACTTTCAAAAGCTGGGGGGGTCAAGGATTTGGCAATTAAAATTCAGGGTGGTAGTAAATGGTAGTCACTCAAGTGATGGGAGCGTGACTAGTGGGCTGCCACAGGGTTTGGTGCTAGGACCAGTCCTCTTCAAAGTCTTTATATGTGACATTGTGGAGGAGCTTGAGGGTAAGGTTTGTCTCTTTGTGGATGATACAAAAAGATCCACCAGGGTTGACACTCAGGAAGGGCTGGAGAGAATGCAAAGAGGTCTGAGGAAACAAGAGGAATGGCCTAGGGAGTGGCAGCTGGGTTTCAGTGCCAAAAAGTGCAAGATTATGTAATTGGGGCTGCAGAACCCAGGGGCTGTGCATAAAATGGGGGAATGGAGCTTACAATCACCAAGAAAGAAAGAAAGAGACCTAAGGGTCATCATATCTGATGACCTCGGGGTAGCTGGGCAGTGTGACAAAGCAGTTGGAAAAGCTAGCAGGATGCTGGGGTGCTGGGAGAAGGTTTTCTGGCAGGAGGAGGAAGATGGTGCTGCCATTGTATCGTTCACTGGTGAGACCCCACATGGTGTACTGTATCCATTTCTGGAGGCTGCACCTCTGCAAGGACATTGAAAGAGTGGAAGTGGTACAAAAGAGGGCAAGCAAAATGATAAAGGGGCTGCATGAGAAGCCACATGAGGAAAGGCTGCAGGAACTCAACCTGTACTCCCTGGAAGAGAGAAGAGTGAGAGGGGCCATATGATTGAAACCTACAGGTGCCTCACAAAAGTGAACAAGGTGCAAGTGGAGGGTCTATTTCAGAGAAAGGATGGCACTAGAACAAGGGGGCATGCAATGAACCTATAACGGGGGAAGGTTAAGAGAACTATGCGGAAATACTTCTTCATGGAAAGGGTGGTGGATGACTGGAACAGCCTGCCAGAGGAGGTCGTGGGGGGAAAAAACTGTGGAGAGCTTCACGAATGTGTTTGAGAGGCACAGGGGCATATTAGGTAGAGGGAGTGACACCTATGGGAGGGAGTGACACCTATGATCAGCTAGGGTCAGTGGTGATGAAATAGGCAGGGACAAGGGGCAAACTGGATGGGCCTAAAAGTCCATTTCTGCCAACAAAATCTGTTTCTGTAACTTTCTTTTGCCCAATTAAAGCAGCCATGCAGGACTACCTGATTAGCCAATGGGTAGCACTGTGTGCTTCCATGCTGGAGACCTGGGTTTTAAAGTGAGCCTGGGATGCCAGTTGGGCAGTTATAAGGGCTGCAGTGTCACTGCCATGGGGCAGCACTCCCCACCGAGGAGGGAGGGAGGGTGACTGGTTCACCACTCTAGCGAACCCTGTGGTGGGCAAGGGAGTTGCCTTTCTGTAGGGGTATGCTAGTAGAGTGCGAGGCTGTCTCGGGACATGGCCAGACATCAAGGAGGTGGATGGGGCAAGGGAGAAACACAGGAAAATTCCTCTAGCAGGATAAAGACAGCAGCCTGCCGCAGGACCCACACCACCATCCAGGCCCTGAGATCCTATTCTGGATTTGGTCACTGGGGGGTGAGGAGGACATGCACCTATGGTGGGGAGTCTTAACCCACATGGGATCACTGGAGCCATGTAAGACCTGGAGATGGTGGGTGGTGGGAATGGGCATGCCAGGGGCCAAAGGGGGCCAATGACGTAAGGAGACATGAATAAAAGAGAAGGGAGGGAGGAGGGAGGGAAGGAAGGAGCCCTACCAAGGATGGTGTACCGGAGGGGACAGAGCCTTAGGGACATCCTTGTCCACCGCTTGCATCCCACCCTCACAGGTAGAGCAACATAGCTCTATGATCCTCCTAAGCGCTGCTTTCGATGTGCTAATTGCCGTCATTGTGAACACATAGAGAAAACTACTTAATTTTCCACTGTAAATAATAAGAAGGTGTTAGAAATCAGGCAATCCATGAATTGTTCCACAGCTGGTGTAGTCTACACGGCTACATGTAAATGCAAGGCATTTTACGCTGGTAAAACCTCAGGTATATTTCAGCTGAGAGTGGAAGAACATCGAAGTTTAATTCGAAATGATGATAGGAACAATGCATTGACCAAACATATTTGTGAGAGTCTCAGACCAGAAGACCACATATTTACATTCTGTGGCATTGAAAAAGTCAGTGCAGGGAAATGAGGGGGAGAGCTGGATAATTCTCTGCAGGAAGGCATTTTGGATTTTCCCGCTGGGTGGTTTGATGTTCCCAGTTTTAAATGACTCTTTTAATATTTCCCGCTTTTTGCAGAAAAGATAGCCTGGTGCACCCCACACCCAATATTATACTATCAGCATCCCACTGAGATTGTCCAGTGATTATCACGCTCCTATTTTTTGTTAATCCCCCCATTTACTGACAGTTATAACCTCCCGCTCTTGGGAGTGTGATTATGAATTGATGTTGCTTTGTTGGCCCCAGGAAAAAGCGGTACAGAGACAAAGGTAACTCACATCGGGAAATTGAAAATGGCATTTTGTTCTTAATTATTTGAAACTGTTGGTATGTTAATACCCTTGGTGACCCCTGTGACCTCCTACCTCTGTTATGAGAGTTGACTCACAATGGCTGTATCTAAAATAGAAATGTGATTCTGTGACACGTGAGCATGTCAGTGCACCCAGTGACCCGTGTGACCTCCCACCATGAAATTTTAAAATAGACAATTTGCTCTGTATATAAATTGCTACTCTAGGAGGCACATCAGTATCTGGACTGTGGGTCACTTGCGTTTGGTTGGGCTGCTAACTGGATGTCGAAGTACACCAGATTTATGGAGCTACAGTATATAGAGCTGATGTTGAAATAGTTTTTTGACAATATTATTTATGTTAGAAGGTTCTGCACTTGACATCACTATGTTTGCTGCACTGATCACATTGTGTTTATTTTTTAGCTTTAATCACTATGAATTATGTATACAATACTGCTAATTCTGGTACAGTATAAATAGAATGTCACGGTGCCTGATCGGCCTCCCTGAGGAAGCGCACATGTACAAAACTGGCTGGGGCATTTTGTAAGCATTGTCTATAACCAAGGACTTTGTAAGTGTGCTTTATATTTTTTCACTGCACTTAAATAAAAATCAAATTACGTTGTCCTTTTTTTAAGCTTTTTTTTTTGTATTTTATCAATACACAACAGGCACATATAGGCATATATATATATATATATATATATATATATATATATATGCACACACACACACACACACGGAAGGAAACAAACACTAGTTTACTCTAAATTTAAACACTTGAGGAGCCATCATACAGTAATGCATTTGGAATAAAGGATGAGAAAAAACACTCTATAATTATTCCTGCTAACTATAGTTATTTGAACAAATTCCATAGCTCTATAAAGAATAATACTGCCACATTTTTATGTGATCGTGGTGTCTTTAGCATAGATAGAGAGAAGAGAAATTTCTTCCCCTGCATAACCCATGGAGGAGAGATTAAAAGACCTCAACCTGGTTAAACAACCACGGTAAAAGTAAATGCAACCGGGCTTCCAAGCGCTTCAGGGGGTGGAGCTCATAACGAGAACTTATATTCAAATTAAACAAGTGCAATCAATTACAAAAAGTGATTAATTAAAACAAAAGTTTAACTGTAATACTTTCTCCAGCCACTAGATGGTACCAAAGTGAAATTTAAAGGCAAGGGGGCATGATATGAGAGTGGAGGGAGGCAGGATAAAGGGGAATGTGATTAATTATTTCTTCACAGAAAGGGTGGTAGATGGATGGAATAGCCTACCCCAGGAAGTAGTGGGAGCTAGCACAGTAGGGGGAGTAAAACATGCATGGGATAGGCACAAGGGAACCCTAGAGGTGGGTAGGAAAGGCTAAAGCCAATGACCAAGTAGGGTCAGCAACCACTGATGCAGGCAGGGAATACGAGCAGACTGGGTGGGCCTAGCGGTCCTTATCTGCCATCAAATACTATGTTACTATGTATATAATCTAGACATACCGAAAAAACGTTGTTACGTTGTACTTAAGTGCCTGGTTTCAGTGCCAGTTTGTTGCCTTTGTATGTGGATTGTTTAACCTGGCACAAACATGTGTGCAGCTGCAGTTTCTATCTGCAAAAGTCATGGGTCACAGAACTAGTTAGGAACATAGCAATTTAAGGCTGAAAAGAAATCAAAAAGTTTTATCTAGTCCGTCCACAGCGTCTCAACGCCCATGTCCATTGAGTCCCAGGTTATTCATGTGTTTATCAAGTTAATATGTAAAGGAATGTACAGAGTTACTGGAGGCTATTATAGGTGGCAGAGGGTTCCAAAGTGCAATGACTCTGAGTAAAAAAGTTCATTCTCTTTTCAGGGTTAAAGTGTGAGCCCACTAGTTTGTAATTGCAGCTTCTACATGCTGGTGCACTGTCTGTCAATTTTAGATGCTAAGTATTTCTTAGCGTTTCATTCTTCATTGCCTTATATATCATGATCATATCCCCTCTGATATGCCTTCTTTCTAGGGAGGTTCAATTCCTACAGGTGTTGGTCATATCACTTAGTTCTCAGCAGTGTGACCCCATATTGACACCCTGATTAGTGCAGTCAACATCTTTAGAACTGTTAAAGTGTGGTGAATGAGTCACTCTCCAGTACCTGATAGTGGTCGTAACTTAGTTTCACTCAGGCGCCACATCATTTTGGTTGCTCACCTCTTTAACCCCTCAGTTTTATATGTTCTCTGAGATACAGTAGCCAGTGCTGAACACAATATTCCCTATGCAGACTAGTTCAGCGGTCCTGAAGACGAGCAACATTTTAATATGTAATAAAGTGGGGACACTCGGTGGGGGGGGAGTTGTGGAAAGGATGAGCAGAGATCTGAGAAAACTACAGCAGTGGCCAAGGGTACGACAGCAGGGTTTCAATGCAAAAAACTGTAGAATAATGCGCCTAGGGCACAGAAACCCAGGGGCAGAGTACAAAATGGGTGAGGTAGTATTGATGACCACCAAGCAGGAAAGCGACCTGGGAGTATTCGTTTTGGATGACCTAAAGGTGGCCAGGCAGTGCGACAAGGCAGTAGGGAGGGCAAGTGGAATGCTGGGGTGCATAGCGAGGGGTATCACCAGCAGAAAGAGGGAGGTGGTGTTGCCGCTGTATAGATCACTAGTAAGACCCTGCCTCGAGTATTGTGTCCAGTTCTGGAGACCAAATCTCCGATAGGTTATAGACAGAGTGGAGGCAGTCCAAAAGAGGGCAACTAAAATGGTGCAGGGTCTGTATCAAAAGCCCTATGAGTAGAGACTAAAGAACCTCAGTATGTACACCCTGGAACAGAGGAGGGAGAGGGGAAATATGATAGACACCTTTAGATGCTTCATGGAGGTAAATAAGGTACAGGAGGGGAGTATTTTTCAGAAGAAACGGTGCTCAAGAACAAGGGGACATGCTACGAAGCTGGAGCGGGGTAGATTCAAGAGAGCTGTGAGGAAGCACTTCTTCACAGAAGGAGTGGTGGATTCCTGGAACAGTCTTCCAGCGGAGGGGGTTGGGGCAAAAACAGTGGCGGGATTCAAGAAAAGTAGGGAGAAATGGGCAGACTGGATGGGCCAAGTGTTCCTTATCTGCTGTCAAATTTGTTATTTCTGTGTTTCTGTTTGTTGATCAATAGGAGGATGGCACATTGACAGAAGTCTGTCTTTTTACGTTCACTTGGGCGCATGCGCAAGGAACGTCTTGGGAGAATAGGACAGTTTGGAGGTGTGACTGTCCTGTGCAATCCACTGCTCCGTTGAGCAGGCGTGGCGGTCCTGCACCAATGGATGCGGGTGCTGTGTATGACAGCGGTGGTCTTCACGTCAAAGAAAACCACCGCTGTGTGCTGGCACAGCGCCTCCCCCCCAAAGCTTTGGTGCCACGCTGGGAGTCCACCCCAGCGTGGCAAATCTTTGTTTTGGCCAATGGGGTGCCAACCCCGCCGGCTCCACGTCCTCCCAAACAGCTTTTCCTGCTGCCATGCTGGGAGCCCACCTCAGCGTGGCAAACGCCCCACGCTTTTTTTTAAACCTGTAATTAAAACGGTCCCACGGCGCTTCTCTCCTGCCCCCTTCCCACAACCCGCACCCACCCACTGCACACCCTGCCTCCCCACACCCCTCACCCCATACTTACCTCTGGGAGCTCGGGCGCGACGATCTTTGCTGGACCGGGAACACGCCTGCACTCTTCAAAGCCGATCACTTAACTGAGGAAATGCCGGTAAGCTGTATAATGGGCTAGATGGGGTTTTTCAACTTTGTTGCATATCTCAGGCATTTTTGAATTTTGCCCCAAATTTTCAACATGGGGTTTTAGGACCCTTCTCATGAATGATGTCACTGTCATGGCGTTATTAGGGCCCCAAAGGGTGATTTGCAGTCACTGCACAAAATCACCTTTTGGCCATAACTTAAATGACACTGCCAGCGTTCATAAGGTGGGCTCTCGCCTATTTTGAAAATTTGGTGGAAAATTCTAAAATGACCGCTTTATTTAGCCGGGCGCTATAGTTCCTACGAGGCTCGTAAGTTCGCTAATTTTCAATATTTTCACTCCAGATTTTCAACATTGCCATTTTACCACACCTTCTTATGAGTAGTAGCAGCCATTTTTCACATCCTGCCTAAAACATGTTTCCTACCATGTAGCGCATAATGGCGCAGTCGGTGTGCGAACTCAATGTATGGGACACATTAAGAAAATCACAGTGACACTGTTCATGAGCAGAGGTCTTAAAATGGCTGTGTTGAAAATTTGGTGAAATAATTCCTAAAAAAGACTGTTTTACGAGCATGCGTTGCGCAGTTCCTACGCACGCTTGTAAGTTTGCGAATGTTCAATATTTTCACTCCAGATTTTCCACATTGCCATTTTACCACACCTCCTTATGAGCAGTACAGCTGTCATTTTTCACATCCTGCCCAAAACGTGTTTCCGCCCATGTAGCGCACAATGGCACAGTCGGTGTGCGAACTCAATGTATGGGACACATTAAGAAAATCACAGTGATACTGTTCATGAGCAGAGGTCTTAAAATGGCTGTGTTGAAAATTTGGTGAAAAAATTCCTAAAAATTACTGTTTTACGACTGTGCGTTGCGCAGTTCCTATGCACGCTCGTAAGTTTGCGAATTTTCAATATTTTCACTCCAGATTTTCAACATTGCCATTTTACTACACCTCCTCATGAGCAGTGCAGCTGTCATTTTTCACATCCTGCCTAAAATGTGTTTCCGCCCATGTAGCGCACAATGGCACAGTCGGTGTGCGAACTCAATGTATGGGACACATTAAGAAAATCACAGTGACACTGTTCATGAGCATAGGTCTTAAAATGGCTGTGTTGAAAATTTGGTGAAAAAATTCCTAAAATGACTGTTTTACGAGTGTGCGTTGCGCAGTTCCTACGCACGCTTGTAAGTTTGCGAATTTTCAATATTTTCACTCCAGATTTTCAACATTGCCATTTTACCACACCTCCTTATGAGCAGTACAGCTGTCATTTTTCACATCCTGCCCAAAATGTGTTTCTGCCCATGTAGCGCACAATGGCGCAGTCGGTGTGCGAACTCAATGTATGGGACACATTAAGAAAATCACAGTGACACTGTTCATGAGCATAGGTCTTAAAATGGCTGTGTTGAAAATTTGGTGAAAAAATTCCTAAAAATGACTGTTTTATTTAGTGTGTTGCTATGCAGTTCCTTATGCACGTCCGAGTTCGCGAAATTTTCAATATTTGCACTCCAATGACTTCCAAATACCTAAACAGCACATAGAAGCAAGCAACATTCGGCATTGACAAATGCTTGTTTATTTTTGCATTCGCTTGCATGCATGTGCAAGGAACGTTTTGGGACAGTACGACTTTTTGAAGTTGTGTGACCCTCCTGTCCAATGCAGTGCTCAGTGTAACGTGTGCAACCCTACTGCACCAATGGATGCATGAGCTGTCTATGACAGCAGTTTGGCTGCAGTGGTCTTCAGTTAAAAGAAAAGCACCACTGCAATCAGCTGTGGTAACGTGTGTGTATTTAACATATTGACATCACCCTTTTCCCTCTGGCTGCTAATAAAATCCCTCCCACTTCCTCCCTCTGCTGCCGTCTACCCTGCCCCTTGTTATTGCCCCCACCAAACACATTGTATGTGCAGACGGAGTGCCCAGTCCCCATTGTCTCCAGGCCCCCAACAAACACCCAGGTGGCATGCTGGGAGCCCACCCCAGCATGCCCATTGTCCCTGTAAATGGGAAAACTGTCCCAGACATCTTTTGTTTTTAAAACCTGTGAAAACAGAAAACCGTCCCTCGCTGTGTCTTGTGCCCCTCCCGAACCCACACCCACCTCTGCATACCCCACCTCCCCTCACCCCATACTTACTCCGGAGCCTGGGCTAATGATCTTCAGTGGAGGGAACATGTCTGCACCTTTGAAAGCCAAAACTAAAACTGAAGAAATGACGATAAGCTGTATAATGGCATAAATGTTTTTTTTTCAACTTAGGTGGCTATCTCGGCATTTTTGCAAATTTTGGCACCACATTTTCAACAGGGGGTTCTTGGGACCCCACCACATGAATTCAGTTACTGTCATGTGAGTTATTCGGTCCCCAAAGGTGATTTCATGGTTACTGCACAAAATCACTTTTTGGGATTGATTAACTAAACAACAGTGTCACTGTTTATGAGGTGGGCTCCCAAAAGCCTATGTTGCAAATTTGGTGGAAAAAAATGTCCAAAAATGACTGTGTTACGAGCGTGCGTTGTGCAGTTTCCACGCACACTTATAACTTCGAGAATTTGAAATATTTTCACTCCAGATTTTCAACACTGGCATTTTTTCACACCTCTTTATGAACAGTACAGCTGACATTTTTCACATCCTGGCTGAAATGTGTTTTTGCACATCCAGCGCACAATGGTGTGGTCACAGTGAGAAATCAATGCTCAGGACAGATTAGGAAAATCACAGTGACACTGTTCATGAGCAGAGGTCCCAAATGCCTATGTTGAAAATTTGGTGACAAAGTCCACAAAATGACTGTGTCATAAGCGTTCATTAAGTAGTTTCCATATGCCTTTCGTAGGATTCGAGAAATTGTTGTATTTTCACTCCAGATGTTCAACATTGTCATCCGTTCCACCTCCTATGAATGCTACAGCTGTCATTTTTCACATCCTGCCCAACTGTGTTTTTGCACATGTGGAGCAGAATGGAAGTGGCCGCTGTGGGAAATCAACCAGGACAGATTAACAAAATAACAGTGGTACTGTTCATAAGCAGAGGTCTCAAATGCTTTTATGAGGTGGGGGTAACAAAAATGTCATGCTGAAAATTTGTAGTGCAAATACCAGCAATCGCACAGGGCATTAGGGTAAAGCACCATACGTGCCAAACACCACTGCAAATACCTGCAAGCGAACATCCGGCATTGACAAATGCTTGTTTTATTGTAGAAATATGTACCAAGCTTGCTTAAAATGTAGCACTGGCAACTTTGCAAGCAGCACTACTACATGTGTAAAAGCACTGCTTATAATGTATTTATTTACCCAGCATAGCCTAACTGAGGTACATCATCTCATTTTCAGTGGGGTCCGGAGTTCAACCTTACATTGCAGCAGGGAGGACTGAAGCCCTAAGAGGTCAAGTGACTTACTAAAGGTCTCGCAGTGAGCCAGTGGCTGCTATGGGATTCAGACTAGAGATCTCCAGTCACAGATCTGTACTCTAACATCTGAACTCCATTGCCTTCCCTGACTGTTATTGCTGCATAATGATACCCCATAGGAGAAACTATCAGGGACACCTTATGGCAATCCTCATCACTATACTGTCCATCTGTCTTGTATTGCACTTTATTATTATCCACGTGTTAGTTGAGCTAGTAAATAATGATGGAGGAATCAAGTCTCTGAGAACACTGCAAAAGTCTGATAGAAACACAGAAACACAGAATTTGACAGCAGATAAGGACCGCTTGGTCCACCTAGTCTGCCCATTTTCCAACCTAACAGATAAGCTGCAGATCCTAGTTAACTAACGGCCTACTTCCTCTACCCCCAACTAGGACTGCCTTATGTCTGCCCCATGCATTCTTGAATTCCCCCACTGTTCTTGACTCCATGACCTCCTCAGGGAGGCTGTTCCATGCATCCACAACCCTCTCCGTGAAAAAATACTTCCTCACATTACCTCTGAGCCGTCCCCACTCTGTCTTCAAATTGTGCCCCCTTGTTCTTGCATATCTCTTTTTCTGAAAGATGCTACCTGCTTGGACTTGTCCCTCTTTCCTTCTTTCCTCAAGGGTATATATTAAGCTCCTTTAGTCTTTCTTCAGATGTCTTCTGGCGCAGACCCTGCACCATTTTGATTGCCCTCCTCTGGATAGCCTCCACTCTGTCTATGTCTTCTATGGAGATGGGGTCTCCAGAACTGCACACAGTACTCAGATGGGGTCTCACCAACTGTCTGTACAGAGGGATAACAACTTCCTGTTTTCTACTATTGATGCCTCTCCCTATGCATCCCAGTATCCCCCCAGCCTTCCTTACTGCCTTCTCACATTGCTTGCCCACCTTTAGGTCATCTGATATAATTACCCCCAGGTCCCTTTCCAGTTTTACTGTTGTCAGTATCTCACCCCCCATTGTGTACTCTTCCCCTGCATTTTTGTTTCCCAGGTGCATTAGCTTGCACTTCTTTGCATTGAATCTGAGCTGCCATGCATTTGACCATTCCTCCAACCTTGCCAAGTCCCTTCTCATCCTTTCTACTCCATCTTGTGTATCAACACTGTTGCAGATCTTTGTGTCATCTGCAAAGAGACATACTTTTCCTTCCAGTTCCTTTACAATGTCACTTATAAAGACATTAAAAAGCTGTAACACATCCTCCAGGCCTCTTTGAGGCTGCTGCAGTGCCCCCAGAAGGATGTGATATGAGGGCAAGGAAAGTTTCGGTTTCAAGGTTGTAGTTTCCCTTCTTGTTATCACAGAGAGCCATGGGGAAACCATCTTTCTCTTTAGATCGATAATGCCAGCTGGAATAGCAATCTTTTAAAGCTTTTTTATGCATTAAAATCTTGGTGGTTAGTATTTCTCTGATCTTGTAATGACCATTTTTCCTATGCAAAGAGCGAGTAAGTAAATTTACAGAGCTAACGTATCAACTCTGTATTTTTTGCTTAATGGTTACTATTTGGTTGTTACCACCAGCACCATTAAGTGAGAAAGGACCACCACATGACAATAAATGTGCTTACTCGTTACACATGAAAGGCTCATAGAAGTCTGACACCATCACGGAGTATTAAAAAATGAAGGTGGGAGCGGACAGCTTCTTTGGTAACATCTCTGGGGTAACGGTAAAAGTGTCAGTGGCTCAGTAGGTAGCACACTCGCCTCTGAGGCCGGGAGAGCAGAAAGCTGTAGGTTCTATCCCCACACCAGGCACTTGGGTTAATATCTCAATACTGACACTGCAGTGCTGCATGAGGAGGAGGATGCATTCCTAAGGTGCCGTCTTTCGGATGAGATGTTAAACTGAGGTCCCATCTGCCTGTTCAGGTGGATGTTAAAGATCCCATGGCACTTCTTGAAAAGAGTAGGGAAGTTTTTATTTAAACAAAAATGCACTTTTTTCCAAAACCAAAACAAATCACACAGCCATTATGGTATTCATATTATCTACCCAATTCCAATAACATTTTTCCACAGCTCTCTTGCTTTCTCTTCTCCCCATAATTTACATTCATCTTGAAAAATGTTATCTACTTCATCTTGAAACTTAAAAAAAATGCTGTACAGTCAAATCCTTATTCTGCAAAAATCTTGAGCATCTATTTTGCCATATAGACCATTTCAAAACTGCCAAAATAACATAGACTGTATTTTTATGAACTTTTTCCCATTCTTTTGTTAACTGACCATAAATCAAAATCTCATATGTCATATTTTTAAAAGCTTTCATCCCCCAATAACTGGCTACCATACCCCAAAAAGGTTTAATAAAATCACAATCAAAAAATAAATGCTGCATACTTTCCTCTTTTGTCCCACAATCTCTTTCTCCACATATTCTTTCCTCCATTCTTTTATGTTTATGGTTACCTTTCATGTTTAACTTCCCATGACTACACATCCATACTACATCTTTCATGTTTCCCGGAATTCTTTTTTCTAATGTAACAGCTAAAATTTCCTGCTCTTTTATTCCTTTTTCTAAAAACTGGTTTGTCCCAGAAATTCCTTTCCATAATTCCTTTATACATCGGTTTCCTGTTACCCCTAATTAGAGCATCCACTGTTAGCCCCCACTGGGTTAAATACTTCCTTCTACTTTCCACATATATTGGCCACACTTTACCTCCTACTATATTCCCTTTCTTCCCAATACATTTAATGAAAGGTACATGCCATTGCTGTGTTAACCAAGACCAAGCTTTGTCTCAACTTTTACTAATGGTACTGCACAATATTTGAAAACACAAAAATATTAATATAAAAAAACAGTTGGATTCATCATGTTTAAACCCCCACATTTTATGGTTCTATACGTTATCTCCCTTTTAATAGGATTTAACTTGCTGCCCCACAGTAACTGAAAAAAAATACTTTGAATTTTGGATTGCATTTGAGACAGTACTGGAAAAATGTATGCTAAAAATAAAAATATTGGGACAATAAATGTTTTTAATAAATACTTTATTTTCTCTCGCGTCATACTCCATTGTTTCCATTTATGTACTTTTATTTGTGCTATTTGATACTTTTCTTCCCAGTTTTGTTGTATTGCATCACCCCCTTCAAATCTTATTCCCAGCACCTTAATGCTTCCTTCTGCTTTCTCCAAATCTCCTCTTATCTTTGTCTGCACTGCCCCCAAGGGATACATTCTACTTTTCCCTTTATTTATCTTAATCCTTGTATATTGGCCATACTTCTCTACTGTCTCTATTAACTTATCCCCTGAACTCTGATATTTTATTAAAACTAAGCAATCATCTGCATAAGCACTTGTTTTATTCAGTTCCCTATTTTGCCATACAATACTTTTAATTTCTTTCTCCACCTCTATTCTCCTCAGAAGTGGGTCTAGACAAAATACATACAGTAGGGGACTTAATGGGCACCCTTGCCGAACCCCATTCCTTATGTACATTGAAGTCCCTAGATGCTCATTAACCATAGGACAAATTTGCACTTCCTTATATATTGCTTTTATTAGACTAATTCATTATGTTGGAATTTTAAACTTTTCTAAGGTATCCCACATATATACTGATGCTTTACAACATCAAATGCCGTATGTTGATCCAAGGCATACAAATACCCCTGCAAAGAATCCTCCTGTCCTTTATTTATGACTTCTCTAATATTAATTAAATTTTGTTGTATGCTCTGTCCAGGAATAGCACACATTTGAGACTGCATTATCAATTTCTCTGAAAAAGTCCTTAACCTATTATTTATTATCTTGGCTAAAATGTTGTAATCTGAAGTCAATAAACTAATGGGCCTCCAATTTTTAAGTTGTGTTTTTTTCTTCTTTCTTATGCAAAAAAATAATTATTCCTTTTTTCATGCTTCCCGCCAAATTGTCTCCATTCATTATACCATTGTATACTCTTGTTAAAATGGGAGCTATTTATTTTTACGAAATTTTATAGAACATATTTGGAATCCCATCCACCCCAGGTGCCGTGTTATTTGACAAAGATTTTATTGCCTCTTTCACTTCTTCTTCTTTAATTTCCCCCTTTATCGCCTCTGCCTCACCTTCTTCCACCTCTGGCATCTCAATTGTCTGAAAAAAACTCTTCACTTTTCCTACTTCTTTTTTGCTGGTATTTTTCCTTCAAAAACTCCTGTACCGTATATTTAATATTTTCTATATCTGTATGTATCCTCCCTTTTCCATCCTGTAATTTGTACATAATTTGATTTTCTATTCTTTCTTTACTACTATCATAAGGATTTGTATGATATTTGGTTCCCTGGGTGCCACTTTTTTGTTACATAATTAAAGATGTGACTCTATTATATTGGTATGCTTTCATTTTAAACTTAATTTTTTCAATTTGTTTAGATTCATCCACCTTATCTTTAACCTGCCTCGTCATACATTTATATAATCTAGCCCTTAATTTTAAATGCTTCCCATAATTTGTTGCCTCTGCTTTCTGCCCTTCTTCGATCATATATTGTTTGATTGCATTTTTAGTATCTTCCCACCATTCTTTTCCACTATCATATAATTCCATAACTGTTAACTTATCTTCCAGTATTATTTTAATCTTTTCTTTACAAGTATCTTCTTGTAGCTTAGCTGTATTCATCCTCCAATAGCCTTTTCCTATTCTCATCCTATTCTCCAAGTTAATTTCAGCTTCTACTGCCATATGATCTGATGTCTCAATCGGCATACTCCTAATATCAAAAACCTCCACTTTTTGTATCATCCAGAAATCTATACGAGTAGAATGCGAACCCTTGAAATATGTGTGTTCTCCTTTTTCCCTTTTAACTTATATCCATCCTCCATCCCAGCTTTATCTAACATTCTTTTCAAGTGAGTCATATCACAGACATTTTTTTGATGTTGCCCTCCCCAATCTGCTCTAGATAACCCACAGTTAAAGTCTTCCCTCCACACAAGTTCTGAAGTATGCAAATAAGCCTCTATTTGATCCATTAGCATATTACTTTCTTTTTTCCTTTGTGAATTACAAATTACAATAATTATCACAGAATTCTTTTTTAAGATAACATCAACAATCATAGCTCTTCCAGGTACCAAATCTATTACTTTTAAAATTTGAACATCATGAGAAGAGAAAGCTACCCCCACCCTGTACACCTATCTATCCCAAAGGACCATAAGGATGGGTATCCATGTCCAGTCTTTCTGAGTTTGCTGAATTTCATCTATAGTGTGTAACCTTGTGTCCTGGAATACATAAGTCACTTCTGAAGTCATATAGTATTTTAAAAGTTAGCAGCCTCCTCCTCCTATTTTTAATACTATTTTTATTATGAGTGAGGCATTTTAAACTTCCCATTTTGTTTTCCCCTCACTGTCACCCTGCCTCTTTAGATTTTTTCCTTTTCTTTGACACCTGCGTGTCTGTTGTATCTCCATCTTCCTCTCCCGCACCTTCAGAAAGATCTGTGTTGGACCGGTGAGAGCCCTCCTCCATAGTGGACCATTCCTTGTCTTGTAATAAGATGTATTTATTTGTTAACTCTACATCTTCACGATCTTTTTCCAATGAAATGATCTGTTTTGCTGTGCTCTTATTCTTGTTTTTAGATCTTGTAACCATAGTAAATCCAGTTTCTTTTTCTGTTTTCCCTTCCATTTTAAAAGTCCCTGTTTTTCCTTTTGTTTCTTTTTGTTCTGGTATTACCAACCGGGTAGTCTGAGGTTGTACCTTTTTCCCTTTTTCCATGTCCTCTTTGATAATGGCTAACCTTATTACCTTATCTTACTTCTCTTTCTCTTTCTGCGCCACAGCCAGGTGGACATCTTGCTCTGCCCTTTCTCCAGTTTCTGAGCTGTTATAGGAAGCCCAGGAACATTTTGCAAAAGTGTGCCCTTCCTCTTCACACAAACTACATTTAACCTGGTTTGTGCATTCCGCCCCAAAATGCCCAACAACCCCACATAAGCCACACTTGACTCTACCACAGACATTACTTAAGTGACCTCGCTGTCCACATTTGTAGCAGGCCTGCACTTGGCCTGCATAAAAAACAATGCCTCTATCTTGGCCTAGAAAGAAACAGTTTGGCAAATGTTGAATTTCCCCATCTACTTGTTTAAGTGTTAGTTTATATTTCCATCCACCTGTCCACGGACCATTTTCAACCAATATCAGTTCCGGCGGCCCATGCGTTACACTCCTCTGCTTGATCCAGAAATTAAAGTTGACCACATTAACGCCTTCATTTCGAAATAACATGGTCAGTATCTTAAAAGCAGGTTTTGATAAGGGAATAACCGAGAAATCTTTTCATAAGTCTGTATATTTCATTTGCTGATATAATTTCCAAAAGCACTCCAACCCTCCTCCATGTTTAAAACTTATGTCAAATTCTTTACTTGGTACATGAATAAGGGCATATACTTCATATGGATAAAACTTCATTTTATTCATTAAGAGTTCTTTCCCAATAAAAATTCTGTTTGGCACATCCTCAGAGGGCCCTCTAAATCTCAGGCATACCACGTTTCTTCTTTTAGCTTGCTGCGGTTTTGTATCTTTAGGAAATAATCTTTCTTTAGTAATCCCACCCCAGGGTTTCTCCTTCTGGTTTTCCCCTTCCTCCTGTGTTTATTTATCTGTTAATATTGTTTTCTGCTCAAGCTCCATAGATGACTCTTCATTATCGCTACCAAGTCCATCAAAAATTATCTCTTTTGTTTTATCTGCCTCTGATGTTACATATTTATGTTTTTCGGCTTCATCCACTTTTCCCCCAAATTTACTTTATACATCCCTTGTGTCTTCTTTTTGTCTTTTACTAATTCCTGATGTACTGGGCCTGTTCGGATCCCACCCAGACCCATCATCCTTTCTTTTCCAACCTGCTTGTAATAAGGCTTCTGTTACCCATTTAGGTGTGTCTGCAAAGTCTCTAAAAGTTCTTCCTTCTGAATCAGAAACCTCCTCTTTTTCTCCTTTATTGTTTCCTAATGGGCCCTTTTTTTCCAATATCTTCAAAATCTGTGTTTTCTTTATTTGTTGTAGCTCTTTCTTTACTGTCTGTCTTGCTTTCTACAGTCCTTTTCAGGCCAAGCCACTTCCGACTTACTTTCGCCTTTCCTTTCTGGGCTGACTCTTTTCACTTGTTTTTTTCCCCCCGACTCAGTGAGTGCGGCTTGCTTTGATACAGCCACGTCATTGCTTCTCAATGTAGCCTGACAGGAGTCCAGCCTATTTTCTTCGTTTTCCACAACAGAAATATCTGGCTCTATGAGACCTCCTGTTTCTTTACTCTTTGGTGATTATTTTCAAAAACATTTTTTTTACTCACGCTTGCAACATGTCCTCCCTCCGTCTCCATGGAAGAAGTTTTCTCTCCTAATTCCTTCTTTTTCCTTTTCAGCTCCTCACTTCGATCTTCTTGATCCATAAAAGTGTCCGAACTCATTTTCTGGCCTCTAGTGGTATATGAGATGAGGGAGGAGGCCCTCTCCCCTGCCACATCAGGACTTCTTCCTCCTCTGCTGTCCGGCCCCAAACGGTGCTCCTTCACTCTGCTCTCAGGAAGTAAAGTCCCCTGCTGGCAGAGTAGGGGAATTTTCTCCGGTGTCCTGGCCAAATTTCCCCCATTCACTAAAAATACCACCAACAGCTTAATCTGATTCAGTTTCAGTTGGTTACCATCTGTATACCTCCCCCCCCCCCGGTCACCCCCTGAAAAAGGGACTTCTAGTCTCAGTAGGCCTACTGGGTCACCAAAATTCAATAAATAAAATAAATAAAAATAAATAACAGGTTGAATTGGTCAGTTTAGGGGACCTGATATACAAAAGCTGTGTTGAAGCGGTTTACTTTCTCATTTTTTATAGAACTAAAGAAGCAGTATGAAAAAATCAGTTTTGTACCATTTCTTTAGCTTAAAAAAGTAAGGGAAAGTGGGAATTGTTTAACTAGAAAAGGCACACTAAGCTGAAGCTTGTTTCTAGGTACGACATGGGAACAGAAGAAAGTTAAATAACTTGCTCAGGTTCACACAGTATGCATATGGGGGCTGTGAGATTCAAACCCAGGTCTCCAGATTTGCAACTTAGTGACCTTATCTACTACACTCTGCTGCCTCCTTGAAAATAAAAGTAAATTCCTCAAGTAAGCCCCCATAGTAGTTCCAGTTAACCCCTTCCCAAGGATATATCATCAGGGAAGCAACCCTGGCCACTCCACCTCTGTTTTATGATGCTGTGAGTTGGCAGGTGGAATGGGAGGCTTCTGGGACATTGAGTTGGCTTGGAATGCTGTTTAATAGTAGGATGGGGGTAATGGGCATGCCGCGCTGTTGAAAGGGCGAAGAGTCTAGTGAACTATTAGGAAGAACTAGAGTATTTCACAGTGCCAGTGGTTGGACACTTGGATTTGACTTCCAGAGCAAGTGGTGTCAATGAACACTGCTTCTACTTTAAAGCTTAAAGCTGTAGCGTCTGTTATAGTGACAAATTTAAACCTGTATTTTTGTATTCTATTTTTGCTTTCTTCTGTGTTGTAAGATGTTTTTTGCTTTCAACATTTTGAGTCTGCTTTAAAATTTGTTTAGATTTAAAATTATTAAAAGGAGTGTTCCTTTTAATGTAGATATTCCCAAGTTTCTGTCAATATTCTTTGCTATGTATGAGCACCCATAGTTTAAGTGGTTCCATGTCATAACAGTGACTGCAAAACAGTGATCGCTATTATGGTGAGTGTATATTGCCAAAAAGCAAATCGGTGATATACACTTTAAGGTGATCCGACATCTGGATTTTAAAAAGTGGTTTTGCTGGGGGTTGTCTTCCACACACCCCTGAATTAAGATTCTCAACTCCAGGGGTGCACGTTGGGGAAGGGGCAAATCTGATTTCGAATGTTTATGCGCAGCTTGTGGTCATGGAAAATGTACTCGCCCCAGTCCTGAACCAAGTACCTGCTGTGCCAGAACTAGGCAAGGCAAGGCAACTTTTATTTTTCAGGTGCCTAATCCCAGAGGCTCTTGGCACCGTACAATAAAAACATCAGAATTAAGCATTATAAATAAGCAACATTCAATTAAAACTTCATATCATATCACTAAAAAGATCTGAATAGCTGACCACATCACCATACTACATGGCTAGCTCAGTGGCAGCAGGTACACCAGTCCCCTAAAACCCCTTCCCTGTCCCTCCTCTTCCCCTCGCCATTCCTTTCTGCCGTTTGCCCTTCCCCACAGTCGCTTTCCCATACCCTCACTATTGTGCAGTGTAGCCCAGAATAATAGTGCCCAAAATGAGTCGCTGTTTTTGTAGGTGCTCATTTTGGGTCACTATTATCACTGGATACGTTTAAGAGCACATTCCTTGTGACTAATGTGAACTAGCATGCAACAGATGCTTCTCCCTGACCTTATGGGACCATGGGCGTTCAAAAACAGCTGAGAATACTAATGAAAACCTGGGGAAGTCATATTAAAATGAGCACTCCTTTTCCAACCAAAAAAAGAATGCAAAAGCTGACTTAAAATTTTGGACATGTATTGTAATTTACCCAATGTTCCACTACTGTTTATTGTACAGTACTTTGTGTTCCAACTGTTGCACAATCTTACAATGTTGTGTTGTTTGTACCACCCATATTCTGTTGTTATTGATCATCCTTCACAACCCTATGTAAACCCTTCCCCCAGGTCGCACCGTGAGACGAGCAACTTGTTCAGTGTTCCCTCCTGGTGAAACATTTCAATAAATAAATAAATAAAATTAGGAACAAAGCACATGTTACAAGACTAAAGGAAAAAGGGCAATCCAAAAAAGAATAAAAAGGGAGAGTTCAAACTTTTCACGGCCTTACCAGTAACACTACTACTTGCTATGCCAGCGATTTGGGATCAGGTATGGACTCAGGTCTCTTGGGGGCGGCTAGCTGGGGTGGGGACTGAATGTCCTAAGGACAACTTACCTGCCTTGGAAAGACAGGGCCCAGCATTTTGCATTTTTTTTTATTTAGTTATTTAACCAGGTATAGCACACTAAGCTGAAAGCTTTTTTACAGGAGCAACCTGGGAACACAAGGAGGTTAAGTGACTTGCTCAGGGTCACACAGTATGTAAGTGGAAGCTGTGGGATTCAAACCCAGGTCTGGTCTGCTGGATGTCACCAAATTTGCAGCTCAGAGCCTTGGACCACTGCGCTATACTGCCTCCTCTGTTTGCCACGTGGAAGAGGCCAGGAGACAGCACGGTGGGACTGCAGTAAGGGGAGGGGCAGCTGCTGCCATGCACACATGCCAACGCATGTGTGTGTGCATGTCAAGTGCACACTGGTACTCTTGGGGAGAAAAAAACAGGAGCTGGAGGAAAAACCCCTGACTCGCTATTGCGCCATCTCTCCCTCCATAGGCCTCACATGACCAACACAACAGGCCATTCTCCACTGTCGTGGATCTGAATAAGTGGTGAATAACTGGGAAATACTTGAGACGGTCAGTGATAGAGATGGGGAGAGGGGCTACCGGGTGAGGTGGGGAGCAAGAAAACAATTAAAAAAA
Source organism: Neoceratodus forsteri (assembly GCA_016271365.2). Taxonomy (NCBI): domain Eukaryota; kingdom Metazoa; phylum Chordata; order Ceratodontiformes; family Ceratodontidae; genus Neoceratodus; species Neoceratodus forsteri. Next base: position 389,940,950 of record JADMNL010000023.1, read on the forward strand.
ACACATCTTTTCACCATAACATGCACTGCTGCTCCACAAGTTCAGTACCTTGAAGAAAAATGGGTGAGAGTTTTCCCACTAACTTGGTGGGGGAAAGAACTTGATGGGCAGCTGGTCTAAATTTTTGTATTTGTTATAGCAGCCATCTGTGAAAAAACACAGAGCTAGGAAGCTGCCTCTCTAATGCCCCTTGCCCTTACAGCATCACTGTCTTCTCTTATGACTGACAGTGATATAGTGCCATATTGCAGAGCTGGCAAAAGTGGTTGCATGCAGCCACCACCACAATGTTGTGTGCTTACAGCTGTCTTTAGAGCATCCATTAAAAATGTAGTGGAACTGCAAATTTCCTTCCTTGAGAAACCCGTGGCACTTAGTACTGCTACGTATATGGATTTCACGTACTGCATAGTGACCCTGGATATTTACTGTATGTTTGGTACTTCTGTGTATGTGTTGTGTATATAAAGTACCCCTGGATTTGTGTATGTGTTGTATATATAGTACCCCTGGATATTTCTTTATTTCTTATGTATTTGTTAACTGGATAAGTACACTGGTCCAGAGGACATTTTTTGTAGGTACGACCCGGGCAATCAAGATGGCAGACTGCACGGTACAAAAACAGAAGAAATTAGCATTGGTACAACACAATACAGAAGAATACAGTAGACATTTCGAGTTTACACAGTACCGACATAAAGAGCATGGATAAGTTACAATCACTGACCTTCGACATTTAACTCCTGTAGAGAAATTAGAGCTTTCCAACCCCAGACAGTTCCAGGCAATGCAATCCATATTTCCATTTACAGATGGCCTTCAGTCATACAGTAGTGCAATAGCAGTGATTTTTACCAGAGAGATGTATCTTAAAACCCCTTTTCATAGGGAGCTAACGAAAGGCATTCTAGTGCTTAATTGGTAGTAAGTGTATTTGGGTGGACTAGCATTTGCAGTCTGCACTAGCCATTTGGATCTTCCAGAAGTGCAGTTTAAAGGGGGGAAGGGATTTTAGGGACTGGAGCTCAGCTGGTAGAGAGTTCCAGAACCTAGATGCATCACTGGAAAACTATCTCTGCCCCATTGCTGTGGTTATTTTGGAGCATTCAAGGGCAAGGCACAAGTAAAACTTGAGTTGTCTGGAGACCTGCTTCCTGGTAAGCATGCCCAAGAGTGGAGACCCTACCCTATTGCAGAGTGCCTTATAGATGAAAGTCCCATACAGGAGGTCCCTGCAAGCTTAAAGGGGCGGCCATCCTAAGGATTTGTATAGAGTGCAGTGGTGAGTGTTATAGGGAGCCATGGAGACAAACCTGCATATGTTATTGTAGGCAGTGTTCAGTCTAGCCAGAAACCTGGCTGAGCTGGGGTGTAAGATAGGTGAGCAGTACTCCACAATCGGGATCAGGGTGTACTGACCTATTGCCAGTCTTGCTTCAGGTGATAGTAGGTGCGTCACATGGTAACAATCACCCAGCCTCTGATTCACCCTTTAGATGACCTTCCCCACATGAGAACCAAAGGTGAACACACCTGTTTCAGAGTGGATCTGTCCCGAGTTCGAATGTTGAAAGAGGGCATGGAGGCATCCAAACTCCTCCCCAGCCTGTGGCATGAGCCAAATAGATGGCTTTAGGTTTTTTTTTTTTGCATTAACTACCATTCTGTGCTGCGTGAACCATTTTTCAGTGGATATAAACTCCCTAGATAGCTGCTGAGACAGCTTGTCAGCGGATTTGTCACTACAGGAAAGCACTAGGTCATCAGCATACATTACTCTACTGGTAGAAGTGGTTTTGAGTAGCAGCGGATTCACAAAGATCGAGTATGGTAGTGGTCCTAGAATGGAGCTCTGCGGGACACCCCTCAGAACCCGAAGAGGGCTGGACAGCACTCCTCCCGTCCTTACTACTGGGATCTATCAGATAAGTAGTTCCTGACCCAAGATTCCATGCCTGATGAGAAACTCATTGATTTCAGATATATTCCTGTGGAAAAAAACTGCAGAAAATGTAATTTACTGCATACTGCATCAGAAGAGCTTTGCTCCATCGTGAGGTTTGGATTGAAAAGTGGATTTAAAAAAAGGAAAATGAAAAGGGAGACCACCATGAAGTTCTGGTGGCTGCACTTTTCAGGACCATCAGAATTTGGTACTTGGGAAACACCGATATAGTGGCATGCACCGATTTTTAGGTATGCTGTAGCTAGGCAACCACAAAACCCAGGCTAATCAGCATACAGCCTGTCACAGCAGAGCCTGGTCACATCAGTCCAGGGACAGCAGAACAAGATGCAGTGATGTTGTTTTTCTTTCAGACTCTATGAAGACAAAAAAAATAATTGTAGGAATACTGTTTTAGAAGATAATTGACTAAACATAAGTTTGTTTCTGATTGGCTTTTCTTAAACCGACACTATGCTAGCAATGCATTTTTAATTAGAACTGGACTGAGGGCTACAGTAGCTAATTGCTAATAGCATAAAAAGTGACCAGGGATACGCAGGATCAGGCTGCCGCTCACACATACCTTATGCCAGCAGTGCAGTTTCTTTTTCTGCCAGTTGCTATTAAAAAACTTTGCCAAACAAGGAAGTAAATATGGCGATAAAATGGTGACCTGTGGAACGTCAGCACAGCCTTATGGGAAATGTAACCAAATTAGTCATGTAGATTCTGCTTCTACTATGAATGAGATAGCAATGTGGGGTTATATTAATGTTTATTTAATCTCATTCATGTGTTGGACATGCTTATCTGTAAGTCTTTTGAACCAGTGGCTATTTGCCAGATTTTAGGCAGCCATTTTTGCCATCACCCTGTATGCACCAAAGATATGGCCCACCACACTTGCAGACAAAAATATGTGATCTTCCAGCCCGTGCATTGGTTTGATACATGCTAGACAACTTTTCTTTCATGTAGCATGTGTCAGTTCTGGGGCCTCCTGCAAGCCGCTTGTGGCCTGACTTTGCCACAGATGCTGTAAAAGAGGTACGAATGTCACTATTGCATTCAAGATTATAAAATCAGGTGCAGTTGCAGCATTTGGCCTTGGCACAACCTTTGAAAATCTGACCCAGTGTCTGACTTGGAAAATGGTGTTTCTAGTGGCCGCCACCACACAGAGTTTCAGTGCTGCAGGCCCTAGTGATCGATCCTCCACACATGTTTTGCCATTAAGAAAAGGGAAGTAAGCCAGCCCATTGGCCCAGAGGTAGCGCTACTGCTCATGACACCATAACCATGGTTCGGAAACAAGCCTGGGTCATCGGGGTCCAGCCGGGGGTGGAGGAGCAAGCATCTCAGTGGAGGCTCTGGGGATGGATGGCTGACAGCCTCGCAGTGCTACTGCCACCTGTAAGTGTGCGGGTGGTGGAGTAGCTGCTGACATACAGGGAAGGGAGAATGCTGAGATGCATTTGGGTGGAGTATGCATCAGCACACTCCTGCCAGGACCTAGGTCCCCACAGAAGTGAGAAGTTGCAGCAGGGAGTAACTAAAGGGTAAATTCCCTCTGCCAGAGCTCTGTGACAGCCTGTAAATCCAGCCTGATGGTGGTCTTTCCACCACGTATGGTGGAGGAGCAGAAAAAAAGATTACTAAAAAAGAAGTACTGTGGACACAGCCTGCATTTCTGTCCAAGGTGGTGTCAGAGTTCCACCTTAATTAGTCCCCTTCTTCCCCAAATCAGAGAACCCAGTGGAAGTGGTGCTACACTCTCCATGTAAGGAGAATCCTCAGCTTCTGTCTTGACAGAAAATTGATAAAAAAGGAAAACAAATTATATAAAACATATCATTCCAATAAATGTGACAGAACTTTAACTGCTTTCGGGCATGTTCAAAAAATTTGTAAAAAAGAAATTAAGAAGGCCAAAATATCTATGGAAAAATCATTAGCCGAACAGGCACACAAGGGAAACAGTAAATTAATGTTCAGTTACAGCAACTCCTTAAAAAACAAACATGCAGGGTTGGCCCTATTAATTCTGGTACTAAGACCTTATATCGTCCTAGTGATATGACTGAATTTTTAACTTGCAGTTCTGTGAGACCTTTTCTAACAATAATGTAAGTTGTAATGCCTCATTAGATGTCCAACCAATTCATGACGTAGATATACCATTAGAGACCATCAAATCTAAATTAAAGGAAGTAAAAAAAGGATCCTCTGCCGGCTCAGATGGAATCTCTGGTGATTTAATTCATTTAATGAAAGACCATCTTTGTGTCCCTCTAAAAATTCTTTTTGACACAAGTTTAAATACTGGATTGGTTCCAACTGGATGGAAACAAGCCAATGTAATACCACTATACAAAAAAAGGATCTAAAAGTATTTTAGATAACTATCGTCCCATTAGTTTAACTCCAGTTTGTTGTAAAATTCTAGAATGGACCACTTGACAATCCAAAATCTCCTGCTAGATCGAAACCCCCAACCCCATACATTACACCCCTCTCTCCTCTCCCCTTCCTCTCTCATTCTCCTAAACACACTTACTTCCTTGATGCCTGTTTCTCTCCTGCTTGTTGTATTTTATGTCTACCTGTAGAAACGTACTCCCTCATGTTATAACCTCACCTGAAGTTGAAGTTACGCTGCTGACTGTTATACTCTTACTGCGTTTGTTGCATACTGTGCTGACCAATGCTGATTTACTGTTATCCATGCCCTCATTGCTAATTTAGCTACTTATGCTTCATGCCAAGCACTTTGCGTTACTGTCTGTTATTTTATTGCATTCCAAGCTCTATTGTCAAATGTAAACACCCTCTGTATGTATTGTCTTGTACTGTCCCGGGTCGTGCCTGAAAATAGTCATCAACTGGCTAGTGTACTTACTCGGTAAACAAAAACTAAATAAAAAAATAAATTAAGGATGATCTAACCTCTGCCATTGCAAGATTAGATCAAACTCAACATGGATTTATTAAGGGATGATCTTGTATAACCAATTTGATATGTTTCTATGATTATGTTAGTCAAAACTTGGATAAGGGCATTCCCTGTGACGTTATCTTTTTGGATTTTAAAAAGGCCTTTGATTCTGTTCCTCATTGTGCTCTGACACAAAACCTACAGTTTCACAACATCGAACCAATTTTTGTTAGATGGATCACAAACTGGCTATCTAATAGAATGCAGAGAGTTTTTTTTTTTAAACTTTATGTTTATTGTTTATCTTCAGCAAACATACAGTTACTAAGCCTGATGTAGTACATTAGGATTTGGTCAGACACTCTTTGAGGGCGCCACCCCTCTTAATACAAACATTTAATGAATCCATCCTACATCTATAAGATACATCCTGGGGGTAGAACAAAGGACTATAAAATCCTAAAGTTCAAATAAACAAATACCATGATTTAGGCTATGTATCTTGAGCCCATGAGCGGCATGCTTTAAAATTGATAATTTAAAGTCATTAAGAGTACATCGATTCTGTCTCTATCATGAGACTAAACAAAGTAGCATGCATTAGCCAGAATTATTGTACCATAACAGTACTTGACGGTGCGGATTTTAAATGAAGCCCCAACAGAAATATTGTCCCCCCCCGAGTTGATAACTTTGAAAACATGTTACCTAGTCAAACACACATTTCTTATAGAGTACTTAATATAAAACCCAGAAAGGTAACGGGAAACTCCCTCCCTTCCCCTCAGGAATTTTTATTGCCTCAGTCCAGTCTCACTTAAGTGACTAAGTATTTCTTAAAACATAAATCTGGCAAAAAGGGAGGTTAACTATGCCTTCACCAGAAATTTTAATTTTAACAGACCTGAGGTTTTCTAAACAAAAAAATGTCTTTTAAGTGTCCAAGTCATCTTCATCCTCCGTACCAGACCTGGAGGACTCCCCGTCTTCTCCTGTTCGGTTTTGCGAACTTTTGGGCCCACTTCAAAGCATCAGCTGGATCCGAAAAGATAAATATCTTGCCATGATGTGTCAACCTCAGTCTTGCAGGGAAAAGCATGTTATGTGGAATATTTGCATCACGCAGCATCGCCCTCGTCCCGTCAAATCTCTTTTTTTTTTGCCGAGTAGCAAAACTCAGATCAGGGTACAGAGACACTCTTTCTCCGTCATGCAGAAGAGATTGCTTTTGCCTGGCCAAGGATAGGATAAAATCTTGAGTGCCCATACTATCCAGGACCGCCACTATTGTCCTTGGAGATTCCGTATTGCTGGGCCTGCTCCGAAAAGTAACTCTATATGCTTTCTGGATCCCCCATGTTCTCTCTTGCAGGGGCTGACCCAGTTGTTGCTCTAGCCAGTCTTTTAAAAATAGGCTCAGGTGGTCTCCCTCACTGCGCTCCTGAATACCGATTATCCTTAGATTTGTAGCCCAGGCCTGGTTCTCTAAATTTTCGAGACGAGCCCGCAGATGAGAATTCTCTTTCAGTAGACTCACAGCCGTACCCAACGCAGCTTCTGACTGCTTTTTTGCTTCACTCGCCTCCATCTTCATCACTCCCAAATCTGTCTCGAGGAGGGTTACCCTGTTTGTAAGGGCATCAAAGCGTTCTGAAAGTCCTGCCATGGACGCTAGCATTTTATTCATCTTCTGGCCCAGCGTCTGCAGCGTCTCCTCCTCACTCTTCATACTAGAGTCTAGAAGTGGTCGGCCATGCATCGATCGTGTTGCTGGAGTGCCCACATTTAATCTACTTTTGGCGCTCTCCCCACTTGTTTTGTCCTTCTTGGGGTTTCCCATTTCAGGTCTGCGAAAGTTCTGATATTCTTTCCTGCGTGAATGAGTAGGTTTACTTTGTTTTAAACCTTTAAAACTTGACTTTTATTTTTCAATTTTGAGGAGCTTCCTAATCCTGCGACCATACTGCATGGGCTTCACAGCACCCCCCAGAATGCAGAGAGTTGTAATAGATGGCCATGTTAGTAGTTGGAAAGATGTTAAAAGTGGTGTTCCGCAAGGATCTGCCCGGGCTCCTCTTATCTTTCAGGTCTTTATATCTGACCTATCTACAAATATCAAAAGTATCTCCATCAAATGTGCTGATGACTGTAAAATCTGTAATATTTGTAGTAGTGAGTCTGACTTTGAGGTAATTCAGGAAGACTTAAAGATGCTTGAAACTTGGTTCCAAAAATGGCATCTTTACTTCAATACTTCAAAATACTGTGTCTTGCACTTCGGAAAAAAGAACTCTAAACATCAATACTTTCTTTCTTTATGATAAGATGTTAGTTAGTAAGGACAGTGAAAAAGACCTGGGAATTACTGTTGATATAGGGATGACATTTAATTCACATATCATTAACACAATAAGTAAAGCTAATAAGATATGGTGGGCAATACGACATAATATTACATCAAATAATCCAGATGTGCTACTTCCTTTATATAGAGCTTATGTAAGACTACATTTGGATTTTGGCTCACAGCTGTGGAATCCATACAAAAAAAAAGGATGTGGCCAGAATTGAAAGAGTTCAGAGAAGGATAACTAAACATCTAGTATCCTCTAAAACAATTTCTTATCCAGACAGACTGTTAAAATTTGACCTAATGTCACTGGAAGATAGAAGGGCAAGGGGAGATCTCTTGCTTTTATGGGACCTACATAACGATGAACATTTGTTTGTTGAAAGTGTTCTAGACCTAAAACAGATTAAGGTCAATACTAGAGGTCATCCACTTCAATTGACCAGAAATAAATGTAATACCAATAAAAGGGCTCACTTTTTCTCAACGAGTTGTTAAACTATGGAATAAATTACCAACTGCTGTTAACATTAGTGATAAGAAGCTCACTTTTAAGAACAGACTTGATACTTTTAGGAAATTGAATACATTTCAAAATTGTTAACTGTAGGCTTGAGGCCTTTATGGGCATTTAGCCTTTTTTGCCTCATACAGTTTCCTAGTATGATTCCTAGTATGACTCCAGGCAGGCTTCTGCATTTGTTTGTCTTTTTTGATCCCGATCAAAGGGATTTTCCGATTTCCAAACAGTGTTTGTTGAATTGGATTGTCAGTTGCATCCATCTTTGCTGCATGTTGGCAAGGCAGCAATTGGAGGGCTCCGTCAGAGCTCACTGCACCCAAGCAAAGTCTACTTCAGTGGTTATGCCTCTTTCGGTCCCTTTTTCAGAGATATGTAGAGGTGCAGTTTTACTGGTGGTGCCAAAAGATCAATGTAGGATAAAAAACTTAATAGTGAACATTTTGAGGGGTAAAAGTGTTCTTAAATGTTGCAACTGGCATTTTTATAATCTCAACTACACTGTTGTCAGAAAAGGCAATGCTAGGTGCCCCCACCCCCGCTCCACCCACAAGGTCCTAACAGCCAGCACTGAGTCATGAGTCCACCCACCAAAAGGTGAAAGAGTGACATAGAATGGAAAACATACTAGGTTATCTGTCATGTTCATGACAGAGATTTGAATACCATCCACAGTGTGTTAACTGCAAAGATGCAGGCGCCTACCGTTGTGCAGCTTTTAATCTGCACATTTTACATTACCTGCTACAGATTGTTTACATTATGAATTACTGTATTCCAATAAATGTAATCCACTGTAATTCAGAAAAAATCAATCAAATGTTAATCTTAAGGAAAAGGCAGTGCATACTGTGCATTTCCCACCCAGCAGAATTCTGAGAAAACAAAACCGAACCCAAGTGCAGTGAATTCCTGATGTATCCACAAACTTGGGATGTCACATTTTTGTGCATAAATCTGAAATTTTATACAACCAAAATTGTACTGAAATCAATGGAGCCACTCAGTAAAATTACACATTCTCACGTATTATCCATGTTTAACTTTACGGAATGTATCAGACTAATTTAAAACATATAAATTCATCATGTGGTGCACACTTCCATCTATTTAAGCTACTTGTTTTCTCCATGTCTGTTGATGCACACAAAACAGACAGGCTGAAACTGAGCAAAGCAACGTTTATGCAGCTGCTGTGCTTTTACCTGCAGTCCATTCTAGTCCTGCTTCGATCTCCTATTCGCATCACTGACACATCTACATGACACCTCTCAGCACTGATGCAAGTTATGATGAAAGGGGCTGTGAGTTCAAAGGGGCCGGTGTCTGTGTCCATTTTACCATGCACACTTTTGTTTTTTCCTTTTTGTATTATTTCTTTATCTCCCACACTGGTCCCTTAGGTCTTCTTGCCAGCTCTGGTCACTCATCCCAGTATCCCACTCTGCCTGAGGTTCTCCGGTACATTATCTCCGAATCCTCTTCCATCTCCTGCAGGCTACAAGCCTCCCCAGATCTGAGTCCCTTGGGTAAGGGCCGCCAACTCTACCGGTGCTCTGTCTCTAGGGTCCAAGCTGTGGTCCCGAGGTCGAAAGGTAGGAGATGTGGCCAGGTGAGTCTGGCATTGAACATGGCTGGGAGCGGAGAGCAGGCCTTTGTCTACCCAGGTTCCAGCTCTTTTCCCGGTTGCCTGGGAGATCAGACGTGCAGTGATGTCCAGCGCGAGACAGGCGTGCTCCCGCACCCACCCACAGGACGTCTGCCGCATCTCCTATACCCCTTGTGCTGTCTCCACTGCCTTGGACATCCAGCCACTGCTAGAGGTCGCTCCTACAGTGACTGACATTACCTTCCCTCTCTCAAGAGAGGAGAGCATTCTGTGGACGCTCAGTCCTCCCCTGCCAACCCCCAGTGACCCGAGTCTGTTCCGGAACCTGGGTCATCGGCATGGCGTGAGGTGTGGCGTCCAGTGCCTCAACTCTCAGTGCCACTGAGCCGGCTGACTGTGCACACTTTCTTAAGGACTCCCCTGTTCACCTCTTATACTTGCTCTGTCACTCCTGGTCCCCCTTCGTCTGACATTGCCGATAAAGGCAAATTGCTGTTCTGTCTGAAATTAACAGAGAGACCCATGAGGGAAATGCAAAAATGCTAGGCTGCCCCAAGACTGAGTAATTTATGGCACCTGCTGGTTATTTACTAATGGTCTCCAAATATTGAAAAGTGTAGTGACTTCATCCTCTGATCCTATGTCTAGTGCACCCTGTTTATTAGTTACATACGTAATAACTGCATACCCTGATCCTACATCCAGTGCACCCTAGCAGTTCTACAGACTGCCTCTCCTCACACGCTGGAGCGAGGGGTACAGCCTTCTAGCATGGCTGCTTACACTGCTTGCTCCAGAACATGTCCCCTGTGCTGCAGTGGCTCAGGGAGAGGCAAAGTGGATGACTTACCACAATTGGGTAAGTGTCCACGCTGCCAGATTTGCACCACTGCAGCGCGAGTGCTCAAGTTGCTACGGAGAAAGTGTGGCAGTGTAAACAGGCCTTATAATTTGCATGTATTTAACCACTGGCAGCACAGTTAGCACCTGTTTATCAGGTCTGGTTGACAGTATTAATGTTTGTGGCGCTCCTGTCTCAAGGAGAAAGCATGCATACAACTGAAATTTGGTGTGCCTACAAGCACATTTTTGTATCATTAAGTACACAGGATTGGGAATGTGATGTGCCATTTTTGTGCATATAACTGGGATGTGCATGCATCTGATAGGCATACAAGTGGAGTGCACTGTATTACCATACTGGGATAAAAGTAAAATATGATTCAGTATTGGTCCCCTTTTTTTTTCTCTTTCATGTAACTGTTCTGAGCAATAGGCCATCACCTTCTGTTGCCATCAGGTTTGCACACTGGCAGCTTCCCAGTCCTGTTTGCTGCTCTGCCCTCTGTTGTAGCTAAGCGGGGATCCTACAGAGTAGGGTCTGAAGTGCTAGCAACTATTATTTAGGTGGCTGGTGGTGCATGGTATGTTTTTCTTCTCCCATTTTCTCCCTCAGTCCCACCGGTCATCTGCTTGGTGCTGAGAAATGCCCTAACAGGTCTAAGGAGCACATAGCTTCCCTCTGTGGAGGAGGCAAGCTCCCTGGCCCACCAAAGGGTGGCTGCAGAGCCTGGTGCCAGATCTTCCTGGCTGGAAGCCCCACCATTTGGCAGTGCAACCCCAACCCCTTCAGATGCCCAAGCCAGCTTCCAAGTCCACTCCCAAACCTCCGTTGCCAGCATGGGAGCACAACGTACTACCTACTGGGTTATTGGGTGGCCCTGTCCTCTGTTTGGGGGGTGGTAGAAACACTAGCGAAAATCTGCATTTGTAAACTTTTTGTCTTTGAAATTTTTAATACAATTAAGCAATTGCTCAAGAGGGCAAAGAGTGTGAGGAAGCCAGAAGAGAGAGGAGAACAATGAAGGAGGTAGAGTTAAGGAGGGAATGGAGAAGGCATAATGGGAGCAAGGATGGGGAACAAGGGAGAGAAGGGATCAAATGAGAGCAAGGAAGCAAGAAGAGGGGAAGTTGCTGGTGCACATGAGATGACTCCAGCAAAGGAAAAGGAGGGACTGGGGGGGCAGTAGCTTACGAGGAGATGAAGTGGGGTTGGAGTACAGATACACAAGCAGCAGCAAGGTAGTGGTCTTTGAGGATTAAATAATAAAGTGCAACCCCCCTGCAAATGGGGGTTCCCAAAAGACTTCCAGGAGCTTGCTTAAATGCTCCAAGCCTGAATGGTGTTTGGCATTTAAGCCATTTATCAGTGAGTGTTTTTAGAGCCTCTGGTACTGTCTCTTTAAGAGCTGTCTGCTTGCAGACATAATTAGTTTGTATGGGGGACTGTGTGCTTCTCTGAGTACCACTCGAGCTGCTGCCAATTCACTTCATTTTGCAGTCACTAGAGTGCAAAGGGAACCTATCTGAAAGATGTAACTGTTTGCCAGAAATTATTTAGAGTAATAATGAAATTACAGTTTGTCTAACCTGCTTTCTTTGCAGTCAGAACTGTGTCTGCTAGTTCCCATTCTAGTTTTGAACTGCTGAACTGGACCAATCAGTGTGGGTAAGCTAGATCTAAAATGGTGCCTTGACGAATCAGAACTTGACTCATAATCTGAGCCAGCCACAAGAGGATTGTATGGGCAGTGACTTGGGAGATGTAGTTTAGACTTCAGTGCCTTTTGGACCAACAGCAGCAGTCTATTGTGAGTGACAGCCAATCCAGTCAAGAACTGGGAGGAACTCAAAGAAGTGCCGGTTTTGTCGGTTGGAGTTTCAGTTGAGCTTTGGCAGTGAAGAGGAAGGAGCCCTGTGCTTTTTCAGTGTGCAGTTTAGTCAAAAAACGTGAGCCCAGAGTTCCGGTCTGCAGCTGTGTAACAGCTTGTTAGGACTGAATCTGTCCTGTGAAAAGAATCAAAGGATCTCTGAAGAGTAGAAACCAGGCTCACCCTGTAGAAGACTGGAGGAATTGCTGAAAATTGCACTCGGTCTGTCAGGAACTGAATCTGCTGTGTGTTCTCCCGGGTATTGTGCAGTAATTCGATCGGATACAGATGCAGCCTGCCTGGTATAGTGCTTTTTTATATGGATGTGTGAAGAGGTTTGTGTACCTCAAGTGAGCCCTGCTGACATTGAAGGACCCTATCTTATTTGGAGGTCGTGAGTACTAATTCAGGGTCGCCTCCCTGTTGAATTGCCACATTAAATCAAATGGAATTACTGTACTGCTGACTGTTTAATTCTCCTTTCTGTGTGAAAGGGCCCCTACCAGCTGCCACGGTTTGACTAGCCACTAGGCTTGGGTACCCAGGACAGTAACTGATAGGGATAGGCCTGTGCACAGAGCCATAGGTAGATTATTAGAGTGATAAGCTAATTAACCTGATTTCCCTGTCCTTGTTATATCCCCTAAATAAATCAGAGCTGCTTGTTTCAGCAAAGTTATACTGCCTGAGGTATTTGTCTATGTTAAAGTACTGTACTGTGATTGTTGCACTGTATCTCATTTCACAGGAGGTCCCAGTGCCGGAACCAGACCTGGGGTAAGTGTATACTGTGAAGGTAATTTGATATATTGTGTGGGCCACTAGTGGGAAGAAAGGGGGTTGCAGTGTCCCAGAGGGCTGTGACCAAGTTAGTTTAACTATTGCAAACCCTGACCTCTGGGTGGAGGCACCCGCCATTGGATCCAGGCCCCTCAACCTGTTAGTGGCAAATCAGGCAGGGGTAGTAGTCCCTGGGATAGCGCCATCTAGGGGTTACAAAAGGATATACAGTGGGGGGGGGACCCATGGAATAATATGCTGGTGGCTTGCATGCTGGGGGTGGAGGCAGGGAGAGCAACACCTAAGATTAAGGGGTTGGTAAGGGAGACAGGAGGGAAGCCAGACTTGATTATACACCTTGGAACCAATGATGTAGCAGTTGAGGAGGAGGAAGGGGTGGTACAGAACAGATTCAAGGAAATAGCAAGAGCATGCAGAAATTCTGTGAACTCACTGGCCTTTTCGAAAGTAATCCTAGTCCCAGGGCCAGCACAGCTAGGAAAAGGAGAATAGCAGAATTCAATGAGTGGCTAGATGTTTGGTGTAAAGAGGAGGGGTACAGTCTTATAGGATGTGAGGAGACACGTGGTCTAAAAGGGACTTTATTGCCCAGACAGATTGCACCTTGATTGGGAGGGCAGGAAATTACTAAAGGACAGGCTGAGAGAATATATGGGAAAGGAACTTGGTTTAAACTGCCAAGGTTGGGGGAATGAGGCCAGAAGACCCACACAATTCAAAAAGGGAGGTCAGTAGACCCCCCCACAATGGCAGTAACAACAAAAGGGGAAGGGGGGACAAAGGGGCAGCTAAATAGTGGGGGAGAGGAGGGGGGAAGGAGGGCAAGCCAGGACAAAGTTATTGAACGAAAGAGCCAAGTTGTTACAGGAACTAAGTGGAGGGTGCTGTCGCTGAATGCCTACAGTCTCATCAACAAGATGGAAGAAATGCACACTCTCTTAGTGGAGGGTAAGATGGCTATAGTGGCAGTTACTGAGACCTGGGCTACAGCACACCATGACGGGGATCTCTCACTCCCAGGGTACAATCTATACAGAAGGGACAGAGAGATAGGCAAAGGAGGGGGGTGGCTGCATACATCAGGGAGGGAATAATTTGCATGAGGGAGGAAGAAAATGAAAAAGGGAACGTAGAAATATTGTGGCTCCAGTTGCAGGCTAGCAGAGGAAGGAAGATCAGAATGGGGGTTGTATACAGACCGCCCAACCAAGGTGAGGACAAGAACAGAGAAATGTGTTCCCAGTTGAGGATCACAGTCGGAAAAGGGGAGGTGGTAGTGGTGGAGGATTGTAACCTGCCTAAAGTGGACTGGGCTACTTCCGCCACATCCTGTGCCAGAAATCAGGAAATCCTAAATGCAATTCAGGATGGCTTCATGACTTGGTGTGTGACTGATGCCACCAAGGACAGGGCAATCCTGGACCTAGTGCTCACCAATGGGAAGCATGTACAGGAAATCGAAAATAGGGAACCCCTGTGTGGAAGCGACCATAATACAGCATGGTTCAGTTTGGACATGGGCAAGTAGAATGACATCCCCACTAGACCAGAACATTGGATTTTAGGAGGGCAGATTTTTAAAAGAAGGGAGACATGCTAAGGGAAAACCTGGAGAACATGGAGGATAGTGTGGGGGTAGATTGATTATGGGCCACCATTGGGGGGCCATTCAGAAGGCCACAAGCAGTTGTATCAAAATGGGGAAGAAATAGAAAGCCAGACCACCAGGCTGAGTGCTGCAAATAGTCAGTGAACCAACCAGGTTAGGGAATACCCTTGACCTTGCGCTGGCAAATGGGGACTTTGTGAGAGAACTTACAGGGAGGAACCACTGTCAGGGAGTGACCACCACTCAATATGGCTCACATTGGATATGGGCAAGGAAGGAGTGGAATCTGGCACAAGAGTGCTGGACTTCAGGAGGGCCGACTTTGGGAGGATGGGGGAAGTGGTAAAAGGGTACCTGGCCAGAATTCAGTCTAGTATGGACACTAACCAGAGGTGGGAGCTCATAAAGCTGGGGATAGTGGAGGCAACCAAAACCTGCTGCAAGGCCCAGAACAAAAAGGCTATGGCTAAGAAACTGAGCTGGTTGAGCAAGGAGGTCATGGAAAAGTTAAGGAGGAAAATACCTGCCTTTAAGAAGTACTAGAAAACAGGGAGATGGGAGGACAGGGAGGAGTACTTGATGGAATCGAAGGAGGTGACAAGGGCAGTAAGGGGAGCCAAGGCATCTATGGAACTCAGGCTGGCACAAGGCATTAGGAAGGGGGAGAAGGACTTCTTTAGGTACATCAGGGAGAAAAGAAGCTGTAAGGACCACATAGTAAGGATTAGGAAGGAGGGGGGTTGGGTGGAAGTAGGTCGCGATAAGGCAGAATTACTAAATGAGTACTTCTGCTCAGTATTTACTAAAGAGAAGAGGGGGTGGCACCCAAGGGGAGAGAAATGGCAGAAACGGGGGGAAGGGGTGACAGATGGGGAAATCATGGAGGGCAGAGTTCGGGAGGGTTTGAAGGCAGTGAGGTGGATAAGGCGCCAGGCCCAGATGGCATCCACCCCAGGGTACTGAAGGAGCTGGCAGAGGTCCTTGCAGGACCTTTGGCAAACCTATTTAATGCCTCACTACATTCGGGGTGTGTACCTCAGGACTGGAGGATGGCTCATGTGGTGCCCCTCCACAAGAGTGGCCCCAAGGATGAACCGGGAAACTACAGACCAGTGAGCCTCACATCCATTGTGGGTAAGCTAATGGAGATTATCCTGAAGGAGTGGCTGGTGGCCCTCCTAGAGGCCAAAGGACTACAGGACAGCAGACAGCATGGCTTCATATGGGGTAGATCCTGCCAAACCAACCTGGTGGAGTTCTATGACTGGATAACTAGGAAACTGGACAGGGGCCATGCAGTGGATGTCCTGTATCTGGACTTCAGTAAGGCATTCGACTCAGTGCCACATGGAAGGCAGGGAAGTAAGTTAGTAGGCGCAGGGGCAGGTGCAAAGCTGGTGAGATGGGTAGGGAACTGTCTTCAGGGAAGTCAACAGAGGGTGGTGGTGGATGGGGAGCTCTCACACCCAAGGGAAGTGACGAGCAGTGTGCCACAGGGCTCAGTGTTGGGACCAGTGTTGTTTGGGATATTCATTGCAGACATATCATTGACATCAAGAGTAAGATCAGTCTGTTTGCTGATGATACCAAGGTAGGAGCGGTGGTGGATGACCTAGGGGGATGGCAGGGGTTGCAGGATCTGGCAAAGCTTGAAACCTGGTCAGACACCTGGCAACTGGGGTTTAATGCCAAAAAGTACAAGGTGCTGCATTTTGGGATGAAGAACCCAAGGAGTTACTAGCTGGAGGGAGAGCGGCTAGCCCAGACAGAGGAGGAGAAGGATCTGGGGGTGCTCATTACAGGGTCAATGAACAACTCGGTACAATGTAGGAAGGCATCTGCAAAGGCCAACAAAATGCTGGGTTGTATTGCAAGGGGTACATCCTTGAGGAGGGAGGAGGTGATTCTGGCATTGTATAGGTCATTAGTTAGACTGCACCTGGAGTACTGTGTGCAGTACTGGCGCCCATATCTGAAGAGGGACATTAAGTTACTGGAGGGGGTGCAGCGCAGAGCGACAAAGATGATCAAGGGGCTGGGGGACTTATCATACGAGAGGAGGCTGAGGGAGTTGAACATGTACTCACTGGAGGAGAGGAGGGACGGGGGGACATGATTGAAACCTTTAAGCACATGAAAGGAATAAACAAGACAGGTACAGAGGGGCTGTTCAAAGTAAGGGAGGGGAGGGCCACCAGGGGCCATGATATGAGACTGGAGGGAGGAAGGTTCAGGAGAGAGATGATGAGACACTTTTTTACAGAGAGGGTGGTGGCTGGATGGAATGTGTTACGTGCAGAAGTGGTATCCAGTAGAACAGTGGACTGCTTCAAAAGGGGATGGGACAGGAAAAGGGGGAGGGTCAATGAAGGGAAAGGGTGGAAGGGAGGGGCAGCTGCAGAATAAGGGGTGCTAGCTGCACATTCAAGCAGACTTGATAGCCCTCTAGGCCTTTATCTGCTGGCAAATTTCATATGTTCATATGTTCGTAAGCTGGTTTAACGGGGGAGGTGGCCAGAGTGGTAAGGGAAAAAAGGGCAGCCTATAGAAAATTCAGAAGAACAGCAAAGGAAGAGGATGAGGAAGAATACCGAAGACTAGCTAAGGTGGTAAGAAGGGAGGTGCAGCAGGCAAAGGCACAGAAAGTGCTCCAAACAGCTGAAGGAATAAAGAATGGGGGGAAGGCCTTTTTTCACTACATAAGCAAAAGGAGGGATAAGAAGGAAGGCATTGTTAGGCTGAGGAAGGGGAATGGTTGGGTTGATGAAGACGGAAACAAAGCAGAGGTATTAAATACTTGTGCCTCATCTTTACAAAGGAAAAGGATGGACGATTGAAAGAGTGAGGGAGGGGCTGATGGCCCTGAGGGTGGACAAATCCCCAAGGCAAGACAAAATACACCCCAGGGTGCTGAAAGAGTTAGTGGAGGATCTGGTGGGCCTGCTGGCTGTTCTCTTCAATAGATCTCTGGAGTCGGGAGTGGTGCCACTGGAGTGGAGAATGGCACATGTGATGTCTCTCCACAAGAATGGACCCAGGGATGTCCCAGGTAACTGTAGGCCCGTCAGCCTGACCTCAATAGTATGTAAATTCATGGAGACCATACTAAAGGAAAGGCTGGTGAGATGCATAAAGGAAAATGGTCTACAGGACAAAAAACAGCACAGGTTTGTGGCAGGCAGATTGTGTCAAACAAACCTGATTGAGTTCTTCGATGAGGGCAGTGGACAAAGGCCAGGTGGTGGACGTCATACTCCTGGACTTTAGCAAGGCCTTCAATTCTGTACCACACAAAAGGTTGATAATGAAGCTGAGGGATCTATGGGTGGGGGAGAATATGATAAGATGGGTTAAAACTGATTGAGTAGTAGAACCCAGAGAGTAGTGATTGGGGATTAGTTCTCCAGCACCAAGGAGGTCATCAGCGGGGTCCTGCAGGGATTGGTGCTGGAGCCTGTGTTGTTCAATGTCTTCATAAGTGACATCATGGAAGGCATTAAAGTTAAAATGTGCCTGTTTGCTGGTGACACCAAACTCTGTGGCAGAGTGGACACCAAGGAGGGCATACAGGACCTGAGAGAGGACCTCATCAGACTAGAGTGATGGTCAGGAATCTGGCAGCTTAGTTTCAATGCAAAAAAGTGCAAAGTGATGCGCATAGGGGCCAAGAGCCCTAGGACAGAGTATTACATCGGAGGGGCTCAGATAACTGCTTCCAAAGAGGAAAAGGATCTAGGGTAGTGACTACAAGTGACCTGAAACACGCCTTTCAATGTAAAAAGGCGGTGGTGAAGGCTAACAGGATGCTGGGGCGTATTGCAAGAGGATTCAGTAGTAGGTGGAGCGAGGTTATTTTACCATTGTACAGGTCATTGGTGAGACCACATTTAGAATATGGGGTGAGGTACTGGCATCCTTACCATAAGAGGGACATCAGCATGCTGGGCGGGGTCCAGAAGAGTACAGCCAAGATGATCGAGGGGTTACAGGATAGGTCCTATGAGGAGATGCTGGGAGCCCTGGGGATGTACTCCCTGGAAGGGAGGAGGCAGAGGGGTGATATGATAGAGACCTTCAAGTACATGAAGGGAATTAGAGTGAAAAGGGAGGGTTTCTTTAAAATGAGTGACAACAGCAGCACTAGGGGGCACAGCCTAAAACTGATGGGGGGGAGATTCAGAAGGGATGTAAGGAAGCATTTCTGTACAGAGAGGGTGGTGTCCACCTGGAGTGAGCTGTCAGAGGAGGTGGTATCAGCAAGAACGGTGGGAGCATTCAAGAGAACCTGGGACAAGCACAAAGGGAACCCTTGGGACCAAGGAAGGGGAGAAGGGTGGAAAGGGAGGGGCAGTTGGGGGGCATCGTCATTGGCGTAAATTGTAAGGCCAGATCCTACATCACTTACCGAGCAGACGCGATAAACTGGGTGGACTTCTTCTGCTGGCTCTTTTCAGATGTTCGTAATAATGACTGAGAAGCCTGTCATTTCCGAGGGGTTAATAACCGGTTGGGGGGATACCTCCCTTCAGACAGTTGTTACCACAAGGAAATGACTGACTTTGAGGTTGTTATTGTGATTATAAGTCTAATTGTTATAATAACTTTCATTTTAGCTGGTTTTATTTGGGTGTCAGTTGTGTGGTGCGAGTCAGGCGTACTATTAATAGCCGCCAGTCGGCAGCTGGATTGGTAATTTCCGTATAATGATCAATCCAGTAGCTAACCGAGTCTTCGCTAGGGCTCTCATGAATAATTAATTAGACTTATAATTATACATGTATTGATTAGGATACTTCCATAAAGTCCACACTGAGTAGTCAATGGAATTAACCCTTTGGCTGCCAAAAGAATTAGAACGTATAAGAATTCTAGCTTGGTATATTGGTCTGCCGCACAGCAGGGGTTACTAAAGCTAAAATATCAATTCAAAATACATTTAGGCAGTTTTCAATGTATGGTCAAGTCCTTAAAGGTTATGGGGGATGGGGGGAGTGCAAAAAAATATAAAAAGAGAAATTAAATTTTTAAAGCATTCAAACACTGGTGGTGTAAGGAAACATATATATATATTTAGAATTTTACAAATAAGAAAAGCACATATGTTCAGAAATAAGAGAGAACAGCTAGTTCTGTATAAACTGAGACAACATAGCAACACATACTACCATATGACACAACTATTTAACCCTTTAAACTAGTATTCTCATGCTATGCCAATCAGCCTGACACACTAACAGAGTAATGCATTTTATTTTTCCTTTGAAACATTAATCTTCACATAGATCCCAAAACTTGAAGTGATAGTATTATTGACAGCCTTATAAATTCAGCACAAGTACTAATGTTTATTAGCTAAAGCCATTACATTTATAGCTATTTCATAAATCCAAATCTCCCATTGCTAGAAGTAACCAAGACAGGAAAATATTTGAATATTCAGATACAGACAGTCATGTAGAAAGCCATTTAATTCAGCAAATTAAAAGTCCCATATTCAGCTCACGGGTTTAAACATTTATACTTTAAAGCCATTCAAAAATTAAATTGAGAAACGGGGGGAGATCTTTCCAGTGCTTACTCAGCATTGAAAGCGGCAGCATGTATAAATTAGTCCCAGTTTACAAAAAACTTTCACCATTTAGATCCTTTAAGTCTGCTATTTCAATGTTCAATTGTTTTAAATCACTGGATGAAGATTCTTCCTTCCTCACAACTTTGCAACTTCTTATAAAATCAGCATTTGCTATATTAAGGTCTTCTTCAGGGATGTCTGTTGGTAGAGCCACACCTTTAGCACTGTAAGCCGCCAGCGTCATGACTACTGAGAAAACCTTTGCATAGCTGAAGCCACCCACATTGACATATGTTGGCGGCACCTGTATAATGTGGGTTGCCCCATACCTTATTCAGTTTTTATTTCCTGTGTTGTTAACTTCTTGTCAGACTGAAGATACACCTTTGTCAAATTCTTCAGACTAAAGGTACATCTTTTCTGAATTCTGCCTATGAAGTTTTCCCTCTCTTTCTCAACACTTTTTTATAATGCATAATATATACCACTTGCTTTCACCTCTGTAGTGAATGACGCCTTTGCTTTTTTGTCTCTGCTGACATTGCTTGCTGTTTTTCTACTTTTTTATAACAACGCAGCCTTGGGCCTGCTTCTGTGCTAGGCTCCTCCGCAGCTCTTGAATTCCAGATTCTTCCCACCACTGCCACCCCTCCTGGCTCCCCACCCGCTGTAAGTGGCCCCCTTGAGGAACACCGGGCAAATGGGACACATATTATAAATGGCCATGTAATCGCTGGGGAACCACTGGACACCAGAGAAATTGATACTAAAAAATGGTTGTGTGTTTGGGGGTGGGGGAGGGGAACACTGGGCAAAAGGCACATTTATTTTATGAAACAGCCAGGTATGTAGGGGGTGGGGTAACAGTGGATAAAAGGGACATTTACTGTATATTATG
Organism: Neoceratodus forsteri; assembly: GCA_016271365.2. NCBI lineage: Eukaryota > Metazoa > Chordata > Ceratodontiformes > Ceratodontidae > Neoceratodus > Neoceratodus forsteri. Next base: position 389,961,906 of record JADMNL010000023.1, read on the forward strand.
AAAATGGCTGAGTTTTTGGAGGAGGGGGGTTAGGGAGGCACAGCCCATAAGACCTGGTTTGTGGAGGCAGTAATTAGCAAGGCACTAATGGCTAGTTATCATTTCTACAAGTCTACCAGCATGCCAGTGCACCTATATACAAAGCGCTGTCAGCTGCTTTTTATCGGAGCATTGGTACAGATTAGGGCCAGTCACAGATAGGTTAGTGACTTGCCAACTGTGCCATCCAATATGGCAGTTTGTGACAGAAAAAGAAAACTACGTGAAATTTGGAGAAAGAAATGGGAAGCAAAATCAAAACTAGAGAGGAAGGGTAGAGCATGCATCATGTTTGAGGTGATCGGCAAATGCCCTTATCCTTTCCATTTTCCCAGGAACAGTGAGTGTCACTATCCAGTGGATTAGTCAATTTACAAAGCTAGAATCTGCATTTTTGTGAGACGGTTGCAACAGAAAGTGCTCTCGCTGTAATCAGGAGAAAGAACAGGTATGGGTTGAACAGATTATAAACAAAAAAATAATCCCCTAGAACCTGGCCAATTCTGAAATCTGGAACCCAAAATAACCACCCCATTAAAAACAAACAAACAAAAAAAAAAGCCTTTGGATGTAGATCAAAATGCAAATAAACAATTAACACAACATTTGCATAAAGATTTACATGCAAATTGCAATGTTCAGAAAGAAAGTCTATCAAGGGTTCTGAATACTGAGAACCAGAAAAGATATGCCCAACCCTAAAGTAGGGAATATTGTGTCAGTTCATAATTCTGCTTTACATACATAGGATGCTAGACTGCTCTTGTCTGTGAAATATCCTGTTTATTCAGGTAAGACTACCGCAGTGTGATAACTACTGTTTAAACCGAACAAGTTGTAGTCCAATTCTTTGCACTACGGAGCCAATTTGTCTTTATAAAGTTACTATTGACACAATGCCGCAGTCCCTGGCACTGTGGTGCTGCACAAACTCGGAGGCTCCGACACAGCATCTGCCATTTGCAAGGAGCTGTTGTCGCATCCCAGCATCATGTAAGATTTCTGCCACTTTGTGGGGTGAGTAGGTATGCATTCAGTCCTTTGGGACTGCAGCAAGGCTTGGTTTCATATTTCCTGGCACTTTAGCTGTCACATTAAGCACTTCCTCAGACAAGCTGGATGTTTCTTCAGTTAGTCACATTATAGACCCCCCCTCCCCCTTTTATTCCGAAACCCTTAAGGCGAAGGTCAGGAACAATATTAAATCAAGCAATCCTGCCTTCCTTCTGTTGCCACACACATATTATCTTTGTCTTAACAATGACCAAAGTCAGCAGAGCCTAACATGAGTATGTCTGCTGTGCCTTACTTAGGAATTTACTGTTTTCCAAGATGCTTTTCTGAAATTTGCAAAATGGTTTAGAGTAAGTTGAAGGACTGATGTTTGTTATGCTGTATCTTATTTGCTGGGAAAATGGTTAAAGCTATGTCTGGGCTTTGTGGAGAAGAAAACCCTTGATTATGGTAGCCGGTGGTGTCGGGGGGATGTAATTTTTGTTTAGCAGTATTATTATTATTGAATCTTGGTAAGTTGCATTTTTGTAGGTGCTGGTTTTTGTAAAATACAGATTGTTTATTGGAGTACCTGTGGGTGAAAGGAGTCCCAGAAATTCTTACTACTCAATGAAGACATGCAGTGCTTGGTTAGGGCTGGGGGTCCCAGACCAACAGAAGCTCTAGGGAACAGCCTCCTAAAGCTTGTATTGCATTTAAGATCCCATTCTACTTCATCTCACAGTGCAAATGAAAATAAAACACAATGTGTTATACTGAAAGAAGAAAGAAAACCAGCAAGCTGCAGCACTTGGTTCTCCAGCTTATCTGTTCTGTGTTCCTATAAAGACACGGTCCCGTCTCTCTAGTGAATTTTCAAGAGCAGTATATCTGAAATGGGAATCCTGCAAACTGCAGACCTTTCAGTTATAGCGCCATTAGTTTTTCCATTAAAAGATTTATTAACCTTCTGTTCAGAGAGCTCCAAGCAGGTATTTAAATAAAGTTGTGCCAAAGTTTTATGTGGCTGATGGAGTATCCGCCCCAGGTAGCTTTCAGTAAGGTTTCTTTTATTGCACATAAAACACTAAACCCTCTCCACTCCCCCCCCCCCCCTTGAAGTTTCAGCTGAAGTTAAAGGGAACTTAAACCTTGTTTGTTTATACTGAGTAACATAATTAGAAATCTAGGCACGTGTGAAGTCTGTGTAGTCCTTTTTTTATATCCTTGTTTGGGGTCCTTTGTAAATGCTGCCCCCACCCAATATTCATTTTTTCTGAGTTCTGGAACTAATTGACATCAGTTTTGCAGAAGCCTAGAGTGAAACTTTCCATATAGGGTTCCCACTCATATTGATGCCACCTGGTTTCGGAACTGATATGTAATTAAACAGTGAATATTGTCTGGGAAAAAGGGGGTATTGACAAGGGACCATAAATGAGAAAAACTAAGGCTGTTAATAACAAACACATGAAACTATACACTGAGATTATTGAACAGACTTCACACATGATCTGTGTTCTGTAGATTGGTACATGTTTACACAGCACAAGGGGGTGGGACATGAGGGTCCTACAGTCCCTTCTGACGTTAAAATACTATTTTTGTTACATGTTCCTAACAGGTTTGGTTTTAAGGCTTTTGTGTTGGGATTTGTTATACATACTTATAAGAAAAGTACTCTTCTAATTCGGAAAGTGTGCTACTGACACCTCAAAGAAAACTTTAAAAAACATAATAATTAGGTACTGTATAATTCTGCCTTCATTCCATTTATATATTATAGATTTCTCCTCTACATTATTTATTACTAAGGACATTTGTATGAATATATGATTTTTATCCCTTACGGTTCATCTGCCTCTGTAGCATACTCCCTACTTCAAGTCATAATCCTCTGTTGTGACATCACAGTCTGTTGCCATCGGAGTAAGTGTGAGGTCACAAGCAGTGCTATATGGCTTCAGGTAGGGAGAAAGCAGCAGGAACTTGTCAGGAGCAAAGATCCTGTTTTCATACAGATAACCTCAGTAATAAATAATGGGGAGGAGGAATACAGCACTAATGGGAAATACAAGCTGGACTATGGCTAACTATTAGCTTTTGTTAAAGTTCTCCTGAACATGTCACCAGCTCTTTAAAGATATCATTTTGTCACCTGTCTTTTGGAGTTGCTCAGGTAAGAGTACATTTAGGACACATGGCCATTGGACCCTGACACTCCTCAAATCCTGATCACATCCATGGCTTTGAAAATGTCATATATCAAGGCCTTGGTCCATCAGGCACAAGCCAGTGACAAACCGAGGGCCATTCAACATGGCTGTTATCAGGGCATTATTACAGCGGTGCCTTTCTGGATCTGGTTCAGGAGGAAATCGGGTCAGAACATTGAAATCGGCCACCTGTCTGGAAAGGTGCCAAGGCGAAGCTTCTGTGGTTTATTGGAACACGCAGCTTTGTTTCTGGCTGCCTATGCAGCATTTTGTTTTACTCAGCCAGGAACTAAAGGGTAGCAGAGTGGCTGCCCATCACATGCCCTCCTTCTTGTCAAATCGCATCCAAGTTCAAATCCCAGTGCAGCTGCTTGGGCTGTGATAGAAACTCAATGACAGATGTGCCTTATTTCTAAAGCGAAAATCAGCTGGGGGAGGGGGGATGTTTCTGTTCACTTTTTATAAGGTATGAAGCTAGCCATGTAGCCAAGAGAGAGGTAGTGGAGCTGTGAAGCTCTGCTGGCTTTTATTGTTTATTTTCTTTTTCCCTGACCCAGTGGATTAGGCTCCGTAGCAGCCAGACCACCACCGTCCTTAATCTCATATCTACTGGAAAATTCCCACTGCCTGTCCCCTTACCTGCTGTCCCAGACTTACCCCTCTGGGCGGAGACGGACAGAAACCTTCCAGCTTGGTGTGAGGAGTGGTGAAGGGGACCCAGAGTTCTGGCCATCACAGCGGGGCTGGGAATGTGGTGATCACATCCACTTGAGTGTCACTGTTGTTTCCCCCCCCCCCCAACCAAGCTGACGTGTGTCGTAAGACAGGAGACCTTTCTGGTCAGACTGCGAAGTAGACCGTAACCAGGCCTACTCACCACACTCTGACTGGCACTCACTGGCAAGCCTTGGCATGATTTTAACTCGAGATGGTGACAGGGCTTGGTTTTGCAGTGGCATCAAGTGATAAGAGGACACTGGGCTGGAAAAGCAATCAGAATGTCTCACCTTTTCTGAAGTCTGAGCTGCCTTTTAAATTATATATTTACTTTTTGATGCAGAATAAGCTCCTTTAAGATGCAGTACAGAACAGTTTTGCAAAGCACCTTTGAAACCGAGTTTCCCAAGATGCTAGAGTGAGAGAGAGAGAGAGAGAGAGAAATCAAATAAAATTAATGTGAGCAGAACGTAAAATAGATGCAGCACCTCATTCACAGGGAAATGCTGTCAGCTATCGACATGGATCATAACAGCTTCAACGTATGAAACACAATACAATTTAATGGGGCTTGTTTTGCCTTGAAGTGCCATAGACCAGGAACTAGCCAAAGGAACAGTATAGAGGAACTAGCAATGATTTCCATATAGCTTTAAACAGCTCAAATGATGGTACAGTAGGGCCTCCATTACACTGTATTATCAATATCTAAATTCACGTTATTCTCTACTTTCTCCCCATATAAAGTATATGACTTCATGTGCTCTCCTTTCACTTCCACCCTCCTGTCATCTGCACTCTCCTTCACTTGCACACTCCTTTCAACTGCCGCCTTCCTTCACCTGCCGCCTTCACCTACCTGCTCCTTTTACCTGCCCCTCCCTTAACCTGCTCCCTCCTTTCACCTGCCCCCTTCTTCCACCTGCCCCCTTCCCTGTCCTCTCACTTCACCTGCCCCCTCCACCTTCTCCCTCCCTTCACTAGCTCCCTCCCTTCACCTACTCCAGCTCTTCATTTGTTCCCTACTTTCACCTGCCCCCTCCCTTCACATGCTGCCTCCCTCCACCTGCCTCTCCCTTCACCTGACCCTCCATTCAGCTGCCCCTCCTTTCACCATCCCTCCCTTCACCTGCCATCCCATCACTTGCTACTTCCCTTCACCTGCCTCCTCCCTTCATCTGCCCCATCCTTTCACTTTCCCTCCACCTGCCCCTCCATTCACCTGCCCACTCCATTTACTTGCCCTCTTCATTCACCTGCTCCCTTCATTCCTCTGCTCTCTCCATTCACCTGCCCCTCTCCTCACATGCCACTTCCCTTCACATACCCCCTTCCCCTGCCATTCACCTGCTTCCTCCCTCCTTTCCTTTACCTGCCTTCTCTCTTCCCCTGCCCCTCCCTTCACCTGCCCCTTCCCTTGCCCCTCCCTTCACCTGCTACCTTCCTTCGCCTGCTCCCTCCCTTCACACACACCCTCCCTCTACCTGCCCCTGCCTTCACCTGCCCTCCCATCACTTGCTACCTCCCTTCACCTGCCTCCTCCCTTCATCTGCCTCCTCCGCTCACCTGCCCCACCTTTCTCCTGCCCCCCATTCAACTGCCCCCTTCATCTTCCCCCTCCATTCACATGCCCTATCCCTTCCCCTTTCTCCTCCCCTCACTTGCATCCTCCCTTTACTTGTCTTTTCATCTGCCCCCTCCGTTCCTATGATCTAGAAGGTATTGCCTTGTTCCTGAATACAACTCCTCCATCTGGAATTCACTATAAGGCTAGAACCCAGTTCATATATGTGGAGGCAGTTATCCTTCAGCTCTGGTGTCGGAATTAGGCCAAGTGTGGACAGACTGAATTGAGCCAACAGAGGACCACAACAGTCCTATGTCGGACATGTATTTATTCATTGGTTACAGGGAGAGTAGATTGAGACAATAGTCCCATTTATAACTATATCCTGGGGCAAAAACAACAAGGCAGCAAATAGATAAGATAGCATAAGATGTAGCAGGCAGACATTATTTTTTTTTGTACTTGTATTTTATTATTAGAAAATAATGCAATACAAGCATATACATTCAGAGAGTCAGAATATACATATTAAGCCACATATGTTAATAACACAGTGTTATTCAGTTTCTCTTCTGATTCGATTTCATGTGGGTGGTAAGCTAGATAGTTTATACATGTCTGACATCTGTTACAATATAAGCCTACAGCAGTCAAATGTGGGGCAAATAGAAATAACTGCATTGAACTACATTTAGACCACTAGTGGAGAATGGTAAAGCCCCATTATCCCAATATTGCTAACTCGATAGTAATCCCCACATGCTTCCAGTCACAACAAGCAACAACCTGAACTGGTTAAATTCTTCTTAGCCACTAATCTGAGAAGCATTATATAAGTAAACTGTCTCCAGCACAGCTACAAACCGTGATCCTGTATTTAAATTGGCATTGGGCAGTTAATCAAAAGTGATAGACTGTCTGTGATCTATAATAAAAATCAGGGTAGTTAACAGCGCATGTCTAAATAGTGAATGGCGTCAGCCCGATGGCAGCCCTTCAGCGCCATTATAGAAATGCATTTATTAACATAAAAAAAGTTAACATCATCTAAATTGGCATTACCAGGATATTATGTTATAGTATTCCCCCACTATTTATAGTGCTACTTGGGATCTTCTGCTCTCAACCTGTCTACGTTCCTCATTAAACAGTTTTAAAAAACTTTTAAACTTTTAAAACGTAAGGCTTCCTTGACACGCAGGTTATGAAGTTAGCTAAAATTAGTAGAGCCACAATCAGTGTCTTAATATCTAATTTGCCTTGCCTTGCGATATATCCTCCAGATGGTCAAAGTCTTTAGCAGTCTTTGCAGCCCACTTCCCTGCAGTCTCTAGGTCTGTAAATTGGAAGACCTTACCGCCGTATTGGATTCTGGAGCGAGCCGGAAACAAGAAGGAGTTCACAATCCCCAAGGCCCGAAGTTGTTGCCTTACCCCATCAAACTGCTTTCTCTTAGAGCGGGTGGGGTAAATGAGGTCTGGAAAAATATGAACCGGTTGATCTTCATGTTGAAGTGGGAAGCATTGTCTGGTTGCATTCAGTAAGTAGTCCTGAGTTGTAATGCTGTCTGTGACTGCCACGACTGTTCTGCGGTAGTTAGAGCCTGTGGATTTCACTCTGGGAGAAATCCGATAGACAGCTTTAAAGGAGGGTTCCGTTGCAAGTTGTAGTTGCTCCATTAGCCAGTTTGTAAGAAAACCCATGAGATCTCTCCCTTCGGCCTGCTCCAGCAGTCCCACAATGCATATGTTGGCTGAACATATTTGGTTTTCCAAATTCTCCATTCTGTGTTTCAGCACTGTGTTCTCTCTTATGAGTTCAGTGGTGATTCCCATAACTTTGGTTGCTTGTGCATCAGCAAAATCTACCTTGGTTTGTAAGGCAGCCATTCAAGCTGAGTGGGTCTGTAATTTTGCCAGAATTGATTCTACCTTCTGATTGGTGGCTTGAACCATGATCAGGATGGTTTACATAGCCAGCTCCCCTTCTGCCATTTCATGCTGCGGCAGTCCGCTACTACTGGGGCCTACCTGTTGTGCTGTTTGCTGTTTAGAGTTAGAGCCCGATGCTGTGCCTTAACATTATTATTTTAATACTCTTAATATTTCAGTATAGCCTATATCCTGAATGACTTTTAAACCTCTGTAAAGTAATATTTTCTTACCCAAAATGTATCCTGCACTGTAGAGAGTCATTCTGTTAATTCAGCAGTGAGATGGGACGTCCGCAGTGCACAGAAGAGATGGGGAAAGTCAAAAAGGCTGCAGCCAGAAGGGCTTTTTGCCAGTAAGCATGAAAAAGGGCTGAGACATCCCTGGCCAGCCTGGACTCATAAATTCAGGTGCTGTGCAAACTGGTGGCTAAAATCATTAATATGACTGAGTCCTTCACCATAACGTTTACTATGATAGAAACTAACATGGATGCTGTACTTACCTCTGTGGAGAAATCAGCATCTGGGCAGGCCCAGCAAACCACCTGGCAGCTGCTAAAGGAAAACTGTGAATGTTCAAGTTGTTGGTTTAATAGAGGGTTGTATATGGTGATTCCTTCTACCTGTACATGCTGGATTTGTTGCCTGGGATCTTGCCTTGGGAGCAGATTGGGAGGGAGAGCCACTGACGGTTGAAAAGGCTTACAGGATCACCCTCTGCTGCAACATTCATTGCACTCTCAGAGATTCCCTGGATGTCACTAGCGGAGATGTTTGGGGTATTACCAGGGACAGGGTGCTATAGTTTCCAAGACTGCAGAGGGAGATTAGGGTGGATTGTGCCCTGATAAGATTATTTTCTGACCTAAGTTTTGTGACACAGCAATGCCACTTACAGTTCAACATGGTCTCGCCTGAAGAGAGAGAAGGGAACGAGGGGACATGACAGAGACCTTTAAGTACTTGAAAGGCATAAACAAAGTCAGGGATGGAGGAGTGTTCTGCTTAAAGGAGGAAAGGGTCACTAGGAGGGACAGTATGAAGTTGGAAGAGGGAAGGTTTAAGAGGGAGGTGAGAAGGCACTACTTCACACAGAGAGTGGTGGCGGGTTGGAACGCACTGGCAGAGGAGTTAATCACTCAAAGGACAGTAGATAGCTTTAAGCAGGGTTGGGATCAAGTCAAGGGCAGGATTAGTATAGACAAGAACACAAAGGGGGGAAGGACCGGGAAAGAGGAGGAAGGGAGAGGTTTGGGTGGGGATGGGGCAGCTGTAGTGATACGAAACTAAGAGCTGCACAATCAGGCAGACTTGATAAACCTGTGGACCTTTTTCTGCCAGCAATTTCGTATGTTCGTATGGTCTGGGAAATGTTGCACAAACACTCGATGATGCACTCCATGATGATGCCAGCCAGACTGTGTGTCGTCCATGATAGAAAGTCCTTTGTTGATTCTGATCCACAGGATGCAGAAAAGTGGGCTAAGAAGCTGGAAGAGGCAGAGGTGAGGGAACAGGCAGATGAAGGATATTTTGGATTGGGATGAGGAATGAGTTAGGTACTAGGAACTCTGTTTCAGAGTTGAGGGGTATTGACACAGATAGGCGGAGTGAGACATTAATGGATGTGACTGAGACTAAGTTTTAATATGGCTATTTAATGGTTTAGTTGTACTTAGGAGTTTTACCTGTTATTTTTTCTGAATTGTGATACACTGACAAGTTATGGCAATATGGTACCTCAAGTATTACTCCTCCCTTTTACACCACGCTGTGTACATGATCCCCACTGCATGCCACCATAGTCACAGTGGCAATTTGTAAACTGCTGCAGTTATCAGATCACTTTGAATCTATTTTCAGAATAAAATACTTAATATGGACTGCTGAGAAGTACGTGGCTGGCACAGGTTTTGTTCTTTAATTACAATGAGCTATCGGTTTCTATGTTGAATATTGGTTATTCATTTATTTATTTATGTACTGTATTTACTTATTTATTTATTTTTTCTAAAGTTTTACCAAGAAAGACATACTGAGCTGATAACGGCTTGTTTCCAGATGTGTCCGGGGGTGGGGGGGTGTTGAGGAGCAAGGAAGATAATACAAATATGGAGAAAAAATTGATACATTTAGAGATATACATAAACAATAGTCGATGCAAGCAATAAAGTACATAACAGAGGAGCAAGGTACAGTATGCTACAGATGTGCAAACCAGTGATCAGTGCAGTAAAACAGGGTGCTTACGGTAGACAATAACTGAGCTAGAAAAGGAACAGTGAAACAAGACCATCAACATGTAACAGTTGGGGGGTAACTAAATAGCAAACAAGACCAAGGCAAATAGAGGGGTGTGGGAAGTGTCACAACCCCACTCAGCAGGTCAGGCCCTCTGCTCCCACAGTGCCCACCTCCAAGTGCAGTATTGTGGACAGCTAACAGAACAGGGTAACCCTCCTGTCTGTTTTGTGGGTCCGAATCACCTTTGGTCTCAAGTTCTGGAGGGGATTCAGACTGTGAACCTTATGCTAGCATACCCAATTGCATGGGCTCAGATAATTCTGCTCTTTGGGGAAATACCAGATATCTTTCGCCTACGGGCACCTAACCAGGTATACAAAAATGAACCCTAAAAACTCTATGAAAGACGTTAAGAAAATTCTTAACTTTTCCCAGTTTGGTATTACCAGGAAGCTTATGAGCAGTGTCAACTTTAACCCTCTGTACTTCACTTGTAAAAGAAAGAATTTCAAAGGCACACCAGGTAGTCTCTTTTAAAATAAGAGGTTTACTAAGAAAATGGATAAAAGTATGTAAAATGTAAATACAGAACACTATTTCACAAAGCATACAATCACTTAAAAGAACAAGGTTTAAAGTACAATTTCCTACCAACATACAGTTAGACTTTTCTATCTAATGTATACCTTCTTACAGTGCTTTAGGTAGCTGGTGTTTCAAGAGAGTCCAAACAGGAATGTGTCTCAGTGGAAAATACAGAATGCAGTTTAAACTGTCTCTAAACCTGCCCCTTCCATGATGTCACCTAGCTCTTCCCTGTTTAATATAAAAATGAATACATACAGGATGTCCCATCACTCCGGAGGTATATTAAATAAGGTGACATCAGCAAAAACTTGTTTTCCAAATGACTTCTTTGATCTTGAGTGGTTTCCTGCTCCTCATTGATCTTTGAGCTGTTCCTAGTTCCACACTTCAAAGGCAGGAGGTCATAAATTGCAACTCCTCCGAAACATCATAAAAGTTTACAATCCCTCCTTGCAGCTGGTCAGCAACAATTAAGTCAGATAAACAGGAGACCCTTAATTATGTCTCTCTAGTCTTTAATTATCTCTTGGCTTTCAGGTTAACATATATCCTGTTATTTTAATGAGACCTGGTTGGGGTTATCCCAGGAGCACAGGATGTCTCATGAGAGATACTCTTTAACCCATTTTTATATTACAAAATCATAGATCAATCAGAACCAGCTGTCCAAGTGTCACAGGAGGCATCTAAGTATGGGATCGGGAACAGTTGCACTTGGGAACTGTGAACTCACTAAGAAGAGACTTAAGGGAGAAGGAAGAAGAGGCAGAGTGGATGGACAGGGGAAGATAGGAACAAAGTTTAGGGAAAGGATATGAGTAGGTAGCTTGACCAGCTGTAGATTTCCTGGGGGAGACTGAAAGGAATGGGAAACATTGCTGCAAAGTGGGTAGGAGGTAGGGTGAGGGAGGGAGGGAGGGAGGGAGGATATGAGAGGGTAGTGTAGAAGAAGGGAACCAGAGCAGAATTTGGATATGAAAGAGGCACAGTGGGAAAGGTGCCTGGTATCAAGAGAGGGAAGAGTAGAGATAGCAGTGGTGGGTATGAGGGGGACAGGCCAAGGCAAACAACTGAAGGAGTGAAAAAGGGGATCTGTTCTGACAATGGAGGATTTGGGAAGGGCACTATAGATTATGTCACCAGAGTCAAAGATGAAGAGGTACTAAGATGTATTAATTGGTTATTATTTTAATGTTTAAAACAAAAAATCATATAGTGCTATATGTACAATTGAGATGTTTCTGCAGCTACTGGACTGGTGAAATATGACATAGGTATATTGGACAAAGAACCTTAGTGCGCAAGCATTGAGGCAAGGGTTACCCCAAAGGGCATTGGCCGGGAAGCCAAGTTTCAAAGAAATACAAAATGACTCATACCCCCATAATGCAATGCATCATGGGCTATATATGGAAATCACCGCAACATATGATGCTGGTTCAACTTTAAGCAGAAATGCATGGTGCCGAAAGGCCTCTCACACAGTCTGCAAAGGGTGCCAACAGAAGATACAAACATGTGTTTCATCCTACCAAGACTCATTAGTGTGCCTCATCTGTATGACACCCCAGTGGAATGAACCAGCTACCCTAAGTTGGCCTATCTGGGTTGGGTTGTGGTGATCCCAATAAAAACAAAAAACAAGCTAAAAGACAAAGAATCTTAGTGCGCAAGCACTGAGGCAAGGATTACCCAAAGGGCACTGGCTGGGAAGCCAAGTTTCAAAGAAATACAAAATCACTCATACCCCCATAATGCAAAGCATCATGAGCTGTATATGGAAATCACCACAAACTATTATGCTGGTTCAAGTTTAAGCAGAAATGCATGGTGCCGAAAGCCCTCTCATACAGTCTGCAAAGGGTGCCAACAGAAGACACAGACACGTGTTTCGTCCTACCTGGACTCATCATAGGTATATTGGGATCGCACTGGCCCTTCAGGGCCAGACTGTGCTCATGTACATGGGACAAATGGGTTATAATAGTGGCTATGGATCCCAAACCTTTGGATGTAACTGGGCCATTTATTCGCGTATTAGACACTTTTTGAGACAGTAGTAATTGCTTCTTTTACTCCATTGAATGTTCCAAGTGTGTGTGTGTGTGTGTGTGGGGGGTCACTTACATCAGTTACAGTCTGAAGTTTCTTTTTTCTGGCCCTACCAGAGACTGGTTCAATATAGTATGTGTATTGATTTCTTTATTTCTTTGAAAAATGGTAACTGGGGAAGGTGCACAGAGCCAAAGTTCATTTCCAGGCACGACTTGGTGAATGTGTTGTTCTATGCATGTATGTACTATTATTGCTATAATCTATAAAATATAATTATAGAAAAATACTGTTAATGATGGTGACATTGTCTGTTAACAGTGCAAGCCTCCATTCCCTTTTAAAAGTCCTCACTCTGGTCAGAGTTCTTAAACTGTAGGCCAGTGAGCCTCACCTCAGTGGTGGGGAAATTAATGGAAACACTGATAAAGGAAAGGTTTGTAGAGTATCTTGAATCCAGAGGGCTGCATGACTAAAGGCAGCGTGCATTCACTGGGGAGGTCATACCAGATGAACCTGATTGATTTAGTTCACTGGGAGACCAGGAAAATATATTGGGGTGAGGGGGGGTGGCAGTGAACATGGTTTATCTGGACTTTAGCAAGACCTTCGACACTGCTGCACAGGAGACTGATAAGAAACTGAACAGCCTAGGTGTTGGATCCAAGTGGTGAACTGAGTTAGAAACTGGTTAATGAACAAGTGACAGAGAGAGGTGGTTAATTGCACTCACTCTAATGATGGAAGACTGACCAGCAAAGTGCCGCAGGGCTCACTACTGGAACTAGTCTACTTCAGTGACTTCATAAGTGTCATCGCAGATACCAAAATCTTTAATAGGGTGGACAATCAGGAAGGGGCGGAGAGAATTTGTAGGGATCTTGGGAAACTCAAGAGGTGGTCAAAAGCATGTCAGTTGGGGTTCAGTGCCAAAAAGTGCAAAATCATGCACCTGGGGCATAGGAACCCAAGGAACTGAATATAGGATGGGGGAGGTACTGTCAGTCACTAAGCAGGAAAGGGACCTTGGGGTTATCATATCTAATGACCTCAAAGTGGCAGGGCAGTGTGACACAGCTGTGGGTTGGGCCTGTGTGATGCTGGGATACATTGGGAGTGGTGTTTCCAGCAGCAGGCAGGAGGTGGTCTTGCTGCTTTATCACACACTGATGAGACCCCATCTGGAGTACTGTGTCCAGTTCCGGAGGCCATACCTCAGAAAAGGACATGGGGTGGAACCAGTCCAGAGGAGGGTAACTAAAATAGTGCAGGGGTGTCACCAAATGACCTGCGAGAAGAGACTGACGGATGTCAACATGTACACACCAGTGAACAGGAGAGCGACAGAGGACATGATAGTGACCTACAGGTACCTCATGGGATTGAACAGGGTGCAGGAGGGGAGTCTCTTTGATGAAGCTGGAGGTGTGGGAGTTTTAAGAGGGATGTGAAAAAGTACTACTTCACTGAAAGAGTGGAAGATACCTGGAGTGGATTGCCAGCAGAAGAGGTGGAGGCAAAAAATAGTAGGTGGCTTCAAACATATGTGAAATAGGCATAAGGGAATATTAGTAAATAGGCAGGGAGGAGGGAGGGTCACTGGAGACCAGTTAGGGTCTGCAGAGACAGACTACGCAGTGACCAGTGATCCTTTTCTGCTGACAAATTCTGTGTTTCTGACTTGAGGCCAGATCATTTCAGAGCAACGGCCAAGGCACTGAATCCAGACTTTTCAGTGAATGCTGTAAATGGAAATTCAGATCAGTCTGAGATCTTTAAAGATATGAGCTGTTCAGTGTGACCAGTACAATAAATGGTATTTGTCTTATCTATAACTGATATCATTTGCTTTCTTTGTCAGAATTGCTGCCTTTGATTGGCTGCTTCATGTCTCAATTATTTACTTATTCATGCTGTATAGAGCTGTTTACTTTCCCTACCCCGGCTGACCTCTGTCATGCCAGCCGCCCCATCCCCATCACCCTGACTTTTCCCGGGCCTCACCTCACCACTCCTGTTCTGCCAGAGCATGCCCCTTCCCCCTGCAGGATTGTCGGGGTTCTCCGTGGAGGCATGGATCTGATCGGTGATGGTGCCTGAGTCGTCTGGTGTAGGACATAATGGGTGGCCAGAGTCATCCTGTACGCCTGGAGATATTTTCCACCTTTGGTTTTTTCTCTTCTTCCTGAGGTGGGCACCTGGGCATGTGGCATTAAGATGCCTCACATACTTGTACACCTGTGCCGAACCCCTTCAAGAGGCAGCTGCATACTGCACCCCCAGCCTCCACTAGGTGGCGGCCAAGTAGGGGCATGCACTGTCCCCCGACCTAGAGGTAGGAGAAGTGTCTCTGGATGTTCAATCCCCCTTCCCTCTGCTGGCCTCTGCGTGATCATGGTCCGCTCCTAAGTCCAGATCACTGGTGTGGCCAGTGGTGTGGTAACCATTGCCTCAGTGCACCATAGCACTGCACCAGCTTCTTTCAGTCATTTTTGATGTTTGTTGGTTTTGTTCACAATACTTGAGGGATACCCTTAAAAGGTGCATTCAATTGGAGGAATATATTAGGACATGTAAATACTTTTTGTATAAAATGAATATAGTGCAGAAGATTTATCAAGCTGTTAAGAAATTACTGATATCATGTGTAAGTTAACTGTACTAAAATTCAACATTCAAAGAAGTCATTACTCCAGGTTCTCTCAGAGCCAGTATTGGTGTGTACCACATGTTAAGGAAAATGTTTTATTACAATTGTAAGTAGGCACTTCATACATTCTGACTTAAATAAGTGTTTTTACAAGGGTTTGGGGTTGTGGGTCTTGCTGTTATTTTTCTATGTCTGGTATTTGGTAACAATTTTGTATACTTGCCTTAAATTAATTTTCCAATTTAGGGCAGCTACTCACACGTTGTGGTAGCTGCCCTCAGCACTAGTTAATCCAGCCTGGTTTAAGTAATAAATTCTGCTCCATACCTTTGTATTTTTACTCATAATTTTGTATTTTGCAATGCAGCCTGACCAGTTCTGAAGTTCCTGGTAATCGTGACACCCCCCCCCCGTGCTCAAGCATGTAATGGCGTGTGACCAGAGAGAGTGCGGGGGCATGCCCCATTGAAATGAATGGGGCCAGATTTTTCATTCAGTTTTAATCTCAAGAATGACCACCTAAAGATTAATGAATGACACCGCTCAATTAACATGACCCTTGTTAGTCGAGCAGTGTCCTTCATTAATCTTTAGGTGGTCATTCTTAACAAAACTGAATGAAAAATCCGTCTCATTCATTTCAATGGGGTGCACCCCCGTGCTCTCCCTAGTCACACGTCATTACGTGCTTGAGCACGAGGGCATGTCACGACTACTAGGAACTTCAGAACTGGTCGGGGCTGCACTGTGAAATGCAAAATTATGAGTAAAAATACAAAAGTATGGAGCAGAATTTATTATTTAATCCAGGCTGGATTAACTAGCGCTGAGGGCAGCTACCACAATATGTGAGTGGTAGCTGCCCTCAGCTACATTGGAAAATCACTTTAATGAAGTTTGTATATATTATATTGTACACTGTCACTTTAAAAACACAGCCAGGCCTGCTATAAAAGGGACCATACCCTGGAGGGCACCATCTTTTAAAAAAACCTAGTGAATAGGTGAAACGTTAGGACTTTGGTGCGCCCTCAAGCTGTGGTGTTGTTTTGCACTTTCTCACTGCTAATGACTGAGAGGTATCTCAGGAAAATCCTTATGTGTATGACCCCCCATTTGTACTAGTGGTGAGTGCTGTGGCTTTGTTCTGCATCTGATTAGCCACCGCTTGCCTATGGCCATGGTAGTGGTTGCTGACCTGCCATGTGGGTAGGTCATGGGCCCTGCAGGGGGTGCCAGTGCAATGGCAGACTAGGGTATTTTCCTCCAGCTCCTGTTTTTTCTCCCAGAGGGTGTCCGCATGCAGTATTGTGCCCACACGAGTGCAGAGGCAGGTATGTGTGACTGGTGGATGCCCCTCTTGCCGTTTTGTATGTTCCTGCTGTACTGCCTCCTGGCCTCCACCAAGTGGCAGTCAAGTACTGGGGAATAAGTAACCCCCCCTTACCCAAGGAGGATAGTGGTCCTTCCGACACGTGATTCTCCCTTCCTTGACTTACCACCAAGCGTCTGAAGTTTATTCCAGAACCTGGCTCATCAGTATAGCCAGCGGTGGTGTTACCACTGTGCTGCTGGGCTGACCATTGGTTACACTTTTTAAAGTAATTAGAAATTACTGTTTTTCATTATTGTTTTGTGTGATTGGTTTGAAACAGTCCTATTTATTCCTTATTTAGGGTCCTTTTTTTGTGTTTGTGTGTTTTTTTTTTGTATCTGTTTAACCGTCTTCTCTCCAACCAGGCCCCATCATGCTGGCCTTCTCAGCTTCATCACCCAGCTTCTCCCTGGACTTAACATTACTTCTGTTCCCCCTCCCCGGGGCTTGCCCCCCATGGCAGGTTCAGTGGGATTCCCTAGCCCCCACTGCAAAAACAGGATCCAGTCAGAGGTGGTATGTGGGTCACCAATGCAGGGCCTGTGGAAAGCTGGATTAGTCAGCCTGCCTGGTCAAGGTATCTCTCTTGTTCTCTTCCTCGGACCCACAGCACACTGCTGACAAGGGTGCACATGTGCAGGCATGCCACCGTACATACCACAGCACCAGTTGATGTCCTTTCTTCCTCGACGCTACTTTAGACTGCACTGCCATCTGTGGTCAGTATCACAGCAGAGTGTGGTGCCCTTCCTTCCTAGAGAAGGAGAGTGCCCTTTGGAACGCTCAGTCCTCCACCCCCTGCCGACCTCTATCAACACAGCTTGTTCCCAAACTCATGAGTGGTAGTGCTCCTCTTGCGCCAATGGGCCGGCTAGGGTCCCTTGTTAATGCTGCCACTTTCCTGACCCATATTTATGTTTTAATTTTTGTATGGATTCTGGAACCTGGTGATATTTATGTAGTAGCCCTGTATGATAAGCTTCACTCTAGGCTCAGTGTTGGGTAAGTTACTTTTAAAAAGTAATCAGTTAAAGTTACTAGTTACTTTCAAATAAATGTAATCAGTTACAGTTACTTATGACTTTTATATAAAAAGTAATTAGTAACTGCAACTGTAATGCATATTGCTTTTCACAGTACTTTAAATTACTTTTGATAACATGGTTGTATTTTATTCACTGAACATAACTACTATATGTGCTCAGGAAACCCCAAGAAGTGTATGAAAGAAATAAAACAGATTCTAAAGACAATGATTATGTTCATTTAAAATACAGTACCCATTTGACATTGCCAGCCAGAACTATCCCTTTACATTTCCATAAATAAGAGCTCTATTAAAAAAATAAAACACTCACACACCCTGCATCTACTGCTGTACTCCACAATATCCCCCCCACAGCTGAATCCTGACTTTGCCAGCCACTGCTGTTCCTGACCTTCTTCATTTCCATAACACCCACACTCACCCTCCAACACGCACACTCCCTGCATCTACTGCCAGTGCCCTTGGTGATCTTTCCCACACATCTGTATATCCTGACAATGCCAGCCACAACTGCCCCTTTACATCCCACCCTTACCCCACCACCGCACACACTCTGCTTCATCTTCTGCACTTAGTGATCTTTCCCACATCTAGCCTATATTCATCTCCTATCTATGCAAGAGCCACCCTGTATTCTCCTCCTGACTAAGCACGAGCCACAACTACCCCTTTAAATTTCCATAATATAGAGGATTGTGTATGAACAGTAATACATAACAAGGATATTCTTGTGTCGAGAGGTTTCCTTGGTAACAGATGAGCTCGAGAGCATAGCTCGAGAGGTACTCTGTTACCAAGGGAACCTCAAGATACATGAATTTCCTTGTTTGTGTATGACTGCTCATACACAATCTTTTATAGTGTATGGGCAGTCAAAGCATAAAAAAATCACACAAAACCAGCTGGAGAAGACAACAGAGAATAGAAATTTTAACATTTTCTTTCTTTTTTAACTGACACAGTGTGCTGCTGCAGATGTTTCTGTAAGTTCAAGTTAAAACAAAAACGCAACTTCCAGCTTAACTGGATTGAGGAAAGCAACTATGTGGCAGCATTCCAAGTTGTTATGCTGCAGTAGTCACATAGCTAGTGCAGCATAACAACTCCATTCTAGTTATGGTTTTCTATCTATAATAACATTCTACCATACGCTATTAAATCCTACCCTCATGTAGTTCCCCCTACATTCACACACACGTCCTGCAGCTCTGCTGCCCTTCCTGGCCTTGGTGATCTTTTCTCATTTCCCCAAAGCAGTCTGAATCCTAACTTTGCCATTGCCAGTCACAGATCCACCCCACAACACATACAATAAATTCCACCAGCACACACCTGCTTACCCCAACACAAATTTAAACAATCTTTCCCACAGCTGAACCTTGACTTGCCACTGCCACAGAGACAAAGTTATAATTACAACTAAGTCTGCCAAGACTATTATGCCACTGCCAGTATGCCCCAGCTGAAGTCAGACAGTGTCACATACTAACAAATGATCACACAACACATCATACTTGTTGCACTCCAGTACATACCCCTTCGATGAAGATTTTCTTTTAAATGGATCGGGTGATGGTGATAGACCTGGTGGGTGGGTGGATGGACGGTCAAACAGCCTGCTGTGGCAGTTTGGTGCATGTGGTGATGGTGGAAATAGCCCTTGAGCCCTACCTGCAGACGGGCTGCTTACCTTTTTCCCTACAACAGCTATGCTGGCCCGATTCCCTTGGGATTCACAATGACTACTGTAGAGGACCACGACTGATGAGATGCTGGGGTGTAGCTAGCTATCTATAAATTGTACATCAAATGGCCGCTCTATTGTCCCCTCAAACACATTTCATCAGTTCTTATAGCGAGTCTTAGCTGTGCCATGTAGCGTTGCATAAGTAGTATAATTTGTATATTAAATGTTGGAAAATGATATATTTAATAATAAACCGACAAATAAAATGGTGTTTTCTGACTTTTATTTGCACAGCACATGTTACAGATATAGAATAAAATGGTAATATTAAATGCATGCTGAAAATAGAAAATTGAGTTAGAATCGATGTTTCAACCATAGATCTTCTTCAGGAATTATCTAAAACAGAAAAAAAGCAGGTAAGGGAAATAAGAGAAATATATGTGAAGAAAGAAAATAGGGAGAGACTGTAGGAGAAAAAGTGATAGTAGGTAAGGTAAGAATAGAATCTGAAAAGGTGATGATAGGTATAAAAACGCATAGTAGAAGTGAATGAGCTGAGGAGTCCTTAAGTGGGGACTAATTACTAGGACCTGGTAAGAAGGCTGAAAGGTGAAAGCTATGTGTGCAAACTCATTTTAATTTTCTACAGATCAAAGAAATACTCAGACTTGAGGGGTCAGTGATTTATACCAGATCTGTGACAATTGGTACAAGGACACCCAGTGCAGTGACACCTCACAGAGCCATTCAGCCTATTTGGAAGGCTTGGCCTGTAGTTCAGTGGACAAGGAGCCAGCCACTCCCACTTTTTCTGAGCTATATAAGCAGTTCCTCTGAGCCTCCTTCTGAAGCACTTTTTTCTTTGCAGGCCAGAGGCTCTGTCGGTCTGTCCTCTGCAGCTGGCTGGGGCCTGTGCCCCCCCCCCGCCTTGCTGCTTTCATTTGTCTCTGCTAGACTTCTGCATTTGTTTTCCTGCTTCTGGTTTTTATTTTGCCTCCGGCTGTGTGCTTCTTTCTGTCATTACTCCTTGTTTTCTGTCTTTGTGTCTTTGTTTTGGGCCTTGTTCCCTGTTCTCAGTGTTTGCGTGATTTTGTTTAGTCTTTTGGGGCTTTGTTTCTAAGCTCTTAGCAGATTGCTACTCCAGAGCTCATATTACTTGCTCTCAGTTACTCACAACTATCAAATTACTTGCAATGCAACTGCAACAATTATCTGTTTGTTTCAGCTCAACCATAGCTGCTCTCCATGCTGCACTTTATTGTTTTCACCTGATTCAGGCTCACTCTGACCCTAGCTATGCAGCTCAATCATGCTCTCTCAACTCATTTTACTTACCTCATTGCTGCAGTTTCATTGTACTGCCAGGTGATAGCTGCTTCAGAGCATGGTGTCTCCTTTCTTTCTCTGTTTATTGAAGTTTACAACTCAGTGTACTCAATAAAGGTACTGCTTCTATGTTTGTACACTCTGTTATACTCTGAGGTCAGCTAAGCTACTGCTGATGCTGTCAACTAGTTTCAATACCTGCAAGTGGGTCTCGGCCCTTCCATCGCTTTCTTGTTTTGCCTTGGTCGGGGATTTGGAGGTGTTTGGGGAGTCGTGGCCTTGTGTGGCTAATTACTTATGTTCTAAATCCTGTCTCCGCTGCCGACAAATCCTCAGAGTATGTGTCACCTTTATTGGCTTTTTGAATGCCTTGCTGGTTTGCTCCCCATTATTCACAGTGCTGCTTTATTGCTACTGTGTTTTGCAGACCTACGTGCAGGTTTGACTATTGCTGCACTGTTACTGACCAACGTGCAGGTCCGCTCTTGCTTACGCAATCTTTGTCTCATGCCTACCACCATCCCCTCGGCTTCAGCCTCTGGGATGTCTGCTGCGCTCACTTCTGCATTCGACCTTTGCAAGGTCTCAGCACTTAACGCTGGCTTTAGCTGTTCACTACATAACAGCAGCTCCTGGTGTAGAATTTAAGACTAGCTGTGAAGGGTGGTTACTCTGATCTCCTTTGGCTCTAGTGGTCCACTACAATGGTTATCCATTGGCTTTAGTGTTTTCCCTAGCAAGGCATCTTCACCTCATACTCCCTACGACTGCCTCTGGTTCACCTGGTTTGTGTTTAGGGCTAGTAGGCCAGGTGAGTGCCTCAGCAGTCGTTGCTCTCCTCCTCCTGCCTTGGTTGCCCCCGATGTTGCAGAGCACTCTCGCAACCTTTCACAGCATTCCCACTAGAGGGATTGAGCGAGAGCTTTCTACCAAATTGAAATATTTTCCACCTCCCTTTAATTGGGTTTCCAAATTGCTGCTGCAGAGCCATCACTAAATCAAATATCCCAGCCTGGAGGGAAGGCGACCTAGGCCTTGGATCCCCAGAGATTTCCTCCTCAGATGATTTTTTCCTCTCCTCCATGCCTCAGGTCATAAAAGTTAGTTAGCTGTAGTTAGTGTTTCCTAGTTCTGTTAGGTAGGTTCTGCTGTTGGATGGAGGTGGATGGTGTCCCTACTTGCCATTCTCTCTCTCTTTCTCCGTAGGCGGTCCCCTCATTCTCTAGTGTTACCCACCGAACTCATGCTATTGCTAACCTGTGCATCTCATTATGTTATCAAGGCATCTCATTATGTTATCAAGCTGCCTGATGCTTTATCTACTACGATGTCACAGCCACTGCTTGCTTATGTGCTTTGCACTACTTCATTCTTTTTGGGGATCCTTCCTAAGGTACTTTTAGCCACAGAATTGTCCCATGGTACCTCTAGGGGTAGAACCCTCTTCGAGGGTTCCTTGCCTTTGGTATACCTACAGGGTGGTAATTCCTCTGGAATAGAGAGTGCGGATGGCCAAAACCAAACTAACACAGTTGCACAAGCATAACACTATACTGGCTGCTTAGGTAATTGAATTGGAAGGCTTGGCCTGTAGTTCAATGGACAAGCAGCCAGCCACTCCCACTTTCCTGAGCTATATAAGCAGTTCCTTGCAGTCTCCTTCTGAAGCACTTTTTTCTTTGCCCCACCATCCTCCCCTCCTCTGCTAGTGGCAGCACTTCTCTCCTTGGGATCCATCCTAAGGTACCTTTAGCCACAGGAATCGTCCTGCGGCACCTCTAGGGGTGGAACCCTCTTCGAGGGTTCCTTGCCTTTGGTACCCCTACAGGGTGGTAATTCCTCTGGAATAGAGAGTGTGAATGGCCAAAACCAAACTAACACAGTTGCACAAGCATAACACTATACTGGCTGCATAGGCCATTGAACAACATTTTCTGTAATGAGACAACTGGTGAAAACAATCCTGACACCTACCAGCAGTGGGACTGTAACCATGTAGAAAGCAGTGGTGAGATAAATGATGCTACCTTGTAGTCATAGCCACCATGTTAGAGCAAAGATCTCATAGGGCAAACCAATATTAGGTCAAAATTCTTAGGCTAAAACATCTCAAGGCTGCATATCTTTGCTCCAGTTGTTGTGCCACAGGTGTACGCCACCCCAGAGCTCTGGCAGCACATAATACCTAGATGCTGTGACTATGTAAACCTGAATAGCAGCAAGGCTACAAAAAATGGCACCTCACAGTCACGAAATGTTGTCTAAACTTTTTATTGTGAAAAAAAGGCAAAGAAAGGTAGGCAACTTGCATTAAATGTGCAAGGTGAAGATGCTGGGTGCTCACACTGTGCTTGTTAGGAGGCAGTTTTTTTAGCCTGCTGTTGTAATAAATCGAGCATGCAGTCAGCTGAGCAGCCTTTGCTGCACTGAAACCTGAATACCAAAGACACCTACACAATCTCCAGATTCTTGTGATGTCTTAAACCTCGACCTTCGCTCTTGGGGTTTATGAAATCACAGGAACCTCTTGATGGATTACAGCAACCATAACATATGGATGCCCATCTGTTATTCTGTATGTTAATACATCCCCCGGAGCTACCCATTGCTGTATAAGGGTGGTTTCACATGCCTTCGGCTGGAGTGAGAACAGTGAAGTGAAGCTGAGCTGTTCTGGCTCAAGCTAAAGGCAGTGGAACCACTCCAATACAGGAACAAGTGGCGATGGGGGATATATTAATATATTATTGATCGAGAGCGATCAATAATATATTTAAAAAAAAACAACTGTTCCTGGAACGTGCCCATTTCCAGGGCATCTGCACGTAAGATGCTCTTCACAGAATAAGAGTGTCTCACGCACAGGGGAAAGGGGCACTTCGATTGGTCGGGAGTGCTCCCTTGATCTATAATACTTATATTACAATAGCTAGTTACTTTTAGGGAAAAGTAATATCATTACTGTTACTTATTACTTTATTTTAAAAGTAATCCATTACTATTACTAGTTACCCAGAAAAGTAATCAGATTACAGTTATTAGTTAAAAGTAATTAGTTACTACCTAACACTGTCTAGGTGTCTATGCCAGTGATGTCACCAGGTTCCAGAACTCATAAACTATCACAAAATTAATACTGAGCAGAAAAAAAACAGCCTTAAACAGTGATCCTAAATAAAGAAAAAATAAGACTATTAAAAAAAACCAAAAACAAGTGTAACAGTACACTGGGGTTATTAGACTTTGCATATGCCCGAATTTCAGATTATATAAAAAAATGTGAAACAAACCAAGGCTAATGTTCCCATTAATAGTAATGCTTGTACACTACTGGGTCTATCCTGTGCAGTACACTGTACTGACAGAGTACCAGCACCACTGGACACAGTAGCAGTGCCACCTGCTGGCTGTTTCATCAGTACATACCACCACCCACATGCAGGAGCTGTAGCAATGCAGACTATTCCATTCAGCCATGTAGTCTGTCTGCAGCAGTCACTATCTTCTGCCATTTGTGCCTTCTACCCTTGTACAGCTGCCCAGGAGAGCCATTACTTGTAGGCAGGGCTGTACCTTTGTCACGTACATCTTGGATTCCATGCGTTGTCCCATTTTATGAAAACATCATGATTTTTAGCATGTTCCATGACAACATTATGATTTTTAGCATTTTACATTAAAAACGTCATAGTTTGGGATATTTGCAAATATTGGGGTTCCCCTAAAGCATCTCTGCACAGTGGTGGCCTGTCTTTTCGTTTGAGACCCCCTTTGTTAAACTCCCACACCCCCCCCCATGTTTAAAGCAGATCTCTCATCCCCAATACTGTTAAAATTAACAGCAGTTGAGGACAGTGAAGGAAAGGTGACGTGGGGCTGCAAAAAACTTGCAGAAAGATAAGTAGAGGGACTCGGAGAAAGAAATGAGAGCAGAAAGCAAGGAGCAAAAAAGGCAGCAGTATACGCTGTGCCTGTGTTTCTCAACAAATGTCCCTATCCATTCCAGTTTTTCTAGGGAAAACATCAATCATCTTATGCCTCACCGCCACAATGCACTTGGTCTCCATTTGGTATACTGGATGTCGCACATGAGCCAGGGTCACTGAGATGGCAACACAGTGTGCTGAGTCCTGCTATTGAACCAGCCCAACAATTTGTTTAAATATACATATATACATTATATATATATATATATATATATATATATATACACACACTATATGGGAAAGATGATGGGCAGCAAATATTTTCACTCCTGCAGAGTGAGCTCTGGATACTCACGAGTGCCGAAGGCATTAGTGAGAGTATCGAGAGGTCATGATGCAGGAGTGAAAATATTTTTCCATAGCACACAACTGCACATCATGTGTCCAATTTATACAGTAGGGGTTTCCAGAACTTTTTATTTTTTATTCACTTTATCTTGTGGAATAAACAAAGGAGACACAGGACAAAAAAAGAAACTTCTGCTAAAACAAGCTGAAACACTACTTTGCCATTTGGGATGAAGCAGGCTGTATTCATTGGTAGTTGAGGTATTCATGGATGTGAAAGGCTTTGGTCTTTTTTGGCTTCTTGTCAGTATGAAACTGGTTGCTGCTAGCTTGCTTTGGTGCTCTGCAGGAACACAATGTGCTTTTCTAGGGCTAGCAGGTGAGTTGCAGGTGGAACTGATATACTGATTAGTTTCCTAGGCTACTGAGGGTTTGGTGGAGTTCCTTCCTGATTGCTGTGTTAGGGAAACCTGCCTAGAGTGATGATATCTACTTCAGCAGATTCCAGCTGAGTTTTCTGATTGGTCAGGATGTAATCAAGAGATCAAGATGGTGACTGTTTTAGGCAGGGTTTCAGCCTGACATCAGCACAGTGATAATATCAGCCTGTGAGGTAAGCACAGTGTGTATAAATGTAAAATATTATCACACTGTGATAATATTTCTGGTAAAAAATCAGTGTGATTTTCTACCAGGATTTACATCACTGTGTGTAAAATACATTGATTTATCCACTAATTTGTCTCACCCCCTGTTGTGTGAATTTATATATATTTATAAATATATATATATTTAATTTGTATTTTTTTAACAATGAAAGACACACCAAGCTATGATAGTTTGTTTCCAGGTGCATGCTTTTGGGGTGGATTACATGGACCTGTTTTATTATTTTTTTTTAGCTACTATTTTTCTTCTTGGCCCCCTGGTCGGCTGGACATCCCGATCATCCTTCCAGCCCGCACCCTGACATCACACCAACTTCCCCCTTTATCCCCTCTGTGGCAGGATGGTGAGGAGTCCCCAACTCGACTCACCTGAAACGGATCCAGACTCAGGAGAAGCACCATTCGGGGTCGGTGCCGTGGAGGACGGAAGCTCATGCTGCCCGACCAGGAGCCTTGTTTTCCTGTGTTCTTGTTCCCAGAGATGGTATGTGCAGAGATGCCAGTGACAGTGCCACACATGCTTCCATGTGCGCACCCCATCAGGCGTCTGCCCTGCCTCTTACCCAATTGTTGCAACATTGACATGCCAGCCCCCCAGCCACCACTAGGGGCCAGGCATTCACCGACATCTGGTTACCCCCCTTCCCAGAGAAGGGGAGCTGTCCCTGGGATGCTCGATCCTTCTCCTCCCCTGCCAACCCCTGGCAGCCTGCGCTCACTCCTGAACATGGGTCACCGGCATGACACTAGGTGTGGCGTCCAGCGCCTCAACCCTCAGTGCCACCAGGCTGGCTTGGACCTCTTTTATTGACGGAGTAATATTGGCCATGAGACCGGGGAAACTCCCCTGTTCTTCTTCCGTTAGTGCCATGAGATCTTTTACTTCCACCTACACAGTGACCAGAGATGGTCAGAAGGGGCCTTGTCTCATCCGAAAGGCGGCACCTCATCAGCGCAGCACTCCCCCCAAACCAACCAACCACATACTGCACTATAGTATCAGTTATTACCCCAAGTGTCTGCTGTGGGGCTAGAACCCACAACCATCTGATATTCTGGCCCCAGAGGTGAGTGTGCTACCCACTGAACCATTGACTTTGCAACTGATATATTGCTGTTGTGTTTGTATAACATATGTCAAAACAGAGGTAATTTGTATAACCAACAATGCATCCATGACCTTTACTCTGATTTTAGGATTTTTGTTATTTTGACCATGACAGTGCCATGACTTTCTCTAAAATTCCCCATGACAGAGGTACAGCCATACTTGTAGGGGTCAAAATGTTTTTTTTTCTTTTCTCACCAATAGTTAACTGAGAACCCAAGAGAGACTTAACTTGGTGGCCCTGGTAGTGTTTCCACTTATCCATCCTCATGATAAAAAGTCATTGAATTTTGGCATGAAAGCAATGACAAAACAATTCTGTGAAACTCTTAAAATACCAGTCAGAATGTTTAGCATTTTATTTTGTTTGTAACCCTGAAGTTCTCGGTGCATTCCATACAGTGCAGAAATCTGCGATGCCGTCTGTAGACCGAAAGTCATTGCACTTTGATCAGAGTTCTGACACTAGTCCCTGTGATTCTAGAGCCTCTGCTGCTCTGCCAGTGAAGTGGGGATTTCTTTTTGCCAACTGTTTTGGCAAGCAAAAGACCATCATCATGTTAACATGATTAAATAAGAACTTGCATGGTTTCAGTGTAGAGGCAAAGAGGCAGCGAATTATACTGTGAACTTGATATTTGCAGAATAAAAACAGAAACATAGAATGTGTCGGCAGAAAGGAATGGTAGGCCAATCTAGTCTGCCCTGTTTTCCCTGCCTAAGAAACACTACAGTCCGGACTCTGTTTGGTCACAGGTTTCCCCTTCCCCACCCATACCTCTATTTATTATACTCATTTGCCTGTACCTGCATGTTTGAAGCTCCCCACTGTCTTCACCCCCGCCACCTCCTCTGGCAGGCTGTTCCAGGCATCCACCACCCTTTCTGTAAAGAGAAGAAGTATTTCCTCACATCCCTCTTAACCCCCCTCCACCAGCTTCATAGCATGTCCTGTGTTCTGGTGCTCCTCCTCCTGTATCTTGTTCACCCCGTTGAGGTATTTATAAGTCTCTATCACGCCCCCTCTCGCTCTCCTCTCCTCTAAGGAGTAAATGCTGAGCTTCCACAGACTTTTCTCATATGGTTTCTTGTGCAACCCCTGCACCATTTTAGTAGCCCTTCTTTGGACTGCTTCCACCCTGTCGATGTCCTTGTGGAGGTGCGTCTTCCAGTACTGGACACAGTACTCCTGATGGGGTCTCACAAGTGAGTGATACAGGGGCAACACCACGTCTCTTCTCCTGCTAGAGAGTCCCCTCCATATGCACCCCAGCATCCAGCATGCCTTATCTGCTGCCCTGTCACACTGCCCTGCCACCTTGAGAGCATCAGATATGATCACCCCAAGGGTCCCACTCTTGCTTGGTAACTGTAAGTACCTCCCTCCCCATCTTATACACAAACCCTGTGTATTGCCACCCTAGATGCATGACTTTGCATTATTTGGCACTGAAACCTTGCTACCATTGCCTAGACCACTCTTTTAGCTTCCCCAGATTCCTTTGCATTCTAAGAGTCCCTCCTGGGTGTCCACCCTGTTGCAGATTTTTGTGTCATCCGCAAAGAGACACACCTTCCCCTCCAGTTCCTTAGTCCACAGCAATGTCACTTAGGAAGACATTGAAGAGGACAGGGTCCAGTACCGATCCCTGTGGTACTCCACTGGTCACTCTTCCATTCTCCGAGTGACTGCCATTTACCACTGCCCTCTGCCTCCTATCTTTCAGCCAGTTAGATATCCAGCGCACCACCTTCTCCTCCACCCCTAGACTTCTAAGATCTTACTTTGAGAGGGT
Organism: Neoceratodus forsteri; assembly: GCA_016271365.2. Lineage (NCBI taxonomy): Eukaryota > Metazoa > Chordata > Ceratodontiformes > Ceratodontidae > Neoceratodus > Neoceratodus forsteri. The sequence goes on from JADMNL010000023.1 coordinate 389,990,190, forward strand.
TCCTGCAGTAGGTCTTCACATATAGGACTGTGCCCCCTGGCGTGTGCTGGCTGAGGGCGTCAGGTCTGCATGGCAAACTTGTAGCTAGCAATCATCAGAGGGAATCGTCCTCGACGTCTGCGACGCGGACGCCGGACCTCAACTATAGTGGGCGGTCCCATGCCCGCCTCCAGTTCTTTCCCCGCCATCATGCCAGTTCGTTCGACAACGCGGTAGAACAGCGACCAGTCAGCCACTTAAATTTGACGTTTAACTCGTCTTTTTTGGTTAAACGTTTATTTTTTCTCACGGTGTATGTCATCTTACTCAAAGAAAAAGTGCACCAAGTGCGGCGCCCAAATCCCACATAGAGATGACCACTCTTGCTGCCTCCTCTGTCTGGGGTCTAAGCACAACTCGGCCGAGTGTGCTATTTGCCAGGGCTTTAACCAGGCTACCCGGACCCATCACAAGCAGACCCTTGAGGCCCACCTTCTGACCCACAGGCTGGCTTCAATGGAAAAGGAGCTTCAGAAGCTTAGGGAGAGGTCGTCATTGCCGTCCCCTGAGAAAAAGAAAAAGGGTAAAGAGAAGCACTGGGAGAGAAGCCCGTCTCCTTGGGGTGAAACCAGCCATCCTTCGGTCAATGACCAGGGTGCATTTTCCTCTTCAAAAACCATGAGTACTCTTGTTAAAGGGCCTTCGTCCACTTCGGCAGCTTGGACGTCTTCTCTCCCCCCCTTCCGAGGTGAGTGGGCGGCGCGGGTCGCCTCTTTGGAGATTGTTGTGCTTTCTCCCACTAGTAGCACTGCCGATAAGCCACCCTCTGACTCTGTCAGTGGGCGGCCGGCCCTGACCAATAAGCCTGTCTGCTGTCTAACAGCTGCCGCCAACCCAGTCCCGACTGATAAGTCAGCCGATGGTACCCTTGTCGACTGCACAGCCGCCTCTTCTCTCCCGTCGGGCTCCCTTGTGGACCCTGACCCTGGAACGAGAGTGCTAATGGAGGAACCGTCATCCCTGCCTCCATCTCCAAGGGATTCACCACCCATTCCCGACCTTTCCCTTCCATCGGGATCACTTCCAGACCTGTCGCTGGGGTCCCTCCCGGAGCTTCCCCCATTGCCAGGTGCTGTCCTGCCACTGGATCCCTTCCTTCCTTCCTAGGGACCCATCACCAGACTTGGGACTCATAGGCATGGACCCTCCTCCTTTGGGACCCTCGGGCCCTTTGCCTGATTTTCGGCTGCCACCTAGCGGCCCTTCGGCCCTTCCCCCCGCTGGACCTTTAGCTTCTCCTGCTGGTTCCTCTGGCGCTGGTCTAGGGCCTGAACCCCACCTTTCGCTGCCGGGGAGCCCACCACCGGATTCTTCACTTTTGATGCCAGGCCACGTGCCGCCGCCTCCAGGCTACCTGCTGATGCTGGGCTACCCTTCGCCGGGCTACCCTATGCCAGGCTGCTCGACACTGGGCGATCCGCCATCCGGATACCTGATGCCTGGATACCCTTTGGGGTTCCAGGTTACCAGTACCAATACCCTTACTGGCAGCCCCCCAAAAGCTATTCTTACCCTGGGTATCCCGGGTTTCAGCCTCAGCCACCACCTCCGCCGCCTGATACTATACCGGCATGGTGGCAGGATGCCAGGTCACAGCTCCTGTCCAAGTTAAAGAAATCCCAGCCTCTAGGGGGCACCCCTCTCCCAGGGGCTCCCCCTCCCAGCCCGGTGCCATCAGGCCATGCTTCGGGTTCTCTCCCGGCAGGTGACATGGGTGTAGATACCTCTTTGCCCAGTAGGCCAGAGTCCTCTGAGTCAGGCGATGATGACTCAGACGGGGATGAATCAGAACCTCATTCTTCAGTTCCTGAACCCCAGCCTAAGACATCACCCAAATCTCCACCGGAGGACCCATCCTTCGGGGAGCTTCTACAGACCCTACAAAAGGCCTTGGGCTGGCCATCTAAGGAGCTGGACCCTCAGCGTAAGAGATTAGCTGAGCATTTGGATCTCGCCAATGTGGATCTCCTCACTTTCCCCTCTTGGATGGGTCCACATGAGGACCTTGCGTCCACTATTTGGCAGCAGCCTTCTTCAATCCTGTCATTCTCCAGAAAAGTTGACAGGACCTATTTCCCCCTGGAAGGGGTCTCACACCTGACCTCACAGCCCAAAGCTGATTCTGTGGTCATTACTGCTGCTCATGACCATTCAGACCAACCCAGACACCTCAATTCCTCTTCTCCAGATAAGGACTCGAAGCAACTGGATCAGTTTGGCAGAAAGATTCATGCCTCCTCCACCTGTGCCATTCGGTCCCTCGGCTATGTCTCGCACATGGTGGCGTTCCAGAAGTCCTCACTCTCGGAGTTAGAGAGGGACCTCCAAGACATCCCCGATGAACAACTCAAGGAGAAGTTGTTGGAGAAGGTGTGGTTGAACAAGTCATCCTGCAGAAACGCAGACCGAACAACCTATGATTCAGTTGATTTGGTTGCTAGGGCTGCAGCCTCGGACATCTGCCTTAGATGCCTAGCTCAGCTGCGTCTGGCAGGTCTGGCACTGGATGTTCAGGCCACCCTTTTGGATGTGCCTTTTAGGGGCCCTGTTCTCTTTGGCAGTGATGCTAAAGATATCCTCACCAAGCTACAGGAGAGCGGTAAGTCGTTAAGAGATGTACGCTCTATGTACCAGGCAGGACAGAAGAAACAGCCCTTTTGCTGCAGAAGAAATTGGAACAGGAACCAGAACCAGGGTAAACATCAAGGTAAACGTAGTGCCCCTGGTTCAGGAGCACAACCTCCTCAGGCCAAGTTTGCCAAGGCAGCCTCAGGAGCTAAGGCTCCCCCTCCGCTCCACGTCCTGACTTGCTCCCCCCCCCCGCTCCCTCTGCCATCCACGGAGGAGCCGGTAGGAGGGAGGTTCGGCCTCCACCCAGATGGGTGGAAGGCCATCACCATAGAAGTATGGGTGCTTTAGCTCATACAAAGAGGTCACTCCATCGAGTTCCTGGAGATTCCTCCAGCCAACCCTCCTGGAAGGTCCTTTTACCCTCCGGGTCAGATCCCCATCATCCATCAGGAGATCCATGCTCCACTGCAAAAGGCAGCTTTAGAGCCCGTTCCTCGGGATCAGATAGGAAGAGGATTTTACTCACACTTCTTCCTAGTTGCAAAGACAGGGGATCTAAGACCTATTCTGGACCTCAGCATGCTAAACCTCTTTGTAGAGTGCAAGAGGTTTTGCATGCTCACTCTCCAGGGACTCCTACCCCTGCTCCTGCCAAACACCTGGCTGTGGTCCCTGGATATGCAGGATGCTTACCTACATACCCCTATCCTCCTGGCCCACTGCCACTTCCTCAGGTTCTCCTTTCAGGAGAACCACTTCCAATTCAAGGCCCTGCCGTTTGGCCTGTCTTCGGCACCTCAGGTATTTACCTAGTGCCTAGCAGTGGTTGCGGCTTTTCTTCGCCGCAGGGGCATATACGTATTTCCATACCTGGATGACTGGCTCTTTTCAGCCCCATCCCCAGACAGCCTGAAGGGATCCCTGTCTTTCACTCTGGAGCTGTTTTCCCACCTGGGAATTTCAGTGAACTTACCAAAATCCCAGCTGCTACCCTCCTAGTGCCTCCAATTTATTGGAGCAGTGCTGGATACGGTCCAGAGCAAGGCCTTCCTTCTGCTAGACCGAGCAGAGACCCTTGTCTCTCAGGCCACCTTGGTGGCCAAGTATTGGTGGACTCCGGCTTGCTCAGTGCTTTGCCTTTTGGGTCTTATGGTGTCAGCCATCCCAACGGTTCCCCTGGCCGGGCTGCACAAGAGGGTTACCCAGTGGTCTCTCAGAGTCCAGTGGGATCAGTGGTTAGACGACATGGACCAGTTGGTCATGATCTGCAACAGTCTTCAGAAAGATCTCCTCTGGTGGCAGGACTGCACCAACCTATTGGAAGGGGCCCCCTTCCACTGTCAGGCTCATTGCCAAACCCTTACCTCAGATGCTTCCAGTCTGGGTTGGGGAGCTCATCTGGGGGATCACAGGACGCAAGGTTCCTGGTCCCCTTCAGAGGAGAATCTTCACATCAATATCCTGGAGACAAGAGCAGTTCTCTATGTGCCCCAGGCCTTCCAGTCGTTACTTCGTCCGTGAACACTACTCATCCAGATGGACAACATGGCCACTGTCTGGTATCTCAACAAACAGGGAGGTACTCGGTCGTACCCTCTCTGCAGAGAAGCAATGAGGGTATGGTATTGGGCAATTCAGCACGGCCTGACCCTAATGGGTCCACATGCCAGGAGTTCACAATACCCTGGCCGACAGTCTCAGCCAATCAGTCGCCAGGGCTCATGAGTGGGAACTGAAGCAGGAGGTAGTAGAAGACCTATTTCTTCAGTGGGGTCATCCAGACCTAGATCTGTTCGCGTCCCCATATAACGCAAAACTACCCAGCTTTTGCTCGCTTGTTCCTGAGCGTGGTGTTTTTTGGTGAGTCGCACTGTCTCTCTCCTGGACAGGGAGATTTCTGTACGTGTTTCTTCCCTTTCCTCTAATTCAGAAGGTTCTTCTGAAGGTACAGGCAGAGGGTGCTCACATGATCTTGATAGCTCCTCTGTGGCCTTGGCAGATTTGGTTCCCGCTGTTGCAACAACCACTTCTAGAACCGCTGATTCCTCTGTCCCTTCCCACGACCTTCTGTCTCAGGAGCAGGGCACCCTGGTTCATCCAAATCTCAGGTCTCTCCACCTTCATGCGTGGCACCTGTGGACATAGTGATTTCTCACTATGGAGTTTTCATGCAAGTTGCCCAGGTCCTGGTGGAGGCTAGGAAACCCTCTACCATATCTACCTATGCCATGAAATGGAAGAGGTTTTCTATTTGGGCCACAGCCAAGTGCTTGGACCCTTTTTCTTGCTCGGCCTTCCAGGTGCTAGAGTACCTCTTACATCTGTCAGAGTTGGGCCTCAGTTGTTCCTCACTGAAGGTCCATCTCTCTGCGATGTCGGCCTACCACCGACCGGTGTAGGGCAAAACCCTAGCTCAGCTAGAGGTTTCCAAGACTTTCTTGAAGGGGATCCTTCATATTAAACCTCTGGTCCGGAATCCTTGTCCCCATGGGACCTTAATTTTATGTTAGAAAAACTTAGTTTGCCCCTTTTGAATGGTGGCAAGTTGTGATATGTGCTTCCTGGCTTGGAAGATGCTATTTTTGGTTGCAGTCACTTCAGCTCAAAGGGTTTCAGAGCTACAGGCCCTAGTTTGTAGAGAACCTTTCTTAATTTTCTATAAGGGCCATGTGGTCCTACGGACTAATCCTTCCTTTCTTCCGAAGGTTGTTTTGAAGATAACTCTGAACCAGAGTGTTGAACTGCCGGTTTTCTTTCCTCAGCATTCCAACAGGGGTAATACCTTTTACACACCCTTGATGTGCATGGGATCCTGAGGTACTATACCTCGCAGACTAAGGAGGTTCAAAAGTCGAACCAACTCTTTATGGCCTTTGCCTCCCAGTGCCAGGGCAAGGCTATTACTAAACAGACTCTTTCTAGGTGGCTGGCTAGCTGTATTCATTACATTTACCAGAAATATGAGAAACCCCTTCCGGGGGTGGTCAAAGGTCACTCCACCTGGAGCGTGGCCACTTCTACCGCCTTTTTCAGGAATGTGTCCACTGCGGATATTTGTGCAGTGACCACTTGGTCTTCCGTCCACACCTTCACAAAGCATTACAGTCTGGACATTGCCTCTTGGCGTTGAGCTGGTTTCGGCCTTGCAGTTTTGCAAGGTCTTCTGTCTTAAGTCAGACCCTTAGTTGGCAGGCATCTTCCTCCTCCCGGAACCTTGTCTCTGACTTCTTTCATTTTTGGTTGGACTGCTTGGTATTCAGTCCTATATGTGAAGACCTACTGCAGGAACCCTCTCAAAGTAAGATATAGCAGTTATGTAAGAACTTACCATAACAGTAGATCTTCGAGAGAGGTTCCTGCAGTAGGTCTAGTTTCCCACCCACCTATCCCCCAGCTCCTGGAGTTGTTTCCTTTCCCCTGTCTATCCCTCTGGCTCAGCCAGGGCACAAGGTCCCAGGAATTGTTACTCCTTTCTTTTCTGCTTCTTATCTCTAGGTCTCCAGTGGAAAAGAACTGGAGGGCGGGCGTGGGACCACCCCTTTTGTAGTCAGTCCGACGTCACATCACCCAACGTCGGGGGTGGTCCCCGCTGATGATTGCTAGCTACAAGTTTGCCGTACAGACCTGACGCCAGGGGGCGCAGTCCTATATGTGAAGACCTACTGCAGGAATCTCTCTCAAAGATCTACTGTTATGTAAGTTCTTAAGTAACTGCTATTTTCTTTATCAGCCTCCTGTGTGGTACAGTGTCAGAGGCCTTACTGAAGTCCAGATAGGCCATATCCACTGCCCGCCCCTGATCCACCTCCCTAGTTACCCAGTCAAAGAAGTCTATGAAATTCATTTGACGGGACTTCCCATTCGTGAAGCCACCAACGGCACCGCCAGGACTACTGCCAACTCTCTCAGTACTCTACGATGAATTCTGTCTGGCCCAGGTGCCTTATCAACCCTCAAGGAGTTAAGGCCCTCCAACACCCTTGCCACTGTGATTTCCCCATCTGTGATCCCCCCCACCCTGCCCTTCCCCTTAGGTATGGGCCCGTCCCTCTTCTTGGTGAATACCGAGCTTCTTCCTGCTCTGCGCCCTTTTCTGCCCGCCCACTGCCATTCTTGATCCTAACAATCTTATTCTTACTCTTTTTCTTCTCCCTTGTATACCTGAAGAAATTCTTTTCACCTTCTTTGATCCCCTGGGCCAGCCTCAGTTCTCTCAATGCCTTGGCTGCCCTTACTGTTCTACTCACTTCCCTGGATTTCCTCACTTATTCCTCCCTTTCATCTTCCCTGTTGTTTTTTTTTTTTGTAAGTTCTAAATGTAGCTCTCTTTTCCCCTCACCCTCTCCTCAACCTCCTTGTTCATGCAGCTTGACTTCTTGGTCCTGGATTTCTTACTCTGGTTCTTGACACATGTGCTAGTGGCCACAGGCAGGCCCCTCTTGATGACTTCCCATTTGTGTTCGGTGTCCATGTTCAGCCGGGTGCTAGCTATGTGCCTTTCCAGTATACTACCCATCCTGCCAAAGTCTGCCCTTTAGAAATCCCGGATCTTAGTCCTTGTAAACTTAGTGGCTGCCTCCTTACCTAGATTGATTGAGAACCACACTGTGCACTAGTCACTTCCCGCCAGGGGTTCCTCTACTCCCAACATCCCTGACTTGCTCCCCATCCTCCAGCACCAGGTCCAGGATGTTCCCCTCCCTAGCTGGTTCTACTATTTTCTGTATCAGGAAGCTGTCCTGAAAGGCTTCCAGGAGGATCTGCTCCCTGGCACATGAGGTAGCCAGGATGCTCCAATCCACCCCTGGTAGATTAAAGTCCCCCCACCACCACAGTGCTCCCTTTGCCGCTAAGCCTCTTTAGCTGCTCCCCCAGCTCCCTATCAATTTCCTCATTCTGTGTCAGAGGCCTATAAACTACCCCCAATCTAACCTTGCTACCCCTCTGGTTGTATAGTTGCACCCATATGGCCTTCACCCTGCCTTCCTCCCCCTCCTCCCTGTTACACCTTATCCCTTCCCTAATGTAGATGGCCGCCCTTTCCCCTTTTCCCTATCCCTCCGGTATAGCTTGAAACCTGGGATGGCTAGGTTCCAGTCATGGTACTGGGTTGCCTATGTCTTGGTGATGGTGACTATGTCCACCTCCCCTTCCGCCATCAATGCCTGCAAGTCTGCCATCCTGTGTAAGCTGTAATGTACTAGATGCACCACGTCTGTGTCCTGTTTAGTACTTGCTCTCTCTACCTTTTAGAGGGAGGAGGAGCAGGATGGACAAGTAGTTGTCAGTGCTGAATGTGTGCTTGTATGCTACTGTACTGAGTCCTGCTTGTATGCATTTTTACTATATATGTAATATTTATTTATTGGATTTTGGTAAGCGGGTAGGCTCACTGAGACAAGCTATGCTTTTTTCAGGAGCAATCTGGAGTTAATTACATAAAATACATTGAAAGACTACATACAGATAATAACATATAATAACTGGTCAGTAATTTCTCTCAATGTACTGACCAGGTTGATATTTTCCATAACAACCGGCTGGTTGTTATGACATTCATGAGCCATGCCAGTCAAACTATGCTGCTGCCTCATTGGCCAACATTCTGTATGTGGGAGGGGCCAAACAGTCTCACAAACTGCTGGAGAAAATTGCTGATCTGTTATTATAAAAATAAAAGATGGGGAGGTGTTTCATATGAGATTTAATTATTACTTTTTCGCTGGATGCTTGATAAACCCCGGCTTCGCCCTCGGGGTTTATGTAGCATCCCACAACTCGGGTGTGCATTAAATTCTCATATCAAACCCTTCCCCATCCATTATTCTCTATATAGTGCATAAGTAAATGACAAAATACAGTGCTAACAATGGATATACATTCCAAAGAGAACTCTAAGCAGCAGCTCTTTAGTTAGATACAGGATACAGATAAGTACTCAGAGGCACTAGTTTCTACAGAACAGGGATACTATTCATAGACAAAGTACATGGAGTTAGAATTAACAGATAAGCTAGCTAAAGCAGGCACAGGATCTGCTAACAAATAGATACTCCTTCATGGCAGATTTGAAGGATGCGAAGGTCAGACATTCCATGACCTTAGGTGGAAGCTGTTCCATAGCCTTGGTGAAGTAGTCACAAAGGATCGATGACCAGGAGCAAAGAGTACCCTTGGCACAGTAGCAAGTTTCTGTTCAGCGGATCAGAGGAATCTTCTAAGTGGTTTGAAGTCCACGATGTCATCCAGATATACCCACGATAGACCAGAGCAATGAGGTCGGGATTTTGCGCATTTTTATACAGCATTTACCCAGGATAGTAGCGGTGAGATGTGATATCTCGTGTTTAGTGTGGTTCTGTTTTTATAATGTATTTTTTCAGGACAGATCATCTTAGATGCAACATCTCCTTTTCTGTGGTGTCCTGCTGTAGGATCCTGTTTTTACACAGTACTGCAATATATTTACCCAGGATAACCCAGCTGAGATGCAATATCTCATTGTCAGTGGGGTCCTGCTTTGACACATTTTTGTACTATATTTATAGGATAGCAGAGCTCAGGTGCTATCTTGTTTTCAGTGGGATCTTGCTTTCCCAAATTTTACACTGTACCCAGGATAGCATAGCTGAGATGCAATACTGTATTTCACACCGTTTGGAAGCTGCGGCTTCTATTGCATTTTTTTGTTTTAGGCTGCAGATTCTAAATCGGGGCTGCTTTAATTGCTAAAAGCAATATACCATCCTCTCCTGTGCTTTACTATGCTCCGTTCCCCAGTTTACCAAAACTGAAATTTGCAGCATACAAGCTATACAAAGTAAATAGCACACCCAAAGTACAACTTTGCCCCCATAGACCGAAAAGGAAAACTGTTTTAATTAGTTAGGTACATACACCGAGAACCTGCACCACGCTGAATGCCAACTTTGTCAAACTGTCCATCCCCTTCCTGGCCAAAGGGCTGGTTAAGGCAGGTGACAACAAATGAAGAGAACTGCAAGATTACTGCATAACGTATACCCAAAATACAGCCTTTTCCCCACTGACCAAAAGAAACACTGCTTTCATTACTGGTAGCTAGGTAATCGTGCCGACTGTGTGCACCACGCTGAACACTGACATCAGATTTATGAAGCTTGTTGGCTGGTTTACTGGGCACATGTATTTATTTATTTTATTTTATTGTTTTATTTCATTTAGTTTACCACAGACACAGGGTTGGAAAATTGCACAGGGAGTAAGCAAGTAACAGAGGTTGTGGCATGGTTTTCTGACAGAATCTTGGCTTTGCATCTCGTGCAGAGTCTCTGTATTAAAGGAAAACTGTCCTCATCTACAAACCCCCAAAGCTGTACCTCCCAATTAGGCTTTTCGACTAGAATAATCATTTTTTTTCAATGGGGACTTACTTTATTTTTTAAAGTCTTTGATCTCCAAACATGGTGAATGTTGCTGCACGGGTCCATTTCCTATGAAAGTGCGGCGCCGCACTGCTCACCTCAGTACATTTGTATTGAGGCAAGCGGTGCGGCACCGTACTTTCATAGCAAATGGATCCGCACAGCATCCGCGATGTTTGGAGAGCGCAGACTTTTAAAAAATAAAATAAAGTAAGTTCCCATTGAAAAAAAATTATATTCTAGCTGAAAAGCCTAATCAGGGGTACAGCTTTGGTGGGTGGGGGGTTTGTAGATAAACGACAGCTTTCCTTTAAATAAAACAGCAAAAGCTTAGCTTAAGCACAGAAATAAAACTAGGGCTATGTATAGAAACAAATAGGGAACACCTTTATTTATTTAGTTTTTGTTGACCGGGTAAGTGCACTAGACAAATCCTGCCTATTTTCAGGCACGACCCGGGGGATGGGGATACAGATGAATGCCAACTGACCTTGACCCGGATTAAGCTGTTGGTGGTATTTTTAGTGAATGAGGGCAATTTGGCCAGGACACCAGGGAAATTCCAAAATCCTTGAGGAGAAACTGCGCCTTTGGGAGAAGGCTGCCACAGAATATCGAGCTGCTCAGCTTGCAGCTGAAGAGGATATGAGGAAAAGGAAGAGACCCAAGATGGATTCATCCTCGGGTCACACAGGTACCGATTCAAAGGTTCATAAAGGCATAACACATATAGAGGGTGGTAAAGCTTGTTCTCCACTGAAGACCTATGAGTGTAAGGAAGCGGAGCCTTCCCCTGCCTGGTCCCCAGATATCGCCCTGAAAAGGGTGGGGTGGTTGCAATTAGATTCGGGTCAGTGGATTGCAGACCCTGCTATACCAATTCCAGGTATGGGGCTTACACATCTTGTAGTTCCAGATGCCCCTCGTCTTGAGGCTACTATTCCCGTTGCTGGGAGTGATGTTTGTTTAAATCCTGTTGTTTCAATAGGAAATATGGATTCCCCTAATTCAAATAGACCTTTGGTAGATGTGGGTGCTGAGGTCGATCAGACCCAAATATTTAATTCTGTACAAGGATCAAAATCACCTCAGCAATCTCAAAGTGGGGTTTTGGATATAAATGGAGTCCACTCTGAAGAAAGGGGGGTTACTAGTGGGGTACCGCAGGGTTCAGTATTAGGACCGGTCCTCTTCAGTGTCTTTATAAGCGACATTGCAGAGGGACTGGAAGGAAAAGTATGTCTCTTTGCAGATGACACAAAGATCTGCAACAGAGTTGATGCACAAGGTGGGGTGGAAAGGATGAGAAGGGACTTGGCAAGGTTAGAGGAATGGTCAAATGTATGGCAGCTTAGATTCAGTGCTAAGAAGTGCAAGGTAATGCACCTGGGAAACAAAAACCCAGGGGAAGAGTACACAATGGGGGGTGAGATACTAACAACAACAAAAATGGAAAGGGACCTGGGGGTAGTCATATCAGATGACCTAAAGGTGGGCAAGCAATGTGAGAGGGCTGCAAGGAGGGCTGGGGGGATACTGGGATGCACAGGGAGAGGCATCACCAGTAGAAAACAGGAAGTTATTACCCCTCTGTACAGACAGTTGGTGAGATCCCATCTGGAGTACTGCGTGCAGTTCTGGAGACCCAATCTCTGCAAAGACATAGACAGGATGGAGGCTGTCCAGAGGAGGGCAACTAAAATGGTGCAGGGTCTGCACCGGAAGACATATGAAGAGAGACTTAGGGAGCTGAATATGTATAGCCTCGAGGAAAGGAGGGAGAGGAGGAACATGATAGAAACTTTCAAGTACCTCAAGGGAATCAACAAAGTCCAAGAGGGTAGCATCTTTCAAAAAAAGAGGTGTGCAAGAACAAGGGGGCAGAATTTGAAGATAGAAGGGGCGGCTCAGAGGTAATTTAAGGAAGTATTTTTTCACAGAGAGGGTTGTGGATGCATGGAACGGCCTTCCGGAGGAGGTTGTGGAGTCAAAAACAGTGGTGGAATTCAAGCATGCATGGGACAGTCATAAGGCAATTCTAAGGGGTGGGGGTAGGAAGAAGTAGGCTGCTGGTTAACTAGGATCTGCAGCTTATCCATTAGGTAGGGAAATGGGCAGACTGGGTGGGCCAAGCGGTCCTTATCTGCCGTCAAAATCTATGTTTCTATGTAAATACTAACCAAAATAAGGTTATGGACAGCATAAGGCCTGGTGTAAATGCTGAACAAAATCAAAATACCCCACCACGTCTCACAACCCCAACTACCTCTTATGCTAGCCTGTTTCAAAAGCCTGTTTCCTTGGCTAAAAGATGTAATGCTGTGAGACTGAGGTTTTTGGGGCCCACGGATTCCGGGAATGGACTCGGGTCGTCGGAGAGCCAGCACAGGTGGGGGGTGGGCGCAGGATTTAGCAGCTGGAAGGCAGCTCTTCTCTCCCAGGGTGGTTTTTGCCCACCTTCCCCCACGGAGTCTTGTTGCCACCAGGTGGAGATCTGGTGGTCAGTGTAGGCGGAGGGGGAAACACATAGTGGAAGGGCACCTCAAGATATGACGGGCATGTGCCTCCACATTCGCACACATGTCCAAGGTTCAGGGATGGGCTACGGGGAGAAAATGGGGAAGAATGCTACAGAATACATATGGGGGAAAAAACTCATCCCCCCACTCTCTGCTACACTCCCAGTCCCCCCTTCTCCCCTAATACCTCCAGTTTAATGTTTTAAACAAAAAAACTCCAACAATGGGCAACCAGCACAACCCACCCACCTCCATGGCGGGCTGCCATCTCATCTTCAGCACATTTCTGTTACACAACTCAATATTCCCCACCACCATCACCCTACCCACCTGGCAGCAGCACCCAAGTCCCACCCTTTTACCCTCCCAACTCCTAAGTTTTCTGTTAACAGAAAGCCGTAGGCACGACAGTGAAGGTGACCGGTACAACCCACCCTTCTCCATGGCTGTCCATCTCCTAGTGAATGAAAGCACTCCTGCACTTGCTCACATAGGAAAACAGCTGATCAGATGATAACTTGTTTTACTATGTGAGCAAGAACGGGAGCACTTTCACTCATTAGAAGGTGTCCAACTGTGGAGGGGGGTGGGTTGTGTCAGTTGCCTTCATCATCGCGCCTGGGGACCTTCTGTTAATAGAAGATTTGGGTGTGGGGGAGGGATGTGGTGCTGCTGCTGGGGAGGTGGCGTAAATATTGAGTTGTTTAACAGAAAAGCACTAAAGATGAGATGGTGGCTGATCATGGAGGTGGGCAGGTTTTGCTGGTTGCCCATCATGGGGGCTTTTTGTTTGTTTGGAAACATTAAATTGTGGATGCTGGGGGGGGGGAAGGGTTTGATTGAGACTATAGTAGAGGGTGGGGAGACAGGGGGTTGTATTTTAAAGGGTTGGGCTGGGGAGGAGGGTGGGGGGATCTTTCTCCTCCCCCACAGGCACAGGAATAACAAATTTCAAATTTCCGAATATTTGGGGCCTCAAATACAAATATTCAGCCGAATATTCAAAATATTCACCTGCCCACCCCTACTAGTAACCACTCTGACCCTCAAGAATTCCCCATTAACTACCACCTGCTAAGTCCCGCCCCCAACAGGTTCTCTATCCATGTGCTGAGTTTGTTCCCCATCCCCAGGTCCTTTCATTTTTAGAGGACGTAGCCCTATCTCTTGTGGTGACTCGGGGAGATTTTATTAAAAAAACTTACTATTTCAGCAAATTAAGTACATTTCTTTCCTTAAAATGAGAAGCAAGATCCAGCTTGGTGTTGTAAATGCCTCAGAACATTTTGCTCTGCCACTCTGTCTCAAGAGCCTGTCAGAAGCTGTGACAGTGTTGTCATAACAGTGTGTGCATTGACATCTGTGATGTACTGTTTATTCGCATTTGGGCTGGGGAGGGTTTTTCTTTTGCTTCCTTGTTTCCTGGCTGGACACAGAAGTGGCAGGGTAAGGAGAGAAAGTTTTAATACATGGTTGAAATGGAGAGCACAGTGAAATGATGGGGTTGAAGGTACAAGCTTGCATGGGAGACCTTCAAATTGTAAAGCTAGTTTGAGCTAAATATTTAGATATGGGGATGATTGTAGCTACCTGTTTTTGTTTTTTTGTTTTCGTATAGGTGTTTATCTTGCTTGACCAAGATAGGCATGGCTCCCTTCCACCCTGTCCATGGCATCCTCCACCATCTACCACCCTCGCTGGGGCTTACTTTTGGTCCAGAACTCTCTTCCAGGTCCCAATGGTGGAGAGGGTGAGGTATGGCACACAGGGCTTCATACATGCCTGCCTCGCCACCATTTTTCTCTGTTTTTCTTCCCTACAATGCTAGGGCGCTCACGTCAGATGCTCACATAGGGAACCACATGCATGATGCAGGGTCCCACAGCTCCCTCCCTCCCTCCCTCACGCTCCCACGCCTGTCCTGCAGTATCCCCAAGCCTCCATCTGATGGCAGTGTTTCAGCAGAGTCAGCAGTCCCGCTGCCCCCCCAGAGAGGAAAGCAGTCCATCAGATGCTTGAGTCCCCCCCAGCCAGCCCCCAGCAACTGAGATTGCTTTCGATCCCGGGTCACTAACATGGTGGGTGGTAGCACTGCCACTGGGTCAGCTGCTACTGTTTTTTTGGGGTGTTTCTTTTTATGAAGAAAGACCTGAATGACCATTTTTCACAGAATGGACAAGCGCTATTCAAACTTTACCTTCTATGTATTAATATTACAACATAAGGCTAGAAAAATAAATAAAATTTCTTTCCATAACTCCCAAAGTATTTTCTTTGTCTGCGCATTGCTACAAGAGTTTGAGTTCCAAAATGAATCTAAAAGTGGCTCCACATCTTTTTACTGCACTCCAAAATTTGCTGGTGAATGTTCTACTTTTTTTTTTAAACTTAGATTTTATTAAGTTTTCTTATTAAATGTTACATACAAACCAACACATTCTTGAGATTTAATTACACATGTTACTAGTTTTCCACATTCAGCTGATGACGTCTATAGTTTGAGCTGGTTGTACACCCCACAACCATAGGGTGGTCATGGAACAATGACATATGGCAAATTTAGAGAGTTACTTAGTATTCCAATATCTTCATGCTTGTATATTTCATTTGAGGGAAAATTTCTTTGGTTACAAAGCCTACAAACACAAATATATATATATATATATATATATATGTATATATATGCATCACAGCATCTACACACATGTATAGTGCATTGTAATTTTGTTCACCCTTCTGTAGCAGCTGTTAGAGATGGGGTTTATTTACTTACACATCTCACTTATATTAGCCATAGCTTTGAGTACCACTGGGTGTTATCCAGCATTTCCTTGGGATAACTGGGGTGTCCTGTAGTACCAATGGGTATAGGGCTTGGGGGGGGGGCACGTAATCATGATAGGTGTCTTGAATTTCACGAGTAATTCAGGGATGATTATTAGGGCATCCAGCTGTCCATATTTTCTCAGATAAGCATTATTGACATGTCTGTGACCATAGAAACAAATTTGTCGACAGAAAAGGACCCCTTGGCCAATCCAATCTGCCCAGATGGTCCTTGCCTAATCTGCTTCCACAGACCCTAACTGGTCTCTGGTGATCCTCCTTCCTCCCTGAACAAAACAAAATAAACATCAATGACTGCATGGATAAATCACACCAGTTCCCAAGCAGATCATTTTTGAATGACTTTGATGCATTCCTGACCCCTTATACTAAAAAAGTTACCTTGGATCCTCCGACTATATAACATCCAGATATCTCACATATACTGACCTCTAGTACAGGTAAAAGGGTAACAAATGCAAAGAGTGGGTCGGGGAATTCTAATGAAAATACAAATAATACACTGAACAGGAATGATTGTCATTCATTGGGATTACTGAAGGAAATTAGAGATGGAATTACACTGAATAATGAATTATTACTTAATCTTACATCACTGCTGAGCAGGGAATTCCTTAAGGATGATGATTTACAGAAAAAAAAATGGGCATATTACTAAAGGAAGTGAACAAAGGATGCAAAAGGAGAGAGAGATCAATATAAAAGTGCAAGAGTTGAAAGGGTAAAAGAAAAATCAATAAAAACAATAACAGGAGATATAGGAAATAGGGAAGAGAAATAAACTGTAAATTTAGTTCAAGAACTTAATAGAAACCAGAAAGCTAGAAAAGAGAAACAGAAGAAAATGGGTATTCTTAAAACCCAGCAGCAGGCACATGAACAATAAGCAAAGAAGAACGGAGAGCATGAGAATATTAGAAAGACTACTACTATGGAAGAAAATGGGAAAATAAAAAAAATTCCAAATGATAGAAATTGCTTCAGACTCTGTCTAAATCTCAGTGTATAGGAGAAAAGGAAAGAACTGATATGAGAAAACATCTGGAAAGTAAAAATAAAGAATGGATGATAGAAAAGGGTATGATAGTCCCTACAGTATATCTAAAGGGAATTGCAAAAGCAAGAAATAAAAATGCTATGACATTGAAAATGGCGATATATAACACACGTAAAGGTATTTTGGGAAAGAGTTTTGCCTGGACAGAGATCAGTTCAGTGTATAGATATCAAACAGGAAAAGAAAAAAGTTGGGTATGTCTAGTTACAAAGTCTAATAATATAAGATGTAAATTACTAGCAGGGAAAAATCAGTTTAGAGAGCTGGGAATAAAAGCAGGAACAACTACAATTGAAGATGCACAGTATGAAAAACAGGGCCAAGAAGAGAAATTCTCTGATTCAATCATACAAAAAGAGGCAGATATAAAATAAGATAAAAATAATCAAAAGGTACAACAAAGAATTACAAACTACATGGTTCTGAATGAACAAGAGCATACACTATTACCTGAAGAGGGTCTACTACAACAAGAATAAAGAAAAACCATAATAGGGAGTTACAAAAAGGTCTTAGAATTAATAACGGTACAGTTTTAGAGAATGAGGAATAATCTGTAATAACAGAAAATGAGGAGGATATAAATTTAAACACAGTATATAGTTCTTGTGGCCAAGACAGTAACCGATACTATGTACTACAGGATTCAGTAAAAGCATGCTGACTGAAAGAAAAAAAAATTTAGATTTAGCCCAATGTAATACAGAAATCTTGAGTTGGAAAAGAGATGTGCAAGAGCAATGGGGCACAATTTGAAGATAGAGGGGGGGACGGCTCAGGGGCAACGTGAGGAAGAATTTTTTCATGGAGAGGGTGGTGGACGCATGGACTGGCCTTCCTGGGGTGGGCATGGGGTCAAAAACAGTGGTGGAATTTAAGAATGTGGGGGTCAGGAGGAAGTAGGCTGTTGGTTAACTAGGATTTGCAGCCTATCCAATAGGTAGGGAAATGGACAGACTGGGTGGGCCAAGCCATCCTTATCTGCCATCAAAGTTTATGTTTCTATGAATATTGCAGGAGTATAGGTAAATATAGAGATGTGGACTGTACAAAATTTGTAAGTACATATCTAATAATGCTTCAAGAGACATGGGCTAGTACTCAGGCTGACTGTATTAATGGAAGAATATCAATGCTAGTACATAGCTGCAAGAACAAATAGTAAATATGGGACAGCGGCTGGAGGAGTATGCACTTTTATAAGAGTTGGTTAGGAACTAAGTGGCAAATGTATAATTAAGGATATTAAGAATTATATACTGGGTTTAACTGTATTATGGAAAAACAAGATTATTTGTATTTTAATTAATGTATAGTTCCCTTCTCATTCATCTAACACCCATATCTCAACCCCCATGGAAGCATTAAGGTGGCTAGTACCACAAATACAAGTATAATACCCTGGAATTATGATTTTAATTGGGGTGATTATAATGCACATATTGGGGTAGCTTTGGAAGAAAAAAATGCAAACTGGAATTTGGATGATGTCATGAAGATCCCTGTTAGACACTCATTGGACTCAAAAATCAACAAACAAGGAGAGCTATTTTTGGAATGTCTAAATACAATGAATATGCAAATTCTTAATGGAAGGCGTAGAGGTGACAGGAGTTGGAATTTGACTCACAGTTATCAAAATGGAGGAAGCGTGCTGGACTGTTGTGTGGTGGATGTGTTTTCCTTTAAGAAGGTGGTTAGTCTAGAAGTTTTAGATGTTAAGGACAGCGATCATAGACCTATACAATTGGTAATACAGGAAATAGGAGAAAAGGGAAATGAAAACCTAGAACAAGCAGAATGGGTTGACAATAATATGGTATTATATAAAACAAAGAGAATTATATGGACCCCTTTAAATATTCAGAAACTGAGAGCGCTTTTAAATAAACAAGAAGTAAACGATCTAAAACAAAACTTTCTTATTGAATATGATAAAAATAAAGAAAAAAATGGAAAAAAATAACATACAGGATTTATATATTGAATTGAAACAACAGATAACCACGGCAATAAATAATAAGCAAAATGATAAAAAACATATACTGTACAATACAACGCACAGCAGTTTGATAATGAATGCAGTAAGAAAAGGAAAACAATACAACAAATAGGGAAAAGGATAGTAAAATATAATCAAATAGAAGATAGGGTTGCTATGAAATACCTGAAAAAAGAATATAGCGGTCTCTTGAATAGTAATAAATCAACAGTTAATTTAGAATTATGGAATAGATTACCAGTATCCATAGAAAATAAGTGTGGCATTCCGGAGCCTTGTGGCATATTGATCAGATAAAATCAGATACATTTTAGAAGCTGTGTTGCCCCCAAGTGTCTGGAAAATGTATTTTGAAAAAAATATTTGATGTACGTATCCAGACTGCGATATAGAACATAAAAAAGAGAATATGGTCTAGTTAGATCTTGATAATTGGCTGCAGATTACCAAAGAAGAAGTAATACAAGCAATTACAAATCAAAAAAGAAATAAAGCATCTGGCGCTGATGGTGTAAGTGCTGAAATGTACCAAATAAACCCAGAATAGTGGGCAGAAATTTTGGTTCCCTTGTATGAAGATATAATAAAAACAAGAACTATAGCAGAACACTGGAGATATGGGTAAGTGTTCCACTGCATATAAAAGGATCACTATTAATACCAGCAAATTATCGACCAATAACACTTTTAAATATTAATGCAAAAATATTTTCAAGATTATTGTTAAGCAGATTGCAGTTCTGGATGGAGGATGCCAACATACTGTCCAAATAACAAGTAGGAGTTCTGCAAGGGGAGATAAACTGTCGAGCACATTTTTGTTCTGAAATACATACTGGATAAATATGTTACTTATAAAAAAGACCACATTTTTACTGCATTCACAGATATCAAAGCTGCCTTTGATTCAGTAAACAGACATATTTTGTGGAATATTCTGGAAAATAAAGGGATGGATTTGAATTTTCTTTCTATAATAAAATTATTACATGAAAATACAAAATGAGTTATAGGATTTGGAAAAGATGGGGCAGTTACATATCCAATAAATGCACGTAGGGGTGTAAAACAAGGGTGCCTATTGGCACCAACTCTGTGTAACTTATATATTGACACCTTAGTAGAAGACCTAGAAAGAACTGAAACATTTCCACCAAAGGTGAACTCCACACCGGTTAAAATATTATTGTACATGGATGACGCGGTTTTAATATCTCAAACTCCATTGGGTTTAGCAAGGGCTATGGTGTAAGTAAAGGAGTCACTTAAAAATTAGATTTAAAGCTAAATATAGAAAAAACAAAAATATTAGTGTTTGGAGATGGAAAGAGGAACTTCACTTCTTGGAAACTAGAGGGTGTCAGTATAGAAGAAATAACAGAATTTCAATACTTAGGTGTTGTATTAAGCAGGAATATGGGTTGGAAAACACATATAGACAAAATTAAAAGTAATTGTACAAAAACAATGTTAAGAATTAATAATTTGCAAATACATTTGCAAAAAAACTCATATTTGGCCCAATATCGATGCTATGAATCTAAAGTAAAGTCCCAATTATTGTATGGTTCTAAAGTGTGGGGATTATTCTGCAATATAAGGGAGTTAGAAGTAGTGCAGAATCAGTATCTGAAAAATCTCTGTGTTGTTCCGAAATCTACCCTTAATGCGGCTATCTGTGCAGAGACGGGAACTTTTATCATTAACTACAAAAATATTAAAAGTTATATCACCTTCTGGAGGAAAATAAGGACATCACCACCAGATAGTTGACTATTTCAGTATTGGCTGGAGGCACAACACGGAAGGGTATTATACAATCAAGGATGGTATGTAAAATTAAACCAAGAATTAAATAAAATTGGTTTGTCATATAATTGTACGTATGATGAATATATAGATATGGTGCGATTTATGGAACTAGCATTACAGAGAATAACTGATATAGCAATACAAAAAGATATTGCAAGCATAAAAGATGCCTGGGAATATGTCACACTTAAAAAAAAGGAAAAAATTTGAGGTTGAAAAATACCTCATTATATATGATAACATAACGGAGGAGCTGAAGCCCCCAGTCCCAGAAGGGCACTCAGCCCAGGAGCGCGCTGCAGCCGCGGTTTAAAACGGAGGAGCTGAAGCCCCCAGTCCCAGAAGGGCACTCAGCCCAGGAGCGCGCTGCAGCCGCGGTTTAAAACGGAGGAGCTGAAGCCCCCAGTCCCAGAAGGGCACTCAGCCCAGGAGCGCGCTGCAGCCGCGGTTTAAAACGGGAGGAGCTGGAAGCCCCAGTCCCAGAAGCGGCATCAGCCCAGGAGCGCGCTGCAGCAGCGGTTTAAAGCGGAGGAGCTGAAGGTAATTTTTCGCTGGCGAGACCACTCGTCTACAGTTTTAAATCTTAGCGCCTTTTCGTGACTGTAACCGTGGCGGTTGTTGTCGCCAAAGGCTCCTCAGGACCCTCCGCGGCCGCTCAAGAAGGGATGCTCAGGGCAGCTAGTGAAAACTGCTAGAAGTTAAACAGTCCCTTTTCAGTGCCTATCGGAACAGTGTTTAGAAGGCTTCCCCGCAGTCGCTACGCGACTGCTCCCCACCACACGCACCCTTGTCCGGCATTTCTTAAATAGTGTCGGAATGGTGAATCCCCGCCCAGTGGGAGTATAATTTTACCCCGCCCAGTGGGAGTGAAATCTCCCTACTTTCTCATTTGCACCTTATATCTCCTTACCACTAGAGGGCTTAACAGTTCTATTTAACCCTGCTTATCTTTCCTGTTGCTTAGTCTGTATCTTTCTGGTTTATTTTATTTTGCGCAGTACTCTAAACATCTTCTAGCCTCTCCTGCTCACAGAACATACCCACATAAAATGCCCTCCCTGCACTCATATCCCTGGGCACTCAACCTAGGTGTACTTCTGCTACAAACATCATTTCTTGTAACCATTATGTGGATCCCGACAATTAGTAGCCCTCTCTCCCCAAATGATCATTATCATCACCTAAAGGACTTTACTTTCTCAAACATGCTAATCCAGCTGCATATGCCACCAGCCACCTTACCACTTTTAGTCCCATATCGGATCATTTACTATGTTCTCTTTCTTGTACAAGATCGCCCTCGGTGCCCTGCCACCCTTCTCACCATGTTTACCCACCGTAAGCTGTGGTACTTGCTCCTCTTAGCACTACTACTAGCTGGCGATATCGAACTGAATCCAGGACCCGTATGTAATATGCCCATCTCTGACACCTACTGGACTCACTCAAAGGATCTGCGCATTGTTCATATGAATATTAGAAGCCTTCCCCATAATATCACTGAACTAGAGGCCTGGGTCACCCAATACAATCCTGACATTCTTTGTTTGACAGAGACCTGGCTCAAGCCCTCGCCTGATCATTCATGCCGTTTGCCTAACTATAATATGGTTAGACAGGATGGGTCCTCATCTAAGCGTGGGGGCGGGGTGCAATCCTATATAAACCCGACCTCTGGTGCACCTGAATACCTCCCTTGCTCTCTCTCACAGTGAAGCTATTCATGCTACTCTCCAACTTGGATCTAAGCGGCTACACATCATATGTGCTTACAACCCCCCTAGGTGTGGTACCCCAGGCCTAGTAGAACTCCTCTCCCAGGTGAGCCTAGCCACTGGGAGAAATGAAGTCCTCATTCTTGGGGATCTAAATCAAAACTGGCTAGGTCACACCAGCCAAAACCTCCATACTATTGTACAAGACTATGGCCTCCATCAGTTGATCAATGACCTAACCAGGATCACTGCCCCACCCAGATCCAGTTCTTTACTTGACTGGGCCCTCACAAACCGTCTTGACCACATTGTCTCAGCCGGTACCCTTAGCGACCACTCCCCAATTTTTTGCACCTGGCGTGCAGCCAGACAATCATCCCCCCCTCCGAAGTTAATCACCTTTCGTAATATGGCTAACTTTAATCCGTCTCAGTTCCTGTCTGACCTCTCACTCATTGATTGGTCACCTATCTTTACCTCTCTTAATGCTCAATCAGCCTTAGACTACTTCCTTGAAAAATTTATTGGTTCTCAGGACCTACATGCGCCTCGTGTCACTCGCCGAATTAGAGGCACACAAACTAAGTGGCTAACAAAGGATCTCCTAGCTCAGCTTCGTAACAGGGACAAATGCTGGTATCGTTTTAAGGTCTCAGGTCTGCCAGCAGATCTCGGTCACTACAGGGCACTGAGAAACTCCTGTAAAAGAGACATCTGTCTAGCAAAAAGCTCCTTTTGTAAAGAATCACTTATTAACGCTGGAGGAGACTCGCGAAAATTTTGGTCTGTCATTAAAACTCTCCTTGGTTCTGATAAACCTTCCGACTCCAATGATATGCTGCTGAATGGAGTACACTGTAACAACCCAGTGACTATTGCCAACTCTTTTAACCATCATTTTCTGGACCTGTCACGCTACCTTGACTCCTTCCCCCCTAGCCACCTAGCATCCTCTCCCGTAGCCAAGGATCTGCTGCTCTCTCGTCCACTTCTCCGGTTCCGGACTGTCACTAAATCTGAAGTCCTAAAGTTGCTGCTGACTATCCCTGACAAAACCAGCCCAGGCGCTGATGGTCTTGAACCTAGGCTTCTGAAGACTGCTGCCCCGCTTATAGCCTCACCTCTAACCAAAATTTTTAACTTGTCGCTATGTCATGGTGTAGTTCCGAACGTTTGGAAGATAGCCAGGATAACACCAATTCTAAAGAAAGGTGATCCTAAAGAGATGGCCAACTACCAGAATTGCCATTCTCTCGATTATCAGTAAAATTCTCGAAAACTAGTTGCTATGCAAACTATTGAATATCTCCATAAACACAACCTCCTCTCTGGATCCCAGCATGGATTTCGCAAAGGTCATAGTACCTCCACTGCCCTTCTGACACTCACAAATGATATTTACACAGCCATGGACTCTGGTCTCCTGACTGGTACCACCTTCATTGATCTCACCAAGGCTTTTGACCTTGTTGACCACACCCTCCTACTTACGAAGCTTACCTCCCTGGGTTTTTCAGTGGAACCAGTGAACTGGTTTCGGAGTTATCTATCAAATCGACAGCAGGCTGTTGCTTTTAACTCTGCCCTATCCGACCTATCGTACGTACAAACTGGTGTCCCACAGGGATCCATACTTGGTCCACTGCTTTTCTCGATTTTCGTACCACCTCCTCAACAAGTATCTACTTGCTCTACCTTGCTCTATGCTGACGACTTTGTACTCTACCATAGTGCTAAAAACGTACTGGACTTAACAAACTCTCTATCCAAAGAGTTCCAAAACATTCAATCCTGGATTACTGCAAATCGCCCTGCTCTCAACGAAGCAAAACTCAGGCAATGCTCTTTGGCTCTCAGCCAAACTAAAAGCTAATCGAACTCCTTCAAAATATCTTGTTCCGATAATTCCCAGTTAGTAAACACCTCATCTTTTAGATACCTTGGCATTCTTCTTGATGACTCCTTGGACTTTGATCTCCACATTACCATGACATGCAAATCAGTCAATGCAAAGATTGGAGGAGCATACCGTACGAATTATGCCCTTACCCCATCAGCTAGGCTTGCTGTGGCACAAGACCTTCTTCTCCCATCCTTGGCTTATGGCTCTATCGTCTATCTTGGTGCTACAAAGACCTCCCTCCATACATGGGACACCACATATAATAACATCTGCCGTTATGCATCTGCCTCTCCCTCGGCTCAAACATCACTGTCTGCTTTATGCGGACCTTAAATGGCCTAGTCCTGTGGCCCATCGCCTCCAATCTTATGGCTCCTTGATTGATGGTACGATACGAGAAGGCCTCCCTAATTCTCTTGCCCTGCTACTATGCCCTCAAACCCCTTTCTATGGTCTCCGGTCACTTGACCAGACACCTCTATACATCCCTAGAAGTAGGACCTTAATGGGTACACGAGCTTTCTCCCATGCTGCTCCTAAATACTGGAATACTATCCCTCTAGTTATTCGTCGTGCCCCAACGCACACCTGTTTTAAGAAGCTCCACCGTCAATACCTACTCACAGCAAGTCCCTGCACCTGCTTCCAGCCACCATAAACCAATACCCGGCTCAGCCTGCCCTTTCCCATTTGCACACTGCCTGCTACTTCTCTCCAATCTATCCTCTCCTACTCTACCCCCTCCCCTCTGCCTCCCCCCAGTCACTGCGCTAGCTTGGACTTGCCAACTAGCTACTGGCTAAGGATCTACAGGAATCTCCGACCTGAGTTGCACTTATCTCATTTCTTCTCTATGATCCTGTTATCCATGTTTCTATACAACCTACTTTGCTTGCTTATGTACTTTCATAGTCTATTTAATGTTTGAGATGTTTTGTACTTTTCTGTCTAACTATTTTACTGTATGGTTTATGTGTGCTGCGTCACACTGATGTTTTGTATGTCATTTGTATCCTCCCGGGTCGTACCTGAAAATAGGCATTTCTATGTCTAGTGTACCCACCTGGTCAACAAAAGCAAATAAATAAATAAAGCATAGGAAGGCATTGACTAAACTAAGAATGGAAATTTTAATTAATAGATGGTTAATAAGTAACCACATAGAACAAGGCAAATCATGTGGGTGCTCAGATCAAGTTGAGTTGAGTTCGAAACATTTAATTTTGGAAATGTACACAATTTAAAGAAGAAAGAGAAAAGTTAATATCCCCAGTTTTTAAGAACTTTGGAATAACAGATAATAATACACAAATTAAATCAATGTTAGCAACTGATGCGAAGGTGGTCATATTCGTTGTGGCAAGTTTTGCATATAGAGTTGCTAAAAAAAAATTAAATGGAAACTATGATAAAAGCTCTAATAATGTTTATGTGAAAGTAAGAGATAGGGCAAAATTAGAAATAGAATGTGTTGCACATTTTAATGTTTTGGTATGTAAATTAAACTATTTGTATTTGTGAGCCTGTGAATAAAGTGTGAGAAAAATGTTAAATGTAATTTGCATAGCTTTTAAATTTTTGTGAGTAACAAATATGTTTTTATACATGCGTATACCAATAAACTGAACTGAGCTGACATGTCTGTGGCCATAGAAACAAATTTGTCGACAGAAAAGGACCACTTGGCCCATCCAGTCTGCCCAGATGGTCCCTACCTAGTCGGCTTCCACAGACCCTAACTGGTCTCCGGTGACCCTCCCTCCTCCCTGCCTATTTACATCATGCGCTGTCACCTCCCATGGGATCCGTACTAATTCCTGTCAACCAATAGCCTGACAGTCATTTTCCTGACACCGCAGTACCGACACTGCCATTGCCCAATAGTATAAATTCCCGAAGCACGCAATCCCGACTAAGCACCGTCAGCGAACATCACCGGAGCATGCATTCCTAACTAAATAAGCACCATGAAGTGGTATGTTTTTAAATGGTAAACTGTTTGAAAACTTAAAAACTTAAACATAATCACATCGCAATCACCAGGACAAATATACTTCAAATTGCTGCTTCTCGTCAGTTTCTGCAATACACAAGCAAAAATGCAACTTTTACAATACAGGACAAAGTGCACGGTCACCACTGCCATAAGACAAAGTTTCCTTACCTTTTCAGAATCAGCCTCGTGTTTAGCAGTGTAGCTCTTTAAATCTTAAAAAAATTTAACTTTATTAAAATCCAGTTAAAAGCGTATATGTGCAATTCCTCAGATATAATCCAGTGATGACAGCTGTTCTCTCTTGCTCACCACAATGTTTATTTTTTCCTCACGTAGGGCATATCTTTCCTTTGGTGGTGATTTAGGCAACCCTCGTTTCATTTTCTCAATAGTGGGTTCTGTAGTCATCTGCTCTTTGTGAAGTTTTGAGACAAATCTATTTAATCCAACATGGGAACTTCCAATAAGAGCACCAAAGCCACCTGTGCCATTCCTCCACGCTATGTTGTGTCCTTAGCATCCCTTGACCAAGCCAGTCATACAAAATGTAGGAGAAAATATGGGTGGGCTGCACGCTGCTGTTTTGTTCCACATCTGTCTACGAATGTGCCCCAAAATATAATTCCCCTCGAACCACTGTATTAGAGGAATACTAATATCTGGCATTGTTGACTTAAGCTCCATGAAAACAGTCTTAATGTCCTCTGGTGGCAAACAGGCTAATGCCACCAAGTGTCTCATTTGTAAGCTAAATTCTGATTCTTGGCTGTAAAGTGTGGCAAGCCCCAAGTTCTGTGTTTTGCGCCACACAATCTGCCCGAAATGAAATAAGCAGTCCTTGTTGTTGGTTTCAGGGAATTCTATCTTGCATGCATTCACTGCCGCTTGCTCAAAGTCTGTAATTATTACAGATGGAGACAGTGTTAGATGTTCCTCGTCTGCAAGATCTTGTAAGTCTTTAAAAAGACATTGGTAGCACTCTTGTGATTTCGAGGACATGACTGCATAAACCAGTGGTAGTATGCAAGAGTTTTTTGTTGTGGCTACTGGGGCATGCATGGAGTACAGCTGACAGAATGTATGTGGGACAGTTCTGAATGTCCCATCCATCAGCCAGTAAGGTGTACAGTGCAAATTCCGGATATTATCTTTTGTTGTAAAGATTAATAGTTTTTCCTCCCCGCAGGCAGAGTCCCTGGCAAACTAATTATGGCCATTTACAAGCCTCAACTCCTCGGGTACTACTATATCCTTGCATGTTCGGGCCTGAGCTGGCATGTCAAGGAGTCTTGCTCTTTTTACCACTTGCTGCATTGCTCGCTTTCTAGGGAGGCTGTGTATTACCTCCTCAGGCAGACCTGCAGTCTCTGCCTGGATAATTTGTGCAGGGGTATCATGCGTGTCCACAGCTCGGCGCTTCATTGCTGCCATCGCACACGCAATTGGAGCATCTGTTGCAGATGGAGCATGATTGTGCTCCTTCTGGCTCCGAAGGTGCTGTTGGCCACCAACAAGAATAGTGGTAGCTCATCCTAAACAGTGTAATGATTTCCTACTTTGGCAGCACCAGTAGAATAAATCCCCATGGTTCCTCTCTTTTACGGTGAGATAACCGCAGATACATATTTTATCGTTTCTCTTCTAAGAAGGCACCACAGCACATATTTATGCCATTGCTTACAGTATACACACAAACACTGGGAACAGTACTACCATGCCTGCCTTATATCAGGCCTACAGCACTGATTGCCTGCAATCACTGTTAATTACTGTAAAGCCGCCAGTAATTAACTGCCTTGACAGTTGAATGAATACAGACAACAACGAAAAGACAACAACGCCCCCTTATATTATTTTTTACACCTGCCCTTTACCCATTGTACATCGGTGCTGCAGTTTTTTTAAGGCAGGCAGTAAATATCTGGAGTGTGTGCCCAATGCAAAGCTAATGTACAGCATTAAGACAAGCGCTGCAAGTGAGTAAATATTCTTTCCAAGCAGCCAGTGAATGCTATGTTAATATATTTCGGTACCACATTAAGACAAGCGAGTGAGTAATATATACTTATGAGGCAGGCAGTAAATATCTGGAGCATGTGCCCAATGCAAACAGTAATGTACAGCATTAAGACAAGCAATCTTGAATATGCACTATGTCAGGATTCTTTGTAGTGGGAAATATGCTAGTCGGGCAAAACACAGGATGGGATTAAGGGGTTGGGATATCGATTGTCGGGCAAATCAACATCGGGAATTAGTACCTAACTCATCTCCAGTTTCTGGCACTCCAATACATCTGTTTGCCATTAGCTATATTTTAGGGGATTGTTTGTCTAGCCACAGCTATATTAATATTTGGCACTTTGCTGCATTTGCTACCAGTTATATCACATATTTCCTACTGGCTACAACTCCAGGTTGTTGCACATGACCCACTATACATATTTTCCGATGGCAGAAGGAGACTGATGTCCCATTAAGTCTGCCCATAGTTGGTACTGCCTTATCTCCTTAAAGGAGCACCTTTTAATCATGATCCACTCCAAAAATTAAACTCAGTTACTTTACTTTTCCCTACAGGTCATGATTTGTTTAGTGCACAGTCTTGTAAATACAGAATTACTGACATGCAGTATTTTGTTTCAGTCATTGTGACATAGATATATGCATGAGCACTTCTGTGTGCAGCATATAGATTTTGCTAAAACACTCACTTGAACTCTACTGTAATCTCAATATACTTTTTTCCTTTTTTTCAAACTGACTCCCTCTATCCAGAGCTCAGTTTTAAAGCATGCTTCTTGTAAAACCTGCCATTAACTGAAGCATAAGCTCCCTAAGGCCTGAAAACTTGTGTAGTGAAACTGTTCTGTTGCTTCAATAAAAAGAATAAAAGCACCTACTTGACTTTTTAAAAGAAAACTGAAACCAGTGCAGTTTACCTACTAAGGCCCTGAAAGGAAATAATCTATATCAAAAGGTCAGTGGAAATCAGCATAATTAGCTCTTCAGCTACAGCTGATGTCTGCCAGGTCAGAATGTGTGTGTGTGTGTGTGTGTGTGATGTGAATTTAGCATCCAACATCTTGTGGGTTTTTTTGCTCCCTTGTGCCCAGGGGCACCACACTCCTTGTGGCCCCCACATCGCTCCTCTTCTACCACCAGACTCGCCTCTCTCAGTACTCCTCCAGGGCCCTCATCTATCCAGATTTCCTAGTAAGTTGTAGCCTGCTTGTCCCTGATGGCGTCCTTCTGTGGCCATCATCGTGGATCATCACCTGAGATCTCCTTACTTGCCTTCTCCTGTTGCCGGCTTGTCCCAGCCAGGTGCCGCATCGTGGCCTAGGGGAGGTGTGCATCCGTCATGACTGCGGGGGGGGGGGGAGTGAGTCCGTCAAGCGAGAGAAGAAGGCTGAGGTATGGGGAGGATCAGAGAGGCTGTCACCCAGTGTACAGGTGCAACATTCTTCTCTTTTTCCAAGTCCCGCCCACCCTCCTTCCCAATTCGTGCGCATACAGTGGCTGACCTGGGGGGTGCCTTATGGCATGTGGTCACCCATGCCATCATCGGCACCTCCACAAGCCACCACCAGGAGCTGCTACATGGTGGCGCTGGACGTTCCCTTTTCTCCCCTGGAGGAGTGTCCAAAGGATGCTCTTAGCCTTCCTTGTCACCCTCCACTCCTAATGTCCTGGGTGCAGGGCACGAACCCAGGTTTCCAGCATGCTAGAGCAATCCCCCAATCGCTCGGCACCACGCAACCAACTCCAATACCTGTTCTAAATGAAACTGGCTAGAGATACTGAACAACCTTATAGTAGATTTTCCACATCAGGCAAGTTAGCTGGAGTAAACTTGGAATAACCAGCTGATGTAGGTGATTAAATGCCCAAGGCCAAAGGCAGGTATAGCACATCAGCTGCTTGTCCTTCATCCTCCATCCACTGCCTTTGTAACTCAATCAAAAAAGGCGATTAGGTTAGTCTGGCTCAACTTGCCTGCCACCAGTCAATGCTGCCTCTTGTCCTGTAGTCTGTTAGCCTTCAGGCAATCCACCAGGTTCTCCTTTGTGATAGTTTCTTGTGCTTTCCCAGACCATCTCTGTCCCTACTCTTGTAGAGTGGCACCGTCCAATCCACTGACACAACTACAGTTTCCAGGGAGCAGTTAAATAGGTCAGTCAGTGGTGCTGCCAGTTTCTCACACACCTCTCTCAATATCCTAAGGTACATGCCCTCTAGTTCCGGTGATTTATTCACTTTCAGGGCTCTGAGTCCTTTGAGCACTCTTTCCACTGATATCATTCCTGCCCCTGATCAGCTTTCCTGCATTCCTCAGGTCCTGATCCTACAGCATGGGAGTGGCCTGCCTTCTTCCGCTAAAACCTGAACAAACATTTTCATTCAAGACAGCTGTCTTTTTGCTGTCATCCTCCACTCGTCCACTCCCATATTCCAGCCTGACAGTTTCCTCTTTTGTTTTCCTCATTTTCTTCTTTTACTGCCACCACAACACATTCATGTTCCCTTCCTCCCTTCGGGTCTACCTGCTTGGATTTCTGCTCCCTGCTGCACCACCCAGCAAAACAAGTTAACTGGGTTTCACTCTACTATCTGAATATTCCCACTGCTTGATATGAGCCTCCCTGCCACTTTTCGAAGATTAAGGGCTGGTGGATCAGAAAGCTTTCTGTGGCATTTGGGAACTGTGACAGGAGCAAGTGAGTGAGAGAGGCCTCCTTGGGAGTCAGGAGTACAGAGATGCCAGTGAGAGGGGCTGCTCTGTGTTTGTCTGCAGTGAGAGAATAGGAGTGAGAAGCCCCAGGGAGGGCAGGTAGCTTGACATTGTTCAGCTAGACAATCCTTCTGGTCTGTATGAGCTGTGAAGACTTTTCTATTAACTGTTTCTCTACAGAAGACATGTTTTTACATCTGCTGTAATTTCCATCAGTTGGGCAGGATTGAACTTTTTTAGCACTGACTCCAATCAGTGGCAGTGACTGGGGTTTTGGAACTTCATATGTGGTTTACTGCGTCCCCCTTTGTGTGAGAGAAAATAAAGACAGAGGTAGTGTACTGACCACCAAGTCAGGATAAAACTACAGATAGGAAGCTGGTGGGTGAGATAGTAGTGGGAGATTTTAACATGCCTGATGTGGATTGGAGCATCCCACAGGCCAGCATCAAGGGCCAAGTGATAATAAGATGCTTTGCAGAATGGTTTTCTAACATGTGGTGATGGAGCCAACAAGGTATTGGACCATCCTGGACCTAGTTCTGATGAATAGCGATCACATCAGAAGCATCAGGGTTGCTGAACCCCTGTGAGGAGTGACCACCAGTCTGTGTGGTTTCAGGTGGACATGGGACGTAAAGTGCTGAACACGAAAACACATGTTCTTGACTTCAAAAGGGTAGAATTTGGAGGCCTGGGGATGATGATAGGGGAAAGACCAAGAGAACTAATTGAGGACATGGGTGAGGAGGATGGATGGGCAGTAATTAGGGATGGGGTCCAGCCAGTCATAGGGTTTTAAATAAGCTGAAAACACTGATTAACAGTTTGACACGTGAAAGTGCCAATCAGTTGTGAAAATGCATAGCACTTGGCACAGACTGATGAGCAAACATTTTTTAAATTATATAGTTTAATTAATGTTGTGTTCTGTGTCATGGACTCACTCAAAAACGGTTAACAGCCTACTGCTAAGCATTTCTGAAAATGGTTATCATTACCCCCTGTTTTGCTTAGCATTTTGCTGTGCTGTACCAGCTATTTAATACCCTGAGTCACCACAACCTGTCTTAAGTAAAAAGATAAAAAGAGCAAGAGGAGGAAGTCACTGTGGTTTACAGAGCAGGTGGGCAGAGCAGTGGGAGAAAAACAAGTCTTAAGGGAAATACAAGAAGACCCAAGGGAAGAGGGCAGGGCAGAATATGCAGGAGAATTAAAATAATCTTGCAGAGTGGTAAGGCAAGCCACAACAGAGAAGGAACTAAGAATACCTGAGGGGGTCAAATAGGGTGTCAAGATCTTCTTCCAGTACATCCAGGAGAAAAGAAGAACAAAAGAAGAGATAGTGAAGCTGAGAAGGGGGACCGAGTGGGTGGAGGACAACAGGGAAATGACAGGAGGTACTGAATGAAAACTTCGGTTCAGTCTTCACTAAGGAGAAGGATGAGCCACTACCACAGGGGAAAATGGCAGCAGTGGGGATGAAGAAGGAAGCAATTATAGAGGACAGAGTCCTAAAAGGGCTCAAGGCCCCCAGAGTGGATAAGCCCCCATGGTCGGATGTCAGGCACCCGAGGGTGCTGAGGGAGCTAGCAGCAGTCCTTGCAGCACCCTTGGCTGGCACGTTCAACTGCTTGCTGGACACAGGGGTAGTTCCACATGAAAAATCCAAACAGGTGTTGCTGCAGTCGGCGCAATGAGGGTGGTGCAATTACAAATAGGCAGCCAGCCCAAAGTACAAAACAGTTCTGTAAGGAGCTGTCTGTGTACCTGTCCAGTGTTGTTGAATAAAATACTTATATATTTCACTGACTGGACCTGCATTTATCATTGAAGGTAAAGAGTGTAGTTACGTCCTTACAGAACTGTAGTTCCGCATGAGAAGGGAACAGTCGATGTGGTGCCCCTACATAAGAGACGACCTAGAGTCGTACCAAGGAACTAGAGATCAGTCAGCTTGACATCAGTTGTTGGTAAGCTGATAGAAGCCATCCTGAAGGAAAGCTTGGTTGATTTCCTTGAGGTAGATGATCCCCTGCATAGTGGGCAGCACAGGTTCGTGGTAGGGATGTCATGCCAAACAAATTTGATCAGCTTCCTTGATTAGACAAGGGCAGAGCGGTGGACGTGCTATACCTGGAATTCAGCAAAGTCTTTGACTCAGTCCCCCACAAGAGGTTGATCAAAAAATGGACGGATATGGGGACAGGGGAAAACTAATCAGGTAAGTGGCAAACTGGCTAGGGTGTAGAATGCAGTGGGAGGTGGTTGGGGAAGCACTCTAAGATGAGAGAAGTTACTAGCTGGGTCCCACAGTAATCAGTGCTGGGTCCAGTCCTGTTCACTTTGTCTATTAATGACACTGGAGATGGTATCAAAGGCAAGATATGTCTTTAAGCAAACAATACCAAGCTCTGTGGGAGGGTGTAAGGGATCTAATAGGACCTAGCAAGGTTGGAAAGATGGTCTGGAATCTGGCAATTGTAGTTCAGTGCTATTGCTAGAAAGTGCAAGGCAATGCACATATGGCGTAAGAACCCCAGGGCCGAATACAGTCTCGGGGGGAAGGGTGAAGATCATAGTATTGGAGGAGGAGAATGACCTGGGGATAGCAATTATAAGTGACCTGAGACTGTCAGTGTAGTGCAGAAAGGCAGAGGGAAAGGTGAACAGGGTGCTGGTTGCATATCAAGTGGGTTCTCCAGCAGGAGGAAGGAAACAGGGGGGTTTCAAGCAGGGCTGGGATAGAATGAAGGAAGTAGTGGTTGCCTGGTGCAACAGGACCTAGGACGATAATGGGGAAAAGATGGTGAGGGTTAGTACCCTGGAGGAACAGTAGGTTCCAGGGAAAGTTCCAGGGATTACAGGGAACTTGGACAGACTGGATGGACCTCTGGTCTTTTTCTGCCATTACTGTCTGTTTCTAAGTCATTCTGCCACTGTACAGGTCAGTGGTGCGTCCGCATCTGGAGTACTGTGTGTAGTACTGGAGCTCCTACCTTAAGAAAGACAAAAAACAGATGTAGGTAATACAGTCGAGGGCTACTAAGATGATTCAGGGGCAGCAGGGTACCCCATGTGAACAGAGGCTGATGAACAGGAACATGTACTCAGTGGAGGAGAGACTAGAGAAAGGGGACATGATTGAGTCTGTCAGATACCTTAAATGCATTAGCAAGGTCGACATAAGAGATAATTTTTTGCAGAACTGAGAACAGAAACACCAGAGAGCACAACTACAAATCAGCAGGGCGGGGGGCAAAAGGCCTTTCTTCACTGAATGGGTGGTGCCAGGATGGAATGCACTGACAGAGGGCTACTAAATCACAGTGCAGTTGGGGGGGTTAAAACAGGATGAGATAGATTCAAGGGGAAGGTTAGGGTGACGGGAGGGGGTGGAGCAACATGCAGCAAACATGCATGAGTTCCACATCAAGTAGACTCGATAGATCGTCAGGCCTTCTTCTACTGGCCTTTCCTGTGTTTGTATGTATGTGGGCTGGAATATGTAACACTGTGTTGTTGTGAGGAGAAATCCAGCCACTGGCCTGACAGGACAGTGATGTGACAATGTCATGCTTTCAGTCCTGAACAGACAGTACTAACTGAAAGTCCATGTTTGGCTGGTGGGCAGGTCTTTCACTCATGTCATGCCTTATTGCAAATGGGTAAGATTTGAGGAAAAAAATCAGCCCGGACAAATAAATGTGGTAAATAACCAGATGACACCCAGATGTCTGGGTCTTCTTCCCTCTCCTCTGTAGACAGGAAAACACCTGGTGGTTTTGCTACCTGGAGGAATAAGTCCAGGAGACAAGAGGGTATCAATAGGTACAGCAGCTGTAGACCAGTGGCAACCGCCTCAGATAATATGAGAATATAGACTTCTCTGTGGGCAGATTGACAACCTGATACACCAAGAGAAGACGAGTGAAAATAGTAAGTATGAAAAAAAAGGCTTGACAATTTTACATACACACACACACACACACGCTTTCATTCTGTGCAAGACAGGGTGTCTCTTCCTTCATTTAATTAACAGTCTGCTGCTGGGGATGTCCCTGTCCCTGTGCGCCACTCATGCAGCAGCACATTCTTATGAGATAATGGTTCTTTTGCATCTCGTTGACAAGTATATCCTTGTGCCACAGTGCACATCCTACATCTCTTGGGGTAGAAAAGCTTTTTAAACGATAAATCCTGCCACTGGCCAAACGGAAAAATTATTTATTTTCCTATTACCAGCAATAAGCTGGAGGAGGCCGGAATGAGACCCTGCAGCAGCTTGCAGTTTCATTCTAATTATGTGTCTCAGTTCATTGCAAAAAAAGTGGTAGCAAATTGTCAAACATTTTATTATGCTGTTGACCCGATGATGGTAATAGCCATGATGAGTTTAGGAGCCATTAAATGCGTGCTGGCCATTTTCTGAGATCTCATTTTGAATTCATGTCAAATAAATGACATCTTACCATAGTGCAAAATAATAATTAGTGTTGATTGCTGTTGTTGATTGCAGGCAGCGCACGTTCTGTGTGTGTGTGTGTGTGTGTGTATGCTCGCGCATGCGTGCATGCTCGTGCTGTGGGGTGCAGACCCTAGAAGCTGCTGTACAGTTTATGGTGCTACAGTTCAGTTGTGCTACTGGGGCTCACTGCAGGGAGATCGCGTATGTCACAACATTATGTTTTGATTATTGTAATATTTATGTGCATTTTTTATCATGACTCATGGATTATAAACCTTCTTGACTTTCTCACTTCCAGCTTTCTGGGAGCGACTGCCATTCCTAATCCTCCCTCATAAATCAGATTTTCACTCTATTTTCAAAAATTTGAAATGTTCCAAATTATTGCTGTTCTGGTATAGCCTGGTTTCTACAACAACTGTGGGGATACATTTGGTCTGAGAAATAGGGGATACGTAGTGCTCCAGATAAAGTGAAAACCAGCCTGTTTTACTCTCCAGTTTAGTACTCTTTAAAAATGTGTTTGGTGAGTACCAATACTCATTCTAACCCTTGGAAGTTCTCCATATGTGCTTCAAAAGGAACATTTTTTTCCAAGTTTAAAGCACTTTTAGTCATCAAAATTATATTTTACTCGCCTAATGTCAAAAATGATGAGCACGCTACTCTTTAATGGTAATGTTATCTGGAGCACTGGGGATATGTAACAGGCTGCACGGAGATAATTCTGTTCATCTCCACATTAAGGGTGAGACCTGTAACTCATGAAAGGCAAAGCCAGAAGTGCGCTATAACATCTTATCCTTACAGGAAGGTTAATGCGAGTATCCCAGTGCAGCCCCATTATATACGCAGTTTTTACAGTGACATTTTAAAATGTATAGACCCTATATTCAGCTGCTTGCATGTTCACTGCACAAAACATAGCACACAGGCATCAGGGAGCCATATACATCCAGGCAGTGCACCCTGTCCCTCATGTGCTTTCTGTATGAATATTGGGCAGTGGTAGCACCATGCAAAGTGCATATGTGCCATGTTACCACTGCCTCCTGCTGGGAGCAGACACCCAGGAGTAAAGGAGGATTATGTGTCCTAATCAGGATAGCGTTGTTGTTCCTGTGAGGCTGACAGTCTGTCGACCACGTATGGCATGCAAGGTGTTAAAGGGCCATTATCAGCTCCTTGCAATACCTCTATGCCCGCTTGAACAGATCCACTCCTTCAAATATCTAGCGGTCACTGTTAATAGCTCACTCACTTGCTCACAGCATATTGATAAAGTAGCCCGAGCTGTCAACATAAGGATTGGCCTACTCCACAGGCACAAGCATAGCCTGATTCCCAAGGCACTAAGAATAGCAATTTTTAGCTCCATTATTACCATCATCGACTAGGGCTGGTTGTTTACAGCTCTGCCTCTGCTACATCCCTTCACAGGATCACTGTTTCTCTTAACAAAGCATGCAGATTTCTTACTGGGGCTGCCTGCCTCACACATACATGTGACCTATATGCTCAGACCAGGTGGCTTCAATTATTCAGCCAGATCCAATATCAAACCTGCTTACTTGCCAAGAAGGCACACCTTGGATTGCTACCCCCTGGGGTCCAACAGCTCCTTAGCCCTTGTCACAGTACGCAACGTACTCACAGCTTCACAACTCAGGTCTTTACTGTTCCCAGATGCCGCACCACCTTAGGTCAGTGGTCTTTCTCTTATAGAGCCCCTCTCTGGCTCAACTCCATGGGTAGGGACATCTCTGCTGAGTCAAAATTCGGCCCTTTCAAACACAAACTCCGGCAGCATCTATTAGCAAACAGTATATGTGACTGCCGCCCTTAGCAGCCTTCTGCTTACGTTATCTTTGTTCTTAAACCTTTTGGCACTTTTAACTCTCAGCACGTCATTTCAGTCCTACCCTCGAGCCTTTTCCCCTCCACCCCTCACCCCTGCTTCTTCCCTTGCTTGCGCATCTTCACGCTCTTCCCCTGCTCCTCCTCACCTTCCACCCCCCACCCTTTCTCTTATCTCATGCCACCTCTTTTGCAACACTGTTCCCCTCCTTCCCCCTACATTTCTCTCTCTTACCTTCTCTCCCACCCATATTACTCTCTCTCGTGGGTTTTTGACAAGGCCTGCTAAGCTGCCCTCTCCCCTGGCTAAACACCACCTCTTATCCCTCTACTATTAATTTGTCTCCCTTCCCTCCCTTCACCAGCACTCCATCCTTTTCTCTGCACTCACCCCATTCCCCTTCTTCCACCTCCCCCTTCCCTCATTTTTCTATCCCCATCACCTCCTGTGCAACTCTTCTCCTTCCCCCCTCTCGTTTCTCCCATCCCCCACCTTACACCCCATTACTTTCTCTCCTAGATTTTAACAAGGCCTCCCAGGCTGCCCACTCCTCTAGCCCCCTCTACTGTTATATTGAGTAACATTAGTGCCATTTTGATTGCTTTCGATGTATTAGTTTTTTTTTTAAGTATATTCTTGATGTCCGCTATTTACTTATCTATTGTTTACCTTGTTTTGTTTTTGTACTACTGACATGGAACCTTTGTAAATGAGTTGTATGGCTCAAAGGTGTTGTAATCCAAGACCCAATAAATAAAATAAAATAAATAAATGCACGGAAGCATTGTACAGAGCCTCGGCCATTGCCCCCACCCTCACCCAATCCCCGTACAGTAACAAAAAACATCCCTGGGAAGCCAGTGATACCCCCCAGCATGATTCTCAAGTAAAAGGAAAACTTCCCTAATAGTCCAGTGGTATCCCACTGCCCTGATCCCTATTGTACTATTCCTGACCCTCTCTCCCAGTTCCCCTACTGAGCACCCATCCCACCCCTACCCCCATCTGCCTCTGACTCACCCAGCAAATGCCATTCATGGTTTCCTTGCAGAGCGCTGGATATCAACAGGCACTGACCCTCCTCTGATTATCTCAGCCAGTCAACCACGTGCATACTGTCGAGTCTCCTGCATTAATGCATATGTGGGCAGACTGGGTGGCCAAATGGTCCTTTTCTGCCCTCAGATTCTATGATCTCACTTCGAGGGGGGTTCTTGCAGCAGCTTACACCATAAGAACTGAAGTCAGTAGGCGCCAGGACCCCACAAAAAACTTCTAGCTAGCAGTCTATAGCAGAGGACCACCCCCTGACGTTGGCCCGCCCCCAATGTCAGCCAGTGGTATAAAAGGGGCGGTCCCTGAGCCTCACCCCAGTTCTTTTCCCATCGTCAGCCTGCGCACATCAGTTCCACAGATGCCTTCTTCTTTAGTCGACCGCATTTTCATTGCTTTTTTATTTTCTAAAAATAATTCAAGTTACCCTTTTTTCTCTGCATGTCTTCTTCCCCCTCATCCTCCGTCGAGTGGCGCCAGTGCAAGTGTGCCTGCAGCAAGCAGATCCCGTCCAAAGATGGCCATTAGGCCTGCTTCTTCTGTCTGGGCCCTGACCACCACCCTGAGGCTTGCCAGCATTGCTAGAAGTTCAACAGCAGGACCAGGATTTGCCACCAGAAAGCCTTCAAATCCTTCTTGCTAGAAAAACAACTTGCAGCCATGCAGAAGGAGACCCAGGGAAAAAGTTTTTCATCTTCCTCTGTCTCAGGGGCTTCGACTTCTTCATTTATTTATTTATTTGAATTTTGGTAACGGGTAAGCCCACTGAGGCCAAGCAGTCCCTTTTATATGGGCAACCCAGGGAGGATACATAGGACAATAGTAAACAACATACAAAGAGTCACAGTGCTATACAATCAAAACTAAAACAAGTAACTCATAGCTGTACTCTAGACAGGACTGTAGTACATATACACAGTCATAGTACAATCATATGTTCTAGGGACATGGATATGTTGTTCATCCACACTTATTGGCAGGTCCCTTGCCGCTTTAAATCTTGCCGGAAGGTCTTCAAGCTGGCTCCTCCCACCCACCCGGGTGGTAAAACTCTCGGCTCCGCCCCATGACGCCAGATCTTCCTTACCGCTTGGAAGCTCAGGTTCCCTCCTTAGCGCTCTGCATTTTCGACTGGTTACTGAAAATTTCGGTCTTCGAATTCATTGAAGTGTCCTTTCTGAATCTTCGATCTTTTCTTCTTCGCTACGGCGATGGCTTTTTCCGGCCCTGAGAGGCGCATGGTTAGTTCCTCCAGGAGGGACTCGCACTCCACGTGCGTTTTTTGCCTGGACTTGGATCACGATCCTCAAGCTTGCAATTTCTGTTCTGCCCTTTCGGTCAGCTCTCTGGAGGACCGCGCGGCCCGTTCGGGGCTCGGACATCCGGTAGTTTTTTCCGCTCCGGAGATTCCATCGGACCGGCGGGTGTCCGCTCCGACTGTTTCTCCAGTTTGATCCTGCCGGGGAAGGGGCGGTTCCCCCCCCCTTGGTTGCGGCGCTTATCCCGCTCTCCTTGGATTCATCTCATGCAGCTCGTTCAAGGAGTCACGGCCCCCTCCTCCAAGGGAGAGGGACCTGGAGCCCCGCCGCCGCCTATACTAAAGGGCGCAGGCGGGTCTCCGCCGGGCGGGAGCGGGAACCTCCTCCTCCTCATTGGCCGACGCTCACTCTCGGTCGAGGATTCGCTCCGCCACTGGCCTCACGGTATCCCCGCCAGGTCAGCCGCCAGGTTCCCCGTCGACGTTGTCGAGTTCTCAACCGCCTTTGGGGGTCTTCTGATGACGTCACCCTCCGCCTTTGATGGAGGCTGAGGTTTCGTCCTCTCTTCGGTCGACA
Organism: Neoceratodus forsteri; assembly: GCA_016271365.2. Classification (NCBI taxonomy): domain Eukaryota; kingdom Metazoa; phylum Chordata; order Ceratodontiformes; family Ceratodontidae; genus Neoceratodus; species Neoceratodus forsteri. The sequence continues at coordinate 390,030,003 of JADMNL010000023.1, forward strand.
GCCCTCAGTCCTTTCTTCCGAAGCCGAGGAGGAGCGGGTGCGCCCGCCCTTCCCAGGCCCGCTCGGTCCCCCAAGGATTTGGGTCTCGGTCTTGTCAACCTCTCGGTCTAGCCCCGCCCGATCTCAGCGTCTCGGTCGAGGCACCGAGTTATGGCTTTGCTGTTTTCCTCGTCCCCTCCCCTCGGATGAGGAGTGGTTTCGATGCCGTTGGCGTCAGTGTTACGAGGAACTTATGTGGTGGCAGCAGTCGTTGTCCAGGTATCAATCGACCCTGATTCATTCTCCAGATAGCAAGCAGCTGCCGCTCGGTCGGCAGCCGTTCGAATCGGTCGAGGAGCCCTCTCCAGGGCCGGTTGCTCGTCTGACCCTCGCTGCCCCTCTGCCTTCGGCGGGGTTCAGGCCAGGCCATGACCTGTTCTTCAGGTCACTCAGTCCCCTCATTCCTGCCCGCCCCCGGTGGACGAAGAGTGCCTCGGGCCTGCAGCAGCTTTTTGCAGATCCTTCGGAGCCTGAAGCCGGCTCTGCTATGTTTCCTAGCAGGGAGGACCCGGGGTCTTCCCAGGAACATTCAGTAGATGACAGCCCATCGTCTTCGAAGGGTCTGCTTCAGCTTATTTCAGAATTCACTGGGATGTGGCTCGAGCCCGTCTCCAATTGGGCACCTTACCCCCTTACGGAGATTCTGGATCGAGGGGGTTCTTCCTCGGGAGGCCTTCCCAGTGGCTGAGGCTATCATGGGCCCAGCCTTGGAGCTATGGCGGCGGCCTACTTCCTGCCCTGCGCCTTCGGCCAGGGTGGCTCGGAGGTACCCTGTCCCTGTCGGTTCTCTGCCCAGTTTCTCGGAGCACCCCTCGGCTGAAGGGGTAGTCACCGGCGACCTTTTCCAATGTCTTGGAAACACTGGGGATGTGGACAGACCCCCTGACAAGGAGTCCAGAAGGATGGACTACGTTGGCGTCAAGGTTTACGCTGCGTCCTCCCTAGGCCTCCATCAGGCCAGCTCGGTTGCACTGATGGCACATTTCTCCCATACCCTTTTGGGCTCCCTGGACGAGGTCCTCCCTCATCTCCCGGGTGACCTGTGGACCACGGTTTGGCAGGTGCGGGACCAGGGTAGGGCGGTGACGAAACAGCAGTTCCAGACGGCTCTGGATCTAGGCGACTCCTGTGCCAGATCGGTGGCGGCCGCAGTAGCCATGCGCCGCAGGGCATGGCTGAGGTTATCCTCCTTCTCTTTCGAAACCCAGCATGAGTTGGCGGACATCCCCTTCTTGGGGACTGACCTTTTTGGCCCCAGAGTGGAGGGATACATCCATTGGCCCGAGAAGTCCGATGCCACTCCGGACTCGGTCACTCTTGCCCGGAGGGTCAAGGGCAGCCATCAGCCTTTGCGTAAGCCCCTTTGCCCCTGAGCCCTGGGGCCCCACCGGCCCAGCTTAAGGGCCAGCAGGCATGCGCTGGGCGGCCTGTTGCCAGTCCAGCGTCTTCCTCCAAAAGGAAGCAGGGAGGCAGGAAACTGAGAGGCTCCTCGGCTCCTTCCCCCTCTAAGTCTGCTCAGTGACGGGCCAAGGGCACTGCCCCAGCCCGGCCATCCCAGCCCGGGTTTCCCATGGGGACGGCTCCGCACCTTGTTCTGGAGGTATTTGAGGGTGGATCCTGTCGCAGGTTGCGAGCGGTTTCCCCTTGTTGAGCTGTTGCCCCATGGGGATCTTGGGTCCACTGCCTCTGTGTCGGTCATACCGACATGCCTGGCTCTCTAGTTAGAGGTGATCAGGAAGGCTGCGGACCCCCCCCATTCAACCCTGGGTTCATGTCCAGGTATTCCTGGCCTCAAACGGACGGTGGCTCGCGCCCATTCTCCCGCACGCCTGGATGGTCTCTCTACTTCAGATATCCCATCCTCAGAACATGGCGTGTAGCTGTTTCCTGGGTCTCCACGATGTACCTACTCCTCGTTCCGTCCATTTCTTGGGAGGCTCCACCCCTTCTTGCCGGGGAGCTCCTTACGAGTTCCTAGCCAGGCCCTTCTTTGCTCAGCGGTCTCTGCGGCACTGAAGGGTCCGGATGTAACCCCACCCGGAAGGCAGACTGGTCTCCCATTTTCAGGAGCCAAGTGAGAACTCGTACCTTAGCGGTGAAGCTTCTTCGGGACTAAGCTCGACTCTTGAGTCCGAGCTTGGCTCCGGGCAGACAGGGCTGAGGTTCTTCCTCCTTTGCCGGTCGGGTTGGCCGGGAAATTATGTCCTGCCAGGACCTCCTGCTCCTCCTGGGCCTCAGGGCGTCCTTCCCTTAGTGGGAGGGGCCAGCCAGAAGTCACAGCGCTGTGTCCCTTGGACCAGTTCGTGACTAACAGCCCAGGAGTTAAGAGAACGCTCCCTTGGACCGTTCCAACTTCCGCAGGAGAACATCCTGTTCATTCGCCCTGAGTCGGCAGTTTTCTCCGACCGATGCTTCTCGGATGGGTGGGGTGCCCATCTTGGGGATTACAGAGTGCTTCGCCTCTGGTCCTCTCGCGAGTCCCGATGCCCTTCCTGCTTGCTGGAGAACAGATGGTCCGCTTAGCCTGCACCGCTCACTCCGCTTGTATGGGGTCTACAGGTCTAAGTCCAAGTAGGACAACACCAAGACCATGTGCTACCTACTCCGCCAGGTTTGGTCGATCCCCTTGTCTTGGTGCAAGGAGGTTCTCCGCATTGGGTTGTTGAGCAGTCGAGGGTTCCCAGCCATTTGATGGCAGGAGCCCCAATTCCCTGGTTGCTGCCCTAAGCCAGGCTTAGGCTGCGCCTCATGAGTGGTCTCCCCTGCCGGTGGTAGCACAGGATCTTCTCCCTCTTCCCTCCGGGGGGAATACGAGGCTGAGACTGTGTTTTTTTTGCCCTCCCCTCAGCAAGGTCTGCTGCAGGGGATGCCATCGGGGCCTCGGACCCCGGGCCCTCCGTGCCTCTCCCCCATTTCCCTTGACCTACGGGCAAGGCGAGGAGGGACTTGGCGCAGGTGATGCTGGTAGCCCCAGGCTGGATTGCCAGTTCTGGTATCCAGCTCTCCTCAGTCTCAGCCCCAGGCTCCCGAGGCGGCCTCCAGTCCGCCTGGTCCTGTCTTTCCTTTTCAGGGGAAGGTTATCCATCTGGACCTTCAATTCCTACACCTGTAGGCCGACCCCTGTGTGGCTAGGGGCCAGGCCTAGGGTCTTTTGGCAAGGTCCTCGACCTTGGAGGCGCCCTGCTAAGAAATCAGCCAAGATGCTCGTTCTCTGGGAGAAGTTCTCCCTTTTTGTTGGTGGGATAGGGCCATGCCCTCCTCCGTTCCTGGGCGAGCATTCCGGACCATCTGCGGTCCATCCTTAAACCAGGGCTTCGGCCGACGACCCCTAGGTGCTTTTCCGGGTCACCCCTGTCTTCCGGGCACGGGCCGGGAGGCAGTTGGTGGTGCGGAGAAGGTGGTCTGGCACTTCTAAGCCTCAATCACGCCTCCCCTTTTGGGGAGAGTATCCCCGTTTCTGTGGGATCCTTGCTGGTATGGGCTTAGCTCATGAGCAAGCCATCCGAACCTTTTGCACAGGTGCGAGTTTCCCCCACCTGTTGTGGAAGAACACCTTCTTGGGGCCACTCTGCCATCCAGAAGGCGGGGAGAGTTTCAGGCGCTCCTTTAACCTCCCTATCCGGTCTTCCACAGGGACTAGGTTGTCCTGCACCCCACCAAGTCCTTCCAGGCGGTGACGGAGTCTTCCCTTCAGGGGTATTGCCTCTGCCGGGGTTTATCCCCATTCACACCTCGGAGGCCGTATACAGGTTCCATAGGAACCGGTTTAACGCTCACCTATCTAGGGAGCATAAAGCTAAAGTTTGGGAGAGGTTCGCTAGCTGTTCATCATCTTCGCTGAAGCCGCATCTGGCAGATTTGCAGCCCAGTGGACGACAAGCGGGCGGGTCACCCCTGCATAGGTCTCCACTATAGGCGGGCGGGCATCGAGCCTCCCAGAGGGATAAGCGCTCTTTTTTACCCATCCTTCTGCTGCATCAGTGGCTGCTTTTGAGGATACTCCATCCGGGATATCCGCAGGGCTTCAGCCCGGAAGCAGGCTTTACCATTCCCCTTCCACATCGACCTTGGGTCGCGCCGGGGTGCTGGTTGGGGCCTCGGTTCTCCAGTCTTTCTACCTAAGTAGGGGTGTGCGCCTTGCCTCCCTCCTCCCAGAGAACTGCTAGGAGTCTGCCAATAAGTGTGGATGAACAACATATCCATGTCCCTAGAAATACAGGTTACTCACCTGTAACAGGAGTTCTAGGAATGGTTTATGTTGTTCATCCACACGACCCACCCAGCCTCCCTGGCTTCGACGCACAACCTGGCTTCCAGCGGGCTAGATCTGGCGTCATGGGGCGGAGCCGTGAGTTTTACCACCCAGGTGGGTGGGAGGAGCCAGCTTGAAGACCTTCCGGCAAGATTTAAAGTGGCAAGGGACCTGCCAATAAGTGTGGATGAACAACATATACCATTCCTAGAACTCCTGTTACAGGTGAGTAACCTGTATATCTTTAGCAGAGTCACAAGAATGTAATACAAAATTATGTTTTTGATGAATGTAGTACAAAGTTATGACTGGAACTGAAGTAGGGTACAATCTTGAGGATGGCTATGCAGGTGTTATGTAGTCACATTGACACATTGTAGAACACTAATGTACTGTATAGGCGATCACAATGGTTACAGTGGAGAAATAGCAGCAGAAGGTTGGAGAGTGGAGCACTGAAGCAAGGATAACAGCAGAGTCTGTAGGTTATGTGAGGCAGTTACAGTTTCCTGAGCCAGACAGGTAGTTATTCAGGGCAAGTTTGAAATGAGGGAGGGTAGCACAGGACAGTCTAGATGGGAGAAGGGCATTCCATGCCGAGGGGGCAGCATAAGCAAAGGATCTTCTGCCTGAGGAAAGATGTGCCTTTGGTATGGCTAGTAGTGGAAGAGAGGTAGAGCGAAGGGACCGCCTGGACTTTTTTCTTACTATAGTGTCAGATAGGCTATGTGGAGTGTAGAGATGCATGAGCTAGTATGTGAGGCATAATGAGGAGTACTGGATTAAATTGTAGCCAGCCCAGGGATGCAAGAACAGTGCAGTGATGTTGGCGGGGAGCTGCTCTGATGGCAAAACATCCAATCTTATGATAGAGCTATTTCAAAAGATTTATAAGAAAGGCCTTGAGAGATAAGAATAGAGGAGCACCATAGGAAAGTAGGGACAGGAGTGAGGCTGTGGCAGTTTTTAGGCAGGATATGTTAGAAAGCAGAGGATTAAGATGGTAGAGCAATCCAATCTTTTGGTGTAAGGTTTTGGCAATTTTGTTGACATGGGCCTCGAAGGAGAGGTTAGTGTCAAGCAGGCTGCCCAGGTACTTAAATGATTCTACTGATTCAAGGCGTTTCCCATTTCTGGAGCAGATGGTGAGCTGTGGGTTAAGAGCAGTATTATATGATGGGGATGGAAAAATATAGGTTTAGTTTTTTTGGTATTTAGAAGTAAGTTATTGTGAAAGAACCATGCTTCTAATTGGTTGAAGTCTGATTCCAGGTGCTGATTAAGCCATTGGGTATCGGCTGAGGATTGATATAAAATGGCGTCATCCACATAAAGCTGAATGGATGCCCTTCTGCAGAAGCCAGGCAACTCGTTGATGAATAAGAAAAGTAGAGGGCCCAAGATAGATCCCTGGGGAACTCCATAGGTAATTTGTCTAAAGTGGGCTTGACAGCCAGTTTGAGACTTTGGATGCTGCAGGATAGGTAGTTATGGAGCCATGAAGTGAATGAATGGTCTAGACCCAAGGATTCTAATTTATATATTAGCAGCAGATGGTTCACCAGGTCGAAGGCCTTGGTGAGATCGACGAACATTGCCCCAGTGGTCACGCCAAGATCAAATGCCTGGTGAATATCTGAGGTGACTTTGATGAGTGCAGAGAGGGTGCTAAGGTTTTTGCGAAAACCATGTTGGCATGGTGATAGGAGTTGACGGTGTTCAAGATAGTCCTGTAGTTGGTTGTATATAATTCGTTCTTGTACTTTTGCAAGGTGGCATAGATTTGTGATCAGCCTGTAGTTTTCAAAAGGGGTGGCTGACCCTCTTTGTGGATTGGGATTACAACTGCTGTCTTCCATTTAGCGGGTACTGTTCCTTTGAGAAAGGGTCTATTAATCAGGTTTTGAACCGGTACAGCACGTGCTGGTGCTCCCCACTTTAGGAACCTAGGTTCAAGTGAGTCATGGTTGGGTGAGCCACATTCCTTAAGATTTTGAAGTAGCTTGAGCACCTCTTTTCAGGTGGGTAGTTTGATGTGGAATTGTCCAGTCCCGTTCTTAGAGAGATTTGTCAATGAATAAGGTTGGGTATCGTGGATAGCGGTGAAATGGGATACATAGTTATTAAGGTATGTAAAGAAATTATTAAGGCCATCAGCTATTGACTGTGGGCCTGATAGTACTTTGTCCTTCATGGAAAGTCAGTCAGGGCAGCTGAGGTTTTGCCTTTGAGGAGCAAATTAATCTGGGACCAGAATTCTTTGGGGTTTACTGAGGTTATCCATTTGGATTGAACGGTAATAAGTCCTCATGGCATTAGTTTTTTTAGACTTACAGGTATTTCTGAGCTGTCTGTAAATTTGCCAGTCTGAGGGCACACCAGATTTCTTGTATGTATTCCAGGCTGCATCACATTTGGACATGTGATCCCTTATATCCTTTGACAGCCACGGCGCTTTTGCACCTTTGAATCTACGTTGAGTAAGTGGGGCATGAATGTTTATGATTGCAGTGACAGTGTCAATTAGATAATCCAGGGCTTGGTCCACAGTAGGCAGGGTATGTATGGGGTGCCAGCTTGCAGTGTTGAGAGAGTTGAGGAAGGAGCAAGGTCAAAGGAAGACAAATTATGAGTTTCCACGATTTGGGGTTGGGGAATTGTTCCTCCAGGTACAATAAACTGGTGAGTGGTCACTGATGCTGTCAGGTAGTACTCCCAAGGCAATTATTCTATATGCACAGTTGGACAAGATCCAGTCTATGAGGGAATGGTTTCCCATTCTATTATTCCTTCTGGTGGGCTCAACAATGTGTTGTTAGGTTTGCGTCAGCCAGGAAGAGAAGGCAGTGTTTTTGTTTTAAGCTAGCCAGTCAATGTTGAAGTCTCCGCACATTATTAGTTCATGGGAGGGGAAGACAGTGAGGGAGGTAATGACTTTGGGTAGGGCAGTAGTGGCAGACTTGGGGGGGGTAGGTAGGTAGTTAGGTGCATCCTGCTATTGGTTTTTTGGTATTGCCAAAGGTTAGGAAGACAAAGATAGATTCAGCTGGTGATGTTAAGGAAGTTGGGGGTGTAATTTCAGTAGCTGCAGGGTTGGACTTAATATATAAGAGAACTCCACCACCTCTTTTACCAACCCTGTCATACCTGAAGGTAGTGTAGTCAGGCAGGGCCACCTCGTGCAGGAGGATGGAGAGTTTTAACCATGTTTTGGAAATTCCAAGGACTGCTGGTTTGTAGGAAGTAACCCAGGCTTGAAGTTCTGCCATTTGGGGATGTAAGCTTTGGCAGTTCAAGTGTGTTATTTTGAGTCCCTTAGAATTAATCCGGTTAGTGGTTGACGTTGCAGGCGTGGGATAGGAGGTGCAAGGGGGTCCCTGATTGGTCTCCACATCATCAGCTAGTATAAGGCAGCAGAGTAAGTGGAGTAGTGTACACCGGAGGTGGGGGGGAGTGGGGGAGATTCTTGATTTTTCTGATTTTGAGACGTAGACACATGTAGGTTGCCATCCTGCATTTTTAAGAAGCTCAACAGCAGAGAGACTCCCGTGTTAACATATCTGAGCTGAATGATCTCCCATAGACTGCCTGCTGACATCTGGCTAATGCTAAAGAGTGCCTCATACCTGTTAAAATTAACTTCTTGCTGAGTGCAGTGTGTGATCCTGTGAGAGACACTGCATGGACTGTAATAGACTGCTACACACACACACACTATCTGCTGCATTTACTCATTTGATTATCTACTGCTGATCTCTGCATTAAGCTGCCCTTGCCATTTCTAAGATCACCTGTGGTCATTGAGGGAGGGGGCTTGGTGATGAGCCAGTAGTAATGCGGCACTAGTGTGTGGAGGCGGGGCATAGTAACTTTAAAATATCGCACTGCAGCCTAGTGCGAGCGTGTGGCATGAGTGGCTGTGCCACTTGATAGAGATTTTCTGACACATGGAAGATCTGTATTGCGATTCTTAAAAATATTTTTAATGTTTTGCAATATCCTGAGGGTCTGGGGCACCCCCTCTTACAAGGCAAAAAGAGGTATAATCAGCCGCTTTGTAAATTTATTTTTATGTAAATCAGCAGAGCAAAACGGCTTGTGTGGAGTACCTGGGGCTCCCGAGGGTATGTGTTTTTCTAATACTATTGAATAAATTTTTAAAAGTTTGGGATAAGGGAATCTATATCCTTTTAGAGATAATGTTATATTGTTTTTATACTGAGCTGGGAAATAGTTAAGATTTTATTTATTTTATTTTTATTTAGCTTTTGTTGACCGGGTAAGTGCACTAGACAATTTCTGACTATTTTCAGGCACGACCCGGGGGAGGGGGGATACAGATGAATGCCAACTGACCTTGAACCAGATTAAGCTGTTGGTGGTATTTTTAGTGAATGAGGGAAATTTGGCCAGGACACCGGGGAAATTCCCCTACTCTTTTCGAGAAGTGCCATGGGATCTTTAACATCTACCTGAACTACCACCAATCCAGGCAGATGGGACCTCGGTTTAACGTCTCATCCGAAAGACAAGACAAAGACAAGATTATTTATACTATAATAGGGAAGTATTTAAAACTGTAATTTAAACACATTAGGTGCTTTGCTTATTGCTTGAGATCGCACCCCCCACCACCACCTTTGGTTAATACAGACCATACAAATATATTATTTAATATATTATTGTTTAAATCAAGATTTTTTTTGGTCTTATTAAAATGATTTTTCTTACTTTGTTGATGGGACTGATAGTCATTTCAGCCTTAGACAGACAGGAACCAGGAACCCAGGCCAAATTTGAGCCGGGCTTATGTATCTTTTTTGGCTGTACTGACTATGGACTCAAAGACAAAGTTCCAGTAGAGGAAACCAAGCAGAAGAAATAAATTCCAAAGTTATTATTGCAACAAACTTTATACAATCCATGAAATAGCTCAGAGTTGCTCTAGTATAAAGTTTAGTAGTGTACATTTTAGTAGGGGACTGATCATTTTTCTAATCATCCTATCAGTGAGTGGAGATATTGAAATGAACCCAGGACCTACACAACAGATAGGCACTGTCAAAATAGCTCATGACAATGCTAGACGCGTACTGGGAAAACACATTTTTTTGGATCATTGAATAAATGAAAATTAATTTGATATTGTTGGACTCACAGAAACCTGGCTCACAAATAAATACCCTGATTCAGAATTTACTATTAAAAATTATGACTTAATTAGATATGACAGATCATGCAGAGGGGGAGGGGTAGCCCTATATATTAAAAATGATTTGGGGCAAACAGACATTCTCTTTTCTGGCAATATTGAAGGGGTAGAATTGATCCTAGTTTATGTCATTATGTTAAAAACGTGTATTGGGGTAATTTACGCTTCATCCTAAAGTAAAAGTCTCGGTTTCTGAGAAATTGTCTCTAAAATTAAATATTTTAATTGGACAGAAAGAAGCAAGCATGATTGGTGATTTTAATGCAGCGTGAGGAGCTGCTAGAGGTCTTAAATTACAAACTGAATTCCAATTATTAGGACTTACTCAAATAGTAAGTACCCCAACACGTAAAAGCTCACATTCAAGTCATGGAAATGTCCTGGATTTAATGTTTAAGACTGAGGAAATTAAAATATTGGACCATAAAGTAGGGCCACCAAATTTGGGGGTTCACTGTTATTTAGAGTGTAATTTGGAGTATAAATGTGAAATTGTAAATCCATCAAAACATAAATATGTAAGAGATTTTAAGAACTTCAATAAAGTCTCTTTTCAGCAACAACTAGGGCAATCCAGCTGGGTATGTGTAAACTTGATACCGGATATGAATCTACTATAGCAATTAGAGAGTTTACTAAAACATTTGTGGAGATTTGTGATAAAAATGCCCCCTTCAGAAAGTTGAAAGAGTGAGGCCTACACCATCCATTGGTTGACAAAAAAATTAAAAAGCAAATAAGATGGAACGTTAGGGTCTGGAAAAAGGCAAACCGATCCTTAAAAGTAGAAGACTGGGATCTGTTTACGAAAATAAGGAATAAATGCAAAATTATGATAAAAAAGGCCAGGAAAAGGTACTATCAAAACAAAATAAATCAGAAAGAAAACCGTGCTCAATATTGGAAGCTTATAAAACATTTACAAGGAAATACAAAAAAAGAATCGCAAATATTTCCCTACAAGATGAGAAGGGAATGGAAATGCCAACTTATCAGTTATCTAACAGTTTGAATCATTATTTTTGTCACCTCCCAGATATAAAAATAGATGAAGCAGCAGATGACACCAGTATTATTCAGCAACGCATACATAAAGAATTAAACTCTGAAAGTAAGTTACCTCAGTTTTACTTTCAAGCTATTAAACCAAAGGAAATGCAATATAAAACTAATAATCTAAATTCACAGAAGGCAACAGGGCCAGATCAAGTCGAAATAACATTCTTAAAATAATCAACTGAACAAATAACCCCAATTTAACCAGTCTATTTAATGCAAGTTTACAACAAAATATCTTTCCGGAACTTTGAAAAATGCAAAGGTCATCCCAGTCGTTGGGGAGACAACTTAACAAATTATCACCCAATAGCCCTATTGTCTACCATCTCAAAGGTTTTTGAAAAACTGGTTTGTGCCCAAATATATGAATATCTTGAAAAATGTAAATTGCTAACTGATTGCCAGGAGGGTTTTAGGGCGGGGAGGTCGAAACACACTGCCCTGGCAGACTTCATCGACACAGTGGCAAATGGGCTAGAGGTGAGGTAGTCTGTCAGCGCAGTGTTCGACGACCTCTCAGAGGCCTTTGATTTGGTTAATTATAGCATCTTGGTACATCGGCTGGCAATTGTTGGCATGTCTGAACGGTGCAGACATGGATGCTAACATATTTAACTGAACGTACGCAGCAGGTTTGCATTGATGGAATTTTATCAGATAGGGAGGAGAATTATAGGGGTGTGCCCCCGGGCTGGATCCTGGGCCCCCTTTTATTTCTTATATATATATATATAAATCCACTCCCACAATTAATAGAAAGAAGTAAGATTTATCTTTACGCTGATGACATGGCCTTAATAGGAAGTGCTAAAGATAATGATAGTTTGCAGAGAGCTCTCCAGTCTGACTTTGATATCCTGCAGCATTGGCTCTTAAACTTCAAAATGGTTCTAAGACAGAAAAAAGCTCAGGTAATATTATTTGACCCCAGACATAAAACCAAGGCACAAAACATTAATTTGGTTATATGTACTTTGGATAAACAAAAATTAGAAGAGGTAACATCTTATAAGTACCTTGGGGTGCTCATGGATAACAAACTCATCTTTAAAGAGCATGTGACCAGTGCTGTGGGAAAAGTAAATGTCAGACTGGGTGTACTCAGAAGAAAAATATCAATACTGCCTAAAGAAACCAGGAAAATGGCAGCTCAACAGCTACTCTTACCAGTATTAGAAAACGGCAGCATAACTTATCAACATGCCATTAAGACTTTATAAAGTAAAATTAGACAAAACTTATTACAAAACGGCCAGCTTTGTCCTAAAATGCCATTACACTACTCATCATTTGTAGTCTTTTGCAACAGCTAAACTAGGATTCTCTCTAAATCCAGAGAAAAAAGCGGATAGGGCTAAAAGCGTACACAGAATATGGAAGCACTGATTTAACTAAAGTTAATAAAACATAAATTTCCAAAATTAAAATCTAAGAGATCTAAGACACAGATGTCTGACCATCCATTTGAGAACAGCGTATACAGTAAGATGCAAAAAAAGATTTTATCTAACAAAAATTTGGAATGAGTTAGCTCCTGAAATCTGAAATGCAAAAAATACAGGTTATTTTAAACACAGCTTAGATACGATCTGGAAAGATGAATGTTCCTGTTTTAATACAGGAACATAGCAATCTTTTTTGGTTATGCATTGGCCCTCCCCTAAAGCCCTGTCTACTGTAAGTTCTGTCTGTAAACAATTGAGCTGTTATGGTGGGTGGGCTGGGAGCCAGGGCTGGGGATTAGTAATTGAGCATATCATGTTCAATATTTGTTTACATAGTATGTCAGTCCTAAATCAAAATTTTGTTCAATGTGAATATGATTTGTTGGTGGGGGGGGCGCATAATAACCTATCGACCTTGTGCTCCTATTGTATGTCTGTTTCTAATTCAAATGTCACAGTCCTAAAAGTTCATTCCTGATAAAAAATAAAGTTTGTTTTATTAATCTAGCTATATAGCCAGGACCCAAGGTTAATGGCATCCTTTTTTGCTAGGCAGGGAAGTAGAAGGCGTTCAAGAGGGGACTCGCATTGTATTTTTTGAGGTCGTATGTGGAAACACTACAGTTCTGCTGCTTCTGTGTACAGGAGGAGATGAGAAGGTTGCATGACACGAAGATGAAAATATGTGCTGTGGCCATTGCATATCTTAGGTGCCACGTTGTTCAGGAGAGGTGACAGGCCATAAATAATTTGATGTTCTTAAGTTATTACTGGGCAATGGGCTGGGCACAGGGGTAAGGTGTGACAATTAGTATTAGTTCTCACTCTAGGTGAAGGGGTAAAGTTCGTAGGGTGGGGTGATGGAGAAAGTGGGCTAGTTAAAAAAGGATGTGATACTCTTTAGACCTCAGGTGGTGAACACTTGACAGTTATAGCTGGGCTGGGATGATATGGATAGCCATAGTGGCCCTCTAGTGGTCATTTGGTATAAGGAGCCAATGATAAAATGGGTAGATAGAAATTTTCACTGCTGTCCAATCAGCGCATAGTACAGTGCCTATATAAGTAAGAGATCAGATGGGGTGGCGTCCAATTAGCACATAGTACAGTGCCTATATAAGTAAGAGATCAAATAGGGCGGGAGGAGAGATGCCGCGAAACAGCGGCAGGGAATATAACTACAGATGAGACTGTCTAAAAAATTGCTGCACCCCTATCTGTGGGACACTTTAGCTGCTTTAGCTGCAAGTACACTTAAACGTAGGCTAAAACTTTCAAGTTTGGTGCTGGTCAAGTTACAACTTTTAAAGCTAAGTTCAAATCAAAATTAAATGCTGCACTTTAGAAACCTAGTTCAACTTAGAATTAAATGCTGCACTTTTACACTTTAAAGCTGTATATTTAAATCTTGGTTCAAAAATGATAACTTAAATGCTATTCTTTTAACACTTGATTCAAATGTAAAGTAAATGCTGGTTAGGTTAAGTGGTTTAGGACTTTTGGCTGGAACAGGCTGAAAATTTAGCGAGCGATGTGCGTCTGTTTGAAAATGGACCAACTCAGCAAGCCGTTCAGCTGCAGATTGGAGTGGAGTGTTGTACCTTGTTTGATACAGGCTGAACCCTTGGGGGGGGGTCCCGATGGTCTGGCGGTGTCTTCCTGAGGGAGGAGTGGGCTTGTTTGATGCAGGCTCAGCACTGGGGTGTCCTGACGGTCTGGCGATGTCTTCCCAAAGGAGGAGGCCACCATAAGGACAAGAAGTCATCAGGGGAGCAGCACCATAAGGAGAAGCACAAGGACAAGCCCTCTGTGGACTCCCGGTCCCTGCACAAGTTGGGCTCCAGCTCCGGGTCCTCCTCCCACGGGAGGACAGACTTGACTACCCAGGCCACCCTCACCTCCTCAGGGCTACTAAGTCCTCAGCCCTTCAGCCCCTGAAGCTAAGGCCCTCTTCACAGACTTTGGTCCCATGGCCAGGTGGCTCAGCCAGTGGGTCCTTACCCGTCATCCATCTGGCCACGGCGTCCTCCAAGTCAGCCACAGTCTCCAGTGCTGACTCACTGGACTGATGCCAGGGGCATAAGCTCGTCTCCACTGGGAAAAGACTCCTCTGCCCTCCTCGGGCTTAGTTCCCCTCGACAGGCCTTGCCTAAGCCGATGCCAGCCATGACCCTGGACCAGCACCAGCACATGCCTGTCCCTTCGCCGCCAGCATCCCTGATGCCCATTCCAGTGAACTCTTAGCCAACGTCGCCAGACCCTCATGCGTCACCGGGACAGTGGCCATATAGAGCCTCTGCCAAAGCCGGAGGGATTGTAGTCTGACACCAGACAATGGCACTCTGAAGCAACCGATGCTGCTACCCCTACTCCACATGAGCCAGTGCCACCTCAGGGCCTGATGCCCGGCTTTTTGAGCCCTCCGATGCCAGGTGTTCCCCCTGAGCCTAGAATCCCACTATCGGACATCAAAGAGCTCTTTTCATTCTAGTGGAACAAGTAAGGGCAATCTTCTTCTGCAGAAGCCTTCCTTGCCCCCCATTAAGGAGCCTACTCCGGAGGCCCCTTCAAAACAGCCTTCTCCTAAACCCAGGGAGCCTACTCCCCAGCCTAGGGAACTGACCCCACAGCCGGAGGGCTCGGACAGGGGTCGTTTGGGCTGTAGAGGTAGGAGACATCATTCCTCCTCCAGATCTTAAAATAGACACAGACACCATTCTAGAGGACGTCGGTCCCAGCATTCCTCCTCTAGGTCTCCTTCATTGGAGGATTCTAGCTGCAGCTCTTCCTCTTCTTCCAGGTCTTCCATTTTGGGAGGTGCCCCCTTCACCTCCGGATAATGACATCCCCAGATCCCCGCCTGATGACTTATCTTTCATAGACGTTATGTGGCATATCCAGGCAAATATAGGATGGGATACAGAAGACCTGGATCCTGAAAGACATCGTTTGGCAAAATACCTTTGTCAGAAGGATTCTAAGCCCATAGTGGTACCACCCTTGGTTGATACCTTTCAGGACATCACCAGGATTGCCTAGAAGCACCCTTATTCTTCTTTGGCGGGCCTCAAGAAATCAGACCATCTCTACGGAGCCCCCAGAGAAGAATCCTTTTTGGGAGAACACCCCGTGGTGGATTCCTTGGAGATCACAGCTGCCCACGACAGGTCCAAAAGGCCCAGGCACCTGAGCACCCCAGCCTCCCAACCGGGAGTCAAAACATTTGGACCAACTCGGCAAGAAGGTATACTCCTCTGCCACTTGCACCATTTGCTCCCTGAATTTCCTAACGCATATGGTCCAATGTCAGAACGCCCTGTGGGAACAGGGCATGGAACTGGCTCAGGCCTTACCAGATGTTCCCCAGAAGGCAGAGCTGCCCAATCTCTTAAAGTCTGTGTAACCCCACTGCAAATGGGGGTTCCCAAAAGACTTCCAGGAGCTTGCTTGAATGCTCCAAGCCTGAATGGTGTTTGGCGTTTAAGCCATTTATCAGTGAGTGTTTTTAGAGCCTCTGGTACTGTCTCTTTAAGAGCTGTCTGCTTGCAGACATAATTAGTTTGTATGGGGGACTGTGTGCTTCTCTGTTTGAGTACCACTCGAGCTGCTGCCAATTCACTCCATTTTGCAGTCACTAGAGTGCAAAGGAACCTATCTGAAAGATGTAACTGTTTGCCAGAAATCATTTAGAGTAATAATGAAATTACAGTTTGTCTAACCTGCTTTCTTTGCAGTCAGAACTGTGTCTGCCTAGTTCCCCATTCTGGTTTTGAACTGCTGAACTGGACCAATCAGTGTGGGGTAAGCTAGCTCTAAAATGGTGCCTTGACGAATCAGAACTTGACTCATAATCTGAGCCAGCCACAAGAGGATTGTATGGGCAGTGACTCTGGGAGATGTAGTTTAGACTTCGGCGCCTTTTTGGACCAACAGGAGCAGTCTATTGTGAGTGACAGCCAATCCAGTCAAGAACTGGGAGGAACTCAAAGGAAGTGCCCGGTTTTGTCTGTTGGAGTTTCAGTTTTAGCTCTGGCAGTGAAGGGGAAAGGAACCCTGTGCTCCTTCAGTGCAGTTTTAGTCGGGAAACGTGTGTAAGGCCCAGAGTTCCGGTCTGCAGCTTGTGTAACTGCTTGTTAGGACTGAATCCGTCCTGTGAAGAGAATCAAAGGATATCTGAAGAGTGGAAACCAGGCTCACCCTGTAGAAGACTGGAGAAATTGCTGAATTGCACTCGGTCTGTCAGGAACTGAATCTGCTGTGTGTTCTCCCGGGTATTGTGCAGTAATTGCGATCGGGATAGATAAGCAGCCTGCCTGGTATAGTACTTTCTTTTGCCATATAAATGTGTGAGGAGACTGTGGAGCTCAAGAGTAGCCCTGCTGACATTGAAGGACCCTATCTTGTTTGGAGGTCGTGAGTACTAATTCAGGGTTGCTCCCTGTTGAATTGCCACAATAAATCCAAATGGAATCACTGTACTGCTGACTGTTTAAACTAATTTTTCTTTTCTCTGTGGGAAAGGGCCCTACCAGCTGCCACGGTTTGGACTAGCCACTAGGGCTTGGTACCCAGGGACAGTAACTGGTAGGGATAGGCCTGTGCACAGAGCCATAGGTAGATGAGTAAAGTGATAAGCTAATTAACCTGATTTCCCCCTGTCCTTGTTATATTCCCCCTAAATAAATCAGAGCTGCTTGTTTCAGCAAAGTTATACTGCCTAAGGTATTTGTCTATGTTAAAGTATTGTACTGTGATTGTTGCACTGTATCTTATTTTACAGGAGGTCCCAGTGCCTGAACCAGCCCTGGGGGTAAGTGTATACTGTGAAGGTAATTCTGATATATGTGTGGGCCACTAGTGGGAAGAAAGGGTTGCAGTGTCCCAGAGGGCTGTGACCAAGTAAGTTTAACTATTGCAACCCTGACCTCTGGGTGGAGGCACCCGCCATTGGATCCAGGCCCTCAACCTGTTAGTGGCAAATCAGGCAGGGTAGTAGCCCCTGGGATAGCGCCATCTAGGGGTTACATCTTGAGCTCACCGCTGGGATTGTGTGTCCTCTAGTGGCCATATTCTGAACCACTGTTAAAAAAAAATGGGTACCCGACAGAAGTGGCTGTGCACCGCTGGTGGAGTGGTGTACTGGGAGGAGATTGACCCCAAAATGCTATGCTTATCCTGGACATCCCCTGGGTATCAATACGGACACTGTACAGGAGTACTTTCCAAGGTGGAAGGTTTACAAAACCCTGTGGTGGTGGGTCGGCATGCTAATCTGCTCACCCACACTTTCCTGGCCCTAGTAGAGTTTAAGGATCCCATAGATAGCTCCAAAGTGCCACAGACCATTACCCCAGAGGAGCCCTCACTGCCTGGAGAGTGATAACTAAGTACAGTAAAGACCGGGGAATGAGCCCCACCACTGTCTGAAACTTTTGAGGAGAAATTTGCTAAATGGTTGCTGGGGGAAGGGAAAACTGTGGAGGACTTGAAGAAACTATTCTTGCCACCTGGGGTGTTCCTCCTCCAACACCTTCTCCCACTCCAGTGCCCGTAATGGTGGCTGAACCAATGCAGACTCCATTTCTGCACCTGCCATTAGTCACGACTCACCTAGGTTGAGGATCTTCTCTGGCACTCCTCCCCACCCCCAAGGGAGGATGGCTGGGAGACCTGGATAGACTATGTTGCCCCTCAAGTGCTAGAATGGCAATGCTCGGAAGCTGAAAGCCAAAGAGGGTTAGTGAGAGCCTCCGAGGTCCTGCCCTGGCTACCATCCATGCTAAACGGGCCAGTAACCCTGAAGCGACTGCACAGGCCTATCTTGAGGCCTTGGAGAATGTGTATGGGAGCCCAGATTCTGATGAGGACCTATGGTGGAGAGTAAGAAATGCACAACAGTACCAAGGGAGTTGTTGTCTGTGTATGTATCTCGGCTGGAAAATTGTTGCAAGAATGCCTCAGAAAGGGTAGTTTGCCAGCGATTGAACTGGACCGAACCAGACTGGACAGAATCCTTAAGTCTGCCCCCTTCTCAGAACTGCTGTTGCTTCAGTTACGCCTGGCAAATCGACTGGAATCCCCACCCTCCTATGATGAGTTAATGAGAGAAATTCGAGGAGTTGAGAAAAGGCGACCTCGGGAGGGACCTGCTCCAACAGCTGTGGCTAAGACCCGAGTGACTGAGGGTGACCCATCAACGTCTTTCGGATGAGACGTTAAACCGAGGTCCCATCTGCCTGGATTGGTGGTAGTTCAGGTGGATGTTAAAGATCCCATGGCACTTATCAAAAAGAGTAGGGGAATTTCCCCGGTGCCCTGGCCAAATTTCCCTCATTCACTAAATACCACCAACAGCTTAATCTGGTTCAAGGTCAGTTGGCATTCATCTGTATCCCCCTTCCCCGGGTTGTGCCTGAAAATAGGCAGGATTTGTCTAGTGCACTTACCCGGTCAACAAAAAAAACAAGCAGTGAAGTTCAGGGCAGAGGTTGACAGTCAATGAGTGCTCTGACAAGGAAAAGATATGTCACAATGGGGCTAACTGTTGAGAGAGATCCGGAATTCAAAACAGTCCCTTTATGAAGGCCACGCCTCCAAGTATGGGCCCTGACCTATATCCGACTGCATCTGCTATGGGGTGGGGGTACCCACCCATGTATCTCCTGCTGATAACAGCTCCAAACTCAATTCCTTGACCATGGAAGTGGAGAAACTGACGAGATGTCTCCAAATGCTTATCACGCCGCAGACAGAGGTGGCACCAAGGTTTCCAGTTAGTAGTACCCCCGCCCTGGCTCCCAGTGTGGCGCCTCGGCCAGCTCAAACTCCAGAAAGTATGTTTTGCTATAATTGTGGGAAGGATGGGCACATGAAGAGGGAATGCCGGTCCCCAAAAGACACTGACAGAGTTGCATATAGGCTACAAGGAGAGCTTCGGAGAACAAATCAGTGGTTAAGAGGTGCACAAAATGATCCCAGTGAGGGCACCAAAAATGCTAACTCACGTCCTTTTGTGGCAAGGTCAGTTGCCCAGGCCCCCACTACTGCCTCTCCAGACTGGTCCAGAATAGTGGGTCCCTCCATGGAGACCACTGTAAAGGTGAATGGAGTGTCTACAAGAGCTGTATTAGACAGTGGCTCCTAAGGACAATTATGTTCCAGGATTGGTATCAGAAGCATTTGTCAGATGTACCCTTACAACCATTAGAAGGACTGCATGTATGGGGTTAAGTGAGAAGGCCTACCCCTATTCCGGGTATATCCGAATTTGGCTGTCTTTCCCACCTCCGTGGCTGGAGTGGCCGAACAAGTAGAGACCCTAGCCTTAGTGTGTCCCCCACTGGACTGTATGATGGTGTCCCTTTGTTGATTGGAACAAATGCTCATATGTTTGGAAGGCTGGCACAGTTGTGTTATGAAAACAGGGGTCAAAGACTAGTAGAGCTTTAAGAGTTCCGCTTTAAATAAGAAGGCCTATGAGGCACAGAGAGATGCTGAAATAGAACCAGAGGAACCGGTCGGAATTGTATGGAAGAAGGATCCTGAGTCTCTGATCCTGGTGCCAAATGCCCAGTGTACCTTACAGGGAGAGGTCCGTATCAGAAAGGATGTTAAGAATAAAATATTAATGTTGGATGCACCAGGCGATGGAAAATTGCCAGAGGGACTGCTGGTCAAGCCTAGTATTTTGCCCGCTAGAGCCCATGCTTATGCCAGAAGGGTAATGGTCCAAGTTCATAATGTGTCTGAAAGAGACATTCGAGTACATAGAGGTTGCATCCTGGCTAATGTGCATTGTGCAGACACTGCAGTACTACCCAGCAGCAAGAGTTCGAGGAAGAATGACAGAGTAACGCCTGACTTGTTTGATTTCGGCGACTCCCCGTTGCCAGCTGAATGGAAAGTGAGGATCAGTGAGAAGCTTGCCCAGAGAGACCAGGTGTTTTCTTTAAAGGAATGGGACGAGATGCGTCAAGAGCTGAGCACAATATCCGCTGCATGACGAAAGACCATTTCGTGAGAGGTCTCGACGCCTGGCACCTGCTGACATAGATGATGTGAGACGGCATCTGCAAGAGATGTTAGCTGGTGTAATACAAGAATCCAGAAGCCCTTATGCTTCCCCCATTGTGGTAGTGAGGAAAAGAATGGGACAGTAAGGATGTGTGTGATTATCGACCTTAAACCGGGCGGACTATCCCTGATCAGTACACAATGCCCGCATTCAGGATGCTTTGGACTGCCTAAACGGGAGCAAGTGGTTCTCTGTGTTGGATCTCCGCAGTGGGTACTACCAGATCCCGATGCCCCAGAGGACCGTGAGAAGACAGCCTTTATCTGTCCGGCTGGTTCTGTGAGATCATGAGGATGCCTCAAGGATTTCAGGTGCCCCAGCCACTTTTCAACGATTGATGGAGCGTGCAGTGGGGGACATGAACTTACTAGAGTGCCTGGTATACCTAGATGATGTTATTGTGTTTGGCAGCTCACTGGAGGAACATGAGAGCAGATTATTTAAGGTATTGGACCGACTGGAGGACTTTGGCCTTAAACTGTCCATTGATAAGTGTCAATTCTTTCAAACATCAGTAAAGTATGTGGGACACATAGTATCCACCGAGGGAATAGAGACCGACCCAAGTAAAGTTGAGGCCTTGACCACCTGGCCACAGCCCAAAAATCTAAAAGAACTGCAAAGATTCCTGGGATTCTGTGGTTTATCGGCTTCATCAAGGACTATTCAAGAGTGATCCGCCTTTACTTAACCTTACTCAAGGGTATCCCCCAACCCACAAAAATACCAAAAGTCAGCGTCCCTCAAGACTGAAAGAGTGTATTTTCATCCGATGAAGTATTTGGGGCCCGCTGGACTCTGATTGTGAGACTGCTTTTCATGAGATCATATCAACTTACCCATGCTCCAGTGCTGGCCTATGCCGATCCAAGAAAACCTTACGTCCTGCACACTGATGCTAGCTTGCAAGGGTTGGGGCTGTGTTGTACCAAGAGCACGAGAATGGCCTGAGACCAGTGGCCTTTGCCAGTAGAAGCCTGACCCCATCCGAAAAGAACTATCCTGTACATAAGTTAGAGTTCCTAGCTTTGAAGTGGACTATTGTTGACCAATTCCATGAGTACTTGTATGGGGCTAAAATACTAGTAAAACTGACAATAATCCTTTGACCTATGTGCAGACCTCAGCTAAGTTGGATGCCACTGGCCATAGGTGGCTTTCTGCATTATCTACATATGACTATGCTCTCGTCGAGCAGGTCTGAACCACATAGATGCTGATGCTCTCTCCGGAGGCCTGTTCCCCAGAATGATTGGGTCCGATGCAGAACCTGACATTCGGCACTCTGCCAGAAGTTTGACAGGGAGGAAGAAATGTCCACGGACGCAGTGGACTGCATGGTGGATTGCTTGGGACCCTCTGAGAATTGCATACCCTGCTTATTGCCACTTTTCTGCAATAGACATTGGTGCACTGCCTCAGCTGGACAATGACAGTATTCGCGGGCTCAACTCGCGATCCCATGATCAAAGCAGCTTTAGAAGCCTCTATTCAGGAAAAGATGTGTCCAAATTACGCCCACGGATTTGAGAACTGCACTATTATACAAAGAAGGTCCTAAGTTGAAACTGATCAATAAACTGTTATACAGAGAAACAGTAGACAGAGGGGACAAGTAGACAAACAACAACTAGTGCTGCCCACTGCCTTCGAGACTCAGTACTGATGTCCTTGCACAACCACATGGGGCACCTTGGTATAGACAGAACACTTGACTTGGTGAGATCCAGATTCTATTGGCCTAAGATGGGGGCTGATGTGGAGCAACACATTCGAACTTGTAGTCGCTGCTTACAGAGGAAAGCTTTGCCCCAGAGGGCTGCCCCCTTGTTAACATAACCACCAGTGCACCCATGGAGCTGGTCTGTATTGATTTTCTGAGTTTGGAGTCAGATCAAAGAAATATCAGTAATGTGCTGGTGGTCACTGACCATTTCACGAGATATGCCCAAGCTTTCCCACCAAAGACCAGAAAGCATCCACTGTAGCCAAAGTACTTGTAGAAAACTTTTGTTCACTATGGGGCTCCACAAAGAATCCATTCTGATCAAGGAGAGACTTTGAGAGTCGTCTGATCAAAGAGATGCTTTCTCTGTGGAAGTGCGAAGTCCAGAACCACTCCTTACCACCCCAGGGGACCCACAGCCTGAACGTTTCAACCGCACTTTGCTAGATATGCTAGGCACCCTGCACCCAAAGGGCAAGCCTAGATGGAGCCAACAAATTAGCACCCTGGTACATGCTTATAACTGCACCAAAAGTGATGCCACTGTCTCTCCCCTACCGGCTGATGTTTGGAAGAGAAGCTCACTCACCGTAGATGTGTGTTTTGGGGTCTCTCCTGATGGGGTTCAAGCTGACAACTATTTACAGTATGTGCAAAAGTTAAAGGCCCAGCTAACTCATGCGTACCAACTGGCTCAAACCATGGCTGCCAAAAGAAATCTGGCCAACAAAGAAAGGTATGATAAAAAGGTGAAAGCACAGGAACTCCAGGAGGGAGATCGGGTATTGCTAAGAAATCTGGGACTGCATGGCAAACACAAGATTGCTGACAGATGGCACCATCTCCCTCACATTGTAGTGGGCAAACTAGATGATCTGCCAGTGTACAAAGTAAGGCCTGAGAATAATTCAAAAGATGTAAAAACAATGCATAGAAATCATTTACTGCCCATTGGACAAATCTTGATTGAGTCAGAGCCCCCAGAAGATGCCCCCTCTGGACCAGTGACTAGAGCTGCTGCTAAGAAAAGATCAAGAAAGTCTGCACCTACAGAAGCAAAGTTAAAGTGTTCCCCTCCACAAGTCCCAGTTGAGCATGACTGTCAGTCCATATCGGAAGAAAGTGAGAGTGACTTTGAATACTATCCTTCTTACTAACTGAGTCAATTGTTTCAGGGCAATCCCTAGTCAATACTGGAGATGAAGCTGGGCCTTCTGGACTGTCCAAGCCCCCAGCTTCGTCCCTGGAGCCAATGCTCCCAGAAAGTGAAGTGCAAAGCATCAGATCAGATGAATGGAATCATTGTGCATGGTTGAACTGTTTGAGCTTTCAGGGAGGAAATGATGGATTGGGTCAGACTGGTACACCAGAACAAGAAGAGTATTTTGAGTGCCCTGACAGTCCACTGGCCAGTGTCCGAAAAGCTTCCATGCGAGCCAAATGTTGTGGACTCAGAAACTGTAACTCCTGGAGCTGAAAGTGCCCCAAGTTCTAGCCTCTCTACCCCATGGAAACTCCCTGACAAGTGAGGACAATGCTGAAAATGAGGCTCAGAGTGCAGAGACTGTAACAGTTCCCCTAGAAAGACTGGTCGAGCTGTAAAGCCTGTGGTGCACCTCAGTTATGATTCCCTGGGCCGGCCAGTGGATTTGCCTCTCAATGTTGTCCATAAAGGGTGTATGTGTCCCGAGCTCATTGCCCAAACTGGCGTCAATGCTAACTCAAGTTACTTGTGTTGCCCTCTAAGTATGGTGCCTTCCCGTCCAGCCCCAAGGTAACTGATAGGAAGGACCCCTCTCTTCAGGTTTCATGTACAAGAGGTATACTTGAGTTATGGTACAATTGTATGTAATACTGTGTAAAGAGTGACGTGCTGCAATGTTTCAGAAATGTGTTCTTGGTAAAATGATATATTGACTGATGATCACATGTGTGAGCCTAATGCAAATGTATATGGTTGCAGTTAAACTTATGGGTACTTGCTTGACGCGACGCCAAGCTTTCCAGCTACAGAAGGGTGTAACCCCACTGCAAATGGGGGTTCCAAAAGACTTCCAGGAGCTTGCTTGAATGCTCCAAGCCTGAATGGTGTTTGGCATTTAAGCCATTTATCAGTGAGTGTTTTAGAGCCTCTGGTACTGTCTCTTTAAGAGCTGTCTGCTTGCAGACATAATTAGTTTGTATGGGGACTGTGTGCTTCTCTGTTTGAGTACCACTCGAGCTGCTGCCAATTCACTCCATTTTTGCAGTCACTAGGAGTGCAAAGGGAACCTATCTGAAAGATGTAACTGTTTGCCAGAAATCATTTAGAGTAATAATGAAATTACAGTTTGTCTAACCTGCTTTCTTTGCAGTCAGAACTGTGTCTGCCTAGTTCCCCATTCTGGTTTTGAACTGCTGAACTGGATAGGGTTGCCACCTTTGGATGGGGCAAAAACCGGATCATAAGCTCCGCCCCTAGCCCCACCCCTTTTCATCACTCATCATGCATTGTTCCTTCTAGAACGCCATTTGCTATATCAATAAAAGACAACACTTAAAGCAGCAGTTCAACAAACATGTTAAGATACTGTACTGTACCTGTTAAAGTTACTTTCCTAGGTTCTTCCTAGTCATCCATTTACTTACGTATGTATTTATTGACATTGGTTTACCAAATAAACATACAGAGATAAAAGAAATGTCATTTACAGATATGATCGGGGGACAAGGGAACTACTGTAAATAGCACACAACAGTATACATGGTATATAATAATACATAAGAAATTGTTTCCTGTAATGTGTACTTTACAGCTTTTTCTGGCTCCATTCCAGTCCATGTCCACAGTACTATTTCAAAGCTAAAGAAGTGACCATACTTTTTTCTTAAGGAAAAAAAATAATTTAAAACATTTAAAAATGCCTAAATTGTGTTAGAGATGAAAATGTTAACCAGCAAATGAAAGTGGAAGACAACTGGCTCTGTTACTGTTACAAAGGTGGGGGCAGCTGTGCTGCTATGCCACTTTAAGATGTAGTGGAAAGGATTAGGTTAAATAAGTGCTAATGGTGTTAATGGCCATACTTCACACCTCCCAGGCCAACTGCTTTCAAAAACAAAGGGCTATATTGACAACAGAACTTGTTTGTAAGCTGGACATGCAGCTGAAACAATGGATAATATGACAACATTTGTTTCAAAAGTATATGAGCACTCAAAATGGCTCAAAAACCTGACCAGCACAGAGCAAAACCGGATTACCTGATAGGGACCCTGAAAACCTGATCACCAGGTAAAAAACCTGACAGGTGGCAACCCTAGAACTGGACCAATCAGTGTGGGGTAAGCTAGCTCTAAAATGGTGCCTTGGACGAATCAGAACTTGGACTCATAATCTGAGCCAGCCACAAGAGGATTGTATGGGCAGTGACTCTGGGAGATGTAGTTTAGACTTCGGCGCCTTTTTGGACCAACAGGAGCAGTCTATTGTGAGTGACAGCCAATCCAGTCAAGAACTGGGAGGAACTCAAAGGAAGTGCTCGGTTTTGTCTGTTGGAGTTTCAGTTTTAGCTCTGGCAGTGAAGGGGAAAGGAACCCTGTGCTCCTTCAGTGCAGTTTTAGTCGGGAAACGTGTGTAAGGCCCAGAGTTCCGGTCTGCAGCTTGTGTAACTACTTGTTAGGACTGAATCCGTCCTGTGAAGAGAATCAAAGGATATCTGAAGAGTGGAAACCAGGCTCACCCTGTAGAAGACTGGAGAAATTGCTGAATTGCACTCGGTCTGTCAGGAACTGAATCTGCTGTGTGTTCTCCCGGTATTGTGCAGTAATATGATCGGGACAGAGAAGCAGCCTGCCTGGTATAGTACTTTCTTTTGCCATATAAATGTGTGAGGAGACTCTGTGAGCTCAAGAGTAGCCCTGCTGACATTGAAGGACCCTATCTTGTTTGGAGGTCGTGAGTACTAATTCAGGGTTGCTCCCTGTTGAATTGCCACAATAAATCCAAATGGAATCACTGTACTGCTGACTGTTTAAACTAATTTTTCTTTTCTCTGTGGAAAGGGCCCCACCAGCTGCCACGGTTTGGACTAGCCACTAGGGCTTGGGTACCCAGGGACAGTAACTGGTAGGATAGGCCTGTGCACAGAGCCATAGGTAGATAGTAAAGTGATAAGCTAATTAACCTGATTTCTCCTGTCCTTGTTATATTCCCCTAAATAAATCAGAGCTGCTTGTTTCAGCAAAGTTATACTGCCTAAGGTATTTGTCTATGTTAAAGTATTGTACTGTGATTGTTGCACTGTATCTTATTTTACAGGAGGTCCCAGTGCCTGAACCAGCCCTGGGGGTAAGTGTATACTGTGAAGGTAATTCTGATATATTGTGTGGGCCACTAGTGGGAAGAAAGGGGGGTTGCAGTGTCCCAGAGGGCTGTGACCAAGTAAGTTTAACTATTGCAAACCCTGACCTCTGGGTGGAGGCACCCGCCATTGGATCCAGGCCCCTCAACCTGTTAGTGGCAAATCAGGCAGGGGTAGTAGCCCCTGGGATAGCGCCATCTAGGGGTTACATCTGGATCGGACGTGAGCACACATGTTCTGCGTTCCTCTTATGATTCATCAGACACAGCAGCTAAGGCTGCAGCCACAGGTGTCTGCATAAGAAGGCATTCGTGGCTCTGGGTCTTGGGTTTCTCCCCAGACGTCCAGGCCGGCATCATGGATGCTTCTTTTAAGGGCCAGATCCTATTCGGTGAGGAATCTGAGTAAATAATTACTCGGCTCCAGGATTCAGGTAAGGCTATTCGATCTGTGCATACAATTTACTGGGCTAACTAAAAGCCATTTAAGTGTCAGTCCTTTCAACAGCAAGGTGCCTTTAAACAAAAGGCCACCTCTCAGAACACAGGGGGTGCTGCTCCCAGGGCCGCCAAGTCCTCCCAGGCTGCCGTGCCTGCCCCAGGTGGCTCTGTCTGACTCTCTGCTTGACC
Source organism: Neoceratodus forsteri (assembly GCA_016271365.2). Lineage (NCBI taxonomy): Eukaryota > Metazoa > Chordata > Ceratodontiformes > Ceratodontidae > Neoceratodus > Neoceratodus forsteri. The sequence goes on from JADMNL010000023.1 coordinate 390,056,782, forward strand.
TCCCAACCCTAGCCAAATCTCTGAGGGAGGTGGTGGGGGGGTAGCTTCTCCCTCTATCTAGAGGGCTGGAGCAGGATCACGTCAGACCGTTGGGTCCTGCAGCTGTTAGAGAAAGGACATATGACAGAATTTCTAGAGGTGCCACCGGACAATCCTCCTCCGCCCTCTCGCTATTCCCCATCCCACGCAGTCCTCATCCAAGAAGAAATACAGGTACTACTTTGCAAATGGGCCATAGAGCCAGTCCCAACTACCCAAAGAGGGAAGGACTACTATTCCCACTTTTTCTTGGTTCCCAAGAAAACCAGGGATCTATGCCCCATCTTGGATCTCAGCAGTCTGAACAAATACATGGAGTACAAGAGGTTCCGAATGGTTACCCTTCCAGGCCTGATCCCTCTTCTTCATCAGGGAGATTGGCTTTGCTCGCTGGAAATGCAGGATGCATACTTTCACATCCTGATCACCCGGCCCCACAGAAGATTTTTGCAATTCCTTTTCCAGGGGCACCACTACCAATTCTGAGCTCTGCCATTCGGAATGTCTTCGACTCCTTGGGTCTTTACAAAGTGCCTTGTGGTAGTGGCAGTGGCCTTAAGGAGGAAAGGCCATTACGTCTTCCCATACTTTGACGACTGGCTACTCACATCCCCCTCCAGGGAAAAACAGTTACACAACCATGGAAGACACCTTTACTTTGTTCCACAACCTGGGAATCACATTGAACCTTCCAAAGTCCTTCCTATGGCCGAGCCAACAGCTACAGTTCATAGGGACATTACTGGACACCGTCCAAGGCAGAGCTTTCCTGCCTCCAAACAGGGTGGATCCCCTCCAAGCTCAAGCTCGGGAGGTCTCCTCAGCTCGCCTGGCCCTGGCCAGAATGGTCCTCAGGCTTCTGGGTCACATGGCAGCAGCCATCACAGCTATTTAGTTGGCATGGCTGCACATGAGGGTGACCCAATGGGACTTAAGAGTCCAGTGGGATTAGCGCACGAACAACTTGGACCAACTTGTGTGAGTCTCAGAGCCAGTTCGGAAGACTCTACAGTGGTGGTTAACTTCCTCCAACCTCTCCGGGGAATGCCCTTCCGAGGGACACCTCCTCTCTAATCTTTAGGATAGATGTCTTTTTTTTCGACAAAGGATTTGATCTCACAAAAAAGGATTGAGTCTTGAGAGAGCATTCCTCCCCCCCCCCGAGAACATAAATTATTTTTCGTGAGAGGAAATTCCTTTATTGTGAGCTCCCATCTTGTTTTCTGTTGTTTTTTTTTTTTAATTGAAAACCCACAAAAATGAAGTTAATAAGATACACTAAGGCATGTTTCAAACAACATGAAGTCTTGCTGTATTCTGACTATTGCAGTTAGCCCCAGCCTTTAAACTGCCCCAGAGAACAAAGGGTTAACTTTCTATGCAGAGCATAGAATGTTCTGTTTTCTGTGTGGAAATTGTAAAGTGTAGATTGGTTCGGCTGAACCGATCATTGTATTGAATCCTTGTATTTTACTTTAGAGTGTGGTTACCGGTTCTTATCAGTTCTAAAATAACGTTGAACGTTTTTTTCCAACACCCGTGACATGGTTAGGAACCGATAGGGGAGTCTTGCCTGGCGGTTGCCATAAAAAGGGTAAGTTTGGTTAGGTTGGCCATGTCTGAGAAACCCAAGAAAAAAAACGGGCCCACTGGGTTTCAACACTGCAGTGAGTGTGGGGAGGTCTTTGCTAAGGCCGACCCCCACACCACCTGTGTTTATTGTCTGGGGTTTGAACACCTCGATTCAGAATGCCAAATTTGTAAAAAATTTTCCTAAATCTACCCTTGAAAAGAGACTAGGTAGACTGAGGGAAAAGGAGGCCAAGAAGTGCGCTGACCTGGATGGCCAGCCCGGTTCAGTTCCGACCGAACCAGAAGGAGTGCCCTCTGATCAGGGCGATACTTCTTGGGGCAAGAGGAGAGCCAATTCTGAGAGGTCAGTTCCTACAAAAAGAAAACGCAAAGAAAAATCGACTGGTTCGGATCCAGAGGTTCATGTTCCGACAGCAGAGGAAATAGCCAGAGCGATTCAAATTATTTTTATTTTATTTTATTTATTTAGCTTTTGTTGACCGGGTAAGTGCACTAGACAAATCTTGCCTATTTTCAGGCACGACCCGGGGGAGAGGGATACAGATGAATGCCAACTGACCTTGAACCAGATTAAGCTGTCTGTGGTATTTTTAGTGAATGAGGGAAATTTGGCCAGGACACCGGGGAAATTCCCCTACTCTTTTCGATAAGTGCCATGGGATCTTTAACATCCACCTGAACTACCACCAATCCAGGCAGATGGGACCTCAGTTTAACGTCTCATCCGAAAGACGGCACCTCAGAAGTGCGGCACCCCTCTCATGCTGCACTACAGTGTCAGTACTGGGATATTAACCCAATCGCTTCGCCCAGTTCCGACCGATCCGGCACCTTTTCGCAGGGGTTCGGTTCGGTCGGTTCCCCCGGTTCAAGATTATACCCCTGAAGACTATTATGAACCGGAGTTTGTGGAGGAGGGGGAGTTTGATGATGATGAAAGTCTGGATGTGCCTGTGGAACTGGACATCTCCCCAGACAGACCTTCTGGTGTTACCCCTCCTAGGCTTTCTGAGTCCCCCTCCCATTTTTTGTTTTACAGAAAAGTGGCTGAAACCCTCCAGCTTCCTATGGAGGAGGCAATGGAGGGTCAGGAGGAGCCTGATTATGTGGAAATGATGGACATCCTAGAGTCCAGGAGACTGTTTATTCCCCTTCACAAATCCTTTGGGAAACAGACACAAAAAATCTTGAAGTTTCCCAGTTCTGTACCCCCTGTTGAGAGAAGGATGGACAAGAGGTACACACTATCAGGCTCAGATACGGAGTTTTTATACCAGCAATGCAGCCATGTTGGGGTAGTGCAGGCTGCTGCCTGTGACAAGGCAAACATTCCCTTGGCTTCACACCCCCCAGATAAAGACTCCAGGAAGATGGATGCCATGGCAAAAAAATAGTACATGGCATCTTCCTTGGGACTCAGGCAGGCGAATTATATGGCCTATACAGCCAGGTACCAGAAGTCCAGATGGAACACTGTATGGGCACTGGCTAAACAGGCCTCCCCCCAGCTTGCCAAGGAGCTGGAGGAGGTGGCTGCAGATGGGATTGAGGCATCAAAAGTTCAGTTTCAGCCGGCCCGGTGGCGCTGAGGGTTGAGGCGCTGGACGCCACACCACACCACGCCGCGGCGACCCGAGTCGACTGGGGTCGGCTAGGGGAAGGAGGATCGAGTATCCTAACGGATGCTCTCTCCTTCGGGAGGGGTACCAGGGTGTTTAATACACCTGACGCTCGAAGAGCTGTGAAGCACCGACCTCAGGGGCAAAGTCGGCCCCTTGGGCTGGGAATCGGGGAGGGGAGGACGCCATTGGCACTTGGCAGGCATGCATAGGCACGTTCCGCCCGAGCCGGCGTCCTCAGCGGGTGGGAGGGGAGGACAGAAAACCGGAAAACAACCCTTGTCGCTCCGGACGACGGCCGCTCCAGCCACCCAGTCTGCAAAAACATGGGCAGACCCCGCTGTGCAAGGTGCTCCATGGGAGTAAGGAGGCAGGTAGGAGACACCTGAGAGGCACTCTAGGGGCAGACTCAGTGGAGGGGACTGGTGGGCATTGAGCAAGCCCGAGGAAGTGGAGTGACGAGGGCGATCAGGAGGGGATAAAAAAAGAGATTTCAAAAAAAAAAAAAAGTTCAGTTTCATGCTGCTGTGGACTGCAATGATGTGTCATCAAGAGTCATGGCTACATCTGTGGCTCTTCGTAGAATGGCTTGGCTCAGATGTACTAGCCTTTCTCAGGATACCCAGGCTAAGGTCATGGATTTTCCTGTAGTGGGTAATTCTCTGTTTGGGGAGCAGATAGAGAATTACATGAAGAAAATGGATGAGTACAGGACCACTTACAGGAGTGCTCAGGCCAAAGAGAGGCAGGCAACTCCTCAAAGTCAGCAGTCTAGGGGCAAGGGCAGGCCTTTTCATATGCCTTTCTACCAGCCACAGGCCTCTTCTTCCTTTTCACAGAGGGGGTTCTTCAGAGGAAGAGGCAGAAGGGGGATGAGCAGGGCTGCATCCACTCCTCAGCCTAAGGCCCTTGCCAAGCAGACACCCTGATGGGCCTGCCCAGGTCGACTCTCCTATTCCAGTAGGGGGCAGGCTGACGTACTTCGTCCAGGACTGGATGTCTATTACATCAGACAAGTGGGTCTTGGAAGTAGTAGGCCAGGGACTGGTTCTCAGCTTCAAAAAATTTCCGAAGATGAGAGCCAGATCTTTTCCACCTGCAGATCTCTCAGAAACCCTTGCCCTAGAGGCAGAGGTTTCATCTCTGCTGGCTTTAAGAGCCATAGAGAGTGTACCTACCCTACACTGGGGCAAAGGTCTGTACTCCAGGTACTTCCTTACCCCCAAAAAGACAGGGGAGTGGCGACCCATCCTAGACCTAAGATACCTAAACAAACATCTTTTAAAACCAAAGTTCAAGATGGTAACTCGGAATAATCCTTCCCTCTCTAAGGCCAGGGAACTGGCTAGCCTCCCTGGACCTCAAAGATGCCTATTTTCACATTCCCATCAGATGCTGCCACAGAAAGTACCTCAGGTTCGAGTTGCCCTCAGGCCACTATCTGTTCAGAGCAATGCCCTTTGGCCTAACTTCAGCCCCAAGGGTCTTCACAAAGTGCCTGGCAGTAGTAGTTGCCTTTCTAAGGAGGCAAAAGATTTCCATTTTTCCGTATCTGGACGACTGGCTCATAGTGGGCCAGTCCCTAGACCAAGTCAAGTCAGACCTGCAAATGACCAAGCAAGTGCTTACTTCTCTAGGATTTCTTCTCAACCTACCCAAGTCAGTTCTCGAGCCAATGCAGCTCCTTACCTTTATAGGGGCAGAGCTGGATACTGTCAAAGCAAGAGCCTTTCTTCCCCTGGAAAGGGCAAGAGTTCTTATAGAACTGGCTTCTTCCTTCAGCCTTCGGGTGTCTTGACCAGCAAGGCATCTCCTCCAGCTCTTGGGCCACATGGCAGCCTCTACAGCAGTGGTCCAAGTGGCAAGATTCCAGATGAGGGACATTCAGTTCCATCTGAGGGCCTTTTGGTCCCAAAAGAAGGATTCCCCTACCAGACTGATCCCAGTGACCCGGACTATGATCCAAGCCTTTCAGTGGTGGCAGGATCAGGACAATTTAAGGCAAGGGATCCCATTTGCCACTCAGTCTCATTCAGTGGTCCTTATCATGGATGCTTCGCTCCTGGGCTGGGGAGCTCATCTGGGGGCCCTCACTGCCCAGGGACTGTGGTCCCCTCAGGAAGCTCTTCTCCATATCAGTCTCCTGGAACTCAGGGTAGTTTTTCTGGCCCTGCAAGCTTTCTCTCAGTCAGTGCAGAACAAGGTGGTTCAAGTCAGAACAGACAACACCACCACCATGTGGTACATCAACAAGCAGGGAGGCACATGGTCTATGGCCTTGTGCACAGAAGCCATGAAGTTGTGGTCCCTGGCTTATTCCCTGCAAACCTCTCTGATAGCAGTCCACCTTCTGGGGAAGGACAATGTGCTAGCAGATGCACTGAGCAGGATTTCACAGGGCCATCATGAATGGTCCCTGGCCCTCTGGTCTTGAAGGTGATTTTTTCAAGGTGGGGCACTCCAGAGATAGATCTCTTTGCAGCCCCAATCACCAACTTCCTCTCTTTTGTTACAGACCTCCAGTCTTGGGCACAGTCCCTCTGGATGCTCTGATTCTGAACTGGGAAGGAAAATTTATGTATGCTTTCCCTCCCTTTCCTCTACTGTTCAAAGTTTTAGTCAAGACAAAGTCACAACCTTGCAAAGTGATTCTGATTGCTCCAGATTGGGCCAGACAGCCTTGGTACCCCCTGTTACTATCCCTAGCAGTCCATCTTCCCCTATCTCTTCACAGGAATTACAACCTGGTAACCTCCTCTCAGGGGAGGATTTGGTACCCCAATCTTCAGTCTCTCAATCTCAAGGCATGGCTCTTGAAGAGTTAGAGTATGCAGATTTGAAACTGTCTCAGGGGGTTCTGGACATCCTCAAAGCCTCTTGAAAGCCCGCCACTAGAAAGACCTATAACTCCAAATGGAAGAGATTCAGCATTTGGTGTTCTAAGCAGCATATTTCCCCAGACACTGCTGAATTGCCTACAGTTCTGGATTATATGGTCCATCTTAATGGCCTAGACCTCAGACCAGCTACTCTCAAAGTACGCTTGTCAGCTGTTTCTGCTTTTCTGTCAGTGGGGAAGTCTTCCTCATTATCATCTCATCCTGTGTTCTGTAAATTTTTCAAAGGATTGCTTCATACCAATCCTCCATTCAGAGACCCTACCCCTGCCTGGGATTTAAATGTTTGTATTGCTCAATTGATGCAACCTCCCTTTGAGCCTATGTCCACAGTAGAGCCTAAGTACTTGACTTGGAAAACTGTGTTTTTAGTAGCCATTACCTCTGCCAGATGTATCAGTGAACTTTAAGCCCTGTCAGTGGAACCTGATTTTATCTCCTTTCATAGGGATAAAGTGGTCCTTAGAACCAATAGAAGGTTCTTGCCCAAAGTGGTTTCCGATTTTCACCTGAACCAGTCTGTGTCTCTTCCTGTTTTCTTCACTGATCATTCCTCTTCAGGAGAGAGGAGGCTACACAGTTTAGATGTTAAAAGGGCCCTTAGCTACTATATAGAGTGTACCAAGGGTCACAGGTTTGATTCCCTCCAGCTGTTCCTCACTTATGGAGAAGTGGGGAAGGGCAAACCTGCCACCAAGAGAACTATTGCCAGGTGGATTGTATCTTGTATACAATTCTGTTATGAGAAACTAGGAAAAATTCCACTCTCAGGCATGAGGACTCACTCCACCAGAGGTACAGCTGCTTCCCTGGCTGCTGCCAGGGATATTCCTCTCTTAGAACTTTGTCAAGCAGCCACCTGGAAAACAGTCCATACCTTTACCAAACATTACTCTCTGGATATCCAGGCTAGGAGTGATGCTGGGTTCAGCACAGCAGTACTTCAGAACCTATTCCCAAAGTAGGTTCTGCCCCTCCTCCATGGAGGTACTGCTTGGTAGTCTGCAATAGTCAGAATACAGCAAGACTTCATGTTGTTTGAAGAAAAAATTACTCACCTTAGTAATTATGTTTCTTCTAATGGAGTGTTGCTGTATTCTGACCTGCCTCCCCTCTCAGAACCTGTTTTTGGGAAGTGGGTGGGCAGGTGCAGTGTTGCATCTCAGGGGTGCTCCTTTTACACCCTCTTCTTTTTGTTTGGGTGTTTGTTTTATCTTTATTCTTATTTGGATTGGTTTTGGTTTGGGTTTCCTGACTTGAGTCTTCCTTTGGGGATCCAAAGCTTTTTGTTGCCAGTTGGCTAGTAAAATTTTACAGTTTCCACATAGAATAGTTAGTGAGTTTTGCTCGTAAGAATCTGACAGTTTTGGATTTCCGCTTCGGACGCCCGCGACCGGGTTCGAACGGACCCGGATCATCGGAGGTCGGCTGGGGAGAAGGATAGAGCATCCCACGGACTGCTCTCTCCTCTCCGGGGAGGTGAGGCAGCAATCGGTGCATTGCGACTCCCATGGAGGCTGGGGAATGCAGCGCCGACACTTGCAGTTCCGGGAGGTGGGGCGGACACTGGCGTCATTGTACATCCCTGCCTCCCCAATGAAAAATGGTGGAAAAAGAGGAGGCGGGCAAGGACCACCGAAGGAATGAAGCCCTCCCTGGAGGACCTCAATTCGCCACCGTCGTTGCGGGTCCCCAACTAGACACTAGCCCGTGGCTACCAGGAATGGTGGCCACGGCCCCGCCCTCCGGGGAGGTAAGCCGGGGGTGACCGAGGGACCCTGGCAACAATAGGCAGTGGCGGAGGTCTCTGAAGACCGTGACCAGGGCTGAAAGAAGATGGGGTCCTGCCAAAAAAAAAAAGAGAATCTGACAGTTGGATTTCAAAGGGCTGCAGACAGAGACCTCAACCAAACTCGAGCTCAGCATTCAATACTCTGCATAGAAGGTTAACACTTTGTTCTCCGGGGCAGTTTAAAGGCTGGGGCTAACTGCAATAGTCAGAATACAGCAAGACTCCATTAGGAGAAACATAATTACTAAGGTGAGTAATTTTTTCATCTTGTTCACCTGGACTCCCTTACATGAATTCTGCAGTTGTTTTATGTATAAGCAACCTCGGAAGATGTTTTTAAACAGATTTAAATTCCTTTTCGTGACTCGCTATCTTCTTTTTACGTGAGCCATTCCTTTTTTGCGAGCCGATTCCTTTTTTGTGAGTTAGCGAGTCACAAAAAAGAAATATAAATTTGTTTAAAAACACCCTCCAAGATTGCTTACACATTTGGACTATTTTTCTTGCCGACATCGGGGTGCCCAATCCCTGTGTTGGTGATAGAAGCCTCTCACCACCAGTGTGGGACACTGGGAGCCCACTCCCAGTGTCCCAGATAGAAGCCCACCCCGTGCCAGTGTGGGACACTGGGGAGCCCACATCCAGTGTCCCCTGATGCCTTCCCGACCCTCTAGTATGGGACACTGGGTAGCCCACTGCCAGTACCCCATAATATTGATAGTTTAAAATATGTGCTTTTGTTTTGCCGACATTGGAGTGCCCAATCCCAATGTTGGCACTAGAACCATCACCCCCCCGCCAATGTGGGACACTGGGTAGCCCACTCCCAGTGTCCCCAGTTATGTCCAACCCCCCCAGTACCGTGGAACACTGGGGAGCCCACCCGCAGTGTCCCAAAATATTGTTTGTCTCCTGTAAAAAAAGAAAACAGTCCCCCGACATCTTTTTTTATGTGCTACTTCCTGTAAAAAAGAAAACAGACCCTCATCGTCTCCTCCTGCACCCCTCCCCATCTCGATCCTTCCACTGAGCAACCCACCATCCCACATCTCCCCTTGCCCTATACTTACTACTGGAGACCATCAGCTGTCATCTTCTGTGGACCGGGACACGTCTGCACTCTTCAAAGCTGAACCGCGAACTGAAGAATCAAGATAAGTGCTGTATAATGGCTATCAGTGGCATTTTGAACTTATGTTAATATCTTGGCCATTTCTAGGTATATTTGCACCACATTTTCAACGTGGGCTTTTTGGGACCCCACCTCATGAACACTGGCACTGTCATGTTGTTACTCTGTTCTGAAAGTTGATTTTGCTGTCTCTGTGCAGAATCACCTTTTGGGACCAGTTAACGAAATGACAGTGACAGTGTTCATGAGGTTGGATCCAAAAAAGCCCGTGTTGAAAATATGGTGCAAAAATACCAAAAAACTCCCGAGCTATGCGCAGTCATTGAAATCTTTCTATGCACACGCGTAACTTTGGCAATTGTTAATATTTTCACTGCAAATTTTCTACATAGCCATTTTTTCACACCACCTCATGAACAGTACATCTGTCATGTTTCACATGCTGTCCAAAATGTGTTTTTGCACCTGTGGCACAGAATGGCATTGCAGTTGTGCATAATTACGTATTGCCTTGCATTTCATAATTTCTCTGTACTGATGTACATGAGGTGGGGTAATATGATGGTTATGCTGACAGTTTGGTCACTGTTGTACCACACATGGAAGGGCCCTGCGCTTCCACACCTGCATACATATGCGCATTTACGAGGGATTGCTCCCACAGTAAAATAAAGATACTCTTATACTATCTCAAAAAGTGAGAAAATAAATTGCAAAAAACTTTGTTAATGCATCAGTTAGGGTTAAAGAGACAAAAGTAGGGAAATGTGTAAGTTAGGTTTTCCAACCCTAACACACCACCTCCACTTGAACAGACAAAGCGGGATTGTGGGCTTCCATTGACATCTTCAGCCCTAATGCTCACCCCATTCCATTAGAAATAAGCCGGGTGGGCACAGTGTAGGAGAATGAGGTGAGCATTAGAACTGAAGATGCCATGCCAGCCTCCGATCCCTCTTCATCTCTGCAGGGTGGGGTGGGATGTTAGGGTTGGAAACCCTAACACCACATTTACCTACTTTTGTCGCTTTAAGCCTAACTGATGCATTAAAGAGCAACTTTCTAACTGGTGCCCCCAAGAAACACAAATATCCCTTACCTGCCCTCAAATTAAATCCTGCAAAAAATTATTTTCAAAAAGTCCCCATTTTGAAAGGGAAGGGATCGTATTTTTGCTCCGTGGAGCTCTGCCGTGCCAATCCCTTCCATGTCCTGGTACCTGTGCCTCGACTGATCCACCCCTGATCCTCCTCCATGCTACCGCGTTTTGTGACATCACTGTTTGAGTAGCGCGGGGGCGAGTATCTATTGATTTGAATGGGGTTGTTTAAATGTGTAATCTGGTAGTTTAGATGGCTAGTTGGAATAAATCATGGCCATTGCTTAACTAACAACCAGTTAAGCAGTGGCCATGATTTATTCCAACTGGCTATCTAAACTACTCCAAATTTACCTTTTAAAACAGCCCCATTCAAGTTATCATATGACGCCACCCCGCATTACTCAAACAGTGATGTCAAAATGCAGTCGTGGGGTGGATCGTGGATCAGTCAAGGCACAGGTACCAGGAAGTGGAAGGATCGGATGGGAGCTCCATGGAGCAAAAATATGATCCCTTCCCTTCCAAAATGGGGACGTTTTTGAAAAGAAATTTTTGTAGGATTTAATTTGGGGCCAGGTAAGGGTTTTTTGTGTTTCTTGGGGGGCAATATAAAATTGAACACGACAGTTGCTCTTTAATGACGTTTTATATATATACATATATATATATATATATATATATATATATATATATATATATATATATATCGTCATAGCATCAGTTGGGGTTAGCGAAAGCATGTGGTTAGTTTCCAACTCTAACACTCCACCCCCACCCTGCACAGGCAAAGAGGATCGGGAGGTGGTGGCATTGGTATCTCCTGCCATAATACTCACCCCATTCTGCTATGCTGTGACTGCACAGCCTATTTTGTAACGGAATGTGGTGAGCGTTAGGGCAGGAGATGCCAGTGCCACCCCCCAATCCCTCTTCATCTGTGCAGGGTGGGGGTGGGGTGTTAGGGTTGGAAACCCTAACGCCACATTTCCCTACTTTTGTCACTTTAACCCTAACTGATGCATTAACAAAATTTTTTGCAATTTATTCCCTTACTTTTTGAGATAGTAGAATAGTATATTTATTTTACTGTAGGAATGCAGGGTCCTTCAGACCCTACACTCCTATCCCTCCACAGATGCGCATATGTATCCAGCTGTTGAAACACAGGGGCCTCCAGGTCCTGCACTTCCATGCATCAGTTTATGAGCAGGCGTAGCGAAATTGCAACAAATAGTCATAACTGTGCCATCTTAAATAATTTTTACCCAAAATGTTCAACATAACCTTCTTATCACCTCACAGCATGTACCTAGTAGAGAAAATTTTCAAATCCCCATTGAAATGTAATTCTGCGCAACTGTAACGCCATTCTGTGCCACAGGTGCAGAAAAACATTTTTGGCAGGATTTGAAAAATGACAGCTGTACTGTTCATGAGGTGGTGTGAAAAAATGGCAATGTTGAAAATGTGGAGAGAGAAAATATGATAAATTGCCAAAGTTACGTGCATGCATAGAAAAAGTGCAATGACTGCACATAACTCAGGCATTTTTAGGTATTTTTGCACCAAAGTTTCAACATGGCCTTTTTGGGACACCACCTCATGAACACTGGTACTGTCATTTGGTTAATCAGTACCAAAAGGTGATTTCACACAGCGACTGTGCCATTCTTCATCACAAGTGCGAAAACATGATTTGGGCAGGATGTGAGAAATGACAGCTATATTATTCATGAGGTGGTATGAGAAAATGGGTATGTTGAAAGTCTGGAGTGAAAATATTGTAAATTACCAAAGTTATGCACCTGCATAGAAACTGCACAATCCATGCTTCTAACACGGCCATTTTTTAAGAATTGTTTCACCAAATTTGCAGCTTAGGCTTTTTGAGACCCCACCTCATGAACACTGGCAGTGTCATTTTGTTAACTGGTCCCAAAAGGTGATTCCGCGCATGACCGCAAAATCACCTTTTGGGACTGACTAATGAGATAATAGTGACAGTGTTCATGAGGTGGGGTCTCAACCCCCTGTTGAAAATTTGGTGCCAAAATTTCAAAAAATGGCTGAGATATCAACATAAGCTGAAAATGCCATTGACAGTCATTATACGGCTCTTACCTTGATTCTTCAGTTCATGGTTTGGTTTTGAAGAGTGCAGGCGTGTCCGGTCCATGGAAAATGGCAGCGCCAACTTCCGGAGGTGAGTATGGGGTGGGAGGGTGGGAGGTGGGTGGGATGGGGGAGGGTTAGTGAGGGGACGAGAACTTTTTGTTTTCAGATTAAAAAGACATCGAGGAACTGTTTTCTTTTTTTTTCAGGGATACTTAGAACAGATTTTGGGACACTGGGGGTGGGCTCCCCATTGTCCCATACTACTGGGGGAGGGTCGAAGGTTAAGTGCCAACACGGGGATTGGGCCCCCCGATGTTGGCACATCTGTGGAGCTGCGGGGGTTATCTGACACTGGGAGTGGGCATCCTGGTGTTGGAATATTTTATAAATTAAAAATAAAGCATAGGGGGCAGCAAAATAATGAGCAGGGGAAGGCAATCAGAGGGTGGGGGGGCAGTAGACACTAGGGAATGATTTTGGGATGTACATCGGGGAGTGAGGGGTTAAACTAGACACCAGGGGAAATGGGGCTGAAGGCTCCTCTCACTTAACTGGGCACCCAGGATTTCGGGTGCCCAGAAAAGGCATATCTGGCAGTTATTTTAAAAAACAAAGGCCAGAAACTAGCTAAATGGGCCCCGTTTAGTTAGGTTCTGGTGTTTGTTTTTTAAAATGCCAACAGTTTTATGTATTTTACACACTTTTTAGTTGGTGGGAGGGAAAAAAAACAAGATGGCGGCTGGAAACCAAGGATTTTTTCTCACGAAGAGGGATTCCAAACCTTGTGAAGGAGAAATGCTCTCACAAGATTCAGTTCTTCTTCATGAGATGAAATCCTTATTCGCAAAAAAGACCTCTATCTTAGAAATGAAATGTTCAGCAAAGTCCCATAGCATATAATGGGAACTAATAAACTTAATAACTTTGCAACAAATTAGTACTATTGCACAAAAGTTTCACTGTCTGCTCTTCTACCAAAGTTTTTTATACCCTACAAAAATCATTCAGAAATTCCACACTGTCTGGCTGCAAAATGATGAGGAAAAAACTGCAGAAATGGGTGTGTTTTTTTTAACTTTTTTTCCACTATCCAGATCTCAGGATCCGCACAGCTGACCAGAAGGAAACTTGCCAAAGCAAGATATCTACCCCTCTTGACAGCACATAGCAAATTTTGTGCAAATCAATTGCTTGATTGCAAAGTTATTGAAGGGCAAATTTTCAGGTTTAACATGGAAACTGCTGCTCAACCTGAACTTTAGAGGCACTATTGTGCCTCTGTAGTATATACTATAGTTAGGGTAGGTACAGCCTTTCAATGTTAAATCTCAATTTTTGCACCTTAATAACTTTATAATTTTTTAACCAAATAACCCTGAAATTGGTATGTGTTGTAAGTGGCACAAGATGTGGAAAGTTTCATGACGGCAGCTTTTATAGTTTCAGAGATATAAAGTAGTAAAAAATGCAAAAAGGAACATTTTTTCCTCCTAGGATAACATGGGATTTTTTGATCTCATGTACAGCACACACAGAATTAAATTTGCCTCTGATACTGTCAGGGATAACTGGGTATATGCCAGGGGTGTGCCATTGGATGGTTTGGTGAAAGAATATATTACCATTTTTGAATTATAACGATTTTTGTGATAGATGCAAGACAGGCAGTGCGAACTGTATTTTGAAATACAGTTTGAACGGTAATTAGAAAAATAATTTGAACTGTATTTTGAAATACAGTTCGGACTGTAATTAGAAAAAAACATTTAAACTGTATTTTGCAAATACATTTCGAACTATATTTTTAATTACCTTTCACTTTCAAATGTTCTCCTAGCTGGCCCATGTGGCACTGAGGGTTGAGGCACTGGATGCCACACCTCACGCCATGCCGGCAACCTGGGTTCGGGAGTGAACTCGGGTCGTCGGGTGTCGTCAGGGGCAAGAAAGGATTGAGCATACGGAGGACTGCTCTCCTTTCCTGGGGTGGGTGGGTATGCTTGCTGTGGTGCTGGCGGCTTCTGGTGGGGACTGGGTGCAGTGCACCTTGCAGCATGCCAATCTGGGGTTGGAATGGCCACAGACACCTTAGGCGCAGGTGTGCGCCCATTGTGTGCAGGGTGTTATTGCACGTCCGTGCTCTGGGAACACGCACCAACAGAAAAACCTGGTCCCACAGACAGGCGACAGTAACCTCCAGTGCCCACTGCCACACACCCAATGCCCGTCGGGTGTCGGCAGGGACAGGAAAGGATTGAGCATCTGAAGGAATGCTCTCCTTTCCAAGGGTGGGTGGGTATGCTTGCCGCGGTGCTGACGGCGTCTGGGGGTAACGTACCTTGCAGTATGCCCATCTGGGGTTGGAGTGGCTGCAGACGCCTTACACACGTATGCATACCTGTTGCATGCAGGGCATCATTGCATGTCCACACTCTGGGAACACACGCCAACAGAAAAACTCTGGTCCCACAGATAGGCGACGGCAACCTCCAGTGCCCGCCACCACACATCCAACGCTGGACTCGTCTCGCCTGCTCTCTCGATCTCCTGCCTTGCCTTGGGTCACGTGCACTAAGCGAGGGTCATCGGATGAGGGTAGGGTGGAGGAGTGTCTGTCCCCGATTTCCAGGTGAGGCGAGGACCAGGTGGGTGGTAGAGCGGTTGAGGCGAATGAGGTCTGCCTGAGAGAGTTCCGTGGGGACAGTGATAAAGAAAGTCCACAAAAATAAATAAATAAATAAAATGTTCTGGTGTGCAGGACAGGCTATGCAAACTATTTTGCAGTGCAAATGGTTTTTCTAATTACTGTTCACACTGTATTTGCAAAATACAGTTTGAATGTTTTTTCTAATTACTGTTCGCACTGTATTTTCAAAATACAGTGCCAATGGTTTTTCTAATTACCATTCAAACTATGTATCAAAATACAGTTCGCACTGCCTACCCTGCATCTATCACAAAACTTTCTTTGCCACCTCACTGCCACTATTCGATTTGGACTTTTGGGCTGAAATTTGCAGGGTGTCAAGCCCTTGTGCCACAGATGTGCCTTTTGCTGGTTTGCTGAAAAAATGTTTTACCAGTTCCAGAGTTATAGCACTCCAAAGTTACAAATTTTCCCATAGGATACATTGCGGCGCCTGTGGCGCTTTTCAGCACCATTTCTCAAAAACGATTTGAGATATGGATTTTTCGCTTCGGGTAGCTTAGTCCACATTTAGGTGAACTAAGCTCGCGTGGAGGTTTTGAAGTCATGATTACAACTGCAGTGGAATTTTTTTCATAGTTGCTACGGTTACTGAGATATTGTCAAATTAGTGTTACAAGGGTTCCTTTTCAACATTATAGGGCTGCTGTATGGCTCCGTAGTTATGTGTAAGTGGGAGTGCAGGGCCCTGAGGGCTCGTGCTTCCACATACACATAGCATTATGCAAAACTGGGCAGCGTATAGGGTCACAGGACCCAAAGGGCCCACACTCCCACAAACACATACCACTAACCACTTACATTACACTTTCTCAAAAAGAAGGGAAATTCATTGCAAAAAACTCTGTTAATGCATCATTTAGGGTTGATGTCATGGTGACAGAAGTTTGAAAATTCGATATTAGGGTTACCACCCCTACCACCCCCTTCCACATGCACCAACAGGCATTGGGGCATGCCATGGGGTCGTCAGACCTAACTCTCACCCCATTCTCCTATACTGTAGTGTGTCAGCTTGTTCACACATGGAATGGGGTGAGAGTTGGGCCTGACAACCCCATGGCACACCCCAATGCCTGTTGGTGCATGTAAGGTGGGGGTGGTAGAGGTGGTAACCCTAACATTGGATTTCCAAACATTTGCTGCTGTGACATCAGCTGTAACTGATGTATTGACGGAGTTTTTTTTGCAATTCATATATATATAAATATATATATATGTGTGTGTATATATATATATATATATATATATATATATATATATATATATACACACATATACATATATTATAGGGGCTTGGTCGTGTCCCTGTTATTTAGGATTGTACGGGAACTTCAATGTTAAAACCCCAAAATTGCTCTTTAGCAACTTTGCAGCCGTTCAACAGATTTGCATGGAATTTTGCATGCACAGTGTTGTGGAGTAATTCTCTTCACTTGCCAAGTTTCGTTCCAGTCGGATGTGCGGATTCCGAGATACAGACAGTGGAAAAGTGAATTGTTCTGAATGTTTTCCCATTGGTTAGAATAGATTTTCTGTCAACTTGACTAGTGCCCAAACAGTTTGGAATTTTGGTCTGAAATTTACTGGATAGAAAGGGACTGACCCACAGATGTGCCTTTTGCTTATTTGGTGAAAAAATATTAATCCATTCCAAAGTTATTTAATTTTGAAATGTTGAATACTTGGTTCTGAGCATGCTCAGTACGCACCAAAAAATAGTTGTATGAAACAAAAAAAAGAATAATTTTTTTCATATGACATCATCCTTTGTTGTTTGAGGAAAATCCTTTTTCATATGGCCGACATCTTGTTTTTAGTTTTGGCTGAGAAATTCAAATTTGGAACCCCCCCCAAAATGATATTCTGGGGAGGAACCAACACACGTAGCTTGTTATCTGGACCCCCTTAGTTGCATTCTGCACGTTACTGCTCAAGAAATGCCCTTAAAATGTATATTTTTTAACACTGAAATTCTTTTTTCATATGAGCATCATACGAAAAAAGATCTTGTTTTGTATGATGACTCACGAAAAATATATTTTTTCGTATGGGAAATCAATGTATTTCAATAGGATTTTCAACTTTGGTGCATAACTTTGCCATTTTTGCATACTTTGACACCAAATTTTCAACATACCCTTTTTTGAGACCCCTTGTCATGAACAATGGGGGTGTCATTTCGCAAATCCTGCCCAAAAGGTGATTTCGTGGTCAGTTGGCGAAATCACATTTTGGGTGGGACTCCAAAATTTTCACAATACTTGCTCATGAGGTGGGGTTCATAAGAAGGGTATGTTGAGAGTTTGGGGTCAAAATATGCTAAAATGGCCAACTTGTGCACATCAGTTGACATTTTGCTACACTCGCTCGTAACTTTGTTAATTTTCAATATTTTAACTCCAAATTATCAACATAGCCGTTTCCTTACACCACTTCATGAATGTGTCTGCTGTCATTTTTTCAAATCTTGTCGAAAATTTCGTCTTCTGCCACTGCCACAGAATTTTGCTGCAGTGGCGCGGAATGACGTTTTGGTGGGGATATGACAATTTTTACTATTGGGTTGATGAGGTAGGGTAATAGAAAGGCTGTGTAGACAATTTGATTGCTGTTGTCTTACAAATGGAAGTGCAGGACCTAGGGGGCCCTGTGCTTCCCCATAAACACACATATACACATCTATGCAGGAATGGGAGCAGGCGAGGGAGAGGGCCATGCACTCCCATATGAAAATAACGATACCATTATACTACCTCAAAAAGTAAGGACATTCTTTGCAAAACCTGCATTAATGCAGCATTTAGGGTTCAGGCTAAAACAACAAAAGTAGGGAAATGTTGCTTTAGGGTTTCCAACCCTAAAACCCCAATGCCACCCCTAAAGCAAGTCTGGGGCAGAGTCTTCCTAGGGTTTGTCAACCCTAACGCACACCTCATTCTATACTCTCCAGAAACGTACGCATCTAATAAGGTGAGCTTTAGGGTTGACCACCCTTAGGAAGAATCCACCCCCGATTTGCTTTAGGGGGTGGCACTGGGGTGTTAGAGTTAGAAATCCTAAAGCCACATTTCCCTATTTTTGTCATTTTAGCCTGAACCCTAAATGTTGCATTAACACAGGTTTTTGAAAAAAAAGATATATATATAATTTTATTTTTTTTTACAGAAGGTGAGGAAAACAGAGGGACAAGCAAGGTAAGAGAGTCTAGTTGCAGTACAGGAGCAGGCATGAAAAGAGATGTCACAGAAGAGGGCATTAAAGCAGCAATGCATTTTACGGTGAACATTTTGTTCCAGCACCTTTATAGTCCATTTTAGATAACCTTTTTATCCTATCTTGTGCAATGACCTTTTATTCCCTATTAATTTTATTTATTTAGTTTTTGTTGACCGGGTAAGTGCTCTAGACAAGATACTGCCTAGTTTCAGGCACAACCCAGAGCTTACT
Organism: Neoceratodus forsteri; assembly: GCA_016271365.2. Classification (NCBI taxonomy): domain Eukaryota; kingdom Metazoa; phylum Chordata; order Ceratodontiformes; family Ceratodontidae; genus Neoceratodus; species Neoceratodus forsteri. Next base: position 390,075,228 of record JADMNL010000023.1, read on the forward strand.
GAACAGTGGTACAACAGCAAAACAAACAGCAGACAGTAGTAAATAATGCAGTACACAGAATATTACTTTTGAGCAATACATACATTTTCAGAAGGAAATAGGTATAAAACATGAGTTTGTGGTACCATATTTTTTTAAGTTGTTAAATAATAGGCATATTCCTTTTAATATGGTTATTTCCAGGTTTTCATTTCACATGGTGTTCAGTTATTTTAGAATAAATGGATAGCTTGCTTTTTACAGCTGATTATTTATTCTTTTTTTTTTAACAGTTTTTTTAATTGCAGTAACACTGTCCAAAGTGTCTGGTCATGCAGAAATATAAGGACTTCAAGGGTGGTTGAAGGCATTCTGCTTCACCTCATGCTTCACCACACATCCAATAAATCTGCATATTACAGCACAACTGGACACCTCGTACTGTGGGTGGTATATATTAGGTTTAGGTAGATAAATGAAATTGTTCTCTGAGATTCTGACCCACTGGGGGCTCAATCTGGCACAGAGGAGAGGTATTCAGCCTCATGGGAAGGGTGGCAGTGAGACTCTAACTCCTAACTTGCTTTTTTACAGTTAATTCTGTTTTTATTTTTATCTCCACCAATTGGTCCCTTATCAGAACCAACCCTCCCAGCCTGTCATGATGGCATCCCTTGGACTTAAGGATTACCCCCCCCCATGGTGGGGGTTGCCCAGAAGGCCAGGAAATGGATCTTCAGGTGGGAGTTGGAATATGTTACCAGGTGCAGGGCCTTCGGAGGATGGGGTCCTTCACCCTGCCCAGCTGGTATTTCCTTCCTCTTGTGTTTAAGGAGTGGATGTGTAATGCTGCCCAGATGGTCCTTTGCATGATTCCACATGCAGGACATCGGCAGCCGCTGCTCCTCCTATCCCAGAACTGCAAGCCCTGGCTACCTACCCCCCCCCCAGCCACTACCAAGGGCCAGGCTTACAGTAGGCACTGCATCCCTCCCTCCCCAGAGGAAAAGAGTAGTGAAGCAGATGCTTGATTCCCTTCCCCCGGTGCCAAACCTACGATGCCCTGAGTTTGCTCCTGAAAATGGGTTATCAGCACCGCAAGTGGTAGCATTACCACTGTGTTGGTGGGCCAGTCCCTCTACCTCCTAACAGCATATGTAATACATCCCACTGTTGGTGAAGCAAGAGGCAGCAGTTACAGCCCTTTGCATTTTGGGGGCCCTTAACACACCTTGCCTATCTCAGCTCCTGACTTTGATTAGCTGTACTGTGTTTATGGGGTTTACTTCATGGAGTCATGTAGAGACTCCTGAAGTCAGTGAATCAGAGCGTGTGTGTGTGTGTGTGTGTGTGTGTGTGTGTGTGTGTTAAAAGTAAGATGGGTCTCTTTATTTATGGGTTTCTACACATCCAGGGTCAAAATTACAGTGATGCTGATGAATGCAATGACCCAAGCCTATAGTGTCTATCATGGCCTTTTCAAAGCGGAAGTCCCTCTGGGCAATGATAAAGGAACAGCTACGCAGCTATACAAGGAATTCAGTTCCTTATCAAACTCACATTAGTTTCTCTCTACAGATGTCTCTGCCAGGATCCCCAGTCCCAAAGGAAGCAATTACCCAGGCTTTCAGTGATCAAAAAATGGAGTAATTCATAGATCTCGAACCTGTGCATGACCTGGGAAGCTGAAGCTTTATGTTTATTTACAGACAGCAGTTTAGCCTGGATTTAAAACTGCGGGAGTAGGAGGCCAACAAAAATTACTGATGTAACACCGTTTTTAAATCAAACTTTGTCTTTTATTATAATGGAATTTAATTGTTATCTTTTTTATGCTTGGTGACTGGTCACTAATGAGATACAGTGACAGGCCTGTGTTTTTGGGTGCCCCAGTAAGGGTGGTCTTTGGGGCGAGTCTGGGGGGGAGGCTGCACCCACCACTGTACTTATCTTGCTCTTATTTGATGAGCTGCACCTTGGTGAAAACCTCCATGACATTTTAAATGAATCTCAGAAGCCTTTAGACCATTGATGTTCTCACAGATCCTATTACAACTAAAATGCTATCTCTAGCAATTCTGTGAAGGAACCATGGCCATCTTTGATTATGTAAATTAATGAGAATTCCCATAGATGCATTTTCATTGGTGGAGGTGCAAACAGAGTCTATGGGAAATCACAATTATTTCCCAGCTCTGACTAAGGTGGCCACGGGGTTCCAACATTGGACCCAATTCAAAAGTCATAAGGTTATCCCTGCAGTTTTCATACAACCTCTGTGGTAATGCTACAATTAACAACTTAAAGAACACCAGCTTTAGTACTTACCTGCACCGGAGTTAAACTGCTGTTCTGTCCCCGTGCCACCCTCATACTCCAGTGTTTGTGACAGAGGATTACTGGGGTCATATCAGTGCCTCCAATTAACCAAGAAGGTTCTAAGGTTCTACTTAGCTGATCAGCGGTGTGGTGCTGATGTGACCCTAGTGACCCTGTAAAATATAAAAATGTATATTGTAAAAGATGCTCCCATTCATAGCGATGGAGCACGCCCCTGTGCTCTACAAATTCCGATGTCACCAAATGTTGGAGTGCAGGAGTAGCACAGGGGCAGAGCTGAACTAGATGGACTAGGACTAGATACTTTTCTGTCACTGTTTTGTAATGAATTTCGGATCACACCTGGAGCTCATCTCAGTGGGTCTACCCGGTCAACAAATTTCAATAAACAAATAGATCGGGACCAGGAAGGGGAAAGGATCGGCCGGACGGTTGTCTTATACAATCTGTTCCCCTTCATAAAATATGAAAAACAACATTTTTAAAGAGCAACAGTTTAACTCTAGTGTAGGTAAGCTACCGTAGGGAGTTTCGGGAGCTAAATTGAACTGAGCATGATTGGTGCTCTTTAAGGAGAGACTATATGGACTTCATGTCTTTTTCTGCAGTTAACATCGATTTCGATAGACACCTTGTGTGTCCAGACATCTTGTGTGTCTTTATTCAAGTCACAGCCAGACAGAGCAGGACAGCAAAAGTACATGGCTACACTCAGTGCATTACAGCAGCCTGGGGCCATTTTCTGGAAAGGAGCTCTAAGCAGGGTACAGTACAAGCTGAAAATGTAAAACTTGCATTTTTTGGTGACTTGCTACTGAAATTATGTAATAAAATCCCCAAATCTATAGCCAAACTTGAGCATTAAATTTAGTTAGGCTTGCCTACAGCAACCATCAGCATCACAAACATTTGGTGATTCACAGCCCAGAAAAATGGCTATATCAAAAAATGAATAGTAAAATGTGATTTGGCATGTGGCAACATAAATACTGTCTGATCCAGCATACTTTTTATGCTTTTATATTGTATGGTGTTTATGTAGTGATGTGGAACCTCTGAAAATGGGCTTTTAGTTCAAAGGTGTTTCCTAATAAATAAGTACAATGCCAGGCAATGCAGTCCAATACAATATTTACCTCAGTCACCAAATAAATAAATAAAATGTTCCTCATATGTACTGTAGTTTAAACCATGAACTGTGAGGCTGTGATATGAATTCAACTTACATAGATACATAGACAGTGTCGGCAGGTAAGGGCCTATGGCCCACCCAGTCTGCCCATTTGAGCTTGTAAGTTTACTTTATGTTTTCCTAGAAGTCTGTTGCCCCTTAACCCTGACCTCCAGAATTCCTTTATGTCTATCCCATGCATTCTTAAATCCTGCGATTGTTTCATCCCCCACCACTTCCTCTGGCAGGGTGTTCCACTTGTCCACCACCCGTTCTGTGAAGAAATTCTTCCTCACATTTCCTCTGAATCGTCCTCCCTCCAACTTCATCCCATGCCCTCTAGTCCTGGAACATCTTTTTGGCTTAAAAATAGTGTACTCCTGCACCCTGTTCCTCCATGTAAGATACTTGTATGTCTCTATCATATCCCCTCTCTCCTTCCTCTCCTCCAGGGAGTACATATTCAATTTCTTCAACCTGTCCTCATAGGACTTGTGATGCAATCCATTTACCATCTTTGTTGCCTTCCTCTGAACCTTCTCTACCCTGTCTATGTCCTTACATAAGTAAGGTCTCCAGAACTATACACTGTACTCCAGGTGGGGCCTCACTAGTGTCTTGTATAGTGGAATTATGACCTCTCTTTTCCTGCTGGCGATGCCCCTGCCTATGCATCCCAGCATCCTATTTGCTTTACCTGTTGCTTTGTCACACTGTTTCCCTACCTTGAGGTCATCAGAGATGATAACCCCAAGATCCCTTTCCTGCTTGGTGCATGCTATATCTTCACCCCCCGACTGATATATTGTACCAGGGTTTTTGTGTCCCATATGCATTATCTTGCACTTCTTTGCATTGAATTTCAACTGCCATACCCCTGACCATTCTTCAAGTTTCTGCAGGTCCCTTCTTATTCTGTCTACACCCTCTGGTGTGTCTACTCTGTTACAGAGCTTTGTGTCATCAGTGAACAGGGACATTCTGCCTTCTAGGTCCTGCGCAATGTCACTGATGAAGATGTTGAATAGGGCCGGTCCCAGCACTGATTCCTGTGGTACCCCACTGGTCCCTCTTCCCTCTGTGGAGTGACAGCCATTTACCACCACCCTCTGTGTCCTGCCGCCCAGCCAGTTACCTGCCCACTGCACTACTGTCCTGCCCACACCCATATTCCCCAGCTAGTGTAATAGTCTTCTATGTGGCACAGTGTCAAAGGCCTTGCTGAAGTCCACTGCCCTCCCCGATCCACCTCCCTAGTCACCCAGTCGAAAAATTCAATGAGGTTGGTCTGACATGACCTCCCCCTGGTGAAGCCATGCTGCCTTGGGTCCTGTAGTACATTGACAACCAGATGTTCCACCAATCTCTCCTTCAGTAGTGCTTCCATGATCTTCCCCACTACCGAGGTGAGGCTGACTGGTCTGCAGTTCCCCGCTTCCTCTTTGTTCCCACTTTTGTATAAGGGGACTACATCTGCTGTCCTCCAGTCTTTAGGTACCTCCCCTGTTTCCAGTGGTCGGCAAATCAGGATTGCCAGAGGTTCAGCCACCACCTCTCTTAGTTCTTTAAGGACCCTGGGGTGCACCCCATCTGGCCCCATTGCTTTATCAACTCTTATTACTTCCAGTTCCTTCAGGACCCTTTCTCGTCCAAAGGGACTTGTGTTCATTTCTGCACCATTCCCACCCCTTGTACTCCCTTCAGACCCATTACCATCCTCTTCCTCAGTAAAGACTGAGCAGAAATATCTGTTCAATATGTCAGCTTTACTGTTGTCATCCTCCACGCGGCCCCCATCCTCCCCCTTCAGTCTCACTATCCTTCCCTTTACCTTTCTTTTTTCACTTATGTACATGTAAAAGGTTTTGTCCCCTCTACCCACTGATTTTGCTATGTGCTTTTTTCTGTCTGAGCTTTGGCTTCCCTTACTGACCTCCCTGCCTCCCTTTGCTTCTCCTGGTACTTCTCCCTATCCTCTTCTGCCTGTGTCTTTTTGTATTGCCTGAATGCAGTCTCTTTGGCTTTCACTTTCTCTGCCACCTCCTTGGAAAACCATAATGGCCTCCTCTTCCTTTTCCCCTTGCTAACCTGCTTGATGCATAATTCTGTTGCTCTTGTAATCCCCATTTTAAATACTGCCCACTGTTCCTCAACCCGATTCCTGCCCCATTCCCCTTAATGCCTCTTTCAAGCATTTCCCCATTTTCCCAAAGTCTGTCCCCATAAAATCCAGGATACATGTTTTTGTGTGGTTTGGTTCTGCTCCTTCTGTGATTTCAAACCACAATGACTGGTGGTCACTGTTCCCCAGGTGCTCCTCCACTGTTACCCCCATCACACTGTCCCTGTTTGTGAGCACAAGGTCCAGTATTGCCTTCTGCCGAGTTGGTTCCATGACCAGTTGCTTGAGGAAGGCATCCTGAAGGTAGTCCAGGATAAATCTGCTCCTAGTTGATGCTGCTGCTGGGATGCTCCAGTCCACGTCTGGAATATTGAGGTCTCCAACCAGCACTACCTCACCCTTGTCTGCCATCCTTTGGATGGCTAGCATCAGCTCCCTATCTGTTTCTTCCTCCTGGGCTGGTGTTCTATAGACCACACCTGTGCGGATGGCTGGCCCCATTTTCCTTTCCAGCTTAACCCACAGTATCTCTCTTCCATTTTGTTCCTTGTGGACCTCTGTGGTCCTTATGCCATTTTTCACATACAGTGCCACTCCTCCTCCCTTCCCACCTGCCCTGTCTCTTTTGAATATGTTGTAGCCAGGTATGGCCATCTCCCAGTCATGGTTATCATTACACCAGGTTTCTGTGATGGCCACAATGTCCAGGTCCAACTTACATTTCAAAAACTGATGACCTGCACTATAGTAGCACTGGCTAGCTGCCGCCCTCTTCAATGGGGAGGGCTTCCTAGTAGCATTGGGGATTTTCAGTGCTGAAGGTTAAGTCTGCTGATTAAATCCTGTAAAATAATTTCTAGTATAGTGTACTACCAGAAAGCAGGTGAAGGGGTACCTCCGAATGAAACAGCACATCAAAGGCACAGTCATAAAATACCAAAACAATACAGGTGCTTGCCTTGCTGGCTGAACTGTTTATTTGATTCACAGCTAAACTGAGCAGGAACAGCAAAAGTATCTGGCTAGCTACTGAACACTCTGTGGTAGACCAAACATTTTTTAGCAATCTGCAGCATCCAGAAGCTAACCAGATGCTTTTTGCTGCCCTGCTCCGCTTGGCCTATGAATCAAATAAAAAGTGCAATCACCAACGTAAGCAGCTGTGGTTTTTGGTATTTTATGATCCTGCTGTGGATGTGCTGTACCACCTGTTTTCACTTCCTAGTATCACCTGAAATCAAGCACTCAAAACAGCTTTCTGCTTCCGCATACTCCTAAGCCCAGGGGCCCGATTCACAAAGCTCCTGGCGGGGTGCAAGGGGTGTGCACCACAAAGAATGGTGCAAAGTGACCCTTGCGCTAAAGGATGCACTGGGAACCATTCACAAATGCAGCCTGCATCAAGGGCTGGCTGCCTGCCCCAAATGGGGCTTGCGCAGCCTGTGCACCCAAATATGGTCTGCGACATGGCACTAGGGGGAATGTGGCAGACGCAAGCTGCCACATCCTCGAAAATGGAATTCACAGATCTTTCCCAGAGGGAGAAATTCTAAGTACTCTTAGACCAGCCAGGGCTGGTCTAAGGGTACATAGACAAGTCACCTCTGGGACATGACCTGCTTGTGGCAATCTGCGGCAGTGCCCCCTCCCAATCCCCGATGTCTGCCCGTGCATTTAACAAATGAATTAACTGCACCCATGTGGTTTAGAGCTCCCCCATCCCCGATGTTGCCCAGTTCAAACATAAGCATTACATCCCCCATCCCAGGTAATAGAGCATCCCCCCAACCCTAGTCTCCGATGTTGCCTAGTGTAAAACTATTAATTGTAGCACCTGACACAGGATTTCAGAGCACCCCCAACATCTATTCCCAATATTGCCCCGTTTACAAATATGTACTATATTCATCGTCCCAGGTTGTAGAGTGCACCCCCTTCCCGATGTTGCCCTGTTTACAAATATGCATTATATTCCCTGTCCCAGGTTGTAGAGTGCACCCCATCCCCAATCCCCGATGTTGCCCGGTTTTAAAATTGTAATTGTAGCCCCCAACTCAGGTGGCTGAGTGGCCCCCCCAACCCCACATGTAGTGTCCTCCCCGTTCCTCCCCTCATCCTGATACAGAGCCAGCACAGCCCTCCTCTCACCTCTGCGGCCGGCGCCGACTGAACTGTCAGTGTGTGAGTACTGGAAAGTGTACACGCAGGTGCATACTGTATACAGTATGCACTCATTCAGAGCTCAGTCGACGGCTGGCCGTGGTGGTGAGCAGTGGGCTGTGCCAGTCGCCGGCTCAGTTACAGGAGGGGGTATTGGAGTGGTAGGGCACTGCGGGGTGGTGGGTCCACTCGACCATCAGGTATTTGGTATTTGCGCTATATGGGGGATCGGGGCTCAAGCAGTCCACTGCACCACCAGGGATAGGTTGTTTTTTATTAAGGGAGATTGGGACTTGGGGGGGTATTAGACTACCAGGTGGGGGGGATTATTAATTATTATTAACATACCAGGCCACATCAGGGTCCGGGGAGGGGGGCTGCTAGACTACCAGGTGCGGGGAATTATGACTTATTAGTAACAATTTTTTTTTGTCCTGGCTATCTCCCCCTTCCCCTGCCAAGGGTTCTGGTTCCCAGCTCTGCTTACCACCCCCCCCATCCCCGGGCTTGCCCCCCCCCCCCGGGTGGAGCAGCCAGGCAGGTGCCCCCTCCCAGGAAACATGGTTCTTGGAGCCCTGGCTTTCTCCCCAGGGTAGAGTCATGGGAGTTTGACGCCCCCAGCTGACTTTTTATCTGCAGCAGGAGCAGCAGCGGAGGCTGGGGCCATTATTAGCGGCCGGCATTGTTTTCCTAAGTTTTTCTCTGGGGGTGGGGACGTGCAATGATGCCAGCGTCTGCCCCACCCCCCTAACATGTGGCTCCAGCTGTGGTGGTACCCCCAGCTTCTGCCAGAGGTCCGAATTGCACTGGACACTCTTCCCCCTCCACCCTGGAGAAGGAGAGCAGTCCCTGGGTCGCTCAATCCTTCTCCCCCCGGCTGGCCCTCTGACTCCCGAGTATGTCCCCAAACCCAGGATGTCGGTGCTGCAGACAGATGCCCTGCTGCTGCGCCGGCAGGCCGACATTTTTTGATGCAAGGTGCCACTTGCACCATTTATGTTTGGCGCAGGCCCCTTGTGTGAATTCCAGGGCTTTGAGAATCAAGCCCCGTGCTTATAGTGCATTACCATGTCATACCAAGGTAAATTACATTGAGTTATTGTGTTTTTTGCAATTTATTAGGTTAGACCCAATTTTTAATGGGAGATTCTAACTCACCCAGATTTGAGAGAGTTTGAAATACTTCAGGTTTGTCTGTCCCCAATTCAAATGCAGGGCTTACATGGAGACAGTTTAGTGCATTAATCTGTTAGCTGCCCAGTCCTATATAGTTAGTTTCTCACATGTAAGAAAAATGTTAAACAGTCATGGCAGAAGATCCCTGTTGTGATGGAGTGCTGTTGCTCTCCTCTTCAGCATTTCAATACATGTCCCAGCAGGAGTGGTAGTGAGCAGTGGGTGGGTAGGTGGGGGTGTTTTTTTCTGCTAGTATTTTAGGTAGAGGCAAATTAGAACAATAATGTGTTAAATTATTACCCCTTCCCCCACACACAAACACACAATGTTAAAAAAAAAAATAACACAGTTTGATGACCAGAAACCCCCTGTTTTTCACATGCTCCATGGTATGCAAACTGCCTTCTCCTTCCGGCTCCCCTCCCTCTGGAACAACATGTCTCCCCAGCTCCATATGTCTCCATCCTACTTCTCTCTCAAAAACTTACTAAAGCTTCATTTTGTTCCCTCAGTTCCTGCTCTGAACCTGATTAAAACTTTTGCCTACCCTCTCTTTCTCTTAGCTGAGGAGTATACCTACTTTGCCTCTCCGAGGGCTTTGTTTCGCCCTGATAGTAATTCAAGTCAGTGTTTAGTACAGCACCCCTTTCAGTCCCCTTGTATATTACCCATGATTTATTCAGTTGTTACAATTGTACTTTATATCCTGTGACGTTAACAGTCTGGCCTGTTCATCTGCACAATAAATATGATATTTAACTGCACTACTTTTTATTTTGCCTGCACTAGTTTCTGCTGTTTGTATTTTACGTCCTATACCCTTCCCTCGGCTGACACATGGAAGCAAGCCTCGACTTAGTGTGCCTTTTCCAGTTACCAATTTTAAATAAAGAAAATAATATCCTGTATGATGAGGTAATATTTTACCTGGTATAACGTAGTGAAAACTGACAGTTTTCATCAACTGCTACACAAAATTGTTTATGTATAGCAGTCATTTACTACACATCTGCGTTCACTGAAAAGTGGTTGCACAGCTGTTCTACACAAGGTTACCTGCAAATGCTACACATATGTTTCCTACTGCTACTCAGATTAAGTTTTGTAATGCTGCAATTGCTACACGAACATTTTTTAATAAAGTTTTCCCTGCGAATGATACACATGCAGCATTCATAAGCTGGGTCACAAAACATTAATGGGGAAAGAAAACTTACCAAAAAGGCAAAGTAGTGGGCCCATTAGGTCCCTGTTATCAAAACAGCAACTTTTAAATACATTTTCCCTACTTAAATTTAGAAATACTGTAGAACTTGAAATTTTCACTGTCAAATAATTGTCACTATTTTTGCTGAAGCACCAATTCGCATGAAAGTAAATTTGCACTAATTAGCACTTTTAATATTTTTTCCATTATAATGAATGTGGTGATTGTGACTTAACGCTAAAATAAATTTACGCAATTATGGTTGCATTTGTGTTTGCGCTAAATTTACTTTGCGTGAAAATAACTAGTTCTACAGTATTATAGAGGAAGTAAACAGTGCAGGGGTCACTCAAATTGTAAAACCTCATGAAAATATATTTCAAAGGACGTAGTGGACTTCCTTGTAGGTGTCAAGAGTCATGAGATATGAAGTGATAGTCACTGAGGCACAATGTTGTTAATTACAGCTTGCTTCTCAGTGACATCACTTTTTGTGTTAAGATTCCATGAAATGACTGCTGCCTTGATTTAATTTGCAGAGTATTTACATATTCATATCTCAGGACTCCAGGTACCTACAGGTAAGCCCACCACCTCCTTTGAGAGATCTTTTTATGGGCCTTCACAGTTTGAGTGACCCCTGCAGTGTTTACTTCCCTTTTAAAGGGAACATAACCCCAATTTTTTTTTACATTTTTTATTATAATTGTAAATGTGGGCATGTGTGAAGTCTGTTTGATAACCCTGTGTATTGTTTAGTGTGCTTGTTTTAAAACAACTATTTTTCCCCTTTTTATAGTGCTTTGTTGATGCTGCATTTTCCCAGCCAATATCCATTTTTTTTACTTACTTACGAGTTCCAGAACTAAGTAACAGTTAAGCAGAAGCCCTGCATCACAAGCTTTATCATAGGCTTCAGCTCAACTGATCTCACTGAGTTCTAGAACTCATAAGTAATTAAAAAATGAATATTGGACGGCAGGGGCAGCATTGACAAAGGACCCTAAATATGGGAAATTAGGACTATTTAAAAAAAAACACCAAACGGTACATGGGGGGGGATTTAAACACACTTCACACATGCCCATATTTCTAATTATAATAAAAACAATTAAAAAAATAATAGGTTTGTGCTTCCTTTAACAGTCTAATCCAGTTGACCCTGCATGCCCACCACCACTGATAAACCACAGATGCCTGTATGGCTCATGTCAGCAGAGGGGGAGGGTGTAGCCTCAGCTGTGGGGATGGCTACTGCCTGCTGTCACTGTCATTGGGGAAAGGGCATATAGGAGTGCTGTATGGTTCTGACATGGCCAATACTGCACTCCTCTCCCTCTGAAGCGTACAGCTCAGGGAGTAGAGGGTAGTACCAGCATTGTCCGGAGTGTTCGGCACTGCTTCATTACCCCACCTGGATTACAGTGACAGCAGGCACTTGTTGTTCCTACACCAGCCATGGGGGCCTATTGGATATGTGGTTTATTGGGGAAGGGCACAGTATCAACTAGCTTAGGCTGGTGGTATTTCTAAATGTAAGTACAGAAACATTATTTAAAGAAAATGTATCAGATTCTTTTTTTTGTTTGTTTGTTTTGCAGTTAGTGCTCTTTATTCCATCCAGGCTTGCCCAACGATCAGGGTTGACCCCTACCTGTCACCCCGGCCACCTACGACTTACACTCCTACTCCATGTCTTCCCCATGGCTTAACCTTAAACCCCCCCCACTCTGTGGCATGGGTGGGTCTCCCTTGGGCCACAGACAGGATTCTCAGATGGGAGGTGTGCTGTAGAGCCAGGTGTGGAGCCTGTGAGGGGCTGGTTCCTTCCTGCCTGCCAGCCCTGAGTTTCTTCCCCCGATATGTTCCCCAGGAGGGTGGATGTGCAGCGCAGCCCAGATGTGCTTGCAGAGGCACCCGCATGCCAGACATTGGCAGCCAGTGCTCCTCCCACACCTGCAATGCTCTCAATGGGTGCCCAACCCCCAGCCACCACGAGGGGTCAGTAGTACATTGGGTTGAGCAGTCCTATGGATGCTTGATTCCCCCCCCCCCCGGCCGACTACCTGACAACCTGTGTTCACTCCTGAACCCGGGTTGTCCGCTCTGCAAGTGGCAGCTCTACCACTACACCGGTAGGCCAGCAAATGTATTAGATTCATGTTAATAAGTTTTTACTTTTTGTCCAAACTCCCTTATGATATCATAGTATGATAAAACGTAATTTGTGTTTCGTAAGTTTCTGACTTTATGTCCCCTTGTTTTTTTACTAAAATATTCACATGAAGAGAAGATGCTTGTGTTTCAGGCTTCATCTTATTTTTTTGCTTTGCCCCACACCAAAGTCATAATCCTTTGTGCAACCACAGTCATTTCCACAGCAACAGACTGTGATGTCACAAACAGAGCACTATGACTTAATATACCCAACGCGTACACCACCCTTGCTATGAAACTGTATTCTAAAGTCGTATGCTTTGTATGTTGCACCAACCGATGTAATTATGTACAGTATGCTTTGTATGATTACCAACTGCTGTTATCATTTTTGTAGCTTCGAGTATGTTGCATTTTATTTCTGTACTACTCCCCCCACCCACCAGGTCACATCTGTAAATGAGACTGTTGTTCTCTGGTTCACCTGGTAAAACAATTTAAAATAAATAAATTAATGACTTCTTTGGAGGGGGCACAGGAAGATGAGTAACAAGATTATATTTTCATGCGAATGTTCTCAGTAAAGAGAAAGAGGGCACATAAATACAGACTGTAAATGAAATGTAAGCAGACTTGTGTCTGTATATTATATTTAAAAAAATATTTCCATCATACTGGAAAAATGCTTTAAGTGCTTGTGATGTGTAGCAGAATATGTATAATAGCATTTCTGCAGAATAACTAAGAAGAATTTCCCAAATACAGTGCTTGCATGCAGCATTTTCTGACCTGTCAAATCACAGGGTGGGGATGTGTGGGATTGTTGCTGCGTCTGCCTCCTATCATCTAAACAATGGAGATAATGGCACTGAGTAATTTCTGCCTGGCTCCAAGGTCCAACATGGGGAAGTGCCACAAGTCAGAACTGTATATGGACACCCGAATGTGAATATTCCCACACTACTGTCAAGCACCATGAGGTGGCATTATGTGAAATGGGGGAAGAACTAGGTTTCTTTCATGTTAAGAATAATTTAACCCCGCCCCGGCAGCACAATGTTGTCTTTCTTTTTTTTTTGTATCCACCCACCCCTAGCTTCAGCAATTTTTATGTTTGCTTGCACACATGTGCAAGAAACAGTGCCAACATATGAGTTTTTGTAGGTGTGCCACCCCCACTTCCAATGCCCTGCTCCTTTTTGCAGGCACGGCCGCAACGCACCAATGAATGTCTGAACTGTCTGTGACAGCCATTTAAATGCAGTGCCGTACAGTTCTGAGAAAACCACCGCTACAATCAGCGGTGGTAACGTGTAGGCAATTTGCATACTGCCGTTGGCAGGCATCTTGCATCTGAACTGTCAGAGAAAGTTCGTCTTTGTTGGATCCAGCCCCCAAACACCTAGGTAGCATGCTGGAGCCCACCCCGCCAGCTCCACTGCATCCCCCAGCAACTTCCAGGTGCCACAATCAGAGCCCACCCAGCGTGGCAAAAAGTCTGTATCTACGGGGTGCCTAATCCCATCGGCTCCTGGGAGCCCACCCCAGCATGGCAAAAGTCCCACGTCGCCTTTTAAAAAACCTAGAACGAAAGAAACGGTCCCTCGCTTACTCTCTTTCACCCTCCCCAACACGCGCCCACCTTCTGCGTACCCCACATTCCCCCTCACCCCATACATGCCTCCGGAGGCCGGCGCGATGATATTCGGTGGACCGGGAACACGTCTGTACTCTTCAAAGCCAACCGTGAACTGAAGAAATGCCAGTAAGCTGTATAATGACATAAATGTTTTTTTTTTTTCAACTTTGGTGCATATCGCAGCCATTTTGGGGACTTTTTTCACCAAATTTTCAACATGGGGTTCTTGGGACCCCACCTCATGAACTCAGCCACTGTCATTTTGTTATTCGGTCCCGAAAGGTGATTTTGTGGTCACTGCGTGAACCACCTTTTGGGACCAAGTAACAAAATGACAGTGTCACAGTTCATGAGGTGGGCCCTAAAACCCTATGTTGAAAGTTTGGTGAAAAATTCTAAAAATGACTGTTTATAAGTATGCTATGCAGTTCCCACGCTGCCTTAACTTTGGATTTTACTATTTTCACTCTAGATTTTTCAACACTGCCATTTTACTATACCTCCTTATGAGCAGAACAGCTGTCATTTTTCACATCTTGCCCAAAATGTGTTTTCCCGCATGTCGCGCACAATGGTGCAGTCGGTGTGCGAAATCAATGTTTGGGACAGAGTAAGAAAATCACAGTGACACTGTTCATGAGCAGAGGTCTTAAAATGGCAATTTTGAAAATTTGGTGACAAAAGTCCATAAAATGACTGTGTTACGAGCGTGCATTGCGCAGTTTCCACACACCCTCTTAAGTTCACGAATTTGTAATATTTTCAGTCCAGATTTTCAACACTGGCATTTTTCCACACCTCCTTATGAACAGTACAGCTGTCATTTTTCACACCCTGGCCGAAATGTGTTTTCGCACTTCCAGCGTAGAAATGCGCGGTTGCTGTGGGAAATCAATGTTCAGGACTGTTCATGAGTGGAGTCCCAAAATGCATGTGTTGACAATCTGCTGTAAAAAATCCCCAAACTAATGACATTATGGGTGTGCGTTGCGCAGTTTCTATGTACACTCATGACTTCACCAGTTTGTTTATATTTTCCCTCCAGATTTTCAACATTGCCATTTTTTACACCTCCCCATGAACAGTACAGCTGTCATTTTTCACATCCTGTTCGAAATGTGTTTTTGGACCTGTGGTGCCAAATGACATAGTCACTGTGAAAAATCAGCTTTCGGCTAATGAACTGATATTGCCACTGTTCATGAGGTGGGGTCACAAAAAACCATGTTAAAAATTTGGAGTGAAAATACCAACGGACGCCCAGGGCGTTAAGGTTTCCAAACATAATGCCCCACCCTGCAGAGACTGACAGGCATCAGAGGTGTGACTTGGGATTGTCACCTGTAATGTTTATGCCATTCCACCCCTACCCACACCCTGCAGCCAGTGACAGGCATCGAGGTGTGCTGTGGACTCTTCAGCCCTAAAGTTCACCCCATTCTCCTATACTGCACCCATCTCACCGTATTTCCTTATGGAATGGGGTGAGCGTAAGGCCCAAAGAACCCAAGGCACACAGTGACACTTGTCGGTGTCTGCAGGATAGGGTGTGGTGAAATGGCGTGGGTGTTATGGCTGACGACCCAAAGGCACACCCCAATGACTGTCAGTCTCTGCAGGGTGGTGATGGGGTTGGCTTCAGTTCAACACTTCACTGCCATTCCTATTATGCATCTCTCTAACTCCTACACTACCAATGCCAATGCCAGCAAGCAAACATTTGGCATTGACAAATGCTTGTTTTGTAGGCTCCTTACCTCCCAGAGATAGCAATTCCAAAGGTACCATCCCCCCCTCCAAGAATTAAAGCTTTAGGCACAAGACAGATATGTTAGTAAACTACTGTACATCATCTGTGTAAAATTGACACTGAATCCCTCCTGTGACCCATCTTACCTACCTATTATTTTTTTCTCATAATATATTTAATAGCTCCATTTTTTGTCAGAAGACTAGATTCTGCTGCTGCCACCTCTGTCGCTGCTTACTTAAATGAATAAAGCACTGATCCCTGATCCTCCTGAACACTAGACCTTGCCCATTTATCAAGCTGTGCTTTCTGCTAGGCAGACTATAGTTTTACTCCGTGGCAGTATAAACATCCCAGCTGCTGCAGGCAGGGCTGCGTCTTTCTAATAAAACAATTACACCAGCACATACTTAATATGCTGAGAAAAATACCTCTGGCACTGGATGATAAATGCTGTTGGATGCTCAGATAACGAACCTTTTGACTACTGTTTTTTAATTAGTCTGTGCCTATGTTTGCTTTCTGATTATGGTGATGGGGGGAAGAAGAACAATAGAATTTTGACAGAAAATGTGCCAACATCCAGTTTTTATTAAGAGGAGGTGTTATCAGTAGGTTTAGACACAAAAACTGGCTTTCTGGCATTCTTTCTTTGGAGCAGTGTTGCTTTTGTACATGCACAGTTCTGTGGGCCTTCTGCTGTCCTTCGTCCTAGCAATTTATTTTGTCCCTCCTGTCCCCAGTGTTCTTCTCCGATGAGCTACATACACTATGGGCAGACTAATAAGACCTGCGTCAGTAGGCTTCATGTTTTGTGCAACTGTCTGGCAAGTTCTGATCTTCTTTGATGTTATCTCTGTAGTGCCATAATACATTGGACTGTAAGCTGTCAGTGTTGGGAGCCTGCAGGAAGCTTTTGCATGATGGGGCAGTCCACATATGTGTGCCTACATGTATGTCAGTGGCACACAGCATCACCTATATAACATGGGTGGTGGGCCTTAGGTAATTCAGTTCTTTTCCTCCTGCTGTTGAGAAAGTGAACATCAGATCAATGGAAGCTGTTTTTCCCTCACTGCAGCTTTGTCCAAATTTATTTTCCTCTCGTAGCTACTCTTTCAAGAATTGATTGCTGAACTATTTTGTCATGGAGTGCTTTTTTCCCATTGTAGCTGCAAAAACCTAATTTATTTTACAGAATCCCATAAGTTTTGTATTGTTTGGGCATTTCTTGTGGCATAGGAAACTGTGAAATTTGCCAGGTGTTTAACCAGGTTACATGGAGAAGTATATCAAAAGTTCAGAGTGTTTTTTGGAAAAAATGGACAGGACTGCTGCTGTATCTGCCAAGTCACCGAATCCGCTGCTGACACTGGTGAAACAGAAATAATTGATGTCAAAAAAACAGCTACTTGCTCCATGCTGTGTGGGATTGGTTTTGGTACCCCACTTCTCCAGGATGGGGAAGGAAACCCATTGTCAGTCCTCCTTCATGCAGTGATGGTGGCACTTCTGTCCGCGATACCCCACTGCCTACAGGGATGTCTGAGAGGAGCAATTGTGGTTATGGACTTAGGTATTGGGTCCCTCTGGGCATGTGATACCTACCTAGTCTCCATCTCCAGACAACCTCAGTTCCAGCAAGTTTTTTTTCCAAGAAACTCTGGACTTTGTTTTCTCAAACTCAGCCCTGCCTTTCCTCAGTACCACCTGGTGCTGATCATGGTGCCCATCCTCTTCGAGTAAACCTGTTTTCTGCAGGTTTCCTCAGCGTAGACCTCTCTGTGGCTCTCCGGAGCACAGGTGTCTGTTCTGGACTCATTATTGGTGTCAGACCTGGCATTGATTCAGGTATTGCTGCCAGCCTCAGTGCCAGTGTCACTGCCTTAGTGCTGATGTTGCTGCCAGCCTTGGTCGTTGTGCTACTCCTAGCCTTGATGCTAGAGTAGTTACTGGCCTCAGTGCTGACATTGCTGATGGCCTCGTTGCCATCATTGGTGCTGGTGTCATTGCTGGCCTTTGGGCCAGCCTCAGTGCTGACCTTCCCTGGCTTCATTTTCATGTAATTTTGCATCCCCCGCAATGTGAGTCTTATCCAATTATCTTGCATGATTTTTCACATGTCTGCATATTTCATGCAAGTGGGTCTGTTACATAGTTAGTGGTTTTTTTTCCATTCAATGTATGTTTTTCTAACTTATCTTGCATATTTTCATGCAAGTCTGCATATTTCCATGCAAGTCCCCCTCAGAAGAAGCCAGAAGGGGAAGGAAACATATTCAATTCAGTGCTTTACAGTAACGGGTAATTGCTATTTTTCTTTTAAACTTAGATTGTGGGCTTTTAGTGACACTGTAATTTATTTGCTGTCTTTACTTAGAATTGTTTTTGGGCTGTTGAAAATTTAAAATGTAGTGGTGGTGTTTTTCTTTGCTGTCTTTAATTGCTGCAAATTTAGTCTTGGCTTGTCTGACTTGCCCTGTAGTTTGGGTGAGGGGTGTTAATTGTCTGGCCTCTGACCTCAGCTACGTGATAACTGGAGGTGGGGCTTAGTCAAAGTTGAGGTATCAAGTGAGTTTTCTTTTCTCAGAAGAAGCCAGAAGGGGAGGGAAACATATTCAATTCAGTGCTTTACAGTAACTGGTAATTGCTATTTTTCTTTTAAACTTAGATTGTGGGCTTTTAGTGACACTAATTTATTTGCTGTCTTTACTTAGAATTGTTTTTGGGCTGTTGAAAATTTAAAACGTAGTGGTGGTGTATTTCTTTGCTGTCTTTAATTGCTGCAGATTTTTGCCCCCTCTCCCTCCCCTTCCCCCAACTCTTAATTATATGCCCTGTTAAATCTGATTGACAGGAGCTAAACACAGAGGATAGTAAGAGGATGTGGAGTAGGAGGGGCATAAGGGGGAAAGAAGCCACCCTCTGCACAACAAGTGTTTTGACTCATTTATTTATTTATTGGTTTATTTTCTTTTTTTAAAAAGAAAAGTATCTGAGGATCAGTGGCAGGATTTTTAGTACAGTAAATTAATAAAAAGGGAACTAGGAGAGCTTCAGTAACAGACAAGTAGTAGAATTGCAGTATAATGTGGGGAGTGGTGCAATGCAGTGGCTGTGGGGCAGCCATAGTCAGGCAGACCTTCTGGACACTGAGGTGCTGCCCTATCTGCATGCATCTCTCTGACTGCAGGATGAGGTAGCCAGACTCAGAGTGGAAGTAAACTGGGTCAGGAGTACCATCACTCCCTATCCAGAGACCACCCAGTCCAATGCAACTGCCTCAAAGGATACCGAGAATGAGGAGCACTTGGATGACAGTGGGCTCAGGGAGGGTTAGAGCGGTCAGGCAGAGGCACATTCCAGATCCTATTCCACTCAATAACTCATATGCCACACTGGCAAATGGGAACAACCAAATAGAGGTACCCAGAGAAGTGGAAGGAAAGGATGTGGAGGTTAGCCAAGGAGGTGACCTCAGCGGGGAGAGCAGTGGACCCCAGAGGAGGAGGAAGCGAATCCTGGTGGGGGACTCCATCATAAGAGGGGTCCAGCTAGGAACACAGGAGGGGGAGGACAGGGAGGTGAGGTGCCTACCAGGTGCCATGGCATGGAGGTATGGAGGGAAGATCCTAGGGATCACTGGGAAGGCAAGACGGGAGGGTGAGCTAGATGTCATTATCCACCTAGGTGCTAATGATCTGGCAAATGGGGAGCCAAAGGAAGTTCAGGAAGAGTTTAGGAAATTGGAGGTCTCAAAGCAGCTACTTCTGTCACTTTCTCAGAAGTACTACTCAAGTGAGGCAAGGAGAGCATAGGGGTGCATGCACAAGGAACTTTAACTCATGGTTGAAGAACTGGTGCTGTGAGGAAGGGTTTGGATTCATTGGTGACTGGGGACCCACCTGGAGGGATGGAGGTTTGTTCAAGCCTGACGGCGTGCATCCAACCTGGAGGGGAATCCAAGCACTCAATGATAAGTTTAAATGCTACATTGACAAGCATTTAAACTAGCAAAGGGGGGTGGCAGGGCAGCAAGGAGGGTACCTACTTGCTCACCCCCCACAGTTAGCAGTGGAACCAGTGAACCGGAGGAGTGGCTATCTCTACAAAGCAGTGTGCAAAAGATGGAGATTAGCGCCCAAGAGGTGGATCGGCAGAAAAGGGGTAAAATTCAGCAGAAGGGCAGACAGCAAGGAGAACCAGGGATAAAGGACAACCAAGGAAGGGGCTGGAGTAGAACAGTGAAACATTCTAGGGAGGTCAAATCATGGAAAGCCATGTGTGCCAATGCCAGGTGCCTTAGCAACAAGATGGAAGATCTGGAGGCTGTCATGGTGCAGTCAGACCTGGACATTGTGGCCATCACTGAAACCTGGTGTAATGATAACCACGACTGGGAGATGGCCATACCTGGCTACAACATATTCAGAAGAGACAGGGCAGGTAGAAAGGGAGGAGGAGTGGCACTGTGTGAAAAATGACATAAGGGCCACGGAGATCCAGGAGGAACAAAATGGGGAGAGATACTAGGTTAAGCTGGAAAGGAAAATGGGGCCAGCCATCCACACACAGGTGGTCTATAGACCACCAGCCCAGGAGGAAGAAACAGATAGGAGATGATGCTAGCCATCCAAAGGATGGCAGACAAGGGTGAGGTAGTACTGGTTGAGACTTCAATATTCCAGACGTGGACTGGAGCATCCCAGCAGCAGCATCAACTAGGAGCAGATTTATCCTGGACTCTTCAGGGGCTCTCCTCAAGCAACTGGTCATGGAACCAACTCGGCAGAAGGCAATACTGGACCTTGTGCTCACAAACAGGGACAGTGTGATGGGGGTAACAGTGGGGGAGCACCTGGGGAACAGTGACCACCAGTCATTGTGGTTTGAAATCACAGAAAGAGCAGAACCAAACCACACAAAACATGTATCCTGGATTTTAGGGGGGCAGACTTTGGGAAAATGGGGAGATACTTGAAAGAGGCATTAAGGGAATGGGGCAGGAATCAGGGGTTGAGGAACAGTGGTATATTTAAATGAGGATTACAAGAACAACAGAATTATGCATTAAGCAGGTTAGCAAGAGGAAAAGGAAGAGGATACCATTATGATTTTCCAAAGAGGTAGCAAGAAAGTGAAAGCCAAAAGATTGCATTCAGGCAATACAAAAAGACACAGGCAGAAGGGATAGGGAGAAGTACCAGGAGAAGCAAAAGGAGGCAGGGAGGTCAGTAAGGGAAGCCAAAGCTAGACAGAAGAACACATTGCAAAATCAGTGGGTAGAGGGGACAAAACCTTTGCAGGTACATAAGGAAAAGGAAAGGCAAAGGGAGGGGTAGTGAGACTGAAGGGGAGGATGGGGGCCCGTGGAGGATAACAGTAAAGCTGACATATTGAACAGGTATTCTGCTCAGTCTTTACTGAGGAAGAGGAGGGTAATGGGTCTGAAGGGAGTACAAGAGGTGAGAATGGTGCAGAAATGGACACAAGTCCCTTTACTCGAGAAAGGGTCCTGAATGAACTGGAAGTAATAAGAGTTGATAAAGCAGTGGGGCCAGATGGGGTGCACCCCAGGGTCCTTAAAGAACTAAGAGAGGTGGTGGCTGAACCTCTGGCTATCCTGTTTAGCTGATCACTGGAAACAGGGGAGATACCCAAAGACTGGAGGATAGCAGATAGTCCCCTTATGCAAAAGTGGGAACAAAGAGGAAGCGGAACTACAGACCAGTCAGCCTCACCCTCGGTAGTGGGGAAGACTCATGAGCACTACTGAAGGAGAGATTGGTGAACATCTGGTTGTCAATGTACTACAGGACCCAAGGCTGCATGGTTTCACCAGGGGCAGTCATGTCAGACCAACCTCGTTGAATTTTTGACTGGGTGACTAGGGAGGTGGATCAGGGAGGGAAGTGGACATGGCCTATCTGGACTTCAGCAAGGCCTTTGACACTGTGCCACATAGAAGACTATTATACAAACTGGGGAATATGGGTGTGGGCAGGACAGTAGTGGTGGGTAGGTAACTGGCTGGGTGGCAGGACATAGAGGGTGGTGGTAAATGGCTGTCACTCCACAGACGGAAGAGTGACCATTGGGGTACCACAGGGATCAGTGCTGGGACTGGTCCTATTCAACATCTTCATCAGTGACATTGAGCAGGACCTAGAAGGCAGAATTTCACGGTTCGCTGATAACACAAAGCTCTGTAACAGAGTAGACACACCAGAGGGTGTAGACAGAATAAGAAGGGACCTGCAGAAACTTGAAGAATGGTCAGGGATTTGGCAGTTGAAATTCAATGCAAAGAAGTGTAAGACAATGCATAAGGTAAAGCACAAAACCCTGGCACAATATATCAGTTGGGGGTGAGGATATAGCATGCACCAAGCAGGAAAGGATCTTGGGGTTATCATCTCTGATGACCTCAAGGCAGGGAAACTGTGTGACAAGGCAGCAGGTAAAGCAAATAGGATGCTGGGATGCATAGGCAGGGGCATCACCAGCAGGAAAAGGGAGGTCATAATTCCACTATACAAGACACTAGTGAGGCCCCACCTGGAGTACAGTGTACAGTTCTGAGAGCTTACCTATGTAAGGACATAGGTAGAGAAGGTTCAGAGGAGGACAACAAAGATGGTACATGGATTGCATCACAAGTCCTATGAGGACAGGTTGAAGGAACTGAATATGTACTCTGTGGAGGAGAGGAGGGAGAGAGGGGATATGACAGAGACATACAAGTATCTTACACGGAGGAACAGGGTGCAGGAATACACTATTTTTAAGTGAAAAAGATGTTCCAGGACTAGAGGGCATGGGATGAAGTTGGAGGGAGGATGATTCAGAGGAAACATGAGGAAGAATTTCTTCACAGAATGGGTGGTGGACAAGTGGAACACCCTGCCAAAGGAAGTGGTGGGGGCTGAAACAATCACGGGATTTAAGAATGCATGGGATAGACATAAAGGAATTCTGGAGGTCAGGGGGTAAGGGGCAACAGACTTCTAGGAAAACATAAACTGAACTTACAAGCTCAAATGGGCAGACTGGGTGGGCAACAGGCTCTTATCTGCCGACACTATCTATGTATCTATGTAAGTCTGTATTTGTTTTATTAAAACAAACCTATTCATGCAACATGCATTTGTGAGCCACCCCGTTTGGGGATGCTTACTAAAGAAGCCTCTTCTGACGTTTTTCCCTTTTTTGGGAGTGCTGGGGCCTCGCCCACTCAGCGGGTGGAGCCTGTGCCCCAGCAGGGATTTAAAGACTGTGTTTGCATCATTGGGGGGGGAGGCCATCGGTATCAGGAGATTGAGGAGCTAAGTGCAGGCTGGGGTGGCTTAGGCCCCGGCCCAGTCGGGGTCTCAGTGGCCATTGAGGAGAAGTCCACTCGAGAAGAGCTAGAGTTGGCAGTTGGAGAGTGTTGCAACCGTTGTTGGAGAAAGGCTGAAATTGGGAGCTGCGACTCGGGGAGAATTCAGTGGCCCAATTGCATGCACCACAGCATCAGGGTGGGGTAGGCCTATCTTCAGCTGGAGTGAGTCTGGTGGTGGGGATGGCGCAGTGGTGGCAGCCTGCATCGTGGGGAGTGTGGTGGTGGCAGCCCACCTCCCCACAACTGTATGGCACTCCGCCAGTGTAGCTGTTGGCCTGCGGGGAGCAAGAAGATGTGACCAGTGGGTCTTCTGGGTTGCCTGCGCCGAGGATGTGTAGGGCCGCCAGTTGCCCGACCACCTAGGCCCTAGTATGCAGGGAGGAGGATTTGGGCAGTAGAGGACCTGTGATGTGCCTGTATCCGCAGTTCTGGGAGCCAGTAGATTGGCCTGTGTGAGCAGACTCTGTGTGTGGAGGAAGGTGGGGAAAATAGTTGTGACCTGTGTTTGGGACATGCTGCTGCTGCCATCAAGTGTGTGGAATTTACTGGGCTCCATGGGGACCCTGGACTCTGGCCAGTTCAGCCACAAGTTAGTGCTGTGGCTCTGTGCCACCATAGAGTAAAAAACCCTGCACCCATCGTGAAGCCATGCCCCCAGGCTCCTGGGAGCTGTTTATTTTAAGACAGAGTGGACATTTGCTTTTTTATCAGGGCACTGTCTCTGAGAGTTAATTCACAGCTTGCCTCTCCAGCCTCCGGTGGAGCCCCAAGTTGCACCCCTAGGCTACGCAGAATGACCGCATGCTGAGAGAAGACCTTGGTCCCAGGTATGTGGCATTCCTTTATTCTGCTGGATGTGTTTTCTGTGGTCCTTGCCCCCCTTCTTTAGACTTTTTTCCATTAGGCCCCTAGACAGCAGGGAGGGAGACTTACATGTTTTTTATTCAGCATGCAATCTTTCTCTTATATCTTGTGCTATCGTCTCATGCAAACCTGTGTTTTTTGTCCACACACTTTGCCTTTGCTGTACTGTTGTCTGAGAGGTTTCTTCAGCTGCTGGTGTGGGTCTCCTGGGGATTGCCCTGCAGGTTCTTGATTGACCAGCTTCTGGCCCCAGTTGCATGACCAGGGATATGCAGTTGGTTTTGTAAAGCTGTTTTATGGGGTGCCTCATCCCCATCTCCATTTATTTGCCTTCCTTGGGGAATTCTCGGATTTTTTATCCACTGTTTTTATCCTGCTCCTTTTGGTGGGAGCAGCACCACGAGGAATTTTTCAAGCTCTCTGGTGGAGATACCTGGTCACCTGCTGGCAGATTGCTTTCTGACTCCAGCCTCTATTGTGCGGCAGCATGGAGTCCTAATCTTGGGAGAGGTTTTTGGGAGGATTGTCCTTTGGGGGAATTCTAACCCCCAGCTCTCCCCTTTCCAAGAGTTCTGTTAAGCTTTTTGTGCTCCTCTGTCTTCCACTTCAGGCAGGTTGTGTCACTCTTTTGGAGTCTTTTTTCCCTAGTTGGATTCCTTTTCCCAGTGTTTCCAATAGAATATTTTTGTCTTGTTCGCCCGGTGGCTGAAACACTCTATATTCATTTTTTTAACCACCCTCAAATACTTAAGGTTGGCATAATTGTAATTTAGGAAATGCTGATTTTTATGTTTGGCATTGCCACTGGGACTAATTGATTGGGAACTTCTTACCCACTTAGGAGATTTGATAACATTTGGCTACATTGCTAGCGCTGACAGGAACATTCTTTCCTCCGGGATACCCTTCCCCGGCCTCATCTGGTGCAGTAACTGTTTCTGGCACATAGACTTCTCATTTAAGTGCTGCCTGTATCTCAGGCCCCAAACCGTCCAAATACTACCAGATATGGACCAGCTTTGTAATAGCTGCTTGCTATGGAGGCAGCAAAACACCAGACAAGGGCATCCTTGATCTGTGGTAGCCTACCTGTTGGTAACATCTGTCTTTTCCTCAGACATATGTCTTTTCTATGCCTATGCTGTCCAGGCCGTCTCCCAGCAAGAGCTCTTATACCTCTTTCTGAGTGGAAAATCCCTTTCTCCACCATGGTGGTGCTGTGGCTCCTGGGCCAGATCCTCTCTGGTCACCCAGGATTGCCCGTACTCACTCAGTCTAGGAGGAAGAACCCCCCCCCCCAGTACCCCTTCTTCTCATTTTTCTGCTTCAATGGTGGAAGGACTTAGGCCTTTCTCAGTTGGGATTGCACATCTTCGTCTTTTTCATTCCATTTATACAATTTGCACATAAGCTTACAAAATCAATGCATCAAAGTGAACAGCACAATATATTATAAGGATCTGATCTGGCAGTGTACAGAAACTAATTTGCTACAGTTCGCAGTTGTTACAACCTTAGGGGGATTACTAAATACCATGAAAAGATACTTTCCATGATTTATAATGTCCTTGGCCATTGCGGTGAACAAGCCTCTAGAACAAACTGCACTGCACAGTATTTATAAGCTAGAAACCGCATTGTTGTTGTGTAATGCTAGATTTCCCCCATCATCAACAGTAATCATGTACACGGGTTGTCAAAAAGCCCCATCCATCAGCTGAGTACGCATTCAAGACAGTCTACTTCACTTGCAAGCTAACAACAATACCTGCAGAAAACCTTTGAAATATTTTTTTAAACTGGTGAGCTCTCTGCCAGGTGCGTGTGCCGTCGTGGGTTCTCCTCTACTGTTCAGACTGTCCATCTTCCGGGTCACATAAGTTGGAGAAAAAAAAGGAAAGATAAGCATATAATAAGAAGATGGCATGTCTGTGTCACCAGTGCTATATGAGTACTTTTGCACCCAAAAGTGCATGCTTTATTATAGGCGCCATCTTTAGAACATAGTTACATCACTACTACTAAAGCACATGTTTTGAATGCTGACTGCACAACTTACTAAATATCAATTGTACGTAATACCAAATCCATTCTGACAAATAGTATGTAGTCCACCTTTTATGTACTACATTAAAGCAAGCCTTACAGCAGTACCAATTAAAATGGAACATCATTAGACACATGTCTTGTTGAAAAGGAGAAGTTACAATCAGGAGAGAGTCTCAGCACAGTTTATTCCCCCACACAGTACCTGGTAAGTTAGCAGTACAGTGGGAATATCATCTTCCCCACACAAATGTCTCCCTCTATGTCCGAGTCATGTAATGCTTCTACTTCTGCTCAGGCATCCTCGGTCTTTGTTGTAAGTTTCCCTGCATCAGCCCGGTCACTGTATAAAAATGGCTTACCCCAGTACTGCACCCAGAACTTAGGAGGAAAAGCAAATGAATGTAGTACCTCCAGAGCTGCTAGTTGTTTTTTCCTCACCACGTTCCTTTGACAGATTGCAAAGCTCAGATCAGGGGACAATTAGATCAGTGACTCCTCATACAGCAGGTGCCCTTATTGGTGTGCTACCATCAAAATTGTGCCTCTGTTCACTGCATTCTCCAAAATAATCTGCATGGTTGAGAGTGGAAAACTTGGCCCAGTGGAATGTCTCAGCGTGGTGCAATAAGTTTTCACCACAGCTCCTTGATTTAGCAGTTCTGCAGGAACAGTTGTAAGTCTTGCCACTCAGCTTCTTCAGGCAACCTGTCAGCAGTACATGCCTCTCCCTGGCCTGGTTTTCTAGGTGCCTGAGATGCACTTTCAACAAGACCGTGTTCTCCTGGATCAGGACTGCTGAGGATCCCTGGGCCCTCTCTGCCATGCTAAATGCCACTGACGAGGTTTGCCTAACCTGTGTCATATCAGTCTGTAAGTGGATTACCCTGTTATTAGAAGCATCCACGTTTTTTTGCCGAGGTCCACTCAGGTTTTACACAGGAATTTGACATTCTGGTTTACCGTCACTAGTGTGTGCCTTGGGTGTTTTACCTGCGCTTCCTAATACCATGGTACTTGCGACCTCATGTTCTGATGTACTGGGGGGCTATTTAGGTTTGAAAAAAAATCCTTCTCCCATTTGTCCAGGAAGATTGACTCATTTATATGTGGCTGTTGACAAGATCTTTCGAGGTATATAAAATTTGCAAAAGTTTGTATTGTAAATTGTTATAAATTATAAAGTTTATAGTTGGTGAAGACAGAGCTGTCCAAAGCATGTCCTGTTCAGTGCTGTGCTGGTCATGCCTCCCCCACACATGCTTCCCTTTTTAAAGTGACAGCTTGCTATTAGAGACCAAAGTGTGGAACTCTGGGGGATTGGAGAAGACTGATACTTAAATGATAGAAACATAGACAGTGACAACAGAAAAAGACCAAAAGTCCATCTAGTCTACCCAAGTTCTCTAAATCCCTTGAAACTTCCTTGGAACCTAAAGTTCCTCTAGGGTACTAACCCTCCTGGTCCTTTTCCCATTCTCTTCCTTGAACCTGTCACCCCAGGCAACCACTATTCCCTTCATTCTATCCCAGGCCTGCTTGAATCCCTTAACTGTGTTTGCGCCCATCAGCTCGTCTGGTAGACTGTTCCAAGGTTATAACACCCTTTCCTTAAAAAAGTACTTCCTCACATCCCCCCTGAACTTCCTGCCTGCTAATCTCCACCTGAGTCCACTTGACCACGAGTTGGTATTCAGGCTAAATAATTCCTCGCAGTTCACTTTATTAATTCCCTTGAGGAATTTAAAGGTCTCAGTCTTATCTCCCCTCTCCTTTTTGGTGACCAATGAGTACATATTTAATGACTTGATGCACTCCTCATAGGCTCTACCCTGCTGTCCCTAAATCATTTTGGTCACACTACGCTGCACTATCTCCAACCTATCCTTGGCTTTTCTAAGTTGAGGACTCCAGAACTGGGTGCAGTACTCCAGGTGAGGTCTTACTAGGGATTAGTAGATGGGAAGTATTACCTCTTTTCTTCTACTATCAGTCCCCTTCCCGATACATCCCAGTATCCTGTTAACCTTGCTATAGGCCTTGTAACACTGACTTGTTTGAGTTACTGATGATAACTCCAAGATCCTGTTCTTCGTCTATAGTGCCAAGCCTCTTCCCTCCCATCCAGTACTCCGTCTTGGGGTTCTTTTTCCCTGGGTGTATTACCTTGCACTTTTTAGCGTTGAATTTTAACTGCCAGACCTTTGGCCACCCTCAAGCTTTTGTAGGTCCTTCTGCATATCCTTTATTCCTTCCTCACTATCCACCCTCCCGCATAGTTTTGTGTCACTGGCGAAGAGACACAGCCTGCCCTGGATTCCTTCACCAATGTCACTAATGAACATATTGAACAGGACTGGACCCAGGACAGATCCTAGTGGAACCCACTCGTTACCTACCTCTCCTCTGATAGGAACGTTATTTACCGTAACTCCAGATCCTCCTGAATATCTTCTACTTAGAGCCACACTCATCCACCCATCATCCCCTTCTTCTTTATGCAGAGGTTACTTGGAGTTTGAACTTTCTTGTGTTATGGCCTTTTCTGGTCCCAAAAACTAATTAGGTGGATTAGTCAGTGGCTAGCCTTAACCACTCCTCACCTCACACCGCTGGAAAGTGGGACTGTTATATTTTGTCACAGGGCTCTCCGGCTACCTGTTGTTTCCACAGCCATAGTGACCACAGCTCTGATTCTTGGCAGCTTAACTCAGCTCAAAGCTTGTCCTTTTGAGCTATTATTTTTCATAATTAGCCTTCTGGGGGTAGATATGTATTCTTCAGACACTTTTCTTGCATCTTTGATGTCTTTGGTGGATGGTTTCAACATTCTGTATGTGTCTTCTGCTGGGCAAATTTTATTCCAAGCTTGGGCCATTTTGTCTCCAGTCTGAGGTTTGCTTGTTCTCAGCAAATATTGGAGCAGTCATCAAATCTCTTGGAATTCTCTCTTCGGTCCCTTGTACAGAACTCCAGATTCAGTCTTCTTCTTTTCTCTTCAGTGTTTCTCTTGAGCCACTCACAACCTCCTTCCCTTTCAGGGTTGACTGTTTTCCATTTGGGAACCCTTTCTAGATTATCCTAATCCCAACTGTGGTTCTACTTGTTTTGGTCATGGGATTCTCTTATTGAATCATTCCATTTCTCAGAACTGTTGTTTACTTTCTTAATATTTATAAAAAAAAAAAAAGCTTTCGAGTTTTTTGTTTGATAGTATTTTTTTTCTCCTCAGAATCAAAGAAACTGATGCTGTTAGGGCAGGCACCACTATTTAGGCTGTCAGTATGCATGGCACCATGCTCAGTGCATAGTGGGTGCCAGTCTCAGAAGTTCTAACTCCTGTGGAGTCCTAGTGCCTCTGGCTCTAAGACCAAAGAATGTGGCTCTAAGGAGAATATATTCTTGAAGATCTGGGGCCCGATTCTCAACACCCCGGGAGTGACGCAAGGTGCCTGCGCCAAACAGAAATGGTGCAAGTGGCACCTTATATCATATAATGCCCCTGGAGCTATTCTAAAAGGTAGCCGGTGTCAACAGCAGACTGCCTGCCCAAAACAGGGCTTGTGACACCTGTGCACCCACAAACTGGCTGTGACACGTCGCAAGGGGGCATGTGGCCGCCACAAGCTGCCACATCCCCGTTATCAGGATTCTCAGAACTCACCCAGAGGGAGAAATTCTAATTACCCTTAGTCCAGCTAGGGCTGGTCTAAGGGTACTTGGAAAATCTCCCTCCCGGTGAGTTGACCCGTATGTGGCACTGTGCCCCCCTCCCCAGCCACGAATGTGCCATTATCAGAACGGCATATATATTATCGTACCCCCACCTTCCCGATCTCCAACTGTCCTAGTTAAGTCACTGAAGAAAAATATCATGCCCCGCTCCTGATCCCTGACTGTGCCATTAACAGTAGTGTGTACACATTATAATGCCGCCCTCCCCGTTCCTCGATGGTGCCAGTAACGTCACTGAATACAATTATTATGGCCCCCATCCACGATCCCTGATGCCGCCGTTGTCACTATTGAACTGAGGACCCCCGTAACCTGGTGATCTAGTGGCCTCCCACCCCAGCAGGTAGTGCCCACCACCCAGCTTCCCCATCCCGTAATACAGCTGGCACTGGCACAGCCCTCCTCTCACCTCTGCGGCCGGCGCCAACTGAACTGTCATTGTAATTCTGTACTGTATAGTGTACACAATGCACATACACTATACAGTACAGCTATCATACTGACAGTTCAGTTGGTACTGGCCGTGGAGATGAGAGGATGGCTGTGCCAATGCCAGCTCTGTTACAGGATGGGGGAGCTGGGTGGTGGGCACTACCTGCTGGGGTGGGGGTCCACTAGATCATCAGGTTACAGGGGTCTTCAGTTCAATAGTGACAGTGGCAGCATCGGGGATGGAGGGCATGCTAATGTTTATACACTACTGTTAATGGCACAGTCGGGAATCAGGGAGCGGGACTGCTAGCCCAACAGAGACTAGAGTGGAGCACAGCCACCCCTTAGCTTGCGACACACAGTGCCGGTGCACCATGTGTTTGGCACCCGGTTGCCGCAAGCTGCTGGACTTAGCTGCTAGAACCCTGCCTGTTTGAGAATAGGGTGTAGGGTCCCTGGCGCAAGGGTGTTGGCACAAGCTGCATTATTGCTGCGGCTTGTACCGCTCCAAGCCCCATTTGAGAATTGGGCCCCTTGAATTAAGGTAAGTACAGATATGGCCAACGGCATATTGTTTTCTGCCACAGCATGGTTTGCCACATCACATAGTGGGCAACTCACTAGAAAACTAGTTGTTCTGTGACAGTTTCTCTCTTTTTTTATTTACTATGCTGTTTCTCCACTATTGACCTGCAGCTATCAGCCTCTATCCCTCTCTCAGCCCCCTCATCTGCTGTCTCTATGACTTACCTTTGACCTTGCAATGCCCATGGATTGCCCCCAGTGGTGGGGTCTCCCAAGTTCCCCAAGCCTGGGATGAGGCTCAGTGTCAGTTGGCAGCTTGGTGCATGGAGTGCGAGGAGAGAGGTGGTATCACCCTGCAGCAGTCGAGGGATTTTCTTCCCTTGTTCCTTCCCCCTGGTGCCTCACAGGCTAGGACTGAGTGGATGTCTCAGACATCCCAGTCAGGAGGCACCCAGCCCACCCATTGCAGCTGTGCTTGCACTGCCACCTCTGTTCACTCAGGTGGCTGTACTGCGGTGGAGCTGACTGACCTCCCTCTCTGGAGGAGAGCATCCTCTGAGACACTCCATATGTTTTCACATGTTTAACATGCTTAGGTGACCTAAAGGTAGTCAATTAGTGTGACAAAGCAGTCAGGAAGGCTAGTGGGATGCTGGGGTGTATATGTAGGGGTATTGCCAGCAGGAAGGGGGAGGTGATGCTGCCCCTATGTAAATTACTGGTAAGACCCCACCTTGAGTACTGTCTCCTGTTCTGGAGACCACATCTCAAGAAAGACATAGACAGAGTGAAGGCAGTTCAGAGAAGGGCTTCCAAAATGGTGCAGGGTCTGCATCAAAAGCCCTATGAGGAAAGGCTAAAGGAGCTGAACATGTACACCCTGGAGGAGAGGAGGAGAGAGGAAATATAATAGAAACATTTAAATACCTCACGGAGGTTAATAAGGTACAGGAGGAGGGTATCTTTCAGAGAAAAAGGTGCTTTAAAAAAGGGGGCATGTTATGAAGCTGGAGGGGGTAAATTCAGGTGGGATATAAGGATGCAGTTCTTCACAGAAAGGGTGGTGGATACCTGGAACAGCCTTCCAGCAGAGGCGAAAACAGTGGTGGGTTTCAAAAACACCTGGGACAGGCACAAGGGAATCATAGGGGTAAGGGCGGGGTGGGGGGAGGTTGTGCCATAGATCAAGTAGGGTCTGCAGCAAAAAAAAAAGTATAAAAGGGCAGACTGGGTGGGCCCGCAGCCCTTATCTGCCATCACAGTCTGTTTCTATGATGTCTGTATTTTTTTCCCCTCCATTCTTTATCACTAAGGATATTTGGGTGAACACAGGATCTTTGTCCTTCATTCTTCATTTGTTCCTGTTGCTTTTCCACACCTGAAATCACAGCCCTCTGTTTGTGATGCCACAATCCATTCCTGTGGAAATGTGAACAGTATTGCAGGCTAGAAAACGCAGATGAATTCCAAAGCACAAAGATCCTTGGCAGGATTTTTCAAACTCATCTGTGTGTGGCGGGGTTGTGGGATAACAGATGGACCGGACACCAAACTTCAGGTTCAACACACAATCTCTGTGTGATGTTTATTCAGAATACAGGACATAAGCTTCAGCAATAGCATATTCCTACTTCAGTACAGCAGTTTGCAGCAACAGACTATGAATGTCATTTCTCTGCACTTAGCCAGCACCTACTGACTCTGATCTCTGATCCATCTTACCAGTTGAGATGCAACCTCCACCTCTATACCGGCCTTATTTGCTTGGGTAGGGGGGGCTCAAAAAGAAAATAACAAAACAAACTATAGACAAAGAACCTCAATGCAGAATCACTGAAAAAAGGGTTACCCCAAAGGGCACTGGCAACAAATCAAGTTTCAAAGAAATACAACATCATACCTTTACCTAGGGCTTCCTGAGGTTGATATCCACTGCTTACAACTAGTGCAGAATGCGGCAGCACATTTGTTGATTAGGGCATCTAGAAGATCACATATTAGCCCTGTGCTGCGCGCTTTGCGCTGGCTGCCAATACAGTGGCAGATCACCTTTAAAGTAGGTCTACTGACTTCCAAAGCCCTACACGGATTGGGTCCCGATTATTTGAAAGAGCTCCTGGTTCCTTACAACCCTTTGTGACAGCTCGGTTGATGAGGGGTTGCTGGAGATCTGAAAGGGTTAATTTAAAGTCATCTGATGCGCGTGCCTTTGGATTTGCGGCACCTACCCTCTGGAATTCTCTGCCCCGTCAGCTCTGGGAGTGCAGGACGGTGGGGAGTTTTAAGCAGGCACTTAAGACTTTTTTTTACGGGGGAAGGCATTTTCTGTATTGTTCTGATTTTATATTGCATGTATTTGTACATGTGTTTTGTTTTATGAATAGTGTACAATGCTTTGAAATTTGAAAGGCGCTTAATCAAATAAATTTTATTATTATTATCATACATATTTCCATAATGCAAAGCACCATGGGATATATGCAAATCACCATGACATTTCAGACTTGTTCAGTTTACAGCACTTTACATGCATTTTAAGTAGCACAACTAACTTAATTTCTATAAAAGTCACCTAGTACTTTTTACCTAGATCCTTGGTATTTTCAACATTTACAGGCTTCATAAACATAAGGTACATCAAGGTAT
Organism: Neoceratodus forsteri; assembly: GCA_016271365.2. Classification (NCBI taxonomy): domain Eukaryota; kingdom Metazoa; phylum Chordata; order Ceratodontiformes; family Ceratodontidae; genus Neoceratodus; species Neoceratodus forsteri. The sequence goes on from JADMNL010000023.1 coordinate 390,108,558, forward strand.
TTTATGACATAGTGCTATTACATACTAAATCCAACAATGATAAACACAACCTGTTTTACATATGCTTGGAGGTCACCACAGTAACCTCCCTGTGTGAGGATCTGAGAGGGAAAAGGAAAATTAAAGAGGACACTATAGCATAGTCAAGAAAGGGAAGGGGGTGCTTATAGGTGGCCAACCTTATGGACTAGAAATTGTAAAGGATAGATTAGGCTAAGAAACAGAAGAACTGTTGCAACAGATTTAAGAAAAGGTCAGTCCTCAACAGTGGCACGAGCTCCCTGTCACATATCCCCCACCTTGAGAGGGGAGCAGTTATTGCAGACTGCTTACCACCTTCCTGTCCCTGGAAGGGATGGAGTTTCCACCCATCCATCTTCAGAAGCTCTGTCTCAGGGTCCCTATTAACAATAAACATTCTGTCATAAACATAGTGAATATTATCGTTCTTTACCCTGAGGCATTAACACATTTCTCAACAGAGAATAACAGTACCTTTCCTGAACTATCTCCTTTTAGGGAAAGTATGTCATGTTTCTTAACCAAAAAATCTGGATGGCAGTAAAGTCCAGTACCACAGAAACAAATTTTCTGGGGTGAGTAAGTACCTGCTCTAACCCCACCAGACATGTCAGTTTTAAGCAGAGGCCCAGTCCTAGGATCAACCCCTCTACATAAACCGACTATGTCTCTTGATTCATTTCACTTGCTACAGATAGACACCTGAGGGTATACACTCTTTTGGTGTTACCCAACACAGGTTCCAATCCATTTTCCACCTACCTCCTCCTTTGCAGGTTTTTCATCAAAAACAAAATAAAACACATGTACCCCCTCCTTGATCTTAACATATTGTAACATTTTGGCAATATTAGCATCTTTAGCCTGCAGTATACCCCAGTTAATAATGTTAATAGAGTTAGCTGTATCAATGCAAGAAAAAGTCCCTTCAGCCTCATAGACTTCTTCTTGCTTGCTTGGAGTCTTCAACCCCAGCACAATATCAGTAGGCACAGTCTTACCTGGGGTCTCACATTCAAATTCCATACTTGCATCTCCAACCTCCAACAGGTAACATCCTGGGAACACAGGAAACAAAGGAATATCCTGCTCAGTCAGGGGGTCCTCCTCAAACTGAGCCCATGAAAAATCCTCCTCCAACTCTTTATCCAAACTCTCCAGCAGGAACATCTCAAGCACCTGGCATTAGTGTTCTGCCTCTCTGCGTAGTCAGTCTGCCTCCAGCCATTGCCCACTCATCCAGTGGATTATCCTCATCAGGGACTCCACCTCCTGGGTGTTGTTTCTCGCACCTCCAGTCTGCCTCAACCTGCATCTCTTCATCATCTTCAAGCTTGGCCTTTCTCTGAGCTCCCAGGTCCAGTCCAGGCAGCAGCTTCTCTCCCTCTGTCAGCCATGGTTCTGGGCAGAACTCCACAAACTTTCTTCTCCGGGTTCTCCTCTGACAACTCCTGGTGCATCAGTCCACCATGGATATCTGGGCAATATCATCAGCCAGTAATCAGCAGAATACTGTCAACATGTCTCATTGTAGTGTGTACTGAGATGAATGGCCCAGTTTTTGCTGAGATGGTCTGATGCTCATTGGAGACAGGGGTGCTTCTAGACCCCCTGAAGGAGGCAGCTGTGATGCCTCTCCTTAAGAAACCCTCCCTTGACCTTGATTCTTAGATAACTACAGCCCTGTCTCTAACCTGCCCTTTGTGGGCGAGGTTATTGAGAAGGTGGTTGCATTGCAGCTGGAGGATCATCTCACCATTCATGATATTTATGACGCTCTCCAGTCCGGATTTCGGAAAAGACATAGTACCGAGACGGCACTGGTTTGGGTACTTAATGATCTCCTTATAGAGAGGTATCGAAGGAGTCATTAGATCTTGGTACTCTTAGACCTCTCTGCAGCATTTGACACTGTGGACCATGGAGTTTTACTAGAGCACCTGCGGTTGATCTGCAGTCTATCAGGTACAGTCCTCAGGTGGTTTAGATCTTTCCTCACTGGTAAGACTCAGAGAGTGGTGCCAGGAATTTATTCCTTGGCTCCTCTCCCCCATCCTGTGGGGTTCCTCAGGGTTCCGTGTCCATGTTGTTTACGGTGTATATGCTGCCATTGGGAGACGTTATTGGGCTGAGTTTCCACTGTTATGCAGGTGATACTCAGCTTTACATATCCTTTGTGCCCGAACAAACTGAGACTGTTTTGCTCTTTAATAGCTGCCTCTCTGAGATCCAAGACTGGATGAGTGCCAACTGGCTGAGGATGAACCCTGATAAAACTGAGGTGCTGGTAGTGAATCTAGGTTGGCAGGGTTTGGGGCTATCGGCCGGACACCCATCTGGGCTTTGGCTTTGTGGAGGCCAGCTGCTGACCTCAGACCGGGTGCGGAATCTGGGCATTTTATTTGACAGTGGTTTGACGCTTAAGACTCAGGTGTTGGCTACTGTCAAGACCACTGTTTATCATCTGAGGAATATCGCCTGGATTAAACACTTGGTTTCACCTGCCGAACTTCCAACTTTGGTCCATGCTTTTGTGAACTCCAGCCTTGACTATTGTAACGCCCTGTACCTTGGGCTTTCGGGGGTTGATATTCACCATCTGCAGCTGGTGCAGAATGCAGTGGCCAGGTTGTTGACTGGCTTATCAAGAACTTGTCACGTCACACCTATGCTCTGTGACCTGCACTGGCCGGCGGTACAGTGACGGAACACCTTCAAGGTCCAATTACTGACTCACAAAGCCCTACATGGACGGGTACCCTGATATCTGCAAGATCTTTTTTGTCCTTATCGCCCCCTCCGCTCACTTCGCACCTCTGATGAGGGATTGCTAAAGGTTCCCAGGGTTTGATTAAAATCCTCAGGGGCCCGTTCTTTTGCCTTTATGGCCCCACCCTGTGGAACTCTATGCCTCATCAGGTATGAGAGTGCCTGATCATTGAGAGATTTAAATCTGCTGTTAAAACAAATTTGTTTGGCATGGCTTTCTCTGAGTTTGATTAATTGTTTCTTCTTAGTAATTCTAAGATTTTACTGTAACTGTCTGCAGTTATATTACTGTTTTTAGGATCCTTCTATTATACGAGCACTTTGATCTCTTTGGAATTGCACTTTCTATAAATAAATAAATAAATAAGATTGAAAAACACCTCTAATACTATCAGGAGCAACAGTCAGCAATCATAATATCTGAGAGCTCGCTGTAGCGAGGGACTACTGTACTCACATCTTAAATGGTCTGACCTGAGTACTAGAGAGCAGCCATACTGGCACCTGTTCTAACATTAATACATCGGTCATACAGTAAGTACTACAGCCCTGACCTTCAGTACCCAAGTACTAATCTGGAATGGCACCTTCTTAGTTTTTACAGACTTAGACCCTCATTACAGCACAACAGGGGTTGAAAGTGGCACCAGGAAAATGTGGCTAGATATTATAGCGGGCTAGTTTGAATTTCCTTTAATTTGCCCTACTGACTTTCCAGTTGGACCCATGAAATGTCTGTGGGGTCCTTGGATTTTCGCAACTGCTGGCTATCAAACTTGATGGGAACACCTGCTATGGTTATAGTAATCCTTTAATTTGACCACATATTGATTTGACTCACAGAGCTAGGTGCGGGGACATTATGCCTCTGACTCACCTCAGGCAACTTTATTATTGAATGCTTTCAAAAGAATTTAAGATTCACTGAGAACAGCTTCCGCCCTAGCAATCTAGTAGCTCTGTGCAGACCACCTTACCAGGGGCCCCGTGATAGAAGTGAGAGTCCAAAAACACATCCATATATTTTCAATTGCCTCTGTATGTCTCCCTGTTCAATATATTTGTATGTTCTCCTCCGGCACTGGGTGAGCACTAAGAATAGCCACGGTAGCCAATGACTAAAAAAAAATCAAATGTGGCTAAGGAAATATACTATAATTTACATCCTTTATGAGATCACCTCTTCGGGCAGTGCATTCCACTTGATCACCACCCTTTCTGTGAAGAAGTGTCTACTAACATCCCTCCCAAACACCTCCCCAACTTAAGGCTGTGCCCCAACCCCTCGTAGTTTTGTTGCAGCTTTCCCTGAATAGACCTTCCTTGTTTACCCTATTGAACCCTTTGAAGTACATGAAGGTCTCAGTCATATCTCCCTTCTGTCCTCCAGGGAGTATATGTTCAGGGCTCCCATTCTCTCATACGCTCTACCCTGCTACCCCGCAGTAATCTTCGTAGCCCTTCCCTGGACCATCTTCATCAGGTTGGTATCTTTTTTAAGGTGAGGGCTGCAGAACTGCACCACAAACTCCAGATGTGGCCTCACCAGTGACTTGTACAAGGGCAGAGCCACCTCCTGTTGCCTACTGCTGATACCCCTGGCTATGCACCAACATCCTGTATGCTCTTGCCGGTACCTTCTTTCACCGCACAGGATGCTTTAAGTCACTGGATATCATCACTCTCAGATCTTTCTCCTCCACTGTAGGAGTTACCTGGACCCCTCCCAGGTAGTACTTTGTCTTGGGGATGTTGGCTCCAACATTCATGACCTTGCACTTCTTGGCGTTTAAGCATAGTTACCACATCCATGACCACCTTCAAGTCTTCTTAGGTTTTCCTTTAGGTCCTTTATCCCCTGTGTTGAGTCCACTCTCCCACAGAGCTTGGTGTCATCTGCAAATAGACTCATTTTGCCCTTGATGCTGTCCCCAATATCATTAATGAAAATGTTGAACAGCACCGGCTGTAGCACCAAGCCCTATGGGACGCCACTTGTGACCCATACTGGTACTAGACAACTCTCCTCCAATTATCACCTTTTGGGACCTGTGCTCTGGCCAGTTTTCCACCCATCTAACCAACTTCTCTCCTACAATGAGGTCTGCTAATTTCCTGATCAGCCTCTTGTGTGGTACAGAGTCAAAGGCCTTGCTGAAATCCAGGTAGAGGATGTCCACTGCATGGCCTCTGTCCACCGTTTTGGTTACCCAGTCAAAGAAGTCAATCAGATTCATTTGACAAGACTTCCCCTCCCATAAAACCATGCTGCCTTGCATCCTGGAGGCCGTATTCCTCTAGATAGATGCTCTATCAATCTTTCAGTATGGTTTCCATAAGCTTGCATACTAATTTGGACCTAGAGTGATAATATTTCGATATTCTCACTCTCGGTCCCTAGGAAGCAAAATATAACTTTGATAGGTGCACTTTAATATACTCACAAGTATGGCATAAATATAGTGCTCACTCCATTCCAAGACCAAGTAAGGTAACATGGGTACAGAATAAGAGAATGGGGTGAGCATTAGGGTTTGAAATGCCAAGGTACACCTGTCACACCTGTTCCTGCATGCAGGGTGGGGGTGGGGTGTTACTATTGGATGCCAAGGGTGGAGGTGGGGTGTTGGGAAGCCTACGGTCCCCTCATGCCTGTTCCTGCATGCACAGTGGGAGTGGGGTCCTAGGCTTGGGGACCCTAAGGTTGCATTTCCCTACTTGTAATGGTTCAACCCTAATGGTGCATCAACAAAGTTTTTTTGCAATGAATATGTATTTATACAATAGAGGTGAGCTGATATCTGGTGAAATAAAAACCTGTATTCTCACCTCAGTGGAATAAATGGCTTGATGATGTATCTACTATGTGTATTAATGTAAAATCTTACATTTATACACATAATAGATACATAGATACGTCACTCGTCATTTATTTCCACAGTGCACACGTCATCTCCAGCCCCACTCCACCAGCCAGAACCCAAACCACAGCTTCACAGTAATGTAGGGGATCCATGTGTACTAGTAAAATACAACAAATACACTCTGAGACCCCTGCCATTTTCAGAGCCCCACTCCCATGCGCTACATTCCTCCACCTGAAACAATACAAACAAACAGCACTTTACACTTTGTGCTGTAGAATTCAAACCATTAGAGAGCTGCAGAAATCTCCAATCACTCCTGCTTCAGTCTTGAACGGCTTCATTATGTCACCAACCTACACATCACAGCAGAACATTCCGAACTCACGGAAAAACAAACATAAACATACAGCACTTTAAAAAGCACACCTGAAGGTCTACAATACTTTACTGAAACGGTGCCTGTGGGAACGCAGAAACGCAGCCACCATATTTCCATACATGTATAGCCCTCCCACATAAGAATAATAGCCAACGAAACTCCACACTGTAAGATGTAACGCCGCAGAACCAACCAATAGAACCTGAAGCCAAACAAACTTAGGAAAAAATGTGGAAAACACAAATGAAACTTCTTTCTAAAAAATGTATCCATAGTACTTAAAAAATAAAACCTGCAGAACATGTGACCCTATTGTATAAATCACGCACATGATGGGCGACTTGTGGAATATGGGAAATATTAGCATTTGTGCAGAGTGACTACTGATAATATCACTCGTGGCTTTGCCACCCATGATATTATCAGATGTCACTCTGCACTCATGCTAATAGTTCCCATAATCCACAGTCGCCCATCATGTATCCCATATTTATATACACACACACATATGCATATATATATATGTAATAGATAAACCACTTTAAGGAGTGGGTCACGCCTGTGATATCGCACACTTTGGTGTGCACATTATGCGCATGAGGGCCGCAGGCAGGTGCGCTGTAACCACCCTCAGGCGATGTATATGTGAGCGATCAAGACACTCAGAGTGGCTCATCTATCTTATAAAATGTCAAAATTGTTTTGGAGGGTAAAATTGCAGGTGTGCGGTTGCTCTGTGATATACGCACAGTCACGTGTTGCTTTTCATCCTATAAGATATAAACATTTTCCCTACCCTTTTTATAAAAGATAGATAGATAGATAGATAGATAGATAGATAGATAGATAGATAGATAGATAGATCGATATGCAATGATTTAGCAGTCCTGACACTATAGGAATGTGAGACAGCTCCTAACAATCGTAAGAGATCTGGCAGCGGATGTATAAATGCATCACTGATGGAAAGGTGATCAAAATTTTAGCACTTCACATGGATTAATTTCAAATATTTTATCACCCCATATGGATTCTTTTTAGGGCTGTGTATGGGGCTGATTTTTGATATTTGTATTTGTGTCTTTGGTATTTGTAGTTATGTCTGTATTTGTTTCATGTAAGTAGTTGTGAAATTGAATTTTTGTAGATTTCAGACTTGTTTCTGTTGTGAATAATGGCACAAAACCAATGGCTTGAGAGTTATCAATAAATATGCAGTGGTATCAATAAAATATGTATTTACGTTATGAGCATTAGTAGTTATGTGTGTCATATCAGCCTCAGTCAAGGTCTAATACTACATTATATGGTCTAACACAACTATATAAGAGTAATATTTGTATTTGTAAAGTCTAATACTGCATTATATGGTCTAACACAAATATTTAAGAGTAATATTTGTATTTGTAAAAAGTGCAGTATTTGTGTGTGTTTGTCATAAATAGTGTTTGTTTTGCAAAATGCTAATTCTTTTCAAACATTTTAACACTTCAAATGGGTTCTTTTCAATAAAGATGATTTATTGTGTTAATGTATATAAATGACCCTGTTCATTTGACGTAGTGTAAGCCTGCTGTCTCACAGGATCCTCCAGAGTCAGACCTCTCTGCTTTATCTCATTTGTTTTTTAGAGATTTAATTTAGAGCCAGTAGCATCACCCGGCAGTTCAGGGGGCTGAAATACACTATCAGAAGATAAAGATCTCCCTCCCTCCCCCGTCACCACCACCGCTATTTCTACAATGGCCAGTCAGCACTTCTGGAAAGTTTTTGTTTTCATTTATTTACTTCAGTTTTCACCTTGTTCTGCAGAATGTCACATTTTTATCTTACATATATATTCTGTTAACATTAACAGAATCCAAATATTATCACATTGCCCTCTTGCCAACCCATCACCATTTCTTTTCCATATTGTAATGGCTGCAGTGGGTGGAGTGCCACCTGTCTTGCTGTAGCTGGAAAAGGGGATACTGAAGCACAAATCTGGAGTTGCAGTACTTCCTTCCGCAACTCCAACTCAGTGCATCTATGTCCCTCCCCCCACAGGCTCACTGTTTTTTCTGCCATTGTCCACTGAGCTCACTGAACTCATCGCGGAACATGGCACAGTCCACTGTGTCCAAGATGGCCACCGGAGCTCAGTGCGCATGCACGACTTCACTTCTGCAGTTGCGGTGAAGTTGCACATGCACACTGAGCTCATGGTGGAACATTCCATCAAGCCCAAGATGGCTGCTGGAGCTCAGTGTGCATGCGCAACTTCACGGCAACTGCAGAAGTGAAGTCGAGCATGCATAAGTGAGCGCCAGCAGCCATCTTGGATATGGTGGGCTGTGCATCCAGTAAACTCAGCTGCAGCAATATTGGCTCTGGCCAGACTTGTTGCTCCAGCTGCCACATATCCACTCTGCTCTCTTTCTCCTTCCCCTCACTTAGAAACATAGAAACATAGAATTTGACGGCAGATAAGGACCGCTTGGCCCACCTAGTCTGCCCATTTTCCTACCTAACAGATAAGCTGCAGATCCTAGTTAACCAACAGCTTGCTTCCTCCTACCCTGCCTACCAAGACTGCCTTATGCCTGTCCCATGCATTCTTGAATTCCCCCACTGTTCTTAACTCCACGACCTCCTCAAGAAGGCTGTTCCATGCATCCACAACCGTCTCTGTGAAAAAATACTTCCTCACGTTACCTCTGAGCCGTCCCCCCTCTATCTTCAAATTGTGCCCCCTTGTTCTTGCACATCTCTTTTTCTGAAAGATGCTTCCTCTTGGACTTTGTTGATTCCCTTGAGGTATTTGAAAGTTTCTATCATGTCCCCTCTCTCCCTTCTTTTCTCAAGGGTATACATATTAAGCTCCTTTAGTCTTTCTTCGTATGTCTTCTGGTGCAGACCCTGCACCATTTTAGTTGCCCTCCTCTGGACAGCCTCCACTTATGTCTTTGCGGAGATGGGGTCTCCAGAACTGCACACAGTACTCCAGATGGGGTCTCACCAACTGTCTGTACAGAGGTATAACAACTTCCTGTTTTCTACTATTGATGCCTCTTCCTATGCATCCCAGTATCCCCCAGCCTTCCTTACTGCCTTCTCACATTGCTTGCCCACCTTTAGGTCATCTGATATAATTCTCCACGTCCCTTTCCATTTTTACTGTTGTCAGTATCTCACCCCCCATTGTGTATGCTTCCCCTGGGTTTTTGTTTCCAATGTGCATTACCTTGCACTTCTTTGCATTGAATCTGAGCTGCCATACATTTGACCATTCCTCCAACCTTGCCAAGTCCCTTCTCATCCTTTCCACTACATCTTGTGTATCAACCCTGTTGCAGATCTTTGTGTCGTCTGCAAAGAGACATACTTTTCCTTCCAGTTCCTCTGCAATGTCACTTATAAAGACATTAAAAAGGACCAGTCCCAGTACTGAACCCTGCGGTACCCCACTAGTAACCCTCCTTTCTTCACTGTGTACTCCAGTTACTACTACCATTTGTGTCCTGTTGTCTAGCCAATTTTTTATCCAGACTACCACCTTGGGACCCACTCCAAGGCTGGCTAACTTGTGTATTAATCTTTTGTGTGGGACTGTATCAAATGCCTTGCTAAAATCTAGGTAGGCCATGTCCACAGCCCCTCCCTGGTCTACTACTTTGGTTACCCAGTCAAAGAAATCTATTAGATTCGTCTGACACGACCTTCCCATTGTGAATCCATGCTGCCTTGGGCCCTGTGCCCCACTGACCTCTAGGTACTCAACAATTCTTTCCTTCAGAAGTGATTCCATCATTTTCCCTACCACTGAGGTCAAACTAACTGGTCTGTAGTTTCCTGCCTCTGTCCTGCTCCCACTTTTGTGAAGAGGAATCACATCTGCCCTCTTCCAGTCCTTGGGTATCACCCCATCCTCCCATGATTTGTTAAAGAGAGTAGTCAGCGGTGTCACTAGTTCTACCCTTAGTTCTTTTAGAATTCTTGGGTGAATCCCATCAGGCCCCATTGCTTTGTCCACTTGAATGAGAAGACTTGCAGTGCGCTCTTTCACAATAGGGCTCCAACTGGTAGGAGGCAGACCTGGGAACAGGGTCTACTGTTGGCCAAAAGGCAAGTGACCAGATTTGGATGAAGACAGGCATTTTTATCTTAGGTGGGAATTTTCTAGTGCCCCCCCCCAGCTAGTACCACTGTGCCCCAAGAGACATTGGAGTGTAGTACAGTGTGAATGTCACCCAGCCTCCGGTGTGCTGCCACCCCATGTCAGAGTGTTCACACCATAATATATCCTTGAGCCACCAGGCTTAGCCATGCACCAACTCACAGCAACCTCCCACCTTGCAGGTTGAGGGCATCCATGCAAGTGTTGCTACAACTTCCTGCCAGCCTGCCTAGGAGACACCAGGACTGCAGCATGAATCTGGATTTTCCCATGCACTAGCACAGTTTGCTGCTGCCATAGTCATGGACCAGCTTCAGCCCTACCCCTATGTTCCATAGTCTGGGGATATCTCTCCAGTACATTATATGAGAAATGACTCTTCTACCCCAGCAGTACAGTGGAGTGCACTTCATTAGATACCAAGTTAAAGTTACCAACAGTCCCTATTTTTCCAAGACAGTCCCTATTTTAAGCAGCATGTCCCAGTTTCCCCACAAGTTTTGCAAAATATCACTTTTGTCCCTTTTTTTGCATACTTGTCCCAGTTTTGTCCCTTTTTTTTTTGCTGACTGCTAATCCTTGAGTGACAGTTATTTCAGCACCACTGTGGCGCTACTCAGGCTAGACAGCAGTTTACAACTTTAACCCCTGCATCTGTGTTGCACTGCAAGCATGTCAGTGGGAGCACAGTAAAACATGTTCCTTCCAGTTAGATTAGACTGGGTAGTAGTGCAAACAGGCATATGTGGACGTCTGCCTACCAGCAGCTGAGAGGGACTCCAGACAGAGAACAGACTGGCAGCAGGGAACTAAGGTACCTGAACCTGATCAGCTGTAGGGAGGTGTGTGAAAACAATCTGGTGAGGAGTTGGGAGTCATTGAAGTGAAGTTTGCTCGGCAAATAAGGTGAGAGCGGGTTGGATGGGACTGTCAGGAGGAGCAATACATGCAGCTCGAATGTCTGATCACAATTTAACACAGGTTTGCTTCTAATGAACTTTCTGTACATCATGGTTTGGAACTTGCTGCAGCATAATGATGTATTGTTTTAATCTGAATAATTGCTACTGGTGTTACTGTGGGGCGGCATGGCCAGAGCAAGCAGCAAAATGTAATTGATTGTGCACAGCGTTGTCTGCGGCGGTGCCCGTGGGAGTGACGCAGTGGGGGGGGGGGGATGGTCAGTATGGACCATCCCAGTTTTAGGCCTTGGAAAGTTGGTAGCTTTATACCAATTAAATGAATAAATGTGTTAATACTTTCACTGTGCATGAATATATAGTGTGTGCATGCTCAGTGAAGCTCTCATAGGAATAACTGATGAAAGACTACTTCTGTTAGATGAATTCATTTCATCGTGCACCAGGACTATGCCCAATGTTGAAATTACACTTTATGAGCTTTGGCTGCTATTGTGACCAATAGAACCTTATAGTCATGAACACTTATGAAGCAGGGCTCAGAATGCAAATAAAATCAGTGACTTTCAGCTGACAGGAAGGGGTACTGCTTCTTGTGTCAGCTGCCAGTCATATCCAGGCCTTGCTCTAAAAGTGAGTGAGTGTAAGGTGCATGTGGTCCCCATCTTTAAACAGAGCTCCCATCCCATTACAAGTAAATGACAGTGATGTGTGCGTTACAGGGGCTCACTTTACAGTTATGGTGGCCGCATCCCTGGTAGGCTTCCCACTAATTCCGACAATGGCTATACACCTTAGTTGCCCTCACTTTGAATGCAAGGCTTGGAACACAAACAGAAAAAGGTGATTGACAGCCAAAGCACAAAGTAATACCCCTGCCTGTGTTGGCTGCCAATCTGTTCTTTTGTTTATGATCTAGGCCTTACATTCAAAGTGAAGACGACACTGTTTTTTCTGAAGCCTGCAAATGAGAAAGTGACCAGTAGTCTGCTGCAGTCGTAAAAGATTTCACTTACCTGCAGTCACAGGAGGTAAACATTGGCTTTATTGAAAAAATCTGTGCCATTTAGTTCAGAAGGAAATAAATGTCTTACCCTCTTTAGAAGCCTTTTAGTAGGAAACAATTGACTGTTTAAAAACTACTGTACAGATGTGGCAGGACATGGTATATTAGCTACAGGTATTGCCTGGTACAGATTTTATTCCAGCATGCTGTTTCCATTTACATCAGCGAGATGAGAACATTTCTCAGTTGATTTTCACTGTTGACAGAAAGTAACTTGTTGTCCTCCTCTGGGAGCTAGCTAATAATATGCAAATAAGCTGTTACACGCCTACAGCTGTAGACAGCAGGCCTTACGACTAAAGTGCTTTAAAAAATAGACACTTCCACTTTCAGATTCGGTAACTAAATTTAGTAAATAAATTGGAATTGTATTTGACAGTGAAGAAATGGTATGGAATGGATAAAGAAAGAAAAATCAGGGACTTTATTAAGCTTTAAGTTCTCTCTGAAAGGTAAGTCTATTCTAATCAGTTTCATGTTTTTTTTTTTTATTCCATGCGTGATATTTTGCTTTCATCATTTAATGATCCTCAGTATTTGCTGAGAGGACAGGGCACAGAATATTTAACTCAAAGAAAAAGAGCTAAGGTTGCAGATTACAAGGAGCGATTTAATGAGTGTTTCGGTCTGGAAACATGGAGAAATTGTGTCACTTTATTAGACGTGTGTGATAGCACTTGGTATTTTTACTTACTGACATAGCATTTCTGAGTGTGGCAAAGATAGCACTTATTAAGACGGAGTAACACTAATTTTAAAATTTCACATGGTAATTACAGGAGCTTGCTGGCAAATAAGAATAGCTTATCAATGAAATTAGCTTTTCTAACCTAGGAAGAAGATATGGATTAAAGGGAATTAGGGATTTTTCAGTTATCTGATTAATTGGCATAGCCATCAGCCAGATGCTTGCTAAACAGTAACGGACTGTAGGTGTTTCATGCTTTTGTAGTTAATAGTAGCTTTGTTTTATCCAGCTCTTTGTGGCCTCTTGTTGGCCCTAGCCTTAGACCACATGCTGTAACCTCAAATGGAAAGCTGGACAGTTCCTTACCTTTTTTAATTTTTAATTTAGCTTTTTTACCTACCTGGAGTTGGTTTGGGCAAACCCCCCAACACACACACATATTCTCACTCATCCTTTAAGGTGACCTTCCACGGACCAAGTAGGTGTGTGTGTGTGTGTGTGTGTGTGTGTGTGTGGGTGGGGTGGGGTAGCTACATTAGCACAGCACCAAGGATTTACTTTATCCATTTTTTCTCCCGTAGCCTCCCTCCTATCGGTGGTGGCTCAACACAGCCTGTGTTGGCCTCAAGAGAGCCAGTCACCCATGCAGCTAGAGGGTGAACCCTTCAGGGCCCAACAGCAGGGACTGCTGTTGCCATGGATAAGGCAACTCTCACACCAGTCATGGCAACGCTGCCTTTGGCATCAGTCGTCATTCTCGGCAGCCCACTTACCAGTATCCCAGGCTCATTAGTGAACCCAGGTTATTGGCAGAGTGGCCCAAAGAGCTACTACTGGGCTGCTGGACCTGTCCCATGTGCATGCGTGCACGCCCACACACACACACACACACACACACACACACACACACACACACACGCACTGTTTTTTGTCAAGATATTTATTCTCCTGGCAAATCTGGTCCCCTTCTGCACTCATCTCCCAGCCCTGTCACCCACCTTCCCAAGGACTTACTGGGACCAAGCAATCTCCCCTTCCCCCATTTCTGTCATGGGTAGAGTCCCCACCCCCACCCCACACACACCCGAGTACAATCCAGATGGATCCAGCAGACTGTTAGTGTTGTAGGGCTTGCGGAAACCAGGCATCATCCTGTCAGCCTACATTTTCCCTTTTTCTCTCCTTCCACCTCCCCGGAGGTTGGGCGGGGGCCCCATTAGGCCTTGCATGCATCTAGCATCCCCCTGCAGAGGAGCAAGCTCCCTGGCCCACAGTGGGAGTGAGCAATTTGACAGTGTTCTTTTTGTTTTTAACCTGAATGTATTTAAATGTTTTGATCAGTTCCCCCCCTCCAGACTTCCCATGAGTACATATTGAAGCTCTCCAGTCTCTGCTTGTATGACCTACTTAGCTGCCCATGTATCATCCTTGTCACCCTCCTCTACACTGATTCCAGTTTGTGTATGTCCTTCTTTAGGTGGGGATTCCAAAATGGTATGCAGTACTCCAGGTATGGCAGCACCAGGAATCTATACTGGGGCAAAATGTCCTGATCTTCCAAGAATCATTCTAGGAGTGTGGATATGTTGTTCATCCACACTCTTTTGGCATGTCCCCTTCCACTTTTAATCTCACCGGAAGTCTTCAAGCTGGCTCCTCCCACCCTCCCAAGTGGTATACACCTTGGCTCCACCCCATAACACCAGATCTTCCTTTCCGCTGGAAGATTCAGGTTGCCTCCCTTATGCTCACGCATTTCATAGGCCCTGGCTTTCAAACCTTCGGTTTTACCGAAAATTCACATTGTTCGCATTAGCGATCGCAAGTTTGCTGCTTCAATCATGGAAGACAAGTCTTCCCCCGGATTTCGTCGGTGCCCTTGTGGCCAGAAGATGTCGCATAATCGCTGCGGTGTCTATTGCCTCGGTGTCGACCATGACACCTCGAAATGCAATCTGTGTCTTGGTTTTCATCCCAGCGTCCTCGACGACCATCTCGCATGCCTGAAGCTGGGGAGGCCAGAGAAGAGGAACCCTCCAGTGAAATCCAAGGAGGCTTGGTGGGCAGTTTCTGTGGCTGCGGGATCCACCGAGCAGTTGGAACGCATGCAAGCATTTGCAGAGGAAGCGGCTTGTGCTGCAGATTCCTCTCAGAGCTTCTTCGTTCCGCTCAACCTGGGCTCCACATTCTCGGGTTCCTTCCAAGAGTTGTACCAGTCTTTCCCAACCAAGGGAGAGGCGCCTGTGGGCTCGCATTCCTCTCGATCCCGTAAGCAGGAGAAGGATCTGGGAGCATCTTCGTCTTGACGGAGACGTTCTTGGGAGTGGGAGAGATCTCGGTCCCAGGAGCATGCGGTCTCGACTTCGGTTGAGATTGCTTCTTCGGCTGCTGGCTTTTCAGCTTTGCTGTCTGGTCAGTCGACCGAATTATCAGTCGATGAGATCAAAATTGAAATTGATCTTATCAATCTGATATCACTGACTCCAGTCAACGATTCCCTCGATTGCACCCCTAATCTGGTCTTTCCAGATGGCTAGACCCAGCCTGCTGGGACTCCAGTCGAAGATGTGGTCCCTGATCCCGGGAAATCACCAGTCCTGCCGGTGTCTCCCGAGTGACCGAGTCAGCCTACCCGATCTCGATCAAGGTCTCGGACCCCCTCATTCGACAGGCCGAAGAAGAGCCATAAGCGCTCTCAAAAGAAGCAATGCCATCAATCGTCCCCATCCTCCTCGGATGAGGAGAGGCTCCAGCAGAAACTCCGTCGGCGCTACGAGAACCTCATGCGGCAACAGCTCATTTTGACCAGGCACAAGCCCACTCCGGCTCCTACACCGGCCATTACCTGGCTTTCGCCTCCTAGGCCGAAGCCGACTCCTTCGGAGCTGGTTAACGGTTCCTCAGCCCGTGGAGCTGGCAAAACCACCTGTTCAGCCCAAAACGGTCTCTCCACTGATTGTGGTGGAATCACTGCCCAAACAGCCTGTGGGATGGGCTCCTTCCAAGGAAGACAGACCAGACACCGGGCTTCCCTGGTGATTGTTGGTCACGGTCACCCTGGACCGCCCTCGACGGGTCGAAAGTGACCTGAGTGGTAGGCCTTTATATCCGGATTCCTTGGATTCAAACATCACCAGCTTGCATTCACATCCAGGTGATGATGAATCGACCATTGGCCTGGAAACGGAGGAAGGTCCCTCGTCTTTTCAAGGGATCCTTCGCCTCATCTCTGAATCTACAGGGATGCCCCTGGAACCAATCCAGAAAAAGGTGGAGTGCCCTCTTATGGACATCCTTAAGAGAGGGGATACCCCATGGAGGCCTTTTGTGTGGCTGAGGCTATTGTTGGCCCGGCCCTCAAACTTTGGCAGCATCCTGCCTCTTGTCCAACTCCGTCTGCCCGCATGGCCCGTAAGTACATGGTGCCCATGGGGTCCCTAGCGGGGTTCACTGAGCACCCTTCGGCCGAGAGCCTGGTGATTGCCTCTTTGTTCAGGCATACTGGCAGTTCTGCTGACACTGACCGACCTTCTGATAAAGAGTCCAAGCTTCTGGACCATTCAGCCAGGAAGGTCTATGCGACTTCCTCCTTGAGCCTTCGTCAGGCAAGTTCGGCCGTCATCATGGCACACTTCTCTCACGCCCTTCCAGGGTCACTAGATGAAGTCCTCTCACATCTCCCCGCGAACATGCAGACCATGGTCAAGCAGGTCCGGGATCAGGGTTGAGCTTTTACTAAACAGCAGCTTCAGACAGTCCTGGCCATTGGGCATTCTTGTGCCCACTCAATGGCTGCCACAGTTGCCTCGCATCACAGGGCTTGACTGAGGCTCTCCTCCTTGCCGGTGGATACCCAGCACAAACTAGCTGATATGCACTTCCTCAGGACCGACTTGTTTGGACCAGGAGTGGCCAGTCACCTTCAGCACATTGAGCAGTCCAGTGCCACCTTGGATGCTACTTCTGCCAAGAGTTCTTTGGGCAAGAACCAACAGAAGAAAAAGAAGAAGCCTTTTTGGCATTCTTCCCCTGCGGCTCAGCAGTCCTCCTTTCAAGATGGACAGCAGCACCAGCATCAGCAGCAGGCTCATGCTTGGCACCCCTGGCCCAAGCCCAGACCCCAACAGGCCCGAAAAGGAGGCCGAGGTTCAGGTCCTGGATCCTTTTCCTTCAAGCCTGCTCAGTGACCGGGCTGGGCAGCCACTCCTGCTCCTGTCATGCCAGTTCTGGGTCCTCCCGTGGGGGGCCAGCTCCACCACTTTCTTTCCACCTGGTCTGTTATCACCACGGACAGGTGGGTTCTGGAAGTGGCCGGTCAGAGACTGCCTCTGGAATTCGAGCAGTACCCTCCAAGCCGAGCCTGCGCCCCTCGAGAGAAAAGAGTATCCACTCAGACCCAGTTGGCTCTCTGAGATGACATCGCTCAGCTCCTCCTCAAGGAGGCAGTAGCTCCAGTGGTGGATCCTCCAGCAGACCCAGGCTTTGTCTCTAAGTACTTCCTGGTGCCCAAGCGGACAGGGGGCTGGCGCCCCATTCTAGATCTGCACAACCTGAATCAATATCTCAGTTCATGCACCTTTTGGATGCTCATTCTGTCCCAGATCGTTCCATCCTTGGAGCAAAACATGTGGTTCTGTTCACTGGATCTACAGGAAACTTTCTTTCATGTCCCAATCTATCCATCCCATCAGTGGTTCCTCTGCTTCAGGGTCAAAGGGACCCTGTTCGCGTTCCGAACCATGCCGTTCGGCCTGTCATCGGCCCCATGGGTCTTCATCAAATGTATTGCAGTGATGGAGGCCCATCTCAGGCATTGGGGGGGGGTCAGGATTTATCCTTACCTCGATGATTGTCTCCTAGCAGGATCCACCCAACAGGAGGTGGAGAGGTCCAGGGACCTGGCCCTCCAGACCTGCTTCCAACTCAGCCTCCTCATCAAAGAAGCCAGTTCAGTTCATCTTTATTGTTCAGTAAGTACCATTACAATATACTAAAAACATTAAGGTATTCATCATAAGACATACAAATACATAGACAAACAGAAACATCACAATATAAATATTAAAAATCCCTGGCACAAAGTGCTAGAGTGCTTAATCAGACAAAAGAGATGTTATCTCTTCCTCATCTTTTCCTTTCTTTCCCCTTTTTCCTTTTTACAAGATCCCCCCCCCTTTTTTATCTTTTATATCGTAAGCATTTACTGAAGGCCTAGGGCTTACTTAATTTTGGTCCGTTTGAGCTGCTAGCTCAAGTTTATTTCTCAGAGGCAGGGAGATGTTTTTCTTTATATTTCATCACTTGGTAAAAGAACCTTGAAGTCATCTTGGCCTCCTCTAGTATATGAGGGTGTAAAAGCACAAATAGCGGATCATATTCTACATTTGCATATTTAATATGAAAATTGTTAAGCAATTTAAATCATGAGCTTTTATATAAGGGGCATTGTATCGTAATATGATAAAGATTTTCTTCAAAACCCCTATTACACCTACATGTTTCTAGGCCAAGTCGGAACTTGTGCTGTCTCAGGTGATGGGCTTCATCCGGGCAGAGCTCGACTCTTGTCAAGCCAGAGCTCAGCTCCCGGTGGACAGGGCAGAGGTTCTTTTCTCCTTTGCCTAATCATTTCTGGTTGGGCACTTGCACCATGCCCGGGACTTTCTGCACCTTCTGGATTACATGGTGGCGTGCACCTCAGTGGTCCTTTGGGCCCGGTTGCACATGTCTCCCTTCCAATGGGAGCTGGCCGCCCAGTGGTCTGAGCGCCACAGCCAATTCGACCAGCTGGTCACTGTAACCCAGAAAATGTGGGACGCTCTCCAATGGTGGACCACCCCAGACCGGTTGCAGGAAGGGATTCCATTTGTCCACCCGAGCCGGTGGTCGTCCTCATGACCGATACCTCTCATTGGCTGGAGAGCCCACATGGGGGTGAAAGGGCCCATGGGCTCTGGACCCCCGAGGAGTCCTGATGCCACATCAACCTGTTGGAGCTCAGAGCAGTCAGACTGGCACTGTCAGCTTTCGCTCCTCAGCTCCGGGGTCAAGTGGTTCAAGTCCAGATGGACAATACCACGACCATGTACTACCTCAACAGACAGGGTGGTATGCACTCCTGTCTGCTGTGAAGGCAGGCACTCCACATCTGAACCCTCGTGAGCCGATTAGAGGCAGATCTCCTAGCCATGCATGTGGCAGGGGCCTCAAACCTTCTGGCAGATGCTCTCAGCCGCGTAGGCCAGACATCCCATGAGTGGTCTCTCCATCCAGAGGTAGCTTACAGTCTGTTCTCCCTCTGGGGTAAACCGATGGTGGACCTGTTTGCCTCCAGAGAGAACACCAAGCTGAGGCTGTTTCATGCCCACCGCCCTCAGCAGGGCTCGCTGTAGGGGGATGCCTTCTCGAGGCCATGGACCCCAGGCCTCCTCTATGCCTTCCCTCCATTTCCCTTGATCCACAAAGTACTCCTCAAGGTGAGGAGGGACACGGTGAAGGTGAACCTGGTAGCCTCAGACTGGCCGCGCCAGTTCTGGTATCCAGATCTCCTCAGCCTCAGCTGCAGGCATCCGGAGCGGCTTCCAGCACGCCCGGACCTGATATCACTGAATCAGGGGAAGGTATTCCATCCGGACCTTCAATCCCTGCACCTCACAGCCTGGTACCTGAGTGGCTAGAGTTCCAGGCTTTGGGTCTTTCCAAAGATGTGTACACTGTGGTGGAGGCATCCAGAAAGGAATCGACCAGGAAATGTTATGCCTTCAAATGGAAAAGGTTTTCCGTTTGGTGTCAGAGCAAGGGCCTGGACCCTTTGTCCTGTTCCGTGGCTAACATTCTTGACTACCTTTGGTCCCTCTCCAAAGGGGGTCTACGGTCATTGACCCTTAGGGTGCACCTGGCAGCCATCTCTGCTTACTGGGCGTGGGACGGTCAGCCGATGGTGGCGCAGGAGACAATGGTCAGGCGCTTTTTCAAAGGCCTGGATCACATATCCCCTCCGGTGCATGAACCTCCACCTCTGTGGGATCTTCTGCTGGTACTGGCAAAGCTCATGGGCAAGCCATTCGAACCAATGTACAAGTGTGAGTTGTCACACTTGTCATGGAAGACGGCCTTCCTGGTGGCTATCACGTCTGCCAGAAGGACAGGGGAGCTCCAGGCGCTTTCCGTGGACTCCCCTTATCTGATCTTCCACAGGGATAAGGGTGTACTATGCCCCCACCTGAAATTCCTTCCGAAGGTGGTGTAAGAGTTTCACCTTAACCAGGTGTTAACCCTGCCGGTGTACTACCCTTATTACACCTTGGAGGCAGAGTACAGGCTCCATACTTTGGACCCGAGACGTGCTCTCTCCTAGTACAAGGAAAGGATGGCGGAAATTCGAGGAGAGGTTCGCCAGCTGTTTGTCACCTATGCTAAAGCCGCTTCTGGCAGACCTGCAGCAAAATGGACTGTTGCAAGATGGATCACATCATTCATTGGTCTGTGCTATGTGTTTGCAGCCAAGGAACCTCCCAGAGGACAAGAGCTCATTCTACCCGCCATACTGCTGCATCGGTGGCTGCTTCCAGGGACATCCCTTTCCAGAAAGTCTGTTGGGCTGCTACCTGGAAGTCAGCAAACACCTTCATCACCCACTACCACATCGATCTTGAGTCACGCCGGGATGCTGGTTTTGGGGTCTCAGTTCTCCAATCTCTGTTCCCTAAATACGGGGTGTGCACCTTGCCTCCCTCCTCCTGGAGAACTGCTAGGAGTCTGCCAAAAGAGTGTGGATGAACAACATATCCACACTCTTAGAAAAACAGGTTACTCACCTGTAACAGTAGTTCTAGGAGTGGCATATGTTGTTCATCCACACGGACCCACCCGACCTCCCTGGCTGCAGACGCACACAACCTGGCTTCCAGTGGGCTAAGATCTGGCATCATAGGGCAGAGCCAAGGTATATACCACCCGGGTGGGTGGAGGAGCCAGCTTGAAGACTTTCGGTGAGATTTAAAGTGGAAGGGGACATGCCAAAAGAGTGTGGATGAACAACATATACCACTCCTAGAACTACTATTACAGGTGAGTAACCTGTTTATCTTCACCGTTGAGTTATACTTCGGGGTCTAGGCCCAGTGGTACTAGGACTCTGCAGGAGCTTTTTCTGCAGGGAGGGAGCTGATGTCAGCTACTGACATTGCCTGCACACCTCACTTGGTGCCAGGCGCGCTAGCCTGTAACTGTTATCAGTTCCCTCACTCACCTCAGTTCTGTTCTCCTCACCATCCAGTGCACACAGTAGGAGCAACAGAGCATCATTTTGATCGTCGTTGACCGATTTTCTTCTGCATCACCATGGAAGAGTCTTTCTGTCCAAAGCGCCACCTTCATTTTATCGTTTTATGCAGTGTCGAAGTCCAAGAGAAAGAAAAAGTGGTCTAAACAAGATCATCGCCCCCTTCCCCCATTATGCATCGTTGCCCCTGTGAGAAACACATGGTGGCAAGAGACTGACATCAAGTCTGCTGGGCCTGCCTTTGCCTAACTTACAATACGGATTCATGCAACACTTGCATTCATGCGCTGCCAGAAGAGGTAATCTCATTGAAGACAGTGGGCAGCTTTAGGAGAGGCTGGGACATATGGGTATGGGGGAGGGTAAGGGTCGTGGGTAGGGAGGATGGGAGGAGTGGGGAGAGGGGGCAGGGACAGTAGCTCAAGCTGTGGACCCTGCAACATGAGCAGACTTGATAGACCAAATGGCATTCTTCTGCTGTCTTCTTTGTATGTTCGTATGTATGTAACACCTGCTTCTCTGTGGACCGCTTCACCCCAGACATATTCGTTCTGAAGTAGGGTCACCCGATCGCCATGTACGGAGGCTGGCAGTGCATGCACGAGGCAATGGCCAAGTCACTGGATCCTTCCCCTGGGTCCCTTCCCAGTACTTTTGTCAGAGTCCTCCTTGACCACACCTTGCCAAGGCCTCGGAGGCCCTGGTGGATGGGTCTGGTGGACAGCTGGCTCCTCCTTGGCAGTTGGCTGAGCACTCCCCAGTCTGTCTTCCTTGGGCGGCAGATGCCCCCGGTGTTGAGGCTGATGCTATATGCTCTGTCTACACCAGTGGCTGACTCTGGCAGGGGATGCAGCACTGGTCCTGGTGTCAGTTCTGGACCTGACACCAGGCATGGTGCCACCTCTAGGTTCATCCCCAGTTCCTGTTCCATTTGTGGCACCGGGCCAGCTCCTGACACCACTCGCGGTGTTGGGGAGGGACTCAAGGAAGCTGTCAGATCTGGCACCGGCTCTGGCAGTGAGGGCAGTGCTGGCTATGGAGCCTGAGGGGAATCTGTGTTTAGGCAAGTCTCTGACCCTTGGTGTGGTGCCGGAGGTGGTGCCTGCTTGGAGTCAGAGGATGGCCTGGGTATAGGTTACTTCCCAGACCTGCAGGCTCAGCCCACCTGAGAACAGGAGCTGCCTCAAGGGGACTGAATGGCCACACTCTCTTCAGCTAGGTGTCTCCCTCCATGGGCACTGATGTGGTTGTTCCTCTTCTGCAGTTCGACCTTGTTCAGGCGGTCTTGCCAAGCCCTCTCCTCAGGCAAGCTCTTCTGAGCATTCCCACAGCCTTGGTATAGAGTCTAGAGTCTTTGGCTCCTGTTTCCCTTCTGGGTCTATATTTCCTCTGCCTGAGTTTCCGGGGATCATGGGCCCTCTGGGGTCAGTCACCTGGAGCCAGCATGGAAGTGCATCTGGTGTCCTGTATTAGTACCACACAAATGCTGACCAGGTCCAGTTCCGTCCCGGCCCCCAGCACCACCCACTTCCACTTCCAGAATCTCCCGTCCATCAGTGTCCTCTTTTGAGGGCACAGAAATATCCCTGCACTTGTTCCCGGCCTTTGAGTACTCCCTGTACTAGAGATTCCTGGTGGACATGTTGCAGGTGCTGGACACTAGCACTACTGCCACCCACAATATCCTTTATAGCTGGAACTCCTAGGAGCTTTCAGTAATGTCAACTGTGTCATTCCTCCTTGGCTCAGAGCCTTTGAGAAATGTTCTAGAACAGTGTGAAGACATCCCTTCACTCTCTTTCTAGACCGAAGGGAACTCTTCCAGTGGTATTGTGCATCTGCAGATTCTGCATGTACAGTGCCTCATCCCACTTCAGGGATTCAGGTTATGCAGACCTCTGCAGGGCCTCCTCACCCGGTGTGTGAGCAACCTCCTGAAGTTGACTCTGCTCAGATGGATGCTTTGGGTAGGAGGGTATTTTCTTCAGCTTACACCATGATGTGCATTGCTGCACATCAGGCACACCTGGCAACTTACAAGAAACACCTGTGGGTACAGCTAGGACAGCTTCTAGCTAGCATGCCTCATTCGGAGTTAGTCGATCAGACCATCTGCCTTTCCACCAAGGGCCTGGAGAAGACAAGGCACCAGACAAGGGCATCATATGATGCCAATGAGGTGGCCCCCAGGCTAGTGGGAACCGGAGTCAGCATTTTGATGATGGTGTGGCTGTGCTTCTCTTGACAGGCACCTATGGCCCAGTGAAAGGTGCTTAACTCCCAGTTCCAAGGGGCTCACTTTTTCTCCCATAGGATCAGATGGGAGCTATCAGGGCACTCTCCTACTTATCCGTCTGATTCAGAATGATCTTGGGTCTCACCAGACTCTCGAGGAGACCCTGCCCTTTGATGTTCTTACCCACACAGAGGGCTGAGGGTACTTGTTACCCTCAGAGTGAACTAGTCCCTCTCTTTTTGGGAAGTCTGGTACTTGGAACTATAAGTATGAATCAGTGGTGAAGACTGATTCTTGGAAGACAGGAAAATTACGTGCATACCATGATTGCTGATCTTTCAGAATATCTCCACCATTTATTTAGACACCTGTCCACCATCCCCCGCTAAGCTGAGAGCCAGAGCCTCTGTTAGCTCATCCTGTGGGCACTGGCAACAGACCTTCTAGTGTCTCCTCTGCCATGATCTTGTGGTAGTGGTCCCTGTTGTAAATTACAAAAAAAAAGGGGGGCGTCACTCATGTGCCACCCTCACCAAAACAAACAACAAAAGGGAGTGAGCATTATTTGTGGCCACCCTACCACCCAGAAAAAGTGTTGAATTTTTTCTGTGGAGTGGATAGGTAGCCCCCTTCCCTCTATTTGTTCCTACCCTCCTTCTCCCTGCCTGGGATATATTCCCTCTAGGGTATATCCCTGTTAATTGCTTTATGCAACATGTGCCTAGGGCACCAGCCAATCTAACTCCATCGAGCAGATGCTCTATTTGTGGAGAGGTACAATGCATGTGCTTGGATTAATGTATTAACTTCACAGACACACATCCCTGTGGTAGCAGGGAGAAGCAGGGCATCTTCTTCTTTCATGCTGAAATTTTTGGTTGGTATCTCTTGTCATGTCTCTCTGAGCTTTGGCTTCGCCCACTTTGCCTGGAGCATGCTAGAGGAGATTACCACATCTTGCCCCCCTATGACTGTTAGTCCTGCAACTCCTGTCCTCTTCACCCCTACTTTTCTTCCATCTGTCTTAGAGAAAAGAAGATTATGAATTTACTCAAGTTATATCAGGTAGCATGGAGTTTAGTTTTTGGGAGCCCAGATGACATTTTTCCATTTTTGCTGTTTTTACGATTTCATTTGCAAGAGGGTCCCAAATTGGACTTCCCCTTTTGCTACTTCTGCTAGAACCTTTTGCTCAGGGTTTTTGCCCTATCTTTTTACCTGTAACTAGCCACATGCTATCTAGCTAATTCATACAATCATTTTTATTGGAAGGCAAGATTGAGAGTACGACTCTCTTTTACAACTGCGTCCGGTACATGTAAAACAATACAATACAAACTACATTTAGTTGCATCATGATCCCAAGAATACATAAATAAGCAAAAATTCACCCAAAGCAATTACAACAATCAAAGAAAACTTTAGTAATTATGATTTTAAATCGGGAAATAGATAGCAGTGAATTAATACTGCATTGCTTTTTTAACAAATCCCAGTCTCTGGGAACAGAAACGGCCAGCATGTAAGACCCATATTTAGTTCTATGTCTAGGGATAGTGAAACTGCTCAGATTGGATGATCTCAACATGTAAGCAGATTGTTTCCTAAAATGCAAGTCTAAAACGCTAATGGTAAGAGGCTCTGGATCTTTTTAGTCCCACTACCCTTGTGCCACCTGGTAGACCAATCCCTTAGTCTCTAAGTTGGAAGTGGGATTCTAATTGGTTGTTTATATTATTTTACTATATCCTTTTATAATCCCTTTGGGCTAGAAAGCACCTAGTCCTCTCTTTTATTTTCTGTCCATTTTGTTTCTCTCCTGGTGAACAGAACTGCAGTGCTTGAGGGAGCCATCAACGGTTATTGGCTAGTGCACAGCACCATGTGAGATGCGCGGGCAGCATCAATTGCCAACGTTGGTTCCCTCCCTGCAGAAAAAAGCTCCCATGGGATCCTAGTGCCTCTGGCTCTAGACCCATAAGTATGAACCAATGGTGAAAATATTCTGGGAGATCAACAACTACGTTAATTATGTGATTTTCATTTTTCCCCTGCTGCCAAATCCCCTCCCAGTGCAACCTGCATACCATTTGTCTTCCCTATAGCTTGTTGCATTGTGCAGTAGCTGTTTGGATGTGTAAAATTACTACTTCCAATATACTGGCTGCTCTGCTCCCCCTACCTAACCGCAGTGCCAGGGAGGGGGGAGAGTTCTCTGACTCGTTCAGTGATGGTAGACACACCGATTGGTCTTCCAGTGCTTCAGTCCTTCCCCGATGTAAAACTGGGCAGACTAGATGGACTGCATGGTCTCCTTCTGCCATCACTTTCTATGTTTCTATGGGTAGAAAGAGGACCCCATTGAAAATTAGATGCTGCCAGACCAATACAATGCTGGCGACCTGGGTTCGGGAATGGACTTGGGTTGCTCAGAGGCTGGCCAGGTAACGGAGGATGAGCATCCCTTGGATAGCTGCCCTCCCTCCGCGGGGGCGGCATTTCCTGCTGGATAGCTACCACCTAGAGAAATCTTGGTAATTGTGCAGTGGAACCACAGGCACGTGGGAATAGAGCCCCCCACCCGGATGCTGTGGGCATGTCTGCAAAGGCAAATCACATACATGGCATCACTGCACACGTCAAGGTTGGTGGAACATACCATGGGGACGCTCTCCACCTCAGGAGTAGGGTTGGATCTCTGCTGTATTACCACCACATGGGTGATCACAAGTGCTAGTGCAATCAGGAGCCAAGGCTGGGGTGATGGGTGGATGTTGGCATGCAGCGTGAGTGTGTGTGTGTGTGTGCATGCACATTGCGCTTAACTTGACTTCAGGGAGTCCAGGGAACAAACAAGGAAGAACTCCCCTGACCGAAGCAGGATGGTGCCCGCCTAACATTGTAGGCCTACACCATCTACCACTGTGCTCTCCTGACACTGCACTCTTAACTTCGCCAGGGGTGGGGGTTCCCTCAGTGGCTCCAGCATGGAGGGTAAGCCAAGGGGGAACATGAGAGAGATAAGTCCTGGGGAAAACACTTGATGGGGCTGGGTGCGAGGCAGGGCCGATGGGGCAGGTCAGGTGTGGAATAGGAAAAGTACAGTAATAAAAGAAAAAAAGGTGCCCCAGTTTGTGCCGTGGTGTTCTGCCTGCCTGCCTTCCAGCTAGAGTCTCTCCCTCTGCATTTAGCTTTTCAGTTTATTTATGTACAGCAGAAGCCAGCACACAAGTTTACTTTTAATTTTACTCATAACTTAAGCTTTTGCAGGCACAGCTGCCACTTTGGGGACAGGCAAATGTGACCTAGTTACGTGGGCACGACATCTGCTCAGCATGCCTAAACTTAAGTTTCCCTTCCACATGGACTGCCCATGCTGCTGAAAAAGTGAGAGTGAAGTTGATGCAGCAGCAGAGGAGACCCGCACGAGCATGGATCCATAACTAGAGATGTGTGAAGTTGCCGAAATGTGCTCTGCTAAAAAAATCGGGCTTGCTTTGGCAGCTGGCACCTTTTGAGTGTAGTTAATTTGAAACTTCGATGTTTTTAGGGTGCTAGTTGTATATGGATAACCACAGTTCATATGAAATTGCCAGCAGATAAAGGCCCTATTGTCTATCGAGTCTGCTTGATTGTGCAGCCAGCAGCCCTTATTCTGCAGCTTCCTCTCCCTCCCCTCCAACTCTTCCCATGACCCTCCTTCTTGCCCTATCCCAGCCCCTTTTGAAGGAGCCTGCTGTTCTACAGGCTACCACCTCCACCGGCAACGCGTTCCACCCAGCCACCACTCTCTCCATAAAAAAGTATCTTCTCATCTCCCTCTTGAACCTTCCCCCCTCCAATCTCGGCCCAAGTGTCCCTCCCCTCCCTTAATTTGAACAGCTCCTCTGTGCCTGTCTTGTTTATTCCCTTCATGTATGTGAAGGTTTCAATCATATCACCCCTGTCCCTCCTCTCTTCTAGAGAGTGCATGTTCAATTCCTTCAGCCCGCTCTCATAAGGTACGTCTCCCAGCACATGGATCATCTTTGTTGCCCTGCATTGCACCCCCTCCAGTAACTTAATGTCTCTCTTTAGGTACGGGCTCCAATACTACACACAGTACTCCAGGTGTGGCCTAACCAGCAATTTATACAATGGCAGAATCACTTCCCCACTCCTTGAGGATATACCCCTGGCAATACAACCCAGCATTTTGTTGGCCTTTGCAGCTGCCTTCTTACATTGTGCTGAGTTGTTCATTAATCCTATAATGAGCACACCCAGACCCTTCTCCTCCTCCTCTGACTCAGCTAGCTGCCCCCCCCAGCTGGTAACTTCTCCTTGGGTTCTTCACACCAAAATGTAGCACCCTGCACTTTTTGGCATTGAACCCCAGCTGCCAAGAGTTCGACCAGTTCTCCAACCTTGATAGATCATCCTGCAACCCCTGCCAACCTCCTAGGTCATCCACTACTGCTCCCATCTTGGTGTCATCAGCAAACAGATTGATCTTGCTCTTGATGCCCAATGAGATGTCTGCAGTGAATATCCCAAACAATACCAGACCCAGCACCCGAGCCCTACGGTACCTCGCTCATCACTGCCCTAGGGGATGAGAGCTTCCCACCCGCATTTGCTAGGTGGATGAAGATGGTTGAAGTGATTTGACCAGTCCATTTCTGAAAGGACGGAGTCAGTGAGCCTAATCAGGGAGGTGGTGGTGGAGGAATGGTTCTTCCGGAAGCCGGATTGCAATGGAGTGAAAAAAATTAGAGTTATAGAGGTAAGAGGAGAGCTGTGAGAGGACCAGGTGCTCTAGTAGCTTAGCAAGGGTAGGTAGGAGAGAGATAGGATGATAGAAGGAATGGAGGGATCACCACCCTTGGGCAAAGGGAGTACAGTGGCATGTTTCCAGACAGAAGGGATGGTAGCTGTAGCAAGAGGCTACAGTAACTTAGCATCCAGACCATCAGGCGAGCTGTCTTTAGAGGGGTTGAGAGCAAAAAGTGCTTGTAAGGTGTCTAAGGGTGAGATAGTAGAGAAGAAGAAGGAGTACGAGGAGACGGGATGACTACTGGGGGGGTCAGCTGGTTGGGGAGATGGAAGGGAGAAAAGGAAGGTCGCAGCACAGGAGGTAAAATATGAATTAAATTCGGTACCTACGTTAAGATGATCCACAACCTGGGTGTTCTTGATCTTGAGAAGAAGGGTGGGTGGGGGAGAAAAGGAGTGGATTACTTTCCAGAATTTGGAAGGCCTGTTTATATTGGTCTGGAAGGTTGAGCAGAAGTATTCAGATTTAGCTAGGTGAGTGACTCTGGTGCACTTGTTGTGCAGCGAGAAGTAGATGTCAGAGTCAAGTGGTAGATTTGTGGCTTTCTATGTTTTCCAGGCTTGATCCCAGGCTCGTTGGCATGCCAGGAATTCCAGGGTGATCCAAGGGAGGTGGTTGCCCCTGACCCTGGAATGTCGCAGTGGAGCATGTTTGTTCCAGCATGCCAAAAATTTAGACTGGAAATAGCCGTAAGCATCGTCAATGGTATAAGTCGAGGTAATGGGTTCCCAGTTTATTTGGGCCAGTTCTTGTAGGAGGGGGCGAGGTTCAGTGACTTATACGAGCAGTAATGTACTACTTTAGGAGGGGCCTTAGTTCTGTGGATTTTGTGCATAATATAGGTCATGTGATGATCACTCAGGGCATCACGTAGGAGTCCAGATTTGATAACTCTGTGGGGGTGGGAGGTGATAGCCCAGTCAATTAGGGAGTGCTTTCCTATTTTTGAATTCAAACATGTTGGCTAAATAATGAGTTGGGATAAGTTTATTTATTGAAATGTTTCACCAGGAAGGCACACTGAACAACAAGTTGCTCATCTCCCGGTGCGACCGGGGAGGGGGGACAATGGGGAGTAACAACGACAATTACAGATACAGAGAACAGATACAATAAGGAGCATTTGATTCAAAATAATACATTACATTATATACAATAGTGAGCAGTTCAGACTGTTAAAGCAAAGACAATTGAATGCACCAGTAGGTGGACACAGAATACATGAGACAGCAAGCCCATCAGATAATGATTCAGCAGTGCAATCATAGTGCAAGATATTTACAAAAATATTTACAGAGCTGCACACTGAGATTGACAACAAGTGCTAGGTGCAAGCAATGGCAGGAGTAGGCAGTTGACCAAGATTTAGAAGAGAGGGAAGATGCTAGAGACTTCTCCAGGTGTAGAACCCTGCCGGGGGACTGAGAGAGAGGACAGAACAGTGAATTTAAGAGTAGAGGAGAGGAAAGACTGCTGAGACCAAGGTAGACCTCCAGGGTGAAGGGAACCCTGCGGGGGGGGGCAGGCCTCAGAACACAGCAGCAGACAAGAACAGTGAAAGTAGAAAAGCTGACGGCAAGCCACATAACTAGTTAACCCCTCAGGATGCATGAATCCTGCAAGGGGAACAGATATTGGCGAGCTGGACAGTGTATAGATGGGTTAGGGGGGATTAAAGCAAGTACAGCAGGAGGAGAAGTAGTTATGTAGCGCAGTACCAAGGGAGCAGGTGGAGGAGTGTTGTATTTGTGGGGGGAGAGAATTCCAGCATTTGGGGAAGCAGTAGGAAAAGCCAGTCTGACCTGCAAGGGTAGATCTCCATGGGACCAACAGGGAGCAAGTGTCAGCAGATCGCAGTGAGTGAGAGATATGAGGATGTGGGATAATGGAAAAATGAAGGTAGGGAGGGAGAGAGTTCACCAAGCCAGAATTTGGAGGTTAGTTTGGCAATGTGGGTAAGCGGAGGAAAGGCTAGTGCATGATAAAAGTCACAGTGGTGAGTGCAAGAGGGTGCATCTACGGCAAAGCAATAGAAGGCGTTAAAGAGGGAGTCCAATTTGGCCAGGGAAAATTGATTTGAGGGCGTTGATGTCATTTCTTGGTTTACCAAGAGAGGAAGAAAGACAGTTTTGACTGAAGTCTCCCATTATATAAATTTCACCCAAGGGAAAGTGGGAGACTATGCAGCTAATAAGCTCGGTGACAGTGTGGGGAGGGAGACCAAGGGCAACAGTAGGTACCACTAATATAGATAGGTACAGAGAATGGAAGGGTTAATTTTAGAATGAAAACCATGTAAGCTTTAGGGACTGATGTGGCAAGGATGCTGGTGAATTGAATATTTAAGGAGACATAAACAGTCACGTCTCCTCCCCTAGTGGTTCTGTCTTGCCAGCATATGGAGAACCCAGGGATAGAGAGGGTGAGGTCATCCACTTTGCTGTTTAGCCACATTTTGGAGAGAATGATAATATCAGGGGTGAGTGAGACGACTAGTGTCTGGAGAAGATCTAATTTAGGGTGTAGGTCTTGAATATTAAGGAAGAGTATTTTTAAACCATGGGGTATAGCAAAGGAGTTTGGTTGGGAAAGGACAGCAGTTTTATGTGTGGATGTGGAGGTGTTCAGAGGGCATGGCCCAGGGTTAGGGTTTATGTCCCTGAGGATAACAGCAAGAGTACAATGATTAGGAAGTGAATTTTAGTACTCTTGTACCAGGGTTGTGAACTAGTAGAAGTAGAAATAAGGGGGGGAAGGAAGAGACTGGAATTTTAGTAAATGTATCAAGGTGATAAAGGAAGGCATAGGTAGGAGAGAGGTGCAGGGCTGGAAGGGATAGCGCATCCAAGTAGAGCGGACAGGTGAAGGGGTCACTGCACGGTTATATACAGGGGTAGAGAGCATGGGGGGAGATAGGGACAGGCGTAGTAGGAAGAGACAGAGCAGGAGTGAACATGAGGAGAGGGAGGTACAGGATGATGAGGAGGGACAGAGATAGCCTAAGAGGGAATAGTGGTAGAACTGAGGAGGCATGGCTAGGAGTGCTAGGCTTAAGGGGGTAGTAGAGCAGTTATTGGAGGAGGCAGTCAGAGGAAGGAGAGGTAGACTGCAGCAGGGGTGCACACCTCCATGCTAATTACAGATTGGGAAGAGGTACTAGTGGGGGGGGGCAATGACTATTTGTTAAAAGATTAATTTATTGATAGAATAGGTAGAGCCCAGTGGATGTCTACAAGTATTACCTATTTGCACAATGATTCACAATCTCAACATATGGGGGGGATTAGATTGCCATGTGGGGAGGGTGGGGAATTAAAGGGATGCGAGTGGGTAAATAATGTTCAGAGGAGGAGCGCTGAGCAAGGCAAGGGGATTTAAAGAGTGCCGGGGCGGGGGATGGTGGGCGAGAGAAAATTTAAATTGTAAGCTGCAGGAAAATTACACAGAAATTGCGGCGTAGAAAGCCGAGCAGACGGCTGAACTAGCAGCAGCAGAGAGGTTTGCGGGTGAGCCAGTCAGCTAAGCCCCGCATGCACAATCGTCCAATCAAGCAGGGGTTGAGCGAGGACACCCAAATTTCAAAAAGTAGCTCCTCGGAGAGTCCGTACCTGCAGTAGACAGGGGTTCCTTCGGCCGAGCTTGCTGGCAGAGGAGGCGAGCGGCAACAGGAAGGAGAGCCGCACCACCGGGTATGAGCACCTGGTGAAGGGCACAAGCTGGAGGAAGAGGGGAGTTAGATTAATAGAGAAGCTAGGGATGGGATAGGCAGAGGCTGCACAGGACAGAGGATTACAGCTAATCGAGAGGCGGGTACAGAGGCAAAACAAAGAGCAGCACAGGCCCGGAAACAGAGGCGTAAGAATTACACTTAATCGGAGAGTAACTGAAATGGGGGGGGGGGACAGTTCAACAGAAAGAGAGAGAGAGAGCGAGCAGGGGGGCAGGGTGGGTCAGCACCGAGCACCAGAGGGAGGATAGGAGAGGGCAGTAGAGAAGGAACAGAGTGCAGGGATAAGCAGCGCAAAAATATCACTGATACTGTGAATATCAATTCGGAACACTGATTAACAGTTTTAACAGTAGGCAGTTTTAACAGTAGACAGTGGGTAGTGGTAATGGAATTAAACCAACTAAAATTAAGTAATGAAATTAAGTAACCTAAGAAAATTTAAATTGTAAGCTGCAGGAAAATTACATAGAAATTGTGGCGTAGAAAGCTGAGCTGATGGCTGAACTAGCAACAGCAGAGAGGTTTGTGGGCGAGCCAATCAGCTAACCCCCTCATGTATAATTGTCCAGTCAGGCAGGGGTTGACAAGGGTGCCCAAATTTCAAAAAATAGCACCTCAGAGTGTCCGTACCTGCTGTAGTGAGGGGTTCCTTTGGCTGAGCCTGCTGGCAGGGGAGGTGGGTGGCGGCAGGAAGGAGAGCCGAGTGTGAGCGACCGGTGAAGGGGCACCAGCTGCTGTAGTGAGGGGTTCCTTTGGTGCTCCATCTCTGAAAGAGACTCCCCTCATGCATTGTGTCCACCCCCCTTCCTGTGAGGTACTTACAGGTCTCAGTCATTTCCCCTCTCACTCTCCTATTCTCCATGGAGTACATATTGAGTCCTGCAGCCTTTTTTTTCGGTAGCCCTCCTCTGGTTCACGTCCACCCTGTCAGTGTCTTTGCAGAGGTGTGGCCTCCAAAACTGTACACAGTGCTCTAGGTGGGGTCTCACCAGTGAGCAGTACAGTGGCAACACCACCTTCCTTCCCCTGCTACAAATCCCCCTCCTTATGTACCCCAGTATCCCACTAGCCTTGCTATCTGCCTTGTTACGCTGCCCTGCCACCTTGGGATAATCAGGTATGATTACCCCAGTGTCCATCTCTTGCTTGGTGACTATAATCTTATACATAGCTCCTGGGTTTACTGCCCCAGGTGCATGACTTGCACTTTCTGGCACTGAAACCCAACTGTCACCATTCCTTTGCATTCTCTCCACCCCTTCCTGTTTGTCCACCCTGTTGCAGATTTTTGTGTTATCCACAAAGAGACACACCTTTCCCTCCAATTCCTCAGCAATGTCACTTATGAAGACACTCAAGAGGACAGGACCCAGTACTGATCCCTGTGGCACTCGACTGGTCAATCTCCCATCTTTCTTTGACAGGACCTCCTCACTGTGAAACCAAGCTGCCGGTGGTCCTGCAGCCCATTTGCCTCCAGGTACTCCATCAGCTTCTTCTTCAGCAGGGCCTCCATTAATTTCCCCGCCACTGATGTGAGACTAACTAGCCTGTAATTGCTTACCTACTCCTGGCAGCCGCTTTTGTACAGAGGGACCACATTGATGACTTACAAAATAAATTATAAAAAGAAAAAAGAGGGAGAAGGGCAGGTGTGGCAGGTTGGTGGAGAAATTACATTGAATAGTTGACAACTTTTGTAATTCTGATTCACTTTTTTTTTTTAACTTGTCTTTCTCGCCCTCCTGACTGACCCCCTTCCACCGGCCCCCCAGCCCCATCACCACAGCGTCCACTGGACTCACCTCTGGCTCTGTCTTGAGGTGCCAGTTGGCTGGATGCGGCATCTGCGAGGGGCTGGCATCATCTCGCCGGTCGGGATATTTTCTTCCTTTCTTTCCCGTCCCCCGTGTGCAACATGGTGGCATGCAATGACGCCAAGGGCCAAGCCGTGCATGCTCCCACTCACAGCATGCCGGGCTTCTGCACCACATCCGCCCCCTTCATCTGTGGGTCTGTTGCGCCATCCCCCCACCACCACTAGGGGACAGGTAAGCAACGGACTCCATCCCCACCCATTCCTGGGAGAGGAGAGCTGTCCTCCGGACGCTCGATCCTCTCCCTCCCCAGCTGCTCCTGGTGGCCCGCTCATACTGCGAACATGGGTTGCTGGCATGGCAGGAGGTAAGGCATGGATGCTTCAGCCCTCCATGCCACTGACCAGCACCTGATTCACTCTTTTTAAGAATTTTGTGAAGGTGGGATCTGTTAAGAAATGGCAACCCATTCCAGTGCATTGCATTTACTCACCTGTCAGTAGTTCAAGCCTCACATGACACAGGTTACTCCTGTTTCTTCCTTTGTCTACCTTGGGGGTGGAGGTAGTTAAAAAACAGGTGATTTACCCAATCCCATTGGTTGTCTGTATGAATATTGAAGTTGGACCTGGTGTAATTATTTTTCAAAATATAATCGAAGTTTCTATTTCCATTTTCTATATTCAGGCTTACTGATACTTCCATCTATATTACACATACAGATATTGTAATATAGCGGTAGAGGCAGCTCATAAAGCTAATTGTGCTGCCAACCAGAAATCTGTTATTTATAGAATCTGAGAAAAGGTCTGTGCTAGAGACAGAATAGTGCATAAATTCTGGTGATCAGAATGAGGACCAAATGATAACTGAGGGGCAAAACAACAATCAGCATGGTACATCAATAATTAATAAGAGAGACATACCCGTGAAAGAGGACTCTATATTAAAATTTATGGACACAGTGCAGTGGGAGAAACTGCACAGTGTCAAAGGCCTTACTGAAGTACAGATATGCCACATCCACAGAGTCGGGATAGCTCAGCCGATAGAGCATCTGACTTTTATTCTGAGGGTCCAGGGTTTAAGTTCCTGTTTGGGCCAGGTGGTTCTTATCCGTTGACAATTTCTATGTTTCTATACAGCAACGGGTGGGTCAGCAGCAGTAATCCAGTACAAGGGCTTATGGGCAGACTAGACTGGCCAGGCGGTCCTTATCTGCCGACAATTTCTATGTTTCTTTACAGCAGCAAGTGGGTCAGAAGCAATAATCCAGTAGAAGGGCTAACAGGCAGACTGGATGGGCCAGGCAGTCCTTATTTGCCAACAATTTTTATGTTTCTATGTTTCTAAAAAACAGGCAATGGTGGCATCACTATTCAGTGCCAAGATCAAAGACAGAAAAGAAACAATCAAAGGATATTTTAATGTTAATAAGAAACCCATTAATGTGCTGCATGTAGGGGCGAACGATGTTGGAAGGAAGGAGAGAGAAATACAGAGGGATTTTGAGGAAGCGGGAAAAATTAATGAAAACTGAAGGGTACACAGTAATAATATCAGAAATACTACTGGTCCCAGGTGTAGGCAAGAACAAAAATAAAGAGATTACAAATCTAGATGGATGGTTGAGATGATGGTGTTTAAGAGAAGAGTTCACCTTTCTAAGGAACTGGGATAGATTTAGTGTTCCACAACTGTTTGGAGGAGATTGCCTACGTAAGCAATAAGACACTCCGGGGGTGTGCATGGAACAGATTTTACTGCACGCTAAGGGGTGTAGTGAGACACAAGGCCACAGACCGAGTGCCTTCAGCCTCTGGAAATGCAGTAAAATCTGTTACATGTACACCCCCGGAGTGTCTTATTGTGCTAATAAAATGAACTACATTTTTTAAAGCATTTCTAAAATTAGATAAATAGGTTTGTCTATGAAAAAAAGGCTGTCATTTGATGCATTTATGATAAATTAGTCCTTCTGCCTGGTTTGCTATTCGGCCTTTGTCCTTTGGCAGCATCCATAGTTGTATTTTTATCTTTAATGAGAGCATGACTGATGGTGACTGCCCCCCCCAACAGAGATATGTCCATATAGTGCTGTGATAGAATTTAATATCAGTCATATATATATATATATATTATATATATATATATATATATATATATATATATATATATATGTTCTTTTGAGCGATGCTGCTTTGCTTTGCTGTTTAAGTTTTAGCGTATCAGGAGAGCTGTCTGACCTGCCCCCACTGCACTGACATCTCACACTTTAGAAAATAAAAACTGTTGTTTCTGATTTTTTTTGCTTAGTGAAGCGGGAGGGCAACGCGGGAGTGCAGCCACTCTACTAAATGCCTCTCTCTCTCTCTCTCTCTCTCTCTCTGTTTCAATCCATGTAATCTTGGTCTCCTGATACATTAAAACTTAAACAGCAAAGCAAAGGAGCATCGCTCAAAAGAACAAAAAAAACAAACTTGTTTTCCTACCTTTTCTCTTTATTTATAAAGTATTATTTCCTACTTTCTTCATCCTGTTCTTTTTTTCTTTTTCTTTGTTTTTCCCCACATTCAAGATATTTATTTTTTTATTTATTTAAGGGAATCGGATACACCTTTGAGCCAGGGGCTCTTTTGCAAAGGTTCCACATCA
Organism: Neoceratodus forsteri; assembly: GCA_016271365.2. Taxonomy (NCBI): domain Eukaryota; kingdom Metazoa; phylum Chordata; order Ceratodontiformes; family Ceratodontidae; genus Neoceratodus; species Neoceratodus forsteri. The sequence continues at coordinate 390,144,965 of JADMNL010000023.1, forward strand.
AGTTACTTGAAACATTAGGACAGGCAGTGGTATTGTGCAAAAGAGAAATAAACATAGCAGCCGGAGGGCTTTGTCAATTACCAAAACATTACAATTGTGCAAATCACTTCTATAACAAATTAAACAATATAGATTTATATAGGTAGCCATCTGACAGAGGGAGGTAAGGCCAGAGGCTGGTGTAAAGAGGGAGAAAGAGAGGGAGTGGGGGATGGGGCAGGGTCAGCGAGGAGCTGTGTGGAGGAGTAGAGGAGGAGGAGGAGGGAAGGAGTAGGGAGGGAAGGGTGGGGGTGGGGGATAAACCATTTAGGTGTTGCAGTCGCAGGAGGCACAGGAGTTGAGGTATTGACGCAGGCTGAGCTTAAAAGCACCCAGGGTTGCTTTGCTGGTTACTTCTACTGGCAGGATGTTGAACCAGGAGGAGGAGGCTCTGAAAAAGAATGATTGTTGGCCTTGGGTAGTCCTGCAAAGTGGAACAGTAAAGGAGAGGTTGTTTGAATTCCTAGTTTGTCGTGGGCTGCTATATATGGTCTCAGCAGTGCCTGTGATCCAGGGGGTAGTAGGTCCAATGTTTGCTTTTTTGCTAGGATGCAGGTTTGATATTTAATTCTGCCAGACAGTTGGAGCCAGTTTGCGTGTTCGTAGATCTCACAGGTGTGTGTAAGGTGGTTTGCAGATGTTTGGAGATGACACGCCTTGTTTAGTGCTGTGGCGATGCATCGGAGAGTGTCAGTGGCAGACCCGTAGATCACAAGCCCATAGTCTATTATAGAGATTACTGAATTGTGAATGGCAGTGCTTAGGGCTTCATCTGTGAGGCAGTTCTTATGTCTATAGAGCAGGCCTATGTGGGTGTTCACAGTTTTTGCTATGTAGTTGATATATGTTCAGAGTATCCAAGTGTTGGGTCAAGAATCACCCCAAGATATTTAAATAGATGTACTTGTTCAAGGGTGACCCCTTTGCTGTTTGAGACAGAGAGGTCTCTGTTTTTATGTTTGCTGTGGGTACCATGGAACAGCGTTGATTTGGTTTCGCTGTAGTTAAAAATAAGCTTGTAGGATTTAAACCATGCCTCTTCAGCAGTGAAACTTTCTTGTAGTAGCAACTGAAGAAAGGAGGGGTCAGAGTGGGAGGTAATGATGACAGCATCGTCGGCATAGAGTAGGATTTTTTCTGAGCAAGATGAAGGGAGGCTGTTTAGGAAAATGCTAAAAAGCATAGGACTCATGATGGATCCTTGTGGGACTCCTGATCGGACCAAGAGGGGTGTTGAGAGGGATATGGAATGTTTATCATGAAATGTTTACCATGGGATACAGGGATTCAAAATTGTACTCAGTTCCACTGGCAAAATGTTCGTCTCCTAACATACTGTATGTACACACACACAACAAAGGCCTCTTCTAGAGCCAGAGACTAAATTATCTCACTGACAGGGCAAGCAGAAGAGATTTCCCTGATGAGCAGGTATAGATAGATAGAAAGGGGATTCTTCATTGACAGCAGAAAAACAGTTGTAATGAAAACTATAAACTATACTTAATGTTTCTAATTTGTTTATGTGTGTAAGGAGAGTGTGATGATCAGGGGAAGCATTTAATTAATTTTATTTTTTATTTAAGGTAGTTTTATTTTTAGGGCCCAGTTGAAGGTTGTTATTGTGTAATGGTGGTATTTCAAACTTGTGTATTCTAATGGCACAGTAATTTTTTTTTTGAGCAATGCAGTCCTGATTTTAGGAACTTGTTATTGCCTGTACATGAAACAGATTTCATGCACAGGTAATAACCAATCAGAAAGCAGGATAATCTCTTTTTGTTTTATAAACCTTAATAAAAATGGGTCGAGAGTACTTGGAAATACAATTAACAGTATAATCAGCAAACATTTAAACTAAACATGCAGGGGAAAGGGGGTGGGGAAGTAAACAATACCAAGTCTGAGAATATTCATAAACAAAAAAAGGGAAACAGAAAGGAATGGAAATGTCTATTACTCAATGCAAGAAGTTTAATTAAAAAAAGGGGGAGTTAGAACGTACGAACATACAAACAGATGAAAAAGCCAGCAGAAGAAGGCCATTTGATCTATCAAGTCTGCTCGTATTGCAGGGTCCACAGCTTGAGCTAATGTCCCTGCCCACCCTTCCCACTCCTCCCATCCTCCCTACCCATGATCCTTACCTTCCCCCTATGCCTATCCAGCCTCTCTTAAAGCTGCCCACTGTCTTCAACGAGATGACCTCTTCTGGCAGCGCATTCCAAGTGTCCACCACCCTGTCTGTGAAGAAGTGCTGCCTGACCTCCTTCTTAAACCTCCCATGTTACAGCTTAAGACCGTGGCCCCTGGTGGTATGGTTACCACTCAGCTTAAAGAGACTTTCCTTATCAACCTTATTTATCCCTTTCAAGTACTTGAAGGTCCCAATCATGTCCTCTCTCTCTCTCTCTCTCTCCCCTGTATTCAGGGAGTACATGTTCAGTGTCCTCAACCTCTCCTCATATGCCTTACCCTTCTGACCGGCTGTCTTCTTTGTAGCCCTCCTCCGGACCTTCTCCAGCAGGTTAATATCCTTTTTGAGGTGTGGGCACCAGTACTGAACTCCATACTCTAGATGCAGCCTTACCAGTGACCTGTACAAGGGCAGTATAACCACCTCCCTCCTAATACTGATCCCCCTAGATATGCATCCCAGCATCTTGTTTGCCTTTGCTGCTGCTTTCTTGCACTGCGTGGATTGCTTCAGGTCATTAGTGATCATCACTCCCAGGTCCTTCTCCTCTGATGCAGATACTCAGACTCCACCCAGGTAGTACTCTGTCTTGGGATTCTTGGTTCCAATATATATAACTTTGCATTTCTTGGCATTGAAGCCTAGCTGACAGATGCTGGACCACCTCCTCAGCTTTTCCAGATCTTCCTGTAGGTCCTGTATCCCTTCAGCTGTGTCCACTCTCCCACAGAGCTTGGTGTCATCCATGAATAAGCACATTTTGCCCTTAATTCCATCCCCAGTGTCATTGATGAAGACATTGAACAACACCGGCCCCAGCACTGAGCCGTGTGGGACCCCACTGGTTACCGCTCTGGTGCCAGATAACTCTCCCCCCACAACCACCTTCTGGGTTCTGTCCCTCAGCCAGTTTTCCACCCATCTGGCCATCTTTTCCCCAATCCCAAGATCCACCAACTTCCTGATCAACCTTTTGTGGGGCATAGAGTCAAAGGCCTTGCTGAAATCAAAACAGAGGATGTCTACCACTTGGCCCCTGTCTACTGTCTTAGTGACACAGTCAAAGAAGTCAATCAGATTTGTTTGACAGGATCCCCCATGAACCCATGCTGCCTCTCATCCTGGAGACCATGCCCCTCTAGATATTTCACCAACCTTTCCTTTAGTATGGTCTCCATGATCTTGCCCACAATGGCATGTCCTCTGTCAGGAAAAAATTGATATATGCACAGTGATGGAAACCTGGTGGCAAAAGGCAGACACATGGGGAAGAGAGATAAAGGGATACAAACTCTTTAGTAAAGAAAGGGAGCAAAGATGCGGAGGATGAGCAGCTGTATTTATAGCCAATACTATCAGTATTGAACTGATTAGAGACATAACTGAAAGCAATAATTAGAGAACATATGGTTGAAAGTGGTGCCAGAGGTTGGCAATAAATTCATTCTTGGATTAATGTACAGACCACCATCTCAGGACCAAGAACAAAATATAGAGAATGCTGGATGGGCAACTATGCACAACCAGTGTGTTCTGTCACAGAGGGGTTCTGATTCCCTCTGACCTCGAAAGCGAAGCTCGAGAAGTCCATGGGAATCAGAACCTCGAGGTGACAGAACACACAGGTTGTGCATAAAGTTGCTCATCCTATATTTTTTATAGTGTATAGTAGTACTATGTGAAATGTGTGCTTTGTGTTTTTTTCTGTCTTTTTCGTAATGAAACTGACTTGAAAAGTCTCTAGAGGTTCAAGAATACTGTCACCACAGAATTAAATAGAGGAAAGCAACAATGTGCCAGCATTCCAAATGGTTCTGCTGCAGTAGTGACATCACTACTGCAGCATAACAACATAATGACATCACTACTGCAGCAGAACAAGCATATTCCAGGCATGGAATTTCATGCATAACAGCATTCCACTATACACTATATAGAGGATTGTGTATGAGCAGTCATACACAACCGGGTTATTCTAGAATCGAGCCGTTTCCTGGTAACAGTAGACCTCAAGAGCGAAGCTCGAGAGGTCCCCCTGTTAACAGGGAAACGCGAGATTCAAGAATAACCTCAGTATGTATGACTGCTCATACACAATCTTTATAGAGTATGGGCAGTCATGGTTACGATTCAGATGAAAAAAAAAATGTCCAGAATGAAAGAAATAGAGTTTCCTTATCTGCCACTATCCTGCTGTGTGACTTTCCCCTTCACGGATCTCACTGCAGTCAAATCAAGGCTGATTGGTGGATGCGGATGACATTTTTTATTTGTCGCTTTGCGGATTTAGTTAGTTTACAGCTGCCTTTTGTTTTGGAGGGGGGGGTAATGCTGTTGACCACTGCTGCTGTCTCTGTCGTATACCAACTCAAAACCACGAGGCGTCAAGGCAAGCAACGCAACCGCTACCCGAGGGCTTTGAGGTGCGAGACAGCATTCCATTTTGTTGTGCTGCACTACTGACGTACTGAGTGCAGCACAACAGCCAGTATGACAGAGTGAGTGAAGCACAACAACACTATTGCAGACATGGATTTTCATGCTGAATAACGTTCCACCATACACTATAAATGAGTTATCACCACTCTTATCAGTTTAGACCCAAATGATGATATATTACTGTTAGGGGACTTTAACCTGCCCACGGTTAACTGGGATACAGGACAAGCTAGGATGCCATTTGAACAAGAGTTCATAAACACAGTAGAGAACCTGGGACTACAGCAATTGGTCAGTGAATCAACTAGGGATAGTAACACCCTAGACCTCGTTTTAAGTAACATGGGAGATAGTATTGCAAACTGTGAAACCACTGCCCCCCTTGCAAACAGTGACCATGACATGGCCAAATTCTCAATTACAAGAACATATACTGTACAAAAATAAAGGGTAAAACCAAAATCAAATGTTTAAACAAAGCGAATTTTACAGCAATGAGGAAGGAATTGAAGGACTGGGAATGAAAAAGGGATTTTAGGGAGAAATCATTAAAAGGTATGTGGGCCATCCTAACAAATAAAATAAAAACCATATGAAGTATACGGTACTAAGTGCTTCTGTTGGGAACTACTTTACGACTGATGTTATAAGTCCACGAAACTATTCAATGTGTTGTCCATGCAACCTCTTGATATTTTTATTTGTATAAATGATCTTACTGGTAGGTAAAAAAAAGTTTACTTGTCATAAATTATAAATTGATTTCACTTCAGTGAATGATTTTATGGTGTCCTCATTAATAAACTGATGTGGTGAAGAAAGTCCTTGTCTTGTCCACATTTTTTTTGTTGAGTCTAATTTGGCAGGGAGAAAGCTATGGTCTGTATAGAGCCATCTGTACCATGTCATTTTAGTCTGAAGTGAAAACTGAGTCACTACTTCCTGCCAAATTGTAATTTTTCATTCAGGCATTTTCCATGTACTGTGTTTGTGTCCCAAATGTTTGATCAACCAGTGCTATGAGCACAGATAATAGTTCCTGGTATTCCATTTCCATAATTTCACATTTGCTATGGCATGCCAGTTTTTGCATAATAGAACCTGTCTTATCTGTGCTGCCCAGTAGTAATATTGTAAATGAGGTAGGGACATGTTTCCCCTATTTTCAGGGAGCTGAAGTACTGTATATTTGATTCTTGGTTTTTTTTGTCCATTCCATATTAATCGGTGCATGTCTTTGTCCTGTTGCATGGAGGTTTGTGTCAGAATGAAAACTGGCAAAGCCTTAAAAAGATAGAGATACCAGGGGAAAATATTAATTTGAATGGTCTGGATTCTGGAAATCTAAATGAGAGGAAGTGGATTCCAATGATGCTTCCGTATCTCCTTGAACAGAGAACTGTTGTTAAAATGACCAACTGTAAGTCCAGACGTTTCGGCACTTAGATTCCCATCCATGCCAGATAAGTGGAATCCCATTGAAGCTGACATTTGTCTTTCAGTTCTTTTGTTGGTACTTGGTGCAGGTAGAGGTAGCTCACTTCTGTTATGGCACAATTGAGCCTCACCCGACACGTTCCCATATCTCTTTAAGCAGGCTTAAGTTAATGGTAAAGACTGTTCAGGACTTGGGCAGGACAACACGTCATCTGCACAGAGTGCAGTTTTGTTTTCAACATCATTTACTTGAGCCCTGGTGATGTTCCTATCATTTGTGCCAGTGGGTCAATAAAAATTGCAAACAGCATTGGCTACATGGGACATCTTTGCCTGGTGCTCAGATGTAATGTAAATTGGTCTGATGACTGATCAGTGTCCATTAACTTTTACATAAGGAGTGGGTGCCAAGTATAATGTTTTTATTAGATCTGTCAGCTATGTTGGGAATCCAAACTGAGCTAGAGTTTAATAAATGAAAAATCATAAAACCCTGTTGAAGGTATATATATATATATATATATATATATGTATGTATTTTGCATTGTTTGTATAATCTCGTGTAAAAATATTTGTTACCCCTTCTCCCAGGTCACACCTGGAAATGAGCCCCAGCTCAGGTGCTTTTCCTGGTTACCAAAATGTTTAAATAAATAAAAAAAAGTAAATTTTCAGCATCAACTCCTACCTAGGCAGGCTTCTTATCATATTTTACTGTGGTCCTTCTGATACTGTTGTGTGCTTGTCATTCTATAATAAATCCTGTTTGGTCCTGATAAACAATTGACAACACCAGAGATTCCAATTATTTTCACCATTATTAAAGTAAACAATTTATAGTCCAGACTGAGTACTGAAGTGGAGCAAGAGGCTGCTGGATCTGTTGGGTCTTTGACTGCTTTATGAATTACCGATACTATTCAATCAATCAATCAATATCTTTATTTATCCAGGCAGGCACCATTGAGCAAGCTCATTTACAAGGCGGACCTGAGGTCCTGCAGTAATAATACAAAAAGACAAGTTACAATAGTACAAACAGTAAAAATAGCTGCTATTATAGTAAAAATGCACATTTACAGGTAATATACATTAAACATAGAACTACAAGGAGTTGTGGATAATGAACTTGTGCTGGATCCAAGCCCAAAAATTGTGCATTTTGTAAAGGGAAATGTTATGGAGAGGGTAGGCATACCAGATAGAAGATATCAAGAGCATAATGTAGGGAGAGGTGGGGAATAGGGGCATAGCGAGAACCCAATTGTTAGAGCAGAGTGAGGGTGGGAGGGCACAGGACCATACGAGAAGGCGACAAAGCGATTTTGCCCCAAAACGCGACATATGGAGGAGAAAAGCTGCCGTTGTACTAAGTGCAAGAGGAGGAATATAGTAGAAGGGACATAACTGGGAGGGTCCTGGAGGTTGGGGCAGAGGGAGGTGTTGGATGGACGAGGGACCAAATATTTTTGGGGTGAAAGATGATAATTATCCCCAAGTGCGGTAGCATGTGTTAGAATCAGGCTGCAGCTGTTCAGAGTGTCAAAGATAAGATATGGGAGTTCGGCAATAAATCCTGCAGATCTGTTGGTGGGCATGCTAGAGGCAGAGGCACACATTTCAGCTGGGCGGCCACCATTTGCGGCTGCCGTTTGAGGGAGGGAGGGAGGTTAGTCAGTGTCTAGTAAAGCAGTTGCCAATTTCCATAATGCCATCATGGGAAAGCCTTTTGAACAAAAGGGTACTTGCTGGGGTTTTCAGCTTAAGTATTTTTGGGGTTTTATTCCATATTGATGGGAGTGAGAATCTAAAGGCGGCTCTCCCAACTCGTGTGAGTGCCCTGGGTATATTTAGCAGGAATTGTGAGCAGCTTCTAAGGGAATAATTCCTGGGCACGATCGGAGACAGACAGTCGATGATGTATTGAGGGAGTTTGCTACTGAGGGCTTTAAGTGTCCAGAGTGCGGCATTAAAGTTGCATCTATAGTGAAGTGAGGTCCAACCCGTGGCGGCATATAGTGTGCAATGATGGGTAGAGAAGGGGAGGTCAGTGATGAAGCGTATAGCTCTGTGGTAGAGCATATCCAATTTTCCAAGATAAGAAGACGCACAGCTAGTGTATATGAAGTCTGTGTAGTCAATTAAGGACAGGAATGTGGCTTGGACTAGTTGTTTCTTTGCGTCTGCTCTAAGAAGTCTTCTTATCCTGTAAAAAAGGCCAAGTCTTTGCCTTAATTTTTTCAGCAAGTCTTCCAGGTGGTCAGTGAAGGAGAGTTTACAGTCGATCCAGACCCCAAGATATCTGAATTTTGGAACATACTCTAAGCACTCTCCCAGCATCGTGGTTATTGGGGGGAGGGAGTCAGTAGCGCTTGTGTAGTTTGCAGGGGGAAAATAACAGGGCTTTAGTTTTCTTAGTGTTTAATAGTTTTTTATTGATTAGTTGGAGCTGCAGGAGGTTGAAATCTTTTTGTAGGTCAGTACAAGCTTCTTTTGGTGTGGGACGACTTGGGTACATCACTGTGTCATCTGCGAATAAGTGAATACTTGCATCCTTGATTCCCTCATCAATGTTGTTGATATACACTGCAAAGAGATGGGGACCTAATATGGATCACTGAGGGAGACCTCTTTGTAAGAGTTTTAGGGCATATAGTTCGCCATCTGCTTTCACCTGCTGGTATCTGTCTGTCAGATATTCAGAGAACCAGTCTAGAGAAGTAGCATCCAGTCTTAGTGTTTTTAGCGAATCGAGGAGCAGGTCGTGGTCGACTGTGTCGAATGCTTTGCTGAGGTCAAGAAACACAGCACATACTGACTTTTTGTGCTCCAACTCCAGTTGCCAGTCATTGGTTACTTTAGCTAATGCCGAGACTGTACTGTGTGGTTGGTTCTGAATCTGGATTAAAGGGGGTTTAGTAATTTTTCTCTGTCGATGAAGGATCTTAGTTGGCCATTTACTGTTTTTTCCAGTAGCTTCGCGAGTGTGGGTAGGAGAGAAATTGGCCTATAGTTATTAAGGTTGCAAGGGTCTCCGGATTTAAATAGCGGGATAACGTTTGCAACCTTCCATATTTGAGGGAGGGTACCTTGTGTTAGGGTCGGGTTGAATAAATGAGTAATAGGCACTGCCAATACATGGCATGCTATCTTTAGGAAGTATGGTTCAAGTGCATCTGTGCCGGCACTTTTCTTAGTATCCAGGTGAAGAATCAAGTCTTCCACTTCCTTGAGGGAAACCGATGAGAATGAGAAATGTTGACTAACGGAGCCAACATTTGGTGGGGTCATGCCAAGTTGGGTGCGCATGCTACTTGCAGGCGAGTTATCGAAGGCTAAGCCTGCTGTGGCAAAGTGCGTGTTGAATGCCTGCAGTATCTCTTTTTTGTCATTGATTACTGTATTGTCAGAGGTAATTTTTGTAGGGAGCATATTTTGTGACATGGCTCCCACCAGTTCTTTGATTGTGTCCCAGAATTTGGAGGGACAATTGGCTGCAGTATCTAGTTCTGCTTGGTAATAGTAGGCTTTAGCTTCCCTAATCAGTTTGGTGCAGCGATTTATGGCTGTTCTAAAGAGGTGCCAGTCTTCCTCTTTTGGGGATCTGCAGGCAGTTTTCCAGAGTTTATCCCTGGACAGTAGTGCAGCCTTGAGATCTTGAGTGAACCAACGGCATTTCCCAGCTTTTATGCATATTTTTGACAGTGGCGCATATAGATTCATGGCGTAGGTAATGATTTCATGTAGTATAGAACATGCAGTTTCTACTGTTTTAGCAAGGTAAAAACTCTGCCACAAGGGGGAGTTTTTTAGGTCAAGTAGGTATGCCTTTGGGTCGAATGACCTGGTTGACCTTTTGGAGAATTTGGCCGTAGTTGGCACTTTGTTGGCTGCCCAAACTCCAGCTATTAGGCAATGGTTGCTAATATCCGCGTCAAAGGTTCCAACGTGGGAGAAGGAATGGGGTTTATTCACAAGCAGGACATCCAGAAGGGTACTTTTGGCTGTATTCTTTTTGTTGATATGGGTGGGCTCTTTGTTGAGTAGGGTGAAACCAAGGGAGTTGCAGAAAGATTTAAGCGGGTCACCGACTTCCGACAGCCTATCGTAGTTTAGATCCCCTAGGATAATTGTTTCCGGGGGGCTAGTGTCCAAGATAGTTGTAAGATAGGACAAGAGCCAAGTACCGGCAAATGTTGGTCTGTAGCATCCTATGACTCGGAGTGCTAACGATGGGGATAGGTCGATTTTTATGTCCAGGCACTCAAATCCCACTACCAGTGAGTTAGAATTAAGTGTTGATGCCACAAATCTATCTTTGATGTAGATGGCAACCCCACCTCCTCTGGATTGCCTATCGCATATAAAGATCTGGTAGTTAGGTATATTCATCACGCTATTTGGCGTAGATGGCTGTAGCCAGGATTCCGAGATAACAAGCACATCCGGCGTTGTATGGGCGGTCCAAATGTGGATAAGGGTGAATTTTTTCAGCAGGCTGCACACGTTAATGTGTATAAAACTAATACCTTTAAGAGACAGTGACTCAAAAGGGGAGGTAAGTTTATTTATGGGCCCTGGATTAAGGTCGACATTGCCAGAGCAGAGTAAGAGGAGGAGTAGCAATTTTTTCAGGGATTCAAGTGAAAGGCAATGAGCTTGAGGCTTTTTATGGCTTGGCAAGGAGGAGGAACCAGGATGCCAAGCTTTGTTTTTTAATTTATACAAGCCTAAGGACACTGAGGCTAATACTCTGACTGTGTAATGCCAGTGGGAGTAACTCAAATTAATTAGAGATAAGGAAGGAGGCATAGACAAACCTGCAATAGTTGCTCTTCGAGGAAGGTAGTCCATGTGGATCAGTTGGCAAGGAGCCTTGGCATAACATGTGATGTGTAGAGTCAGATTGGGCGAGCAGTCTTCAGGATGAGGATGTGGTGTACCCTTAGTCTCAAATTTTTCGGATAATAAGCCAGTAAGGGGTATGATACACAGTGCAGTCAGGAGGAGGAATTGCTACAAGGCTGCCATAATTGCAGTTGTTGGGTAAATGAGGGAATATTGATAACAAGGGTAGCTCACCGGCTGCTGGTTGCAGGATTCCCCTGGCGGAACCCTGGCAGTAACAAATTGTTTTGAAGGCAGGAGATTCGTCAGGGATGGGAGTGGGCGGTGCTAACGGGTCTATATAATAGCACACAGGAGGGGGGATGGGCCAGTGGGTAAAAAATTGTGGCTTTGCCGTACCTCTCAAGCGGTGGAGTCCGATGAGGAGGTCTTGGGCAGCGGCTTCGGAAGCGCCGACTGCCCGGTGTCCACGGTCCACGCGGGGGGCCTCTGAGCTGGGATCGCTAGCGGGTTCTAAGCTAGATGTAACCCCCTGCAAATGGGGGTTCCAAAAAGACTTCCAGGAGCTTGCTTGAATGCTCCAAGCCTGAATGGTGTTTGGCGTTTAAGCCATTTATCAGTGAGTGTTTTTAGAGCCTCTGGTACTGTCTCTTTAAGAGCTGTCTGCTTGCAGACATAATTAGTTTGTATGAGGGACTGTGTGCTTCTCTGTTTGAGTACCACTCGAGCTGCTGCCAATTCACTCCATTTTGCAGTCACTAGGAGTGCAAAGGAACCTATCTGAAAGATGTAACTGTTTGCCAGAAATCATTTAGAGTAATAATGAAAATACAGTTTGTCTAACCTGCTTTCTTTGCAGTCAGAACTGTGTCTGCCTAGTTCCCCATTCTGGTTTTGAACTGCTGAACTGGACCAATCAGTGTGGGGTAAGCTAGCTCTAAAATGGTGCCTTGACGAATCAGAACTTGACTCATAATCTGAGCCAGCCACAAGAGGATTGTATGGGCAGTGACTCTGGGAGATGTAGTTTAGACTTCGCGCCGTTTTGGACCAACAGGAGCAGTCTATTGTGGAGGACAGCCAATCCAGTCAAGAACTGGGAGGAACTCAAAGGAAGTGCCCGGTTTTGTCTGTTGGAGTTTCAGTTTAGCTCTGGCAGTGAAGGGGAAAGGAACCCTGTGCTCCTTCAGTGCACAGTTTCAGTCAAAAAACATGTGTAAGGTCCAGGGTTCCGGTCTGCAGCTTGTTAGGACTGAATCCGTCCTGTGAAGAGAATCAAAGGATATCTGAAGAGTAGAAACCAGGCTCACCCTGTAGAAGACTGGAGAAATTGCTGAATTGCACTCGGTCTGTCAGGAACTGAATCTGCTGTGTGTTCTCCCGGGTATTGTGCAGTAATTGCGATCAGGATAGAGAAGCAGCCTGCCTGTTTGCCATATAAATGTGTGAGGAGTCTCGTGGAGCTCAAGAGTAGCCCTGCTGACATTGAAGAACCCTATCTTGTTTGGAGGTCGTGAGTACTAATTCAGGGTCGCTCCCAGTTGAATTGCCACATTAAATCCAAATGGAATCACTGTACTGCTGACTGTTTAAACTAATTTTTCTTTTCTCTGTGGAAAGGGCCCCTACCAGCTGCCACGTTTGGACTAGCCACTGGGCTTGGGTACCCAGGACAGTAACTGATAGGGATAGGCCTGGCACAGAGCCATAGAGTAGATGAGTAGAGTGATAAGCTAATTAACCTGATTTCCCCTGTCCTTGTTATATCCCCTAAATAAATCAGAGCTGCTTGTTTCAGCAAAGTTATACTGCCTGAGTAATTGTCTATGTTAAAGTACTGTGCTGTGATTGTTGCACTGTATCTTATTTCACAGGAGGTCCCAGTGCGGAATCAGTCCTGGGGGTAAGTGTATACTGTGAAGGTAATTCTGATATATTGTGTGGGCCACTAGTGGGAAGAAAGGGGTTGCAGTGTCCCAGAGGGCTGTGACCAAGTTAGTTTAACTATTGCAAACCCTGACCTCTGGGTGGAGGCACCGCCATTGGATCCAGGCCCCTCAACCTGTTAGTAGGCAAATCAGGCAGGGGTAGCCCTGGGATAGCGCCATCTAGGGGTTACATCTTGGAGGCTCACCGCTGGGATTGTGTGTCCTCTAGTGGCCATATTCACGAACCACTGTTAAGAAAAAAATGGGTACCCGACAGAAGTGGCTGTGCACCGGCTGGTGGAGTGGTGTACTGGGAGGAGATAGACCCCAAATGCTATGCTTATCCTGGACATCCCCTGGTATCAATATGACACTGTACAGGGAGTACTTTCAAGGTGGAAGGTTTACAAAACCCGTGGTGGTGGGTCGGCATGCTAATCTGCTCACCCACACTTTTCTGGCCCTAGTAGAGTTTAAGGATCCCATAGATAGCTCCAAAGTGCCACAGACCATTACCCCAGAGGAGCCCTCACTGCTTGGAGAGTGATAACTAAGGACAGTAAAGACCTGGGGAATGAGCCCCACCACTATCTGAAACTTTTGAGGAGAAATTTGCTAAATGGTTGCTGGGAGAAGGGAAAACTGTGGAGGACTTGAAGAAACTATTCTTGCCACCTGGGGGTGTTCCTCCCCCAACACCCTCTCCCGCTCCAGTGCCTGTAATGGTGGCTGAACCAATGCAGACTCCTATTTCTGCACCTGCCATTAGTCACGACTCTTACCGAAGGTTGAGGATCTTCTCTGGCACCCTCCCCAACCCCCAAGGGGAGGATGACTGGGAGACCTGGATAGACTATGTTGCCCCCCAAGTGCTAGAATGGCAATGCTCGGAGCCGAAAAGCGAAAGAGGGTTAGTGAGAGCCTCCGAGGTCCTGCCCTGGCTACCACCCGTGCTAAACGGGCCAGTAACCCTGAAGCGACTGCACAGGCCTATCTTGAGGCCTTGGAGAATGTGTATGGGAGCCCAGATTCTGATGAGGACCTATGGTGAGAGTAAGAAATGCACAACAGTACCAAGGGAGTTGTTGTCTGTGTATGTATCTCGGCTGGAAAATTGTTGCAAGAATGCCTCAGAAAGGTAGTTTGCCAGCGATTGAACTGGACGAACCAGACTAGACAGAATCCTTAAGTCTGCCCCTCTCAGAACTGCTGTTGCTTCAGTTACGCCTGGAAATCGACTGGAATCCCACCCTCCCATGATGAGTTAATGAGAGAAATTCGAGGAGTTGAGAAAAGGCGACCTGGGAGGACCTGCACCAATAGCTGCGGTACACCGAGTGACTGAGGGTGGCCCATCAGTGAAGTTCAGGGCAGAGGTTGGCAGTCAATGAGTGCTTTGATAAGGAAAAGATATGCCACAATGGGGGCGAACTGTTGAGAGAGATCCGGGAATTCAAAAACAGTCCCTTTATGAAGGCCACGCCTGCAAGTATGGGCCCCGACCTATATCCAACTGCATCTGCTATGGGGGTGGGGGTACCCACCCATGTATCTCCTGCTGATAGCAGCTCCAAACTCAATTCCTTGACCATGGAAGTGGAGAAACTGATGAGATGTCTCCAAATGCTTATCACGCCGCAGACAGAGATGGCACCCAGGTTTCCAGTTAGTAATACCCCCGCCCTGGCTCCCAGTGTGGCGCCTCGGCCAGCTCAAACTCCAGAAAGTATGTTTTGCTATAATTGTGGGAAAGATGGACATGAAAGGGAATGCTGGTCCCCAAAAGACACTGACAAAGTTGCATATAGGCTACAAGGAGAGCTTCGGAGAACAAATCAGTGGTTAAGAGGTGCACGAAATGATCCCAGTGAGGGCACAAAATGCTAACTCACGTCCTTTTGTGGCAAGGTCAGTTGCCCAGGCCCCACTACCGCTCTCCAGACTGGTCCAGAATAGTGGGTCCCTCCATGGAGACCACTGTAAAGGTGAATGGAGTGTCTACAAGAGCTGTATTAGACAGTGGCTCCCAAGTGACAATTATGTTCCAGGATTGGTATCAGAAGCATTTGTCAGACGACCCTTACAACCATTAGAAGGACTGCATGTATGGGGGTTAAGTGAGAAGGCCTACCCCTATTCCGGTATATCCGAATTTGGCTGTCTTTCCCCACCTCCCGTGGCTGGGTGGCCGAACAAGTAGAGACCCTAGCCTTAGTGTGTCCCCCACTGGACTGTATGATGGTGTCCCTTTGTTGATTGGAACAAATGCTCATATGTTCGAAGGCTGGCACAGTTGTGTTATGAAAACAGGGTCAAAGACTAGTAGAGCTTTAAGAGTTCGGCTTTAATTAAGAAGGCCTATGAGGCACAGAGATGCTGAAAAATAGAACCAGAGGAACCAGTCGGAATTGTATGGAAGAAGGATCCTGAGTCTCTGATCCTGGCACTAAATGCCCAGTGTACCTACAGGAGAGGTCCATATCAGAAAGGATGTTAAGAATAAAATATTAATGTTGGATGCACCAGGTGATGGAAAATTGCCAGAGGACTGCTGGTCAAGCTCAGTATTTTGCCCGCTAGAGCCCATGCTTATGCCAGAAGGGTAATGGTCCAAGTTCATAATGTGTCTGAAAGAGACATTCGAGTACATAGAGGTTGCATCCTTGCTAATGTGCATTGTGCAGACACTGCAGTGCTACCCAGCAGCAAGAGTTTGAGGAAGAATGACAGAGTAACGCCTGACTTGTTTGATTTTGGTGACTCCCCATTGCCAGCTGAATGGAAAGTGAGGATCAGTGAGAAGCTTGCCCAGAGAGACCAGGTGTTTTCTTTAAAAGAATGGGACAGTAAGGATGTGCGTGGATTATCGCACCTTAAACCGGCGGACTATCCCTGATCAGTACACAATGCCCCGCATTCAGGATGCTTTGGACTGCCTAAACGGGAGCAAGTGGTTCTCTGTGCTGGATCTCCGCAGTGGGTACTACTAGATCCCGATGGCCCCAGAGGACCATGAGAAGACAGCCTTTATCTGTCCGCTGGCTTCTATGAATTCATGAGGATGCCTCAAGGGATTTCAGGTGCCCAGCCACTTTTCAACGATTGATGGAGTGTGCAGTGGGGGACATGAACTTACTAGAGTGCCTGGTATACCTAGATGATGTTATTGTGTTTGGCAGCTCACTGGAGGAACATGAGAGCAGATTATTTAAGGTATTGGACCGACTGGAGGACTTTGGCCTTAAACTGTCCATTGATACGTGTCAATTCTTTCAAACATCAGTAAAGTATGTGGGACACATAGTATCCACCGAGGGAATAGAGACCGACCCAAGTAAAGTTGAGGCCTTGACCACCTGGCCACAGCCCAAAAATCTAAAAGAACTGCAAAGATTCCTGGGATTCTGTGGTTATTATCGATGTTTCATCAAGGACTATTCAAGAGTGATCCGCCCTTTACTTAACCTTACTCAAGGGTATCCCCCAACCCACAAAAATACCAAAAGTCAGCGTCCCTCAAGACTGAAAGAGTGTATTTTCGTCCCAGTGAAGTATTTGGGCCTGCTGGACTCCTGATTGTGAGACTGCTTTTCATGAGATCATATATCAACTTACCCATGCTCCAGTGCTGGCCTATGCTGATCCAAGAAAACCCTACGCCCTGCACACTGATGCTAGCTTGCAAGGGTTGGGGGCTGTGTTGTACCAAGAGCACGAGAATGGCCTGAGACCAGTGGCCTTTGCCAGTAGAAGCCTGACCCCATCCGAAAAGAACTATCCTGTACATAAGTTAGAGTTCTAGCTTTGAAGTGGGCTATTGTTGACCAATTCCATGAGTACTTGTATGGGGCTAAAATACTAGTAAAACTGACAATAATCCTTTGACCTATGTGCAGACCTCAGCTAGTTGGATGCCACTGGCCATAGGTGGCTTTCTGCATTATCTACATATGACTATGCTCTCGAATACCGAGCAGGTCTGAACCACATAGATGCTGATGCTCTCTCCGGAGGCCTGTTCCCCAGAATAATTGGGTCCGATTGGCAGAACCTGACATTCGGGCACTCTGCCAGAAGTTTGACAGGGAGGAAGAAATGTCCACGGACGCAGTGGACTGCATGGTGGATTGCTCGGGACCCTCTGAAAATTGCATACCTGCTGCTTATTGCCACTTTTCTGCAATAGACATTGGTGCACTGCCTCAGCTGGACAATCACAGTATTCGGTGGGCTCAATCCCGTGATCCCATGATCAAAGCAGCTTTAGAAGCCCTCTATGCAGGAAAAGATGTGTCCAAATTACGCTCCACTGATTTGAGAACTGCATTGTTATACAAAGAAGGTCCTAAGTTGAAACTGATCAATAAACTGCTATACAGAGAAACAGTAGACAGAGGGGACAAGTAGACAAACAACAACTAGTGCTGCCCACTGCCTTTCGAGACTCAGTACTGATGTCCTTGCACAACCACATGGGGCACCTTGGTATAGACAGAACACTTGACTTGGTGAGATCCAGATTCTATTGGCCTAAGATGGGGGCTGATGTGGAGCAACACATTCGAACTTGTAGTCGCTGCTTACAGAGGAAAGCTTTGCCCCAGAGGGCTGCCCCCCTTGTTAACATCACCACCAGTGCACCCATGGAGCTGGTCTGTATTGATTTTCTGAGTTTGGAGTCAGATCAAAGAAATATTAGCAA
The DNA here is from genome assembly GCA_016271365.2 of Neoceratodus forsteri. Classification (NCBI taxonomy): domain Eukaryota; kingdom Metazoa; phylum Chordata; order Ceratodontiformes; family Ceratodontidae; genus Neoceratodus; species Neoceratodus forsteri. The sequence goes on from JADMNL010000023.1 coordinate 390,162,555, forward strand.
TGTGCTGGTGGTCACTGACCATTTCACGAGATATGCCCAAGCTTTCCCACCAAAGACCAGAAAGCATCCACTGTGGCCAAAGTACTTGTAGAAAACTTTTTTGTTCACTATGGGGCTCCACAAAGAATCCATTCTGATCAAGGGAGAGACTTTGAGAGTCGTCTGATCAAAGAGATGCTTTCTCTGTGGGGAGTGCAAAAGTCCAGAACCACTCCTTACCACCCCCAGGGGGACCCACAGCCTGAACGTTTCAACCGCACTTTGCTAGATATGCTAGGCACCCTGCACCCAAAGGACAAGCCTAGATGGAGCCAACAAATTAGCACCTGGTACATGCTTATAACTGCACCAAAAGTGATGCCACTGGGTTCTCCCCTACCGCCTGATGTTTGGAAGAGAAGCTCGACTACCGGTGAGATGTGTGTTTGGGGTCTCTCCTGATGGGGTTCAAGCTGACAACTATTTACAGTATGTGCAAAGTTAAAGGCCCAGCTAACTCATGCACTAACTGGCTCAAACCGTGGCTGCCAAAAGAAATCTGGCCAACAAAGAAAGGTATGATAAAAGGTGAAAGCACAGGAACTCCAGGAGGGAGATCGGGTATTACTAAGAAATCTGGGACTGCATGGCAAACACAAGATTGCTGACAGATGGCACCATCTCCCTCACATTGTAGTGGGCAAACTAGATGATCTGCCAGTGTACAAAGTAAGGCCTGAGAATAATTCAAAAGATGTAAAAACAATGCATAGAAATCATTTACTGCCCATTGGACAAATCTTGATTGAGTCTGAGCCCCCAGAAGATGCCCCCTCTGGACCAGTGACTAGAGCTGCTGCTAAGAAAAGATCAAGAAAGTCTGTACCTACAGAAGCAGAGTTAAAGTCTTCCCCTCCACAAGCCCCAGTTGAGCATGACTGTCAGTCCATATCAGAAGAAAGTGAGAGTGACTTTGAATACTATCCTTCTTACGAACTGAGTCAATTGTTTCAGGGCAATCCCCTAGTCAATACTGGAGACGAAGCTTGGCCTTCTGGACTGTCTAAGTCCCCAGCTTCGTCCCTGGAGCCAATGCTCCCAGAAAGTGAAATGCAAAGCATCACATCAGAGGAAATGGAATCATTGTGCATGGTTGAACTGTTTGAGCTTTCAGGGGAGGAAAATGATGGATTGGGTCAGACTGGTGATACACCAGAACAAGAAGAGTATTTTGAGTGCCCTGACAGTCCACTGCCTGTGTCCGAAAGCTCTCCATGCAGCCAAATGTTGTGGACTCAGAAACTGTAACTCCTGGAGCTGAAAGTGCCCCAAGTTCTAGCCTCTCTACCCCCATGGAGACTCCCCTGACAAGTGAGGACAATGCTGAAAATGAGGCTCAGAGTGCAGAGACTGTAACAGTTCCCCCTAGAAAGACTGGTCGATCTGTAAAGCCTGTGGTGCACCTCAGTTATGATTCCCTGGGCCGGCCAGTGGACCTGCCTCTCAATATTGTCCATAAAGGAGTGTATGTGTCCCTGAGCTCATTGCCCAAACTGAGCGTCAGTGCTAACTCCAAGTTACTTGTGTTGCCCTCTAAGTATGGTGCCCTTGCCCCGTCCAGCCCCAAGGTAACTGATAGGGAAGGGCCCCCTCTCTTCAGGTTTCATGTACAAGAGGTAATAACTTGAGTTATGGTACAATGTATATGTAATACTGTGTAAAGAGTGACGTACTGCAATGTTTCAGAAATGTGTTCTTGGTAAAATGATATATTGACTGATGATTACGTATGTGAGCCTAATGCAAATGTATATGGTTGCAGTTGAAACTTATGGTACTTGCTTGACGCGATCAAGCTTTTCCAGGCTAGGAAGGGTGTAACCCCCTGCAAATGGGGGTTCCCAAAGACTTCCAGGAGCTTGCTTGAATGCTCCAAGCCTGAATGGTGTTGGCGTTTAAGCCATTTATCAGTGAGTGTTTTAGAGCCTCTGGTACTGTCTCTTTAAGAGCTGTCTGCTTGCAGACATAATTAGTTTGTATGGGGGACTGTGTGCTTCTCTGTTTGAGTACCACTCGAGTGCTGCCAATTCACTCCATTTTGCAGTCACTAGAGTGCAAAGGAACCTATCTGAAAGATGTAACTGTTTGCCAGAAATCATTTAGAGTAATAATGAAATTACAGTTTGTCTAACCTGCTTTCTTTGCAGTCAGAACTGTGTCTGCCTAGTTCCCCATTCTGGTTTTGAACTGCTGAACTGGACCAATCAGTGTGGGGTAAGCTAGCTCTAAAATGGTGCCTTGGACGAATCAGAACTTGGACTCATAATCTGAGCCAGCCACAAGAGGATTGTATGGGCAGTGACTCTGGGAGATGTAGTTTAGACTTCGGCACCTTTTTGGACCAACAGGAGCAGTCTATTGTGAGTGACAGCCAATCCAGTCAAGAACTGGGAGGAACTCAAAGGAAGTGCCCGGTTTTGTCTGTTGGAGTTTCAGTTTAGCTCTGGCAGTGAAGGGGAAAGGAACCCTGTGCTCCTTCAGTGCACAGTTTTAGTCAAAAAACATGTGTAAGGTCCAGAGTTCCGGTCTGCAGCTTGTTAGGACTGAATCCGTCCTGTGAAGAGAATCAAAGGATATCTGAAGAGTAGAAACCAGGCTCACCCTGTAGAAGACTGGAGAAATTGCTGAATTGCACTCGGTCTGTCAGGAACTGAATCTGCTGTGTGTTCTCCCGGTATTGTGCAGTAATTGCGATCGGATAGAGAAGCAGCCTGCCTGTTTGCCATATAAATGTGTGAGGAGTCTCTGGAGCTCAAGAGTAGCCCTTTGACATTGAAGAACCCTATCTTGTTTGGAGGTCGAGTACTAAGTCAGGTCGCTCCCTGTTGAATTGCCACATTAAATCCAAATGGAATCACTGTACTGCTGACTGTTTAAACTAATTTTCTTTTCTCTGTGGGAAAGGGCCCTACCAGCTGCCATGGTTTGACTAGCCACTAGGGCTTGGGTACCCAGGGACAGTAACTGATAGGGATAGGCCTGTGCACAGAGCCATAGGTAGATGAGTAGAGTGATAAGCTAATTAACCTGATTTCCCGTCCTTGTTATATCCCCTAAATAAATCAGAGCTGCTTGTTTCAGCAAAGTTATACTGCCTGAGGTAATTGTCTATGTTAAAGTACTGTACTGTGATTGTTGCACTGTATCTTATTTCACAGGAGGTCCCAGTGCTGGAATCAGTCCTGGGACGTGCGGTATACTGTGAAGGTAATTCTGATATATTGTGTGGGCCACTAGTGGGAAGAAAGGGGTTGCAGTGTCCCAGAGGGCTGTGCCAAGTTAGTTTAACTATTGCAAACCCTGACCTCTGGGTGGAGGCACCCGCCATTGGATCCAGGCCCCTCAACCTGTTAGTGGCAAATCAGGCAGGGTAGTAGCCCCTGGGATAGTGCCATCTAGGGGTTACATAGAGAAAAGAGAGAGGAGCTCGGTAATAGTGGGGCAACACAAAGGCTAGCAGTCTGAACGAAAACAGCTCAATTAGCAACTGAAAAGCCAGCGATTTCCTTGGCACCTTGCAGTCTGGAGAGAGCTACAAAGTCACAAAGGGGCTGTAACACTTGGTTGCTGGGGACATTTTTAGACAATAAACACAGTTTTTTGGCAAATCAGTCACAGTTCAGTAATTTGTAATACAATTTTCAAGTAAAACAGTGCCTCAGCAAGACAGGATATGCTAGTCAGCAATAAGGAAACCTAAAGTACCAAAATGGCATGCCTCAGCAAGACAGAATGAAATAAAGCTGCTAGAAGGCTTAGTTGCAAAAAGGGGATGGGAGGAATTGCAGTTGTTGACAGTAAGTAACCAATAAATTGAAACATCAGATAGGAGTGGGCGGAGACTGTGTGCATTTAAAGAAGGCCTGGGAGGGGTGGGGTGGGATGAAACATCAAGGGGAAGTTTGTAGAGCTAGCACTGAATCAGTGCATACAGTTGGAGAGAAACTGCAGCGGGGGGGAATGGTAAGTTACTTTACACAGGCCGAGCAGAACAGGCTAAATTAAAATATATAAATTAGAAGCAGAGTACAGGGATGCAGGCTTACATTAAGCCACACGTCTTGGGTGCTCCTGTCTCAGGTGAGTGAGACCAGCCAATCAGGGAGCTCTACACAGGCGTGGAGCCAATAGCGCTACCCTAAGAAGGCACTGAAACTGAAAACAGCAAATTGCAAGCAATGATCTGGTTTAACGTTCACACAGCCCAGAGAAATTGTGGCAATTTTTCAAGCGTCGTACCTTATCTATTATCTCTTGCCTGCACCCACCAAGGTGGCACTGCCTGATGTTATGTCATCCCATTGAAACAGTGTCTTAATATAGGAAGCATCATATTTTATCTGTTTATGAAATTCTCCAGTTAATCCATCTATCATTGGACATTTGTTTGATTTTAAAGAGCTAGTGTACTGCCTTAAACTAATATTATATAATGGCAAGAAAGAATGCTGGGCTCTCATTGGTCAGTCTGGGGCTGGACCTGTGATATTATCCCAGCATAACTTCATGGATCTAGTTCCAGCACACAGAAGACCGCATCAAATGTCAGAAAAAAAAAACGCCGCAGAAAGCAGCTTCTGCTACATTGTGCCTACACCTCCTGTGCTCCCCGATCACTTAAAGTCACCCACGTTGCTACTACATTCACAGCAGCAGCCCTGCCCTGTTCTCACAATACTCCAAACGTGATTCCCGATAATACATTTTAAAAAAAACAGGCTTTGCAGCATCCACAAATTTAATTTACATGGCTATTTTCTTCCCTGAGCCCAACAGCTTCAGTGAACTGCGGAGACCGTAACTGCCGATCACGCGGATCACTGATGCTGCTCGGGATGCGGGAACAAAGGTGCCATAAATGCTGAATTTATTTTCTCTATTAGAACTGGCACACATGCTTCCTCCCTGCTCAAATAAACTAAACTAAAGCTGTACCTTGCAAGGGCATTTTGATTCCCCCCTCAGCTGTAGCGTGACCATTTGAAAGTGCCACGTTTGTTCAACAGACTACTCGGCTTGAAAGAAATGGCAGCACATCTTACAGACAGGTTAAAAAGTAAAAAAATAAATAAATGCTCCTGACACTTTTCCTTAAGAACTCACTGGATAGCTCCAGAGACATGGAAGTCTCTGCCCATGGTAGTGAGCTCCCTCACAAATCGCAGTCCTTGTTTGGGACCCTGTAACTCTGTATTAATTAAGCAGCAAGTTTTACTCTTCCCAGGACAGGTAGTGGGACCATGGCATTTGTGAAAAACCTACACGCTTACATTATGCTGGGGGGGGGGGGAGAGATGACTGAATAACAAACACCACAATCACAGCACATAAAGGTAACTACACCACATAAAGGTAACTACACCACACAACACTCCCACCGAGTAGACAGATCGAAAACAGGATCTTTTTTTTTTTTTTAAACAAGTATGCTTCCACTATGCAAAACCACTTATAAAAATGTTTTATGTATTTATTTTTCACTGTTTATAAAAACAAGCCATTGTATAATAGGAATAATGCATTCAAGGGTGTGTATCATGCTGGGATAATGTCACTTCTCGGGCAGTGGATGCACTCGGCCTGCGGCCGCATGCACAACCACCCAAGGTGTAACATTATCCCAGCATGACAAACACCATGTCATGCATTAGTCCTTTATTAGCTTTTAAAAGCAAATATTACATTATATATCTGATATACTTCCCCCTTTTTGCAATTAAAAGATTTTTTACTTGTTGGCATTTGTGATGTGTGGAACAATACTTGCCTAGCAGCTCACATATCTTGGCTCTGCTCCTCCCATTACATCATCGGCATTGTGACCTTAATGACTGTGCCATTGCAGCTGCTCAAGCACAGCCACTTAGTAGATGCCAGGTCAGTCACATGTGATGTCATTGTCAGTGATGTCATAGTGCAGATGATGTAGGGGAAGGAATAAAACTAGATATGTCATTTGCCAGGCAGAGTGCTGTTCCTCACATCCAGCATAATATTGCCACGTGGAAAACTTTGTAATGAGCAAAAGGAAAAAGAAAAATGCTTCATAAATAGAAGATGACAGCTGCCCACTTCTTAAATGTTATAGTATTTTCCTGTCTGCTGTTTTTGGTTCTACTAGTTCTTTAACCTTTTTTTGCTTCCAGAAGTTCTTCTGTTGCCACTGAATCCATGAGGGTTCGTAATTTCCCTTTGGTCATTTTTGACAGCTTCAGATTTGTTAGAAACCTCTGAATCTCTGTACTGTCGGGGGGGGGGTAGCCTTTTAGCGTACAGTAACATCTTGCAGTACTGAGAAAAAGGTGCTATGATTTCAAATATGCGTGGGCTAGAAACAAGGGTGTATTACAAAACAAGAAGGGAGGTGGAAGGGTCTCCAGAGACCAGTCAGGGTCTGCAGAGACAGATTAGGCAGGGAACATCTGGGCAGACCGGGTGGGCCAAACAGGTCTTTTCTGTCAACAAATTCTGTATTTCTGTTTGCTTCATCCTCTTCAGTAATCACCTCTGTTCAGGATCTCTAATTTCCATTGTTAGTGTTGTAGTCATATGTAACCCCTAGGTGACGCTATCCCAAGGGCTACTACACCTGCCTGTTTGACTACGGACAGGTTGAGGGGCCTAGATCCTATGGCGGGTGCCTCCACCCAGAGGTCAGGGTTTGTAGTAGTTAGACTAACTTGGTCACAGCCCTCTGGGACACTGAGACACCCTTTTATCCCCTCTAGTGGCTGACACAGTACACCGGAGTTACAGCCCCAATACCCCATGTTTACACTCTGTTCACTCGTATAGATACCACTTACCCTTGAGACTGATTCAGCAGCACGTCTCTGAGGACCCCCTGTAAAGTAAGGTTAATCAACATACACAGCAAAACACAGTACTGTTTCCATAGGTACTACCACCACAGACAGTATATAGTGTAACAACAACAAATCTGATTTATTTAGGGGACAGTAACACGGGAGGGGGAAATCAGGTTAATTAGTGGCATTAAATCACAGTACTGTGCACACATACAGGGTCTGAAAAGTCACACTCTGGGTACCCAGGTTGGGGGGGGGCTAGCCAGGTCCATTGCCCGGGGTTGGCCGGCAGGTGCAGATAGATAGATCCCTGTAGAAGAAAATATATGCACAACACCCAATTGTTATCTGGAGCCGGAGGGCTCAGTCCATGAAACAGTGAAACAACAAGAATTAGATGACACACTTGTGATTGAAAATCAAGCTGCAGGGGAATACCCTGACTTGTACTCACAGCACCCAAGCTGAGGATCGGATGGAGAATGTCCCTCTGGATTGCCACAACAGCAGGGCAAGAGGACAAGGTCCTTGTGACTGGACCCCACTGCAGTTGGTAGCAAACGGATGTAGTCCGAATTAAGCTGGGGTTTACTTCCAGCTTCAGTACACAATTCACTGTACAGAGGATTTGAAATAGCGATTCCCCACAAGCACTACACACATTTATATGTAAAAGGAAAGTACTATATCAGGCAGGCTGCTCCTCGATCCTGATCGCAATTACTGCAAAATACCCGGGAGCACACACAGCAGCTTCAGTTCCTGACAGACCGAGAGCGATTCAGCAATTTCTCCCGTCTTCTACAGGGTGAGCCTGGTTTCCGCACTTCTAGTGCTTCTTTCTCCTCACAACTCAGATTCAGTCCAAACTGGCACTCACAAAGGCTGCCTCAGGGCCTCACACGTGCTTCCCACGCGAAACTATACACCGAAGAAGCACAGAGCATCTTCTCTCTTCACAGTCACAACTGATCCCATCTTTCCAGTCACAGAGCAGGGCATTTCCTTTAGCTTCACACCATTCTGTTGGCTGGTTCTGCTGTCACTCACAATAAGACTCCCTCTGTTGGTGGAAAAAAGCTCCAAGGTTAAAACTACATTTCCCAGAGTCACTGCCCATGCAATCCCCTTGTGGCTGGCTCACAATTGAGAGTCCAAGTTCCGATTCGTCCACAGGCTCCATTTTAGGGTCTCCCTATCATCCTGATTGGTCCAAGTCAGCTATTCAGGACCAAAATGAAAGAGTTACACTGAAACAGTTCGTGCTGAAATGAAGACAGGTTTGACAAACTACATTTTCTCAGTCACTCTAAATGATTTCTGGCAAACAGTTATATCTTTCAACAAGCTCCCTCTGCACATGTAGCAACAGCAGCAAGCGGAGCGATTGACAGCAACCTCATGTGGATTCGAGCATTAAATACACAGTTCCCCCATACAAACTAATTAAGTCTGCAAGCAGACAGCTCTTAAAGAGACAGTACGTGGAGGCTCAAATAGCACTCACCTGGAACCACATTTAAACAGCAGACGCCGAACACTGCCCAGACTTGTAGCATTCAGGCAAGCTCCTGGAAGACTTTTGGGAACCCCCATTTGCAGGGGGGTTACATATAGCTCATTGCCATTTAAGACAATGTGTCAGTAGTTTGTCCACCTTTGTGCTGTCATCTTATTACGTTGGTGTTTTAAGTTATTGTAGTTCCTGCAGCATCTTACAGTCAAGGTACTGTTGCATTTCTCCTTTAGCCTTCTATAACTCCACTAAATCTGTCGGTCTTGTGGTTTGTGATGTTGTTGTTCAAGTTCCTATAGATACTTTGTCAAGGTTTGGTATCACTGCAGTCTTTACTTTTTCTGCCCCACAAGCAGAGGATACCATCCAGCCCCATAACATGGCCTTCAGTGTATCCCAGACAATCACTGGGGTGATATCCTAGGTGTCATCCTTGCTTTGGCCTTTTGAAATTTCTCAATTACCATGACTTTTGAATCAAACTTCTTCAAATGTGAGACAGTCATTCACCAGAAAGCTTTTTTTTTTAATACTCAAGTGTTGAATTCCAGTTGTAGCATTGCATGGTCTAAAAGATGTAATCTGAGGACATAGCTATCTGTTGCATTTAGTAAAGATGTGATGTTTGAGTACGTTTGGGTGGAGGCTGAATAATAAGCATAATCCTAAACTGTTGGATAAACATCCTCCATGCATCTTGTAGTCCCATCTCTCTCAATTGTATTATGCATTGTCTTGCTACTTTTTGTGGTTGCACACATTCATTACCTGCAGAAAATAGTTTTGGTTGTAGCACCACACTGAGGAAGCCACCAAGAAGAACTCCTTCACGGAAATATAGATAATGGCAGAAAAAGGCTTGACAGCCCATCTAATCTGCCCAGCCCAACCTATTGTATACGTAGCACCTATAGTACTTACAGTACTTAAATGTACTTTTCACCTTGGTTGCTAAAAGGTTGAAAGATCCTTGGAAAAGTCATATAGGGAATTAGATGAGGTGTAGGTGTTTTTCTGTGTGAGCACTGTGTACGGTATCATTCCTGCAGTCAGTACATATTTCCCTTCCTGGCCCTGGATGCAGTCTTTAGGGACAATGTTAGTCATCTTGGGAGACCAAAATAACTACCCCTCATTTCTTGTCCATGTGATGTGAGAGGTAGAAAACCACAGAGAATCCAGAGCTGGTGAACAACCTACCACGATTCCATACTGGAACTGGTGCCAGAATTAGTTCAGTCCACTGCACCAGAACCTACACCCAGAACCAGAATGGCAAATGACTAGGAAACACGCAGGAAACCATTTCTGTGGAGCAAGAGGAATGAATGACTTCTTTTTCTATGAATCTAGTGAACTGGGATGTCTGTTGCGGCCTGTGTCATTGGTAAAGTGGTCAGCCCTATGAGACCTAACATACTAACATACTAAAAGCCAGCAGAATAGGCCTAACAGTCTGTCATGTCTGCAGGGTAGCCAGCTACCTAATGGGTGCTCGCTGTCCCGCCCCCCCCAGCCTCTGAGAGGGTCCTGTTTGGCTTCAGTTTCCCCTTGTACCTGTCCCACCCCTTCTTGAAGCCCTCTACTTTGCCCTCCTCCACCAGCCTCCCGAGCAGTGCATTCCATGGCTCCACTACCCTCTCAGTGAAGTAATGTCTCCTTCGTTCCCCTCTGTAATTTCCCCTCCAGCTTCCTTGTGCCCCCTAGTTTGTTCCCCTTCTTCAGCCTGAACAACTCATTGTTTCCGCCCTTAGTTATTACTTTTACATAGTTGAACACCCCTATCATGTCTTCCCTGTCCCTCCTCTCCTCCAGTGTGTACAGCCTGAGCTCTTCCAGCCTCTCCTCATAGGGCCTCCCCCCCATGCCCTGAATCATCCTGGTTGCCCTCCTCCGGACCCCCTCCAGCAGTGCTATATCCTTCTTCAGATGAGGTCTCCAGAACTGTACACAGTACTCGAGTTGCGGCCTAACCAAGGCATTATACAGACGGAGGATCACCTCCCTCCTCCTGGGCGTTATCCTCCTGGCTGTGCAGCCCAGTATCCTGTTTGCTTTGGCTGCGGTTCTTCTGCAGTTTTCAGAGTTATTCATTTTGATGTCTACCACCACTCTTGGATCCCTCTTGCCCGATGTGTCTTGCAGTGTGACCCCCCAGTGTGTATACATGGCCCGGGTTTCTGACCCCAAATGCAGCACCCTACATTTCCTAGTATTAAACTTCAGTCCCCACCTCCTTGACCACTTCTCCAGGGTATCCAGGTCCCCCTGGGCCATCTCTCTCGCTTCTTCCCCATCCGCCAGTGCTCCCAGTTTTGAGTCATCTGCAAAGAGACTCAGCCTACTCCTAACCCCACTACCTATATCCGAGACATAAGCATTGAACAGGAGTGACCCCAATACTGAACCTTGGGGGACCCCACTGATTACCTTCTTGGGGGAGGAGACTATTCCACCGACCATTACACTCTGTATTCGCGCCGTAAGCCAATTTTCTACCCACTTGAGCAACTGCCCTCCCACCCCCATCCCCCCTAGCTTTGTTATCAGACCAATATGGGGTGCCGAGTCAAACGCCTTGCTGAAATCCAGGTATAGGACGTCCACCGGCCTATGTCTGTCCAGGGCCCCATCACCCAGTTGTAAAACTCCACAAGGTTGATCTGACACGATCTCCCTGGGACAAAACCATACTGTTTATCATCCCAATGGCACAACCTTTCCAGCTGCCTCCCAAGCCTCTCCTTGATAATGCTCTCCATTACTTTACCTATGACAGACATTAGGCTGACAGGCCTATAATTCCCCATCTCCTCTCTCTAGACCCCACTTTGTGGATAGGCACTACATGAGCCACCCTCCAGTCTTAAGGCACTCATTCTGTCTGCAGAGAGGTGTTAAAGAGTGCCGCCAGTGGAGCTGCCAGCTCATCCGCCAGTTCCTTCATAACCCTCGGATGCAACCCATCTGGCCCCGGCACCTTATCAGTTTTTAGATTCTGAAGGGCCTCCCTCGCCCTATCCACTGTGATTTCTCCCTCCCAGCACTCCCCCTCACGTAGTCCCCCATTCCTTTCTAGGTCTGGCCCAGCCTGTACCCTAGTCTCTTTCAGTCCTCTTCCCTCCCTTCGGACTGGAGGGATCCCCTGTCTCCCCTCTGTAAAGATCGAGGCAAAGTACTCATTAAGCACCTCTGCCTGTTCCCCTGCTTCCTGAGCCCATCCCCCCACCAGTCCTAATCCTACTGATCTGTGTCCTTGCTTTCTCTTCTCTCTTATGTGTCTATAGAATTCCGCCCCGGATATCCCTAGACAGGTTTTGCTCCATTATCCTAGCCAGGTTTTGCTCCATCCCCACCTTGGCTCCTGTCACCACTCTGGTGACCCTTCTGGCCATCAGCTCATACCCTCCCCGCTCCCTATCCCCCCTAGAGCACTTAAACCATGTGTAGGCACCTTTTTTTCCCTCACCGCCTCCTGCACCTTCCTGGTCCACCAACATGGTTTACTGGCTCTACCATGCTTTCGTCTTACTTTTGTACAGGACCTAGTAGCCTCCTGCACCCCTTTCTTAATGGTCCTCTCACAAGCTTCCAGCATCCGTGTCAGGCCTAATCTTGTCCAAGCTCACCCATAGAATCCTACCCATGCCCACGAAGTCCGCTCCCCTGAAGTCTACTACTAATGTATTAGTGCAGTTTTCCTCCCCCCTAGATACAACAAAACCCAGACCGTGGCATGGTCACTACCTGCCAGCGGGCTGCACACCTCCAGGTTCCTTATCTGGTCACTGTCTGCTAGGACAACGTCCAGTATCCGCCCCTTCCTAGTAGGTTCCCCCACCTGTTGGACCAGGAAGGCATCCTGAAAGATGTCCATCAGTCTCTGTTCCCTGGCCACCGAGGATGTCATAGTGTCCCAGTCTGCCCCTGGCATATTAAGGTCACCCATGACCATCACCCTACCCTTTCCAAGATTACAGTGACCCTTGATGTTCTCAACCAGTTTATCCTGCAGAGCCTCCTCTATTGTGGGGGGCCTGTACACCACCCCTATTTTCAATTTTTTCCCTCCCCTCATTTGCAGGGTTACCCAAATTGCCAACACACCCCATACAGCCTTCTCCACTCCACTAACCACTATGTCATTTTTCACTATCAGCTACACCTCCTCCTCTTCCCACTCCTCTATCTTTCCTGAATATTTTGTAGCCCTACAAGTCTAGGTTCCAATCATTTTTCTGGGAGGCCCATGTCTCCATAATTGCCACCACATCCGCTGCTCCCTCAACCAGCATAGCCTGGAGCTCAGGCATTTTATTGCCCATGTTCCTGGCATTAATCAGGACTGTCCTCCACCCCGACCTCTCCCCCTTCTCCAATCCTCCTGGCCCTGCGCAATCCCTTTCCTGCTCAGTTCTTCATGGATTGGCAACTCCGTTCCCCGCCCTCTTTTAGTGCCTTAGACCTGGACCTTCGAGCATCCCCACCCCGGAGCCTTTTTACTACTTAACCCTCCCCCCTTTACAAGTTTAAACCTCACCTCTCGCCTATAAATCCAGCAAGCTTTAGTTTCAAGATCTTTCTCCCCTCCAGGTTGAGGTGTATTCTATCCCTGGCATATAGCCCCTTATCCTCCCAAGTGTCTCCCCAGTCCCTCACCAGCCCATACCCCTCTGCCTTGTACCAATCCGTGAGCCACTGGTTCACCCCTCTAAGTTTTTGCTTGTTCTCCCCGGTTGCCCTTGGTACCGGCAGAATTTCAGAGAAGGAAATCGTGCTGCCTATAGAGTGACAGACTCTGGCCAGTTCCTGGAATCTCGCCTGTATTTCTAGTTCACTGTTCTCTTCTAAGTTGTTCGTTCCCAGATGTACTAGGAAGTCTGGGGTTCCCCCACATTCCAGTGCTATCGAGTATAGCTGGAATTTGGCCTTGTGTACGGATAGTCCTGGGACACATTTAGCCTTGACTGGGCTGCTTTTACTCTCCCCCACCCCCTCCCACTTGATACCCCTGGTCATGGAGTCCCCAGCACAATCACCTTCACCCCCACACTTTATTAGCCCGTTTGAGTACGTCCAGGCTCCTCCTTCTGTCATCGACCCCCAGCTTGCTCCTCCCGCCTCCCTCAGCCTGTGGGTCACACACCTGTGCATGCCCTACCATGCTCTTTCTTCTGCCTGCGACTCCCAGCTTGCTTCTCGCCCCCCCATCTCCTTTCTGGCACAAGCTTGACCCCCCCAGATCTACCCCAGTCTTCCTTCCTGAGCTTTTATCCTCAGATCCCCCACCCAAGCGTCTTTCTACTTCTTCCCTCCCCCACTCTGGACATGCACTTTCCACCTCATCTGCTATATTTCTCCCTGCCCTCCCCTTCTCCTCTCCCCTACTTTCCACTTCTTCCGATTTTTCCTGTCTAGAAGCTGGTCTGTCCACAGAACTCTCTACTGCCCCCCCTTTGGTTGGCTTCCCTAGCCTGGCCCCTGGCCCGACCCAAGTCCTGCCCCCTTCCACCCTGGCCTCCCTCTGTGCTCCCCCATCTACCGTACCTCCCTCCAGCCCAGGCTCATGTCCCCCCCATCCCTTCCTTTGGATCTGGCTCCCTCCTCTGTCCCTCTCCTCCCTCAGCTTACTGACCAAACCCTTTCTCTCTGCCTGCTCCCCACTCCCACCAGCCTCCTCCACTTCATCTCCCGGATATAGCAGGGTGAATCGATTAATAAGTGTGATGCTTACCCCCGATTTTCTCTCTCCTATCCCCCTCCCTCCTCTGCTCCCTCTGGGCAGCCCCCTCCCTATGGAGTGATTTCCGTACGTTGCTTGTTTTGTGCCCCTCCCGAGTGACTATATGGTCCTTGTTCACCTGTTCCCTTGGGTATGCCCTTTTGGCCTTGTCCACTTATCCCCTGGGGTATGCCCTTTTGGTCTTGTCCATCTGTCCCCTGGGGTATGCCATTTTGGCCTCGTCTGACCTGTTATGGTCCTTCCCCCCCCCACCTCCCCATCCCTCCCCTGTTCCAGCTGTCTTTTGATCCCTTTGACCTCCTCTCTAAGACCCGCCAGCTGAAAACACAGTGGGCACCCTCCGAACCTCCATGCCCAATTTAATATTATGGCCGCCTGCACGCTGTACACCCAATCACCCTTCCGAAGATGCCCGCTCTAGCAACCCCCAAGTCTACCCTCATTTTAGGTGTGCACATTATGGTCCCCTACCAGCAATAAAACATTATCAATCTTACACAAGCCCTCTAGCAGCAAGTTATTACCCAAGCAATACCCAGCAGTAGTCAGTTCATAGCAATTTGCCCTCTTATTACCCAAGCAATACCCAGCAGTAGTCAGGTCACAGCAATTTGCCCTCTTATTACACAAGCAATACCCAGCAGTAGTCAGTTCATAGCAATTTGCCCTCTTTCCCAACAGTATCCAGTTTTCCAGCCTTAACAATCCCCACTAGCCACAACGCCCAAGCCTTAGCAATCCCCAGTAGTGGTCGCAATGTCCAAGCCAGCACAATGTACATGACCCTTTTGCCTGCCCCCCACCAGCCGACAAGTCTGAGCTTCCTAGTATTCCAGCTCACCCAATCTCATCGAGCCCTCCTCTAAGGCTCCACCCCCACAGACCATTTAATAGAGGTCGGGGCCAGGGTGGATGGTGTGGGGCACAAATACAGCTCCTTTCTGTTCAATTCAAATGAAGGCGGCTGGTCCGCCTTATATAGCCCAGCCGTGGATTTAAACTTGGTGCCCTGTCTTTGGATTGGTCTGCTGCCCTCCTAGCAGAAACAGCTCCTCACCCTCCAGCCCTTGCCCACCGCCAACTCCAGCCACTAGGAAGTCTGTTCTGGTGCCCGTCCTGTCCCCGGTGTGTTCTCCAGCTGCCAGTACAGCTCCGGCTCCTCCCGCCGCTGATGCGGCCCCTAGTGCACTCTCCGCCGCCGATGCAGCCAGCTGCCGATGCATTCCTTGGCTCCTCCCGCTGCCGATGTGGGCCCTGGTGGATTCTCCGCCCCCGATGCAGCCACCAACCTCCTTAGCTCTTCCACAGCACTTCCCGCTGCTGCCCTAGGTGAATACAGCTCCTTTCTGTCCAATTCAAGTGAAGGCAGCTGACTCCGCCTTATATAGTCCAGCCACGGATTTAAATTTGGTGCCCTGTCTTTGGATTGGTCCACTGCCCTCCTAGCAGAAACAGCTCCTCACCCTCCAGCACTGGCCTGCCGCTGACTGCAGCCACTGGGAAGTCTGTTATGGTGCCTGTCCTGTTCCCGGTGTGCTCTCCAGCTGCCGATGCAGCTCCGGCTCCTCCCACCACCAATGCGGCCCCTAGTGCACTCTCCGCCGCCGATGCGGCCACCAACCTCCTTAGCTCCTCCACTGCACTTCCTGCTGCTGCCATAGGGGAATACAGCTCCTTTCTGTCCAAAGCCTGGGGCAGTTGACTGATTTTGACTGATTCTGATGACCATTTGGCATCAATAACCAGTGAACACTGGGAACCGATGCCAGAACTTGACACAGTACTGGAACTATAATGGCCCCTGTGCCTTTCTGTGGAACCAGTCTCGGTGCTCTCTATCGGATGCAGAATCTGAATGAGACTGGTCCTTTTTGAATTATTAGTCTTGGTGTTTGTTTAACCAATGAATCAAAAGAAGAGGATTAGCTGGCCAGTTTCAGAACTGGATTCTGGAAGAAGACGTATCAAAAGCTGATTCTAACATGGATTCTCTGTTAGCCAAGGACATCTTGCTAATCTTGATACAGAGAGGACAGTTCTACAGGAAAAAAATGCTCAGGTCCTAAGCATTTAAGGAACTCATTGCACCCTTCTGCTACAACTTAAGTTTAGGCTTCTTGCATTTAAGGCAGTTCTTGAAGCCACTGGAAGGGTTTGCCATAGGAGAGGCTATGACAGAATCAGAGTAAGCTGAGAAAAAACCCTAAAGATGAAACAATGTTTAAGAAAAAGCAGTTGGTGCAGTGCTGGAGGCAAACTGATCTGGAACCAGCAAACTTTAAAACTGAAGAAACACTGAGCATTTATTGGTGCAACCAGTCCCTTATGGAAAGCAGATTTGTATGTGAGTTGCAGGGCTGGTGCATATACAGTATAGTTTGAATTCAACCAAACAGTTTTTGGAATTCCTGCTTCTCAAGCTGGAATTCTGCATTGTGCGCGGCCACGGATAATTCCATGTTGTTAGAGATGTAAATCACCCTGCAGGTCTTTAGACTGCCTTAGCTTTAAGCAGAACTAAAAGGTGCTAGAGTACCTTCCAGACCATCTGCAAAGGTTGAAAGAGCAAAACGGAGAGACGTGTTAAAGCTGTTCTAGGATTATATATAACACAGCAGTTGTTCCCATCAAGTAGACGAAATCAGCCATGTGAGTGTGTTTGAACAACGTTGCTGATATATTACGTTTTTTTATCCTAAGGTGCATTCTGCGAGATCAAGTGTTAAAAACAAACAAACAAACTGACAATTAGACAGGAGCATCCCACAATCTTTGTTTTGTTTAGCTGGGTTACGCTAACTAGGCTAAACCTTGTCAGTCTGTTGTGCACTAGGATTTGCATACTGTTACCCAAGATGCTTTGTACAGTTTTTTTCTCTATATTTTTGTCTGCCTGTTCCCTGTCACCCCTTTCTGTCATGTCCCCCCAGCTCTGTCACCCAGCTTCGCTGGGACTTGCTTCCTGCCGGCATCTTTCTGCTAGTGGGACTGCGGTGGGGTGCCTGGTCACCAGTGCAGGGCCTGCAAGGGCCTGAACGTCATCCTGCAGTCAGAGTGGTTTTTCCTCCTATTTTCTCCTCTGATCCACACACTTGCAATGGGCACAACATACAAGCTTCACCTCTGCAGAGACACTCTTGGCGTCCTGTGCGTGATCCTTCCACCTTAGGAGGTGCTGTAGGAGGCAGTATATCGTAGTGGTTAAGGGCACTGAGCTGCAAACCTGGAGACCTGGGTTTGAATCCCACAGCCCCCACTTGCGTACTGTGTGATCCTGAGCAAGTCACTTAACTTCCTTGTGCTCTCAGGTCGCACCTGGAAACAAGCTCTGGCTTAGTGTGCCTTTCCTGGTTAAACAATTTCCTCTTTCCTTCCCCCCTTCCCTCTACTGCATGCTCAGACTCCATTGCTACCCAGACACCTTCATGTGGCAGACATGTAGCAAGTTGCACTCACCCCCCTCCTAGGGATGTTCAACCCTCCCTCCCTGGATGGCACAGATTAATCCAAATCCATTTCCCAGCCCAGGTTGCCGGTGTGGCTGGAGGTAAGGTGTCAGCACCTCAGCCCCACACGACACTGGCCCAGCCACTTTGTACAGGGTTTTTCTTTTTTATTTCACTTTTTGTTTGAGGCTTTTGAGTGAATGTGTGTGGCTGGACAAAAGAAACACACACAAAAGGCAAATGATTGCGAATAAGCTTGTACTAGCAGCACTATGCTGGAAGGGAAATAATTTAGCTCACTGAATGTAAATTCAGCTAGCTTTTACTTCCCTGTGAGTGATGTGGGGGGTGGTTATGTGTCATTAAAATGAAAACATCTGTGAACAGTGCAAAGTATTCCCTTTCCCAATAAAACTGGGCATTCATATTGAGGTTATAATAGTAGAGGGAAATCTTGTCTTCACTAACAGAGTCCCATCCGACCAGAATCTGACAAATTAGAGCAGTGTCTTTAGGCTGATATCTCAGCAGGAGCACCTCAATTAAGTCTGATGCTTGCAGTTACGTCCAGCTGCAGCCCCCCAGTGAGATGATATAGTGTAATACAGCGAGGGTTATAATACGGTACAGGACCAGCAAGGTTATGATATCAGACTTTCTGGGCTATATTGCAAGTGTAGCGTAGGATCATCAGGTTTATTAAACAAACATGATATAGGAACATCTGGGTTCTATTACGAACATGATATGTGATTGTAGCTGGTATGTTGGGGGCTTGGTTATGTTGCTGCTGCACTGTTGTTGTTTTCTGTATCTGTAGGGTGGACTAGAATGGAGGAGACATGGACTCTTAATCATTACTGTATCCTAGGTATAGTAGAGCCAATGAGTTTCCAGTTTCGAAAATGGCCAGCTCTGTTTGGCAAAATCTGTTTTTTCCCCCCCAGTTGAGATTAAACCAGCATGTTTCAGGGCTCCCGGGGACACGGTATCGCATCGCCTACGCCAAATTTTGTGCATCAGGACGCTCAGCTTTTTGTGAAAGTCCCTGAAACGCTCAGCCACCAAGCCCCGGGAGTCACTTTAGGGCATTTTGTTATGTTACAGAGGGGGAGTTATAACAAATTACAGCCACCACTCAACTAAAAAAACTCTTGTTAGTTGAGCAGTGGACATAATTTGTTTGAATATACTCTGTGAAACATAAAAAAATGTAGATTAAAATGCCCCAAGAGAAACTAATGGAGTTTTCTGCAGAATACTACAGTAAAAGTAGTGCTGGCACAGGGGCCCTGCTCCCATGTATTTGAATGGGGACCCCTTGAAATTTTCCGAGGTCTCCCACTATTCGGTTGTGGACCCCCTTTTTTTTTCATAGCCAGCCCTGGACCCCCAATCAAAAGATCCTACTGAGAGCCCTAGTTTTGTACAAAAAATTTGCCTTAAAATGGAGGGAATTCACCCATAAAAGCTGGTGCAAAGTGGGGTTTTCATGAAAAATTGCCTGCCAGGCACAGGTTTAAAAATGACAATTTCCATTTTTTAGCAGTGTTTTCCATTCAGAAAGGAAAATCATTGGTCTTAGGATATGATGTTCTGGGTTACCATGTAAGGGTGATATAGGCCTATCGGTGTCCTTCTAATAATAATGTAAAGATAAATACAAAAACAAATGCCAGCACATGAGTACAGCAGTAGTGCTATGCACACACCCCTGGTGGTCTGGGTTCAGGAATTAGCTTGTGTTATTGTACTTGGGGGGGGGTGGGGTGGGTCAAGCATCCCAGCAAGCACGTCCTCCTTCCATATCTCTCTCTCTCTCTCTCTCTCCTCCACCTTTCTCTCCATCTCTTTCACATTCTTTTTTTCTGTATACCTACAGTAACTACAGTACCTTGAGATTTCCTTAAAGGGAACAAGAAATGTGTGCTCATTGGCAACAGTTAGTGATGCCCCTATTTATAGAAATTATATTCACATCTCCAAATGATCCATATTTAACTACAACTGAATAGGCACCAATGTGAAAAACTGAGTTTTCAATTGTTTCCTTTTTATGGACAGCATTCTGTTACAGTTCTCTTCATGGAATTAGTAATTTGGAGTCTTTACTATGTCATGGTTTGTGAACAGAATGCTAAGTATGAGCTATCGTCCTATCAGGACCATGTTCAGGGTTCTGATCTCAAACCATGACATAGTTAAAATTCCAGATCACTGGTTCTATGAAGGGAACTGTAACGGAATGCTGCTCATAAAAACAAAACAATGGGAAATACAGTTTTTCACATAACGTTTTATTTAGGTACAGTTACATATGTATCATTTAGGGGTAAGAATATCATTTCTAAAACTTGGAACAATGTAAAACAGCTGCTAATTAGAAATCATTTCCTGTCCTCTTTAACTTTCATCACATAATGCTTGACGTCAGCTGTTCACAACTTGCACCATATCTTGGGATGCAGCTTATAAGAAAGGCCTTATGTAAAATCAAATTTGTGTGCTGGCAGTCATTCAGGAAGGTTCATGAAAATGTACAACACAAGTTTGCTTTTGTCCGTTATGGAAGTGGCAAAATACAGTACAACTGAGAACCAGCTTTGTTACCTGTACTTAAAATCTAGGTGCAGAATTGTACTACTCATGGTTTTGCCATATGGTGCCACACCCCTACAGGCAGCGTAACTCCTAGACCTTGTTCAAGATTTTAGATCAATTTCTCAAGTCACTATAGGAATCATGAGACAGGCTAAAAGGGTGGGGCGCTAAATGGATAGAAAAATAGACAATGACGAGAGATAAAGATCAAAGGTCCATCTAGTCTGTCTGGAAAAGAAACGGTGCATGGGCCAGGAGACTAACCCGGGCCTTCCATGTGGCAGGCGAAATTCTACCACTGAACCACCAGTGGTTTAAACTGGTAGATTATAGAAACAGTTATGGAAAACCTTTCCCTTCTGAAACACTGGTGCAACTAAGAGGTGGAACAATATTTTCAGAAGAGTTCAGAACCTTCCAGAACGACTACCATTTTCTGAAAAAGAGCCTTATTATGAACCCTTTTCTCTTTTTCAGTTTTGGTAAGGGGCAAGGTTTTAGTAATTAAAAAGCATTATCCAGAGTCCCTGCCCAAAAAAGCTTAAATCCATATCCTCATGGGGCACCCCTCAATTAGCATTTTTGCAAAGAGTTTTACATTTTTCATGTGTCTGCATTTTTTGTAGTTTATATTTTATCTGGATAATCCTGCTGTCCCTCCCACCAGCATTTTGACTGAAGTGCCTCTAGAGGCATATCCCACAATCTTAAAAAATTTAACTTGAAGCTCAATATACCTCCAGCAGGTTTTGGCCAAGAGAAAATATTTGAGGGGGAAGGGAAAGACCAGAAACAGAGCAACCCCCTGAGAATGATCTGAGTTAAGTGATCATGTTCACGATTTGGTTATACAATAAGGACCCAATCCACAAAACCCTTCGCACCCCAGTTCTGGTGCATAAGGAGGGAGGGCTGGGATGCGCGGAGGTCACTCTCCGCAACTGCACAGGACTCTACCCATCCACACAGAGGGAAATGACATCCAGGGAAGGTAGCAAGCTCTGCTTTGGTGGTTGGTTCTGCAGTGCGTGGTGATGGGAAGTGCCAGCACTCCACATCTATTAAGAGTGCTGTCTACACATTGCAGAGGGCTTTTGGAGGACATGTAAGCTATGCGGGGGGGGGGGTGCTGTAAGTCCTACAGGCTCCTCAAAGGTGAGTGCAGGACACATTCTGGGCCTCAAAAAGCCTCTCCCTTGTGGCGCCTTGCCTTCTGTAGCCAGATAGAAAGCTGAGCTTGACCATGACAGCATTTAAAATAAAAAAAAAGGTGTACTCCTTTGTAAAGAGTCTACAACAGTCCAGATGTAGTGACTTATCCCACAATCCCCTGCTGTTATAATGCAGGGGATCCTCTCGATGACCTATTAGAAGTTCGATGTGTAGGCCAGCCCTGCCCTGGTGCGAAGCTCTGGACTCACAGGAAAGGGTCACTGGGGGCACTGGATACCATCTGTTGCTGATCAGCAACACAGTGCAAAGCTCTGTAGGTGAGATATACGCACAAATCGTGTATCCTGGCTTTTTTTTGTGCCTCAAGTCTAAATGTGCGGTATCACATAGCTATCTGATACTACCTGTTTTAGTAACAGGCTAAGTTGTTCTTAAAATCGTTTTTGTTAGCCAGCTTTGTAGTACGGCGGTAGCACTGCCACTTTTTATGGGCTGACTGGGTGGGCCAAGTGGTCCTTATCTGCTGTCAAAGTCTATGTTTCTATGCTGTGCCAGCGACCTGCATTCAGGAATGGGCACAGGCCATCGGGGGTTGAGTGGGGGGGGACATTGAGCATCCCAGGGACTACTGTCCTTACGTGGGGCGGGTGCTGCTCCTGCTGCATGACTGCTGACTGGTGGAGACCAGTCTGTAGCACAGCTGGGAGCACTAGAATGGGAGGGAATCTCCTTTGTACACCTGTCATGTATGAGTACCAGCACATGCATGTGCAACCATGTCATTGCATGTCTGCTCCCTGGGGAGAGAATCAGGAGGAAGGTGGAAAATGGCAGTTGTCCACAGTGGCAGCCTCTGCAGGCTGTCATGGAACCAACACAGCTGGCCGCCACAACACTGTGGTCCTGAGTTATTGCTGGATAACTTGCACTGTGGTCCTGAGTTATTGCTGGATAACTTGTAAGTCTGTGAGGTTGTTCACAGACCGGGGTGTGTGCCATCAGACAAGAAACAGCTCTATAAAGAAAAAAAAAGAAAATGTTGGTTCACTGACAATAGTTTGTAACTTAAATGAGGTTTGAAAACATTTATGTTCCTTATATCTAAAGAAAACAAAAAGGTCCTGAAGGCTGCAGTATGCTAGAACCATATCACCACTTTTCATGGATTCCCAAATCCTTACAGGATATTAGAAGCGTTGGCAGTTCTTCCATTCCCAGCTGGAAGGTGTCCCTGGTCTTTAGTGATAGCCATCATCTTCATCTTTGCCAGTGTTGTCCTATGGGCTAATGGTAGGCAGTAGTTTTGGTTCAATTACTAGTCAACTTTAAATCTTCAGAGCTCTACAGAGCTCAAGTCAACAGACGCTTACATCACAGAACACGCCACATGAGTGAACAGATGCCCACATCACAGAATGCACCGTTACAACTGGCACTAATTAGTGCCTTCACTGGCAGTCTCACATGAGAGGCCTAGGATTGCAGGGGCATGGAGTCTGCAGCACTCCCTCACCCCTTAGAGGCGGTCCCTCCATGGCAGGGTTGGAGATAATTTGGTGGTGTGGTGTGGTGACACGTTCTTTGCAACTGCTTGTGCTATACCTGTCATGTGGGTTTGTAAGGGTTCAGAGCTGCTGGCAGTAAGGATAGCAAAGCTGTAACTGGTGCGGTTCCACATCAAGTTTTGTTATCAGGATTTGCAGACTGCTGTAATGCGATCCATTTTCTTTTCTTTTTTTTTTTTATTAACAGTGTATTTACCTAGGACTGCCCAACTGGGATTCAGCAGCTCGTTTACTGCTTCTAACCAATTCACAGCTAGGAGGAACTAAAGTGTAGGGAGGTCAAGTGACTCACTCAAGGTCAGACAGCAAGCCATTGGCTACTGTGGTAATTAAAACTGGGATCTCCTAGATAACAGTTCTGTACTCGACCCACTGCACCCCACTACCTCCTCATTGGCACCCCAGCTCTTGGTGGGCTACCCTAATGCCAAAATCCTTTATCCACCTCCAGTCACAAGCAAAAAAAATTCACTGTAGGGATTTCAGAAGGAATTCAGGGTTGATGTGCATTTTCAGAACACTTAGAGGGAGCAGTGCATTGCTGCTTTTTTTTGTTATTCCTCGGTAACTGGGTAAGGCCTACTGTGCACAAGCATCAGTGGATAAACAGTGGATAAACACAGAGCTTATATTTCATAGTTCCTTCACGTGTGTGTGTGGGGGGGGGGTCGGGGGGCTAGCTAACAATACCCTATTCAGTGCAGAAATTAGTCTTGGAAACTTGATTAAGATGTTTGCTAATCAACAACATTTTGATTAGCAACTACCCAGGTTTGGGAAACAGTTTCACTAAATGTTTCTTTCGTATGTTCGTACAGTCAAGGCAGGGGAAGGAATGGAGGTAGAGGGGCAGCTACAGAACAAGGGCTGCTAGCTGCACCATCGAGCAGACTTGGTAGACCATATAGGCCTTTTTCTGCTGGCAATTTTCGTATGTTCGTATGTTTATTATACCTATAAAATAGCTGTCTAGATGAGTGCAGTTGTGGGGGAAAAGTGTCAAATTGCGAGACTTTGTACTATTTACCACAGTTGCAGGAAAAAAAATTACTGCAATTTGGAAATTTGTTAGTGCAGTGTGTCAAATGAGTTAATTAGCAATTTCTGCTAATCAGGGCTGCACTAAATTAGCAAACAGCTTTTGGGGATGGCAAATGGGGATACACACCTGCTTATCTTATGTACTACATGTTTTTTTTCACTGCAGGGTTTGAATTCTGTGACCTCTGGAGTGAGGTTAAAAATGATACAATAAAAATGATTCCTTGGCTGATGACAGCACTTGGCAGGAGATCATAAATATGTTACTGCAAGTGTAATCATTAATATCTTTGAGGTTAGTACCACACCATAGGGTTCAGGTTCCAGACTCCCCGCTATAGGACTGCCCCTACGGAGATGGACTGGTACCGCCCTTCAAGGGGTTTGACTCCAGATGGTCTTGTGGTGGTGCTGGACATATCGGGCATACCAAGTGTAAGCTCGGAACTGGGAGATCTGTTACTGTCTTATAATAGGGCAGTGACCATGTCCCTGGAACCCACAGCCCTTGTTCACTTTTGCCTCCTCATTCTTCACCCTCAGTCCCCTTGGTTTGATGGGACCTTGAGGGAGTTGAGGCGAGTGGGGCGAAGGTTGGAATGGCGCTGGCAGAAATCGGTCCTTGAAGCTGACAGTCTTAGATTGATGGCCCATTACACTATCAATTGGCTGTCTCCTGTAAGAAAGCAGAGATCTTACTTCGAGAGGGTTCCTTCAGTAGGTCATCACAAGTAGGACTGATGTCGCCTGATGTCGGGCCGCACAACAAACTTTTCTAGCAATCCCTGGCGGGGGGACCACCCACCTGACGTCACGTGACCGATGTCAGCGTGACGGTATATAGTGGCCAGTCCCCACACCCGGCCTCCAGTTCTTTCCGCCGTCGCCTTGTGCTAGTCGCTTCGCAGACTCCATTCAGCATCCATCGGAAAGTATTTTTTCGCGTATTTTTTCTAAAAACTCGCTATTTCATCCTTTAGTATTAAATAGCTCATGTCTTCTCCAAAGAAAAATTGCTCCAAGTGTGGCACTCAGATACCGCACAAAGACGGGCATTCTAAGTGCGTCATCTGCCTAGGCCCAGACCATCCAGTCTCCTCCTGCCCCGACTGTCAGTCCTTCAATCAGGCTACCAAAAAAGCGGTGACAGCAGGCATTGGAGGCCCATCTTCTCAAGGCCCGTCTACTTTCGCTTGAGAAGAAGATGGACAAGCTAAGGGACTTGTCCGACAAATCTTCCCCTATAAAACACAAGGAGAAGATGAGGGAGCGGGCTCGCTCCGCAGACGATGTTAGGCCCTCTACCAGCAAGGCCTAGCCACCGTCGAAGCACCCAGGTAAGGAGAAAGTTCAGGCAGATCAATTGGCCACTGGCTTCTCTGGCAACCATGCTGCACTAGCCAGTAAGTCATCCTCCGGCTCTTCTGGAGACCGCCCGGTGACCGTTAAGTCGACTCCCCCGGCTGGTGGCAGTTGCCCAGCCTCGGTCGTTAAGTCGGCCAGGGGTTCTCTCCCCGACTGCCCAACCATGCCCACTAAGTCGGCCGTCCACGATGACCGCACGGGCTCGGTTCCCCTGTCGGGGCCTTCTGGCGCTACTACGTTGTCGGCACCAAGGGAGACATCCGCTCCCTCGATTATTCCCTCGCTCGTGTCCTCTCTTTCTGCCGGACCGTCCAGCCCAGCGGATGAGTCGCTGGTGAACCAGCCGATTTCGCGGGTTCTTCCCTGCGCTCCCCCACTGGGGACCAGGGTCAGGAAGCTCCTCCTCGGCCAGATGGCCTTTCCCTGGAGGCCCTTCCTCAGCACGAGGACGGACTGTGGGTGCTTCCAGCACCGCCAGTCACTATAGTTCCGACGCCAGGACCACTGGCAACTCCAATGCTGCCTCCGTTACCACAGCAGTCCTGACGCCGGGACTGCCGGCACCTCCAACACCACCGGTTCCTATAACAGTCCCGATGCCGGGCCCGGTGGTCAGGCCTATTCTGTCGGCCCCAACGCCGGACCTGACTCCTACCACTGAGACCCTTCGTCCGGTGCTGGTGCGAGCCCCTCCGATGCCAGATCCTTTTCCGGCGCTGGATCGGATGGCACCGGTGTCGACGTCAGTCCCTTTAACATGGACTGTTCAGACGCCAGACCCTAATTAAATATATACTACAGTGGGTCCAACATGGGTTCCCCCGACATCTGGGCTGACAACGGGGTACTATAACTGTCCCCCAGTACCCACACGGGTATCCTGGGGATCCTTACCCAGAGGTTCCCGCTCCTGGATGGAGTCCAATGGGACAGTTTTATCAGGGTTATCATCCATATGCCCATTACATGGGTCTGCATGGGTATTACCCTCCTCCAGTTGCTGTTCCGCCTCCACCGCCTCCTCCTCCCCCCCCCACCTCAATCAACTCCTCCTCCACCCCCTCCAGCTATGCTGGATTTCACTCCCACCTCCGCCACTTCATAGGTCCCCTTCCCCGAGCAGTTCGAGTCCGATTGTCCACCTCTCGGGGAAGACTTGACTGGACGTTCCCCTCTCTCGCTTTGATCATCGTCCAGTGGAGGAAGCCGATGATAGTTCTGATGGGAGAGAGGACTCTTCGGAGGAGGAAATCATGAAGGAACCCGAGCCGAGAGGCAAGACCTCACTGAAATCGCCACCTGTGGATCCTTCCTTCTCGGATCTCTTGAGGGCCCTCAGAGATTATTTCGATTGGGAGCCAGAGGAACAGGACCCAGTGAGACCGTGTCTCGAGGAGCACCTCGATTTGGAATCCCTGTCTCCAGTCCCAGTTCCTCCGTGGATGGCCCCCAACCAAGACCTCACCACCACCATCTGGCAGATGCCTCACTCTATCCCGGCTGTCCCCAAGCAGACAGACAGGCTTTACCGGGCGCCTAAGGATGCTTCTTTTTTGAAGACCCATCCAAAGGCAGACTCCATGGTCATTTCAGCAGCTCATGATCGCTCTGCTACGCCCAAGCACTTGAGCACTACTCCTCCAGATAAGGAGTTGAGGCAGATGGACCAGTTTAGCAAAAAAAGTCTGTTCTTCAGCCATGTGTGCGCTCCACTCCCTCAGTTACGTTTTCCCATATGGTGTCCCACCAGAAAAGCGACCATGGCCAGGTTGGAGGCGAAGATCCACTGTATGGATCCTTCACTTCTCAAGGAGGAACTCGTCAAGGATCTTTGCCCCTCCAAGATTTCTTGTAGGCATGATTTACGTGCCACTTACTATTCGGTCGATTCCGTGGCCCGTACCTCGGCGACTGCCGTTGCCCTGAGATGGCACTCCTGGCTTCACCTCTCTGGCTTTGCTAACAAGGTTCAGTCGGCGATTCAGGACGCTCCTTTCTGGGGCTTGGTACTTATTGGAAGCGACACCAAAGACATAATTACAGAACTACAGGACAAGGGTGTTGCCCTGAGATCTGCTCGGTCGATGTACCGATCGGGTGCTCCTCAACATAGACAGCAGCAACCCTTTCAGAAGGGGACCTGGCGGCAGGGGAGATCCACTCAGGTGCGTCGCCAAGGCAAGTGGAAGGCCACGGGTACCATTACCCCCCCCACCTCTAAAAATCTGCATCGGTCAGGAGGTCCTCTCCCTGACAGATCTGCCACTTCTTGACTCCCCGGCCCCACTGCCTCATCAGCCTCTTGGCGAGGAGCAGGTGGGGGGGAGGTTCGCTCTTCACATGCAGGAGTGGAGGGGGATTACCTCCGATGAGTGGGTCCTGCAAATAGTGGCCTCGTCACATTATAGAGTTCCTGGAAATTCCTCCGGGAAACCCTCCGGTGAAGTCCTCATACTCTTGGGACCAGGCTTTCCTTGTCCAAGAGGAAATAAATTCACTCTTGCTAAAACAAGCAATCAAGCGAGTCCCTCCAGGGCATACAGAGAAAGGCTTCTCCCGTTTTTTCCTGGTTCTGAAAAAGAACGGGGATTTCCGACCCATTCTAGATCTCAGTCAGCTGAATCATTTTGTCGAGTACAAGAAGTTTCGCATGCTGACATTGCAGAGCCTTCTGCCACTACTGTTGGAGAATCACTGGCTCTGTGCCCTGGATATGCAGGATGTCTACCTACATATCCCTATTTTTCCCAGCCACCGTCGGTTCCTGCGGTTCATGTTCCGGAGGGAGCACATTCAGTTCCGAGCACTCCCCTTTGGCCTGATTTCGGCACCTCGAGTTTTTACCAAGTGCCTTGCAGTGGTGGCGGCATTTTTACACCACAGGGGTATTGCAGTTTCCCTACCTGGATGATTGGCTACTTGTGGCCCCTTCCTGGGATGCATTATTGGGGGTTCTGTCATTTAATCTGGACCTGTTCAGTCAACTTGGGATCACTGTCAGTGTGCCCAAGTCATACCTTATTCCCACCCAGAGACTTCAGTTTATTGGGGCAGTCCTCGACATGGTCCAGTGCAGAGCTTTCCTTCCTCTGGACAGAGTGGAGACTCTGGTCCACCAGGCCCCCAAGGTGGCATCTTGCCGGACCATTCCAGCCAGGGAGGTACTCGCCTGTTAGGCCTCATGGCAGCTTCCATCTGTACCGTTCCCCTAGCCAGGCTCCACATGAGGATCTCTCAGTGGTCCCTGAGGGTGCAATGGGACCAGCTTTTGGACGATCTGGACCATCCGGTTCTCATGTCCTCAGCGGTCTGGAAGGATCTACTATGGTGGATGAATCCACACAATCTTTCCTTGGGTCTCCCATTTCGAAGACCAGCGCCCGTAGCCACTCTTACCACAGATGCCTCGAACATGGGGTGGGGTGTGCATCTGCGGGATCACTAAGCCCAGGGACTTTGGTCCGGCTTGGAGCTTTCTCTTCACATCAGTGTTCTAGAGCTCAGGTTGGTCCTGTATGCCTTACAGGCCTTTCAACCACTGCTGCCAGAGGGAACACTGCTGATCCAAATGGACAACATGTCGGTGGTTTGGTACATCAATGAACAAGGAGACACCCGGTCGTATCCTCTTTTCAGGGAAGCGACCAGGGTGTGGAACTGGGCAGTCCTGTATCACTTGTCCCTAGTGGCCATGCACGTAGCGGGCATTCTAAACATCCTGGTGGACAGTCTCAGCAGATCAAGAACCCTTGCTCTCGAGTGGGAACTTCATCAGGAAGTGGTGGAATCCATCTTCCAAAATTGGGGGCGGCCGGAACTCGACCTATTTGCCTCTCAATTCAATGCATAACTTTCCAAGTGTTGCTCACTCATTCCAGAACCAGGTGCTTTCTGGAGCAACGCATTGTCTCTATCCTGGACAGGGACATTTTTGTATGCCTTCCCTCCATTTCCCATTCTGCAGAGGGTCATCCTCAAACTACAGACGGAGAAGGCCAAGATGATTCTCATCGCTCCTCTTTGGCCAAGACAGATTTGGTTCCCGCTGCTTCAGCAGCATTCCAGGGAACCACTGGTTCCACTTCCATTGACATACGACCTTCTTACTCAGGATCAAGGTCGTCTGGTTCATCCGGGGCTCAGGACCCTGCATCTGCATGCGTGGCTCCTGCAGGCGTAGCCATCTCTCGTTTCGGGGTATCCTCTAGAGTGGCACAGATACTTGTCGAAGCCAGAAAACCTTCCACCCGTTCCACTTATGCATTGAAGTGGAAGCAGTTTTCCATTTGGATGACCACGAATGGCTGAAACCATTTTTCTTGCTCGGCCCCACAAGTCATGGAATACTGCCTTCACTTATCAGACTCAGGTCTAGCCTATTCCTCTCTGAAAGTGCACCTCTCAGCTATCTCGGCTTACCATGAGCTGGTGGATGGTAAACCCGTGGCTCAATTGGATATCTCAAAGACTTTTTTGAAAGGGATTCTCCATCTGAAACCCCCCATCTGCAACCCAACACCACCATGGGACCTGAATTTTGTCCTGGAAAAACTCACCTTGCCTTCTTTCGAACCAGCAATAAGCTGTGACCTACACTTCCTATCTTGGAAGGCGTTGTTTCTAGTTGTCATCACTTCAGCTTGAAGAATTTGGAGCTTCATGCGTTGGTTTGTAAGGAGCCTTATCTTATTTTTCACTGGGACAGGGTGGTTCTCAGAACCCGTCCGAGGTTCCTTCCAAAGGTGGTGTCGGAAGCTACTCTGAACCAATCGGTAGAGCTTCCAGTATATTATCCGGCTCCCGCTAACAGGGATGAGGCACTCCTCCATACAATGGATGTGCACCGAATTCTCCGGTGTTACACTCACCGAA
The DNA here is from genome assembly GCA_016271365.2 of Neoceratodus forsteri. NCBI lineage: Eukaryota > Metazoa > Chordata > Ceratodontiformes > Ceratodontidae > Neoceratodus > Neoceratodus forsteri. Next base: position 390,192,725 of record JADMNL010000023.1, read on the forward strand.
CCAAGGACTTTTACTCTTGCAACCAATTGTTTGTCTCCTTTGCATCTCAAACTCAAGGCAAAGTGGTTCCCAAGCAGGGCCTTTCCAAATGTTTGGGCAACTGCATCAGATACTGTTACCAAAAGTATGAACCCCTCCCAGGTGTTATCAGGGGTCATTCTACTAGGGGCAAGGCTACTTCTGCAGCCTTTCTTCGTAATGTTCCTGCAGCAGATATTTGTGCTGCTGCTACTTGGAGTTCTGTCCATACCTTTACCAAGCATTACAGTTTGGACATTGCTTCTAGGCAAAGGGCTGGGTTTGGCCTAGCTGTCCTGCAGGGTCTGTTGTCCTAGGCTGGGTCCTTTTCTAACCTCAGTCTTTTCCATGGATTTTGTTTTTCCCCCCTCCCTAGTTTCTCACAGTCTCTCCTTAGAGGGACTGCTTGGGACTCAGTCCTACTTGTGATGACCTACTGAAGGAACCCTCTCGAAGTAAGATAGTACAGTTATGTAGGAACTTACCGTAACAGTAGATCTTTGAGAGAGGTTCCTTCAGTAGGTCATATTTTTCCCTCCCTCCTTCCCCTCATTTTAATTTTTACAGGGTCTCCAATCCTGTGCACTCCTGCTGTTAGGCCTCTTCCTGGCTCTGGTGGGAGAACTGGAGGGCGGGTGTGGGGATCGCCCACTATATACCGTCACGCTGACGATGGTGATGTGACATCGGGTGGGCGGTCTCCCCATCAGGGATTGCTAGAAAAGTCTGCCATGCGGCCCGATGTCAGGCGACGTCAGTCCTACTTGTGTTGACCTGCTGAAGGAACCTCTCTCGAAGATCTGCTGTTATGGTAAGTTCCTATGTAACTTTTTACTTTCCTGTCCAGGGAGATCACTGCTGCATGAAATCGACCAGCTCAGCTCTTCCAAACTGTTGACAGACTGTGCAGTCCAGCCTGTCTGCAGTTTCGGGGAGCCTTTTCACAGAATAAGTGTTAAGAAGCTTGCTCGATTCTTCGCAGGTAAGATTGACAGCATCAGGTCTGAGATCTGTACAACATGTTCTAATGGACATGGTGGTGGTCAGTGGGAGGTTGCAAGTGCTCAGTTTGTCTGGTCTGACTTTGACCGGCTGCTGATCATGGACATTGTGAAGATCATCCAGGGTGTGTGGCTGACCTACTGTAGTTTGTACCCGGGCCCAACTCGCCTCATTATGGGGTGTGATGAGGTTATCGGTCTGGTCCTAGCTGAGATAGTCTGGTGTTCATTAGACAGGTGTGTTTCTGGACACTCTGAAGGAGGTGATGGTGGTGACGCCTCTCCTTAATAAATTTTTCATGACCCCGACTCGACTCTGTCGCCAACTACGGACCTGTCTCTACTCTAACCTTCCCTTTGTGGGTAAGGTTATTGAGCAGGTGGTCGCACTGCAACTGGAGAATCATCTTATCATCCATGTTGTCTGTGATCCTCTCCAGTCTGGATTTAGGAAGAGGCATAATACTGAGACAGCACTGGTTCGGGTACTTAATGATCTCCTGAGAGCGAGAGATCAGAAGAGCCGTTCCATCTTGGTTCTCCTTGATCTCTCTGCAGGGTTTGACACTGTGGACCATGGAGTGTTACTGGAGCATCTGCAACTAATCTATGGACTGTCGGCAACAGTCCTCAGGTGGTTCCATTCTTTCCTCATGGGCAGGACTCAGAGAGTGGTATCGGGAATTTATTCTTCTTCTATGTTCCCACTGCCTTGTGGGGTGCCGCAGGGCTCTGTTTTGTCACCCATGTTTTTCGCAGTGTATATGCTGCCGTTGGGAGACATTGTAAGGTGGTATGGGCTGAGGTTTCATGGTTATGCAGATGATACTCAGCTATAGATGTCCTTTGTACCCAAAGAGGGTGGAACTGTCTCGACTCTTAATAACTGCCTCTCTGAGATCCAAGACTGAATGTGTGCCAACTGGCTGAGATTAAACCCTGAAAAGACTGAGGTGTTGGTTGTGGACACCGATCGTCAGGTAGAGGAGCTGTCAGCTGATCAGCCTTCTGGGCTTTGGCTTGGAGGCAGCCAGTTGGTGACCTCTGACCTGGTGCAAAATCTGGGCGTTATGTTTAACGATGGACTGACACTTAAATCTCAGGTGTCATCCGTCGTCAAGACCTCATTTTACCATCTGAGGAATGTCACCCGGATTAATCACCTTATCCCGCCTGATGAGCTTACGGCATTGGTCCACACCTTTGCGACCTCCCACCTTGACTATTGCAATGCCCTAAACCTAGGGCTACCAGGGCTGATATCCACCGCTTGCAGCTGGTGCAGAATGCAGCTGCCTGGCTGTTGACTGGTTTACCTAGATCATGTCATGTCATGCCTGCGCTCCGCTGCCTGCACTGGCTGCCTATTCAATGGCGGATCACCTTCAAGGTCAGTTTACTGACCTATAAGGCCCTACACTATACAGGGGCCGTGTTATCTGCAAGATCTTCTCTGCCCCTACTGCCCACTCCACTCCACCGATGAGGGATTGCTAGAGGTTCCAAGGGTTCGTTTGAAGACCTCAGGTGCGCAGGCATTTGTATTTGTGGCCCCAACCCTGTGGAACTCTCTACCTCATCGGGTAAGAGAGTGCCTGACTGAGGATACTTTCAAAACTACACTTAAGACCCACTTATTTAAATTTGCTTTTCTAGAGTCCTGATAGGGTTTAGTCAGTTGATATGTAATTTAATATGTTTTTAGATGTGAGAATTTTAAGTCTTTTTTTTTATTAGATATGTACAAGTGCTTTGGTCATTTGTGAATTGTGCTTTTTTATAAATAAAAAATTGATTGACCTGATTGACTGATTAGTACCACCACTGTGGAATACTAAACCAATCAGACAATAGCTTTTACACAATGCTCAAGACATCACAATTACTTTGTGTAGCATGGAAGCCATTAACTAATATCAAATAGTTAAATCTTCAAACAGCAGATTTAAAAGTTTTACCATATGAGCTGATGTTGCATAAATCGAATATGCAATGGTCTGACTCTGATTACACAGTTTATCATCACATGTGGTGAACTGCATATTGTTAGTGAGGCCATTGCATATCCTATATGGCCTGACTGAAAATATCCAATTTATTCCCATGAAAGTGGGCAGGACATAACTCAGGAATGGTCAAGCCACGAGCAAGATATGGAAATCCTGTCCCCCACTCCCCTCGATGGAGATAAAATGTATGTTTTTAGTCAGGCTGTTGCATATTTCAGTTATACAATGTATCTGTATTTGAGTTTGTATAAAAACAAAGAGTATTTTTTACCCTTTGTGTTGTGGCCCATCATTATGATGCCCCTTCCCATCTTTAATGTAAATTTTTCTATTTTTCCCCTGTAATTTTGTAGTTACGGAGGCGCTGTCCAAGTTTGAAAAAAGCAAGCTGTGTTTACTTCCTGAGCTGCAGTGCTGTTAATAGTTTTCCCTAGAGAATATATCGCGCAGCTGTGGGACACTGCAGTTATTGCTGCCTGTTAGGTCTACGAGACAGTGCTAGATTGCAGATCCCACTAGTTCTGTGGTTATCAGATGAGGAACAGCTTATTGCAAGTGGTGGTCGTAGCATGGGGAGGGGGCTCGATGAGCGCAAGAGAACACACATCCACTTTTTTAACTGTGGTGCTGTGGAATGAAAATAGTTTTGAAACTTTTTTTAAATAATGTTTTGTGGCACAATTGAAGTAGTTTTTGTTGTCTGGAGCGGGACAGTGGGTGATTGCGAGGAACACTGTGAACAGAACTGTTTATTTCGACAACAGATTGAGAGAGAGAGAGAGAGAGAGAGACAGAAATGATTCTGAGGCAAGTCAATGTTACAACTAAAAATATGTAAAACACCATGGAGCAGAGTTTAAAAATTATTTGTATTATTGAGTAAGAGGAAATGTTTTTTAATATCGTAAATAGAAAGGGACAGCAAAACAAATACCAGATATTATGCAATGGCCTGGCTCATGCATTTTATTTCAAGTGTGAGGGGGTAAGACCGTAATTCACAAGTGGTAGAGCAACAAGTGTGTTAGGAAAGTGCTGTCCACACACAAATGACGATAAATCAGATTGGTGCGTGTTTGATTTACGCAGTATCAGTTTACTAGTTATAGCTTTTAAATCTGATGTTTGTTTTAAAAGTTAACCAGGTTTCTCTGGTTGATTCCGTACTCTGCTGTGATGAAACTAACCTTCAAAAGATCAGTTATGACAACAGTATAGTGCTATGCGGAATGTTCAAATTCCAGCGGAATGGAATTTCGCAGAATTTTTGAAATTCTGCTGAATTTCTCCAGAAATGGAATTGTGGAATTCTGTAGCAGAAAAATGAGGAATGAGATTTCTGCAACATTTCTGCAGAATTGTATTCCACAGATCTCAATATTTTCTGCAGAAATGGTTGCAGAATGATTTTCCATGGAAAAATGCACAGCAGGTGGAAATTCACTGAAGGACCAGTGAAATTCAGGTGGTCATTCTGTGCTAATTCTGTCAGCAGAATTCCGCGCAGCACTACGGCAGTAACAAGATATGATACCTTGACATTTGCTACAAATGTATCACCATTTTCTTGCCACTTTAATCTCAATTGTGGTGGTACAAAGATACATGGAATATTAGAGCCACCTGATGGCCCAGTTGGTAGTGCTGCACACTCCCACATTGGCAACCTGGGTTCAGAAGTATGCGCAGGAAGTCGGTTGGGCAACTGCAAGGGCTGGGTAGGCGCTGCTACGCAGCAGCACTCCCAACTGGGGAGGGATGGTGTCAGGTCCTACCACTCTAGCAACCTCTGTGGTGGGCCAGGAGGCTTGCCTGTCCCGCAGGGGCACTCTAGAGTGTGCAAGGCTGCCTCAGGTCTAGGCCTGATGTCGGGAGGGGGGCGGGGCCAGTAAATTGAAAATGCATACGCTAGCTGCAGGATGATTCTCAGATCATCACAGCCCCCACACCACCTACTGGGAACTTCCAGACTGTGCTTCTGGGGTAGGGAGCATGGACCTCCCACCTCAGACCCTGCCATGGGGGAGTAGATCCGTGAAGTCCTGGAGATGGTGCGTGATGTGGGTGGGCAATTGGAGAAGGAGGGCTGCTAAGTGACAGGAAAAAAAGCTTGATGAAAATAAAAAAGATGTATAGGATTTGCCATGGATTGACTAAAAATACCACATTTATTTTTAACTGTTTGTTTTGCCATCTGTGACCTCACAAGTGGTAGAGCTGCGAGTGAGGTATGTAGAAGTCAGTCCCTGCAAATAAAAATAAATGTGGTAATTTTAGCCAACCCATGGCATATATATAATAATATATGGGGTGGTGTGTGTAACAAGAATTTTACACACACTCGTGGGGTTGGATGCTACAACTAACCCTGAGGGTGTGTGTAAAATTAGAGTTTTACACAACACCCCATATTTTATTTTATATACTTGCTGGGAAGCGTTTTATCGCCACAGCGATTATATAACATAAACACAACTTCGCTATTCAGCGGTGGTTTGGTCAGGTATCAGCACGGTCCACGGTTGAGTTGAAGCGGGTGCTGAAACGTTACATTTTTTTTTTTTAAGTCAGGGAAATTACATGCTGGAAAGGGTTCAACAAGTCCAGTTTTTTTTTTTTTTTAAAGTTTGCTTACTGCCCAGTACGAGAGGTGCCAGCAGTGAAGTGTTCACCCGAGGGTTCAGCGTAAGGACAGAAGATGGACTGCTGGCGCATGCGTGGAGCCAGGGAAACCTGGCATGTTTGCCATTGTAACCAGCTGGTTATAACGGCAAATTATATCCGGGTTTTCCTATGGGAAAAAACGCTTTATCGGTTATTATATATGGATTTATTCCACTGCAGTGAGAATCCATGTTTTATGCAACCAATTATTTGCTCACTTCTATTGTATACAGTGACAGTGCCTGTCTGGCAAGATTAGTTCTTTCAATGAAAATGTTACTCTTTCTGTTTGATTTCACTGTTCTGTTTTTAACTGCAGCAAATTTCGTTGTGATGTCATCAGGCATTGTGCAGCGGTCTTCCCATTAGTTAATTGCTCCTTTGTGACCAGCCTAAAGTAGAAATAAATGGTGATGATCCACCTAAGATTTAAATAAATTACTTATTTCCACTTCAGGCCTGTCACACATGAAAATAAATGCATTTATTTGCAATTGTGTATTCTCACAGACATTGCATGTATGTATGTTTATTTATGCAATAGGTGTGAAGATAAAAAGCAATGTGATAAATCAATTTATCAGAGCAGCTATATGTATTAATGTAAAATCTTACATTTGTACATATAGTTACTATGTCAGGACTGATTTATACACCTAGTAAGTGCATCGTCGGCAGCTCCCCTACCTGCCCTTCCGCAGGCGCTTCCTCCACCAGATTCAGTCACAGAATTAGAAGACTCTTGTAGTTTATGTCTCCCTTCAGCTTCTACCTGTACTTCAGCACTTGATCCTACCAGTCTGCCGCGGACAGTGGCCACTCATCTTTCTGCAGCTGTATCCATCACCATTCCCCAATCTCACTTAAAAACATTAATTTTATGAGAGCCACCACTCGCTCTGCACCCAACACACGAAGCCTGTCCCACGCTGCACATTACCACTCTGAACCACAGACTGACTTTTAAAATAAAATCCGCAAACCGGGAAACAATGGTTAGACAACTGCTGTGCTTCCAAAGTTCAGATCCCCTCTCACTAAAGACCAGCACTGTCTTTTTTTTAATTTTATCCAAAAGCAAATCGCTCTATCAATGAGCAGCAATGTCTGGACATCAGTGCTTGACATCATGACACCATGTCCTTGGCAATGGCCACAGAAACAAGAGACCTATGTCGAGGAAAGGCACTATTTCACCAAAAAGTGCTACAAATGTTCCCAATTTAAAAAGAAAAGTAAAACATTTAATTAAAAAAATGCTGTAGCAAACAGTGCCCTCCTCTACTGCATAAATGAAATATGCAATGGGAACATTGTATGGCAACATCATTTATTGGCATTTGGCCAGTTTGTCCTTAGGCACATTGCCACTCATGAGGTTACCCGAGGTCAAACTGCCCTTGTGCAGATAAATGATGTATCACGCAAGTCCCCATCGCATATCCCTCATACAGGGGCCTATTCACTGATGGGCTGGAAGAACACGCCAAAGGCACGTATCATGCCCACACACCTCCGCACCCACGAAAAGATGCTCGTTGGCCATATTCACAGACACCGGCCACCGCGCAGCTCCCATCTGTGGCACGGCCCCCCCTGGGGTGCAGGTGCACAGGGGCTGTTCGACAGACACAGGTGGGTATCCGATGGGGTGCCTGGAACCGGTCCGCCACTGGATCTCTTGTGCCCATGGGACGCCACATATTGCAGGCAACACGCAGAGTGCCTGTAGCACCGTGGCAGGCAGGTGCCCGGTTGGCCACCACCAGCCCTCCTTGTAGTCCCCGAGGGCTGGGGTGGCGTGTTGGGGGGGCACTCTGCCCCAATGTCTCTGCCGCAGCCGGCAGCAGCACCCTGTGGGGTGCGTATCCCTTACTGCTGGGTACGCGGCGCGGCTCGTACCCCACACACCTTTGTGATGGCGTGGAGTGCGTCCACGCCCCCCCAGACTAGCCCAGTGCAGATATCCACGGGGTATTGGGTGCATGTGGGATGCACATCCTGTTAGTGAAAACTGCACAGGGGGTGCAGTGGTTGTGGGGTGGCTATGCACTACAAATACGTGGTACATAGACACTCCGCACCTTTGTGAATTGGGCCCATAGATATTATATTAAGGGATGAGTATCATGTTTGATGTTAAACCTTAAATTCTGCACTTTAATAACTTTGCAACCCATCAATGGATTTGCACAAAATTTGGCATGTGCTGTCCCAAGGGGCTGATCTCTTGACATGGTAAGTTTCTCTCAGGTTGGATTTATGGATTCTGAGATCAAGTGCAAAAACCTTAAAAGTCACCATTTTTTGCAGTTTTTTCCTCATCACCTTGCATCCAGACCATGTGGAATTTTGGTGTGATTTTTTTATGGTAGAAACAGCTTGGGTAACATAACTGCCATGCGTTTGTTTGGTGAAAAATATTAATCTGTTACAAAGTTATTACATTTTTATGTTCCCATTGTTTTCAATGGGAGCTCACTTTCCAGGATAGAGGGAGAAAGTTCAACAAAAGATTTGGCGGGGCCAGTCCTTTTCCGCCAGAAAAAAATTCCTATTTTGTGAGCCGCCATGTTGTTTCCCCCCCACAAACTAAAACGCATGGAAAATACATAAAACTGTTGTCATTTTTAAAATCAAACATCAGACACCAGAACCTAGCTAAAAGCCCCATTTACCTAGATTCTGATGTTTGTTTTTCAAAATTAGGGCCACAAATACTTTGTCTGAGCACCCAAAATCCCGGGTTCCCAGCTTAGGGAGAGGAGCCTTCCCCCGCATTCTCTGTATGAGAACAGTGGATTTTTTTGACTTCTGCAGCTGCAGTTGAACTCCTGCTACCGGCTGCAGTGTGAGCCGCCCTGCCATTTCCCCTGGCGTTTGGTGGCGCAACCCCCCCACACACATACACAAACACACTGTCCTCCCTAGTGTCTAGCGGTACCCCAACCCTCCAATCACCATCCCCATTGTTTTTTTAATGATCCATGGTGTCTAGTGGCACCCCCCACGCTCTAATCACCGTCCCCATGATTTTAAAAATAATCCCTGGTGTCTAGTGGTACCCCTTCCCCACCCTCTGATCATCATCCACATAGTTTTGAAAATAATCCCTGGTGTCTAGTGGCAGCCCCCCACCCTCCAGTCGCCATCCTGTAATTTGTGTTTAAATTCTCTGGTGTCTAGAGGTACCCCCTATCTTCCCATCGCCATCCCTGTACTTTTTTTTTTTACTCCTCCTGAGCACCCCTGACTGGCCACTCCTTTGGGCCTGCTAGGTGCACCCTATCACCACTCCACTCCCGCCACCATCCACTGCCCCAATATTGGCAGCTCCCCGGGAAACCCAATGAATCCCTTCATTGGATGGGTCCCCCCTTCCGAGGGAGAAGGCGCCAGTAGGTGCATCTCATTGACCTGGGTGCTGCGGGTTTCAGTCAGGGTGATCCAGGGCTTTGTGGTGACAGGGACCAGCGGCCATCATCTGGCTGATCGAGGGGCAATTTTTTAGTTTTCTGGCCCTCCCACTCCACTCTGATTGGGCCTACATGGAGATGGCAACCTGAGGCGGGAACTTGCAGGAGTGTGTCGAGACTTCACGCTCCTTGCACATTGCCCAATCCAGATCCCCTCCCTGCCGGTCTCCGCTCCTGACACCTGACCTCAGGGCATGAACCCTGTACTTTTTATATTATTCCCTAGTGTCTAGTGCCCCCCCAATCGCTGTCCCTATAATTTGTGTTTAATTCCCTGGTGTCTAGTGGCACCCCCCACCCTCTGATCTCTGTCCCTGTAATTCTTGATTGATTCCCTGGTATCTGTTGGCACCCCCACCCTCCGATTGCTGTCCTGGTAGTTCTTGCTTAATGCCCTGATGTCTAGTGGCACCCCCACTCTCCGATCCAAGTAAAAGGCTGAAATAAAGAAAATGGTCCCTCAATGTTTTTTTTTTTTGTTGTTGTTGTAAACCCTGAAGAAAAAAAAGTGGTCCTTCACCGAATAGCCCCCTCAACCCCAGCTCACAGCCGGCACCCACCACCCCACACACCCCAGTACACCCCTATACACACCCTCACTCACCAGAACAGGTCCAGGTTCGAGATTTGCTCTCTGATCGAACACACGTCTTGCTGCTAGAACTGGCAACTGCAGTATGAGAAACTAAGTTAAATGCGGTTCAGTGTATTTCAGTGGTTGTTTCAACTTTTATGCATAACTTCGCTGTTTTTTTGAGATTTTGACCCCACATTTTAAACATGGCCTTTTGGGGACTCCACCTCTTGAACGATAGGACTGTTGTTACATAGCTCCCGCCCGAAGGGTGATTTTGCGGTTGCTTGGTAAATTCACCTTTCGGGTAGGATTTGGAATTTTTTTTTCTGTCCTTGTTCATGAGGTGGGGTCACAAGAAGGCTATGTTGAAAATTTGGGGTCAAAATATGAAAAATGCCAAGGTTATGACCATTTGTTGCTGTTTCGCTACAAATGCTCATAACTTTGGAAATGTAACATATTTTGACCCCAAATTTTCAACATGGCCTTTTGGGGACCCCATCTCATGAACAATAGGACTGTTGTTACACAACTCCTGCACAAAAGATGATTTCGCAGTCACTTGGTAAACTCACCTTTCGGGCTGGATTTGGAATTTTTTTCTGCCCTTGTTCATGAGGTGGGGTCATAACAAGGCTATGTTGAAAATTTAGGGTCAGAATATGAAAAAAATGCCAAAGTTATGGCCATTCGTTGCAGTTTCGTTACGCACACTTGTAACTTTGGAAATTTTAACTATTTTGACCACAGATTTTCAACATAGCCTTCTTATTACCCCACCTCATGTATGTCACAGCTGGCTGGCCACCACCATTTTTCTTTTAAACTCAGAAACATTCACTTTTTGGTACACTCCTCAGCCACTGCTCAGGAACATTGAAAATACTTAAAAATGATACATTTTCTAAAAACAGACACCTGAACCTAACTAAATAGAACCCGTTTAGCTAGCTTCTTTTTGTTTTTTGAACAAATTGCCAGAAATACCTTTTCGGGCACCCCGAAATCCAGGGTGCCCAGCTTAGCGAGAGGAGCCATTCACCCACTTTCTCTTTATGAGAACAGTGGTACTTTCCTGACATCTGCAATTGCAGATGGAAGCGTGCTGCCAGCTGCAGTGCCAGCAGTGAACTGTGATCCCTTGATCACCCTTTATCATCTCTCCTGTCTGTCTATTTATTTATTTCAATAATTAGTGATTAAGCAGACTGGGGTACCCACTCCTTGTATCACTTCTTTCTCCACCTCCCCTCCAGGTTGTCTGCCCACCCTTCCCAACATTTAAACACATTTTTTTTTTTTGGCTGTTTCTTGCTGTGTATGGGTGATGATGTGCGATATGGCCGCCACCACACATTCAGTCACTTCACTACCAGTCTAGCATTGCTTGTAAAGTGCTTTGGATGTATGAAAAGTGCTATATAAATGCTGACTCTTCTTCTTCTTCTTTTTTTTCTGTGTCCCCCCTGGCCCTGGTCGGCCCTTTGTCTGGCTACCATCCATCGCTTCTGCTCCTTCAGGCCCTCACCCCCTGTAACTCTCATGGCTTACCCCAACGTGGCGGGGCAGCAGGTAGCCCTCTACTTCGCTGCTGATTCGGATCCAGTTCGGGGGTGTTACCTCCGAAGGCGGAGTACCAGGGACAGCCATCAAGTCACAACGATCAGCCACCAGCATCCTTTTCCTTGTTTACTCCCCTTGTGGGAGCTCGGCATGCAATGATGCCTGCGGCAGACTTGTGCATGCACCCACACATGGCCCCGCCAAGCATCTGCCATGCTTCTGCCCACATTCTTGCAGCAGCATGCCGCCGAGCCCCAGCCTCCACTAGGGGTTAGGCATGTACCAGTCACAGATACCCCCCCCGAGATGGACAGCAATCCATCGGACACTTGATCCATCTCCTCCCTCCCGACCCCCGGTGGCCCGCGCTCATTCCCGAATACAGGTTGCTGGCATGGCATGAAGTGTGGCGTCCAGCGCCTCAGCCTTCAGTGGCACCGGGCCAGCATTAAACAAATTTTTTAAATATATAAGCAGTCCATGGTGTCTACCATTGGTACTGCTTATTTAAACATTGGGAAGGGTAGTTGCTCTCCATCTCCTCCAGGTTGCTTACCCACCCTTCCCAGCTGGGACCTTTCCCCCATAAGAGCCCCTTATTGTGTATTTCCCCTGTGTACCTCACCAATTAAACCTACATTCCAAACAATTAAAGCTGCATACCTCCCAATTAAAGCTGCATACCTCCACACCAAAACCTGAATACCGTGGGAAAAAAACACCCATAGACCAGCATTATGACCACCAAAACAAACAACTGAATGACCAATTAAATCAATTAACACATCAATGAACACACCAGCAGAACCAGTTAAGAATTTTCTATGCCAATTAGCACACCTAATAAGCTACCTGACAAAAACACAGCCTTATCTAATAAGCTTCCGACCCTGACAAAAACACAACCTTATGTAATAAGCCTCCTGACAAAAACACAGTCTTCAAGTACAAAAAAAGGCACCATCTCCATGTATTATATAAAATAAATGCTAGGCAACTGTAGAATACAAGGCTACATACCTATCTCAGGGGCTAATTATAGCAGTAATGCCACTTGCCCTTCGGGCTCATGGCTTATAGCCCCAGTTAGCCCCCGATGGGTATGTATCCTTTTATGCAATAGGCATGGACATAAATCCTATGTGATAGGGGGACTTCAACATGCCAGGAGTGGACTGGAGCACCCCAACAACCAGGAACAGAAGGGAGCAGGTACTGCTGGATGCCTTCCAGGACAGCTTCCTGCTGCAAATGATCAGTGAACCAACCAGGTTAGGAAATACCCTTGACCTTGTGCTGGCAAATGGGGACTTTGTGAGAGAACTTACAGTGGAGGAACCACTGTCAGGGAGTGACCACTGCTCAGTATGGCTCACATTGGATATGGGCAAGGAAGGAGTGGAATCTGGCACAATAGTGCTGGACTTCAGGAGGGCCGACTTTGGGAGGATGTGGGAAGTGGTAAAAGGGTACCTGGCCAGAATTCAATCTAGTATGGACACTAACCAGAGGTGGGAGCTCATCAAGCGGGGGATAGTGGAGGCAACCAAAACCTGCTGCAAAGCCCAGAGCAAGAAGGCTAGGGCTCAGAAACCGATCTGATTGAGCAAGGAGGTCATGGAAAAGGTAAGGAAGAAAAGAGCTGCCTTTAGGAAGTACAAGAAAACAGGGAGGGGGGAGGACAGGGAGGAGTACTTGACAGAATTGAAGGAGGTGACAAGGGCAGTAAAGGGAGCCAAAGCATCTATGGAACTCAGGCTGACAGAAGGCATTAAGAAGGGGAGAAGGACTTCGTTAAGTACATCAGGGAGAAAAGGAGCTGTAAGGACCACATAGTAAGGATTAGGAAGGAGGGGGGTTGGGTGGAAGCAGGGTGCGATAAAGGAAGCACTAAATGAGTACTTCTGCTCAGTATTTACTAAAGAGAAGAGGAGGTGACACCAAGGTGGGGAGAAATGGCAGAACGGGGGAGTGGTGATAGATGGGGAAATCATGTGAGCAGAGTTCTGAGAGGGTTTGAAGGCACTGTGGGTGGACAAGGCGCCAGGCCCAGATGGCATCCACCCCAGGGTACTGGAGGAGCTGGCAGAGGTCCTTGCAGGACCTTTGCAGACATATTTAATGCCTCACTACATTGGTGTGTATCTCAGGACTGGAGGATGGTTTCATGGTGCCCTCCACAAGAGTGGCCCCAAGGATGAACCGAAAACTACAGACCAGTGAGCCTCACATCCATCGTGGGTAAGCTAATGGAGACTATCCTGAAGGAGAGGCTGGTGGCCCTCCTAGAGGCCAAAGGACTACAGGACAGCAGACAGCATGGCTTCATATGTGGCAGATCCTGCCAAACCAACCTGGTCAAGTTCTATGACTGGATAACTAGGCAACTGGACAGGGGCCATGCAATGGATCTGGACTTCAGTAAGGCATTCTACTCAGTGCCACATGGAAGGCTGGAAAGGAAGTTAGTAGGCACAGGGGCGGGTGCAAAGCTGGAGAGATGGGTAGAAAACTGGCTGCAGGGAAGGCAACAGAGGGTGGTGGTGGGTGGGGAGCTCTCACACCCAAGGGCAGTGACAAGCGGTGTTCCACAGGGCTCAGTGTTGGGACCAGTGTTGTTTGGGATATTCATTGCAGAGATATCATGGGACATCAAGAGCAAGATCAGTCTGTTTGCTGATGATACCAAGGTAGATGCGGTGATGGATGATCTAGGGGGATGGCAGGGGTTGTAGGATGATCTGGCAAAGCTTGAAACCTGGTCAGACACCTGGCAACTGGGCTTTAATGCCAAAAAGTGCAAGGTGCTGCATTTTGGGAGGAAGAGGAGTTACCAGCTAGGGGGAGTGCAGCTAGCCCAGACAGAGGAGGAGGAGGAGAAGGATCTGGATGTGCTCATTACAGGGTCAATGAACAACTCGGCACAATGTAGGAAGGCAGCTGCAAAGGCCAACAAAATGCTGGGTTGTATTGCAAGGGGTATATCCTCAAGGAGGGAGGAGGTGATTCTGCCACTGTATAGGTCATTAGTTAGACCACACCTGGAGTACTGCGTGCAGTACTGGCGTCCGTATCTGAAGAGGGACATTAAGTTACTGGAGGTGGTGCAGCGCAGAGTGACAAAGATGATCAAGGGGCTGGGGGACTTATTATACCAGCGGAGGTTGAAGGAGTTGAACATGTACTCACTGGAAGAGAGGAGAGACAGGGGTGACATGATTGAAACCTTTATATACATGAAAGGAATAAACAAGACAGGTACAGAGGGGCTGTTCAAAGTAAGGAGGGGAGGGCCACCAGGGGCCATGATATGAGACTGGAGTGAGGAAGGTTCAGGAGGGAGATGAAGAGACACTTTTTTACAGAGAGGGTGGTGGCTGGGTGGAATGTGTTACCTGCTGAAGTGGTATGCAGTAGAACAGTGGACTGCTTCAAACGAGGATGGGACAGGACAGGGAGGTTAATGAAGGGAAGGGTGGAAGGAGGGGCAGCTGCAAAATAAGGGTGCTAGCTGCACATTTGAGCAGACTTGATAGACCTCTAGGCCTTTATCTGCTGGCAAATTTCGTGTGTTCGAAAGTCTGAGCTACTATGAGATAAATTAAAAATGTTACATTTATACACATAGTAGACACATCATCACAGATTTATATACATAGTAGATATGTCACAATCACTCTGGAAGTCATTTAGAATGTTCAGCTTCAGTATCAGTACTAACTATATTCAAATGCAAATAACTTTCAAATGAAAAAAGATAGCATAGTGCTGTGAGCATGAAAGTTGTGCAGCACAAAATTATCTACAAAATGAGTGATATTTCATGTATAGATACCTTATAGATTTTTTTATAATTAGCAAAAAAGAGCAGAAAATGCAATTTTGTGTTCTCTTTTTTGACAAACATATGCAAAAAAAGATAAACAATCAAAAGCAAATGTCCCTGCACTGACAGAAAGCATCCCTATTGCATAAATAAAATATACAATGGTGAGCTGTCAGATAAATGATTTATCTACACTCTTGCTGTTTGATCTCGGACATCTCACTCATGGATTACGCCACTCGTGAGGTTACCCGGGGTCAAACAGCACTTGTGTAGATAAATCATTTATCTGACAGCTCACCATTGTATATCCCTTATGTATACCACAGTTGTCTAGCATTTATTCTCTCTCAGAGTGTATGTATATATATATATATATATATATCAGCAGACTGGGGAGCCCACTTCTCCCTCCTCCCCTCCAGGTTGCCCATCCCTGCTTCCCAAATGTACATGGTGGTGCCGGGGTGCCCACCTCCAGTGCCACCAAACACTGGCCTGACACTGAGGTGCCCAATCCCCAGTGTCTGAATAACACCAGAAATAAAGGAAACCATCCTTTGATGTTTTTTCTTTGTTTTAACCAGTAAAAAAAGAAAACAGTCCATTGCCGATCTGACTCTTCCACACACCCCACACCCACACCACCCAGATCTTCCACTCAACACTTACTACCCCACAACCCCCACACCCTCACTCACCTGAACATGTCCAGCAGCATAGATCTGCTTTCCGATCGAAGGCACGTATTGCTGCTAGAACTGCCGACTGCAATATGAGAAAGTAAGGTAAATGCAGTTTAATGTATTTCAGTGGGGTGTTAAACTTTGATTCATAACATTGCCAATTTTACATATTTTGACCCAGAATTTTCAACATGGCCTTTTGGGACCCCACCCAATGACCAAAGACGGTGGAATTATGCAAATCTGGCCCAAAAAACACTTTCACAGTCACTTTGTGAAATCAGCTTTCTGCTGGGATTTCAAAATTTTCACTGCCTTCGTTCATGAGTTGGGGTCATAAGAAGGCTACATTGAAAATTTGGAGTAAAGATATATAAAAATGACAAAGTTATGAGCATACATTGAAATTTGTCAACATTCACTCATAACTTTGCTAATTTTAAATATTTTGACTCCAGATTTTCAGCATAGCCATTTTTTCACACAACCTTATGGACATGACAGCTGCCATTTTTCAAATTCTGGCCAAAATGTGTTTTCACACATGTGAGTGCAGAATTCACGCTTTAATGAGGATTTGAAAATGTTCACTTACGGGCTCATAAAGGTGCAAGCGAAGACTGTGCTGAAAATTTGGTGTACGGATATGGCAAAATGCCCAGGTTATGAGTGAATGCTGCAGTATTTCAACAGTCACTCATAATAACTTTGCTAATTTTCAATATTTTCACTCCAGACTTTCAACGTAGCCGTTTTTCCACACCACCTCATAAATGTGGTAGGTGCCATTTTTTTGAATCCTTGTTGACACGTTTTTGCACTTCTGGTGTGAAATGACATTTCTGCCACTATACTATAAATGCTACATGTCATGTTTGTAAGTGGAGTCGTAAAATGACTATCTTGAAAATCTGAGGTCAAAATGTAAAAAAAAAAATTATGTATATGTATATAATTGTTAAAAACTGTGTACATAGTGCCAGCTTTGACCCCAGCAGGTATGCTTTGTGATCCTATGCCGGTAAGCTGAGTTCAGTGGCGAGCTCAGTGACCAAGCTGGTTGGGTGAGGGTGGGGGATAGCGCTATTATGCGATACCCCTCCAGCCAGGGAATGAGAGCTGCAGGGTTGTGTGTATGAGCCCAGGTACCATATAGTGAAGCTTTCTTCTTGGCATAGGGCCCTGCACTTCTACACCCATGAGTGGCAGAGGGCTCTGTACATTGGCTGACAGATGGACTCCTTACCCCGTGCATCTGTCTTTGTGGCCACATGGAAGTGCAGGGACCAGAGGGCCTTACACTTCAAATGCCACCAGACAGCCCCATGAATTCATGACATCTGTCTCTGCACCTCTGTAGGTAGATGGATTCTTCCCATGGTGCAGGGCCCAAAGGGCCCTGCGCATCTGCATCTGTTCATGCAGGTGGCAAAGGGACCTGTGTGAATGAGGATATGATTCCATTACCTCAAAAAGAAAAGAAATTCTTTGTAAAAAGCTTTGTTAATGCACCAGTCAGGGTAACGTAATGCCATAAAAGTAGGGAAATGTGGTGTTAGGGTTTCCAACCCTAACTCCTCACCTCCACCCCCAAGCAGCAAAAGGAAAAAACATTAGGGTTTTGGGTCTCTAGAGTCTTGGCGAATCAGTGGTGGGGTCTTCCTTGGGGTTGTCAACCCTAATGCCCACCCTGTTCCCTGAGAAAACAACGTCACACATGAGAAATGTGTTGGCAGCATGTAACAAGACATACTGTAAAACTGGTTAATGAAATGGAAATTAAATGTTGCTATGTTCGTGTGTTGCTTAGCAGCACAAACATACATTGACAGTGATAAAGAACAGCCACAAAAGTATTTATTCGTCATATATGTTTATTGCAATAATAATACGCAAAACAAAATGTCAATAATAAAATCCCGTAGTCTCCAACAATCTCGGTTATTCAGCATGCACTGTTGGTGGTGTTCTACTCGTCTCTCGTCCATCTGCAGAACGTGAGTAAGCTTCTTGGTAAATTTTCGATACTGGAAGCTGTGCTCGCCAGATACCTCACTGAACTTCTTGTAACTGCGGGCAGAAGAGAGAGAGAGAACAATTTAGTGAGCTTGGAACTGACATACGATCCTAACGGTCTTTTGTTTTTTCTTACCTCTCCTCTTCGGTTTTCTCTCTTCTGCCTGTGTTTGTGGCTGAGGTTCAGGAGTTGTGTTCAGTGGTTCCTCCTCCGTATCTGCAGGAAAAGCAGAGAGAGAATTAATGATCAGAAAAAAAAAACATTCATACAAAGTTTACTCGATCTTATTACCTGTCATGGTCTGTTCAGTCTCTGCAGCCCTTTCGTAATTGTCTGGCGTTGTCGGGGTAACTGTGAGCAGAAACGGACACAGGGCACATTATCAATCAGTACCAAAAACAGATTTTTAATTTAATGTCAGGTTGTCACCTTACCTTGAATATCGCCGAGTTCCAGATCACTTTCCACCAACTGTTGTAACACACCAGAAACATCGCTAACCGACAAATGCAGCATTGTAAATTAAAGCAATAAAATGAAGATAAAGAACTGTATTATGTTAATGAACAATAAAAACAATAAGAAATGCACATACAGTCATTTCCAGGCAGTTATCATGGGCTGCTTTTATGCCTGCCTCTTCAAAACCACGCAGGCAGTCTTCTTTTCTGGCACGTTCTACAAAAGATTTCACCAGTCACTTAGCATGCTGAATTTTTAATGTACTCATGTGGAGGTCCACATTAATGCTCTCGAAGGGTGTTCCCAATTCAAGCTTATCAGTGATTTGCTCAGCATACCAGTTGGTGAAACAAGCCTTTAGATTGTCTTTATAAATTTTATTGATAGAAATATCTAAAGGCTGTAACAGGTCCATGCTTAGAAAACACAAGTGGACCACCATACTCTGCCAGCAGTTTGTGGTTATGGGCTTTCACCACACCAACAGCCACAGCAGCTACAAGTCTAGCATTCACAACAGCCCCTTCAGTTCTCAGGCTTTTAATTTTGGTTTTTAATTCTGTCTCCGCATCTTCCAAAAGAAGAGTGGGATGGTCTCTGGGTTTGGTGGGTAGCACAGTAGGCATTAGTGATGGGTCACGGACAGATTTTACTATAAGTAGTCTGTCTTAAACTTCCTTATAGTGCTCTTGTTAATGGCACTGTTCTACTTTAAATAGTAATGCCTTACAGCATTCATCACCCCATTTGTGGGAATGCTGTCTGAATCTCTTTTACAACACTGTCTACAGTTTTCAGTGGGACACCGGTACACTTGCTTAAAGAATCTGCAGTCAGTACTTCTAGGACAGAGCAATCACGCTTCAGCAGTCTGCACTTTTGAAGCCACTGCACAAGAGACATACTGTTATTCAGCTTGTGATGACAGCGATACTTGCAAAACATTCTCAGCTCGCAGCACAAAACAGACCTGAACCCGAACTGTTCAACAACAGAACAGAACTGACAGCCATTTTAAAAACCAGGTGCCTCCGGTGAGTGGACAAAGCTTGCCAGGTGACATTAAGGTGACTAGAGGTTACTAGGGGCTAGAAACAGATTTTTTACTGGATGGCAGGCTACAGTGACACATAGCGCAAACTAAGCTTTGCGTGTTCTACTTTGAGAGCCAGCAACCGTGAAAATTGCTTTGCGTATCAATTACCAGTTTTACAATATTTCTTTACCTTTGAAGAATGTAACACTGTGAAGCACTGGCTTGGATCTATACCCTGTGCTTCAGACTGGAGGCCAAGGGCTGGGGGGGGAGGGGTTTGAGCATTAGGATTGACAACCCAAGGAAGACTACCACTGATTCGCCAAGACACGGAGACCCTAAACCCTAATGTTTTTTCCTCTTGTTGCTTGAGGGTGGGGGAGTCAGGTTGCAAATTAGAATGCCACATTTCTCTACTTTTGTTATATTAAGTTGAACACTAACCGGTGCATTAATACAGTTTGCTGCAAAGAATATATAGACTTTGCAAAAAAATTAAAGAGCAGCTGATGCCTTCAGGAGAACTTTACCAAAACATAATATTTAGACACAGTCCAGCTTGTATTTCACATTAGTTCTGTATTCCACCTCCGCATTATTTATTACTGATGTAATTTGCATGAAAACAGGATCTTTGCTACTTAAGAGTTCATCTATTACTGTTGCTGTGTCCCTACCTGAAGTCATAATGCACTGCTTGTGCCATCACAGCTACTCACGCAGCAACAAACTGTGATGTCACAAGAGAGGATTATGACTCGAAGTAGGGAGTCCGCTGTAGAGGCAGATGAACCCTGAGGGATAAAGATCATATATTCTTGCAAATATTCTTAGTAATAAATACTAGGGAGGAGGATTCTTTAGGCTATGTATGGAATGGAAGCTGAATTGTACCTAATTATTATGTTTTTTAAAGTTTTTTTAAGGCGTAAGCAGCTCTTTAATTGATGCGCCAGTTAGGGTAACTTAACACCACAAAAGTAGGGAAATGTGGCATTAGGGTTTCCAATTCTAACTCCCCACTTCCACCCACCAGCCAATAGCCTCTTATGTAAAGCACAAGGTATTGTAAAATGCCCCCAAAAAGCATACCAGACTAAAAACAGATACAAGTCTGCAATTGGTGGCACAGATTGGGGAAACTGCTAGCATACTGTGCCAGCCTGATTAGCTGCCACTTGTAAATTGATGGGTTGGGTGCCCCCATCTGTCATCAGCCCAGTCTAGCAATCAGCATAGCAAAACAACCAGCACCATTTCAGAGAGCATTCCAGAATATATAATTTATCTTTTGCAAAACCCAGGACAGTTTTAGTCCTGGGTTGACTACCGTTGGGATAGGAGCATTTTTACTGAATTCAGAGACTGTGTCAGGTATTTTGAAATAGTTTATCATCCTACTTGAGGTTAAGATTATTTTAATTATCTATAGTTTCTCCTGTATTTACCCAAGAGCCATCCTAGGTCTTCCTTTTGTGTCCACTCGACCACTCCTGTCAGAGGAGTCACCCAAATCCCCCTCTTGCCTCACCTCTGGGCTCCCTTTTCACAGTTAGATTCCTGGACTGCAGATCACCTCCTGCAGTGTGTCCTCTGGGTTGTTCTCTTAACCAGGAGAACTAACTTTCTCAGCCAACATGGATGGTGTCAGGTGGAAACAGGCAGGGTTCTTGGGAGACCCTCATGTGACATGGGGATGCAGGATTAAAGGATTTAGTTTGCCAAGAGTCCTCATTTCTACTAACTTGGCCATGCCTACTAACCCAGTAGGCCAGCCTTACCTGAGACTCAGGACTGGACACTGGACACCTTTATGTCATGTAGTGCAGCAGATTGTGACATCCCTGCTGTTGCTGGTGTTGAGCCATCTCCTTGCAATGGACCAGGGAATCCTGCATATACAAGTCTTTCAGTGGCTAGAGCCACTCTCCATCCCTCCCTGAGAAAGGTATCCTGAACGGACTCCCTCTCTGCCTTCATCTCCTGATGTGCGGCGTCCCAGGTTCTGGGTACAAATGTGAGTCACCCACATGTGGGCTAGATTCTTTAGCCTTTCCTGATATTCTCAACAGCTTCAGTGTAACCCCCCCCTACAAATGGGGGTTCCTGAAAGTCTTCCTTGGACTTGCCTAAATGCCCACTGCCAGGCTGGTGTTCTGTGTCCTAGTGATTTGAAAGTGTTTGCGTGTGAGTGCCCTGTTAGCCTCCATGCCTGTCTCTGTAAGAGCTGCCTATCTTGTGGTGTAAAATTAATCAGGGTAGGGACCGAGTAGTTTCAGGCTCGAGTCTCGGCCGGGCTGCAGTGTTATCACTCCATTCTGCCATCGCTATTTGCGCAGAGGGAGCCCTGCTAGGAACTGTGACTGTTTACTGTTTATCTGCTTTAATAATAATAATATTGTAGTTTGTCTAACCTGCTTTCCTTTGCAGCATGGACATTTCAGTATTGCCCTACCATTTTGGTTCTGGACTGCCTATTGGGACCAATCAGTACCTTTGGGGACTCTAAAATGGTGTCTGTCCCCAGGGGTCTTATGGAAGCAAATTCCTGTAGGAATTGTAGTTTTTGCACTTTGGTGCCTAAATGGATCTGCAGGGGGAGCCCTTGCTTTGACAGACTGATGGATCAACCAACCAGAACCTTTGGACTGAGGGGAAATTCCCAAACTGCCTGCTGCAGAGAGTCAGTCTGGAGTTAGAGTTTGAGGAGTAAATAGCTCGAGTGATTCAAGCAGCTACCCCAGCATAGTTCACACTGGAGATTAGTGGAAAGGCTGAGTTTTAGGCATGTCTGCCTGCTGTCCTCGGGGGAGGGGGTGTAATTTATTGGACTGCATCCGAATTTGAGTGTGTTAAAGCCACTGAAGAGTGACTAGATTTAAACCTGAAGAAGACCGAAGATTTGCTAAACACGATCGGCCTGTCAGGACATCCATTTACCACAGAATTCCCAGTTTTGCTCAGAGACACTGATATTGCGGCCGGACTGCTACCAGCATTGTGGTATGGTGAATGCTTTACTATAAATGTGCTGTTTGTTGTTAGTGGGTTGTGATTTGGTTACCCACTGTTTAATTGTGCAATGCTTGCTGGAGGCTGCATCCAGCCTACCCGGACTGATATCCGAACTGTCTTGCCTGGCCTGGGCCCTACCACACTAGCCCAGCTAACTACTTCAGGCACATAGAACACCATCGACGAGAGACCTGCCTGAGGATCAGCCCCCTGCTCAACATCATGAACAGGAATGACAGCACAGTGAATCGTGTGGGCCATGCTTCTCCTGGCAAATCAGCAAGTCATCCTGCAGTCTTCATCTCATCCATCCTGTGTCCTGTACTGGGTAGCGTGAGTCAACACCAGGGTAGCTCACTGCAACAACAGTTCAATCAAAGTGTGTCATCTGATTTATTTGTTTTGTCTAATCATCACGAACTGAGCCTCCTGGTTCTGAATTACAAATTGTGTGTGGTTGTGCATGCCTTTTATTTTCATCACAGGGTCCCAACCAGCTGCGACGCTGGCCTACCCTAGGCAACACATCAGGCTAGCATATCTCACCAACTGGGTACCCAGCGTGTGTGTGACTGTGTTGAGGTACTAAAAAGTACATGCATAATTGCCTGACTGGATTAGTTATAGAATCAACCTGATTATGCCCCTCCCTTGTTCAATTCCCCTGAATAAATCAGATCTAACTCCTTTTGCATTTAATCTGACTGTGGTTCCAATTTGTACCAAAAGCATTGTACTGTTGTTATTTACTGTGCCTAACCTTATTTTACAGAGGGTCTCCAGGGTTGAACTGGTGGAACCAGCCCTGGTGGTAAGTGCAAACAGTGTGGGGATTTGTATGCTGAATAGGGGCTACTGTGAAAGTGTTTGTTGCATATTGTCTAGGCCACTAGAGGGGAAAGGGGGGGTTACAGTGTCCCAGAGGGCTGTACCCAGGTTAGCCTTGTTACTAACAGCCCTGTCCTCTGGGTGGAGGCACCCATTTCAGTACCCCGGCCACTTAACCTGCAACTAGCCAAGCAGGCAGCGGTAGTAGCCCTTGGGATAGTGCCACCTAGGGGTTACATCAGAATCAGCTGTAGTAACAAACATCAAATCTCTTTCCTGGACTGGAAAATGAGTGCTTGGGTCTCCTTGTCCCTTATTATTAACCCTGCTTAGCACAGGATAGTGAAAGGTCTACCCATTTCCAAAATGTGTTCTCTACCCACTTGCTTTCTTGACTGTACTATTTTTCACATAAAGGAAAATAAGAATTTTGTGATCTTTCACCATCAGCTGAGGCATCAATCAATGCAGCTTGCAACCCTGTGAGTGCCAACAGCTGTCATTCCAACAGCCTGGAGTAGATTTCCATTTTCTCTCCCTGGTTGCCCCTTGACTTTGCAGTGGTGCAGACAGTTACTGTTAGCCTCATATGCTGCTGACTCTCTGATGGGAGAACAAACTTCCTAGCCCACTTTAGGGGGTCACAGTTGCATCGGAGCAGTCCACCACCCCACCTCAACTGTAGCACACTACCAGAGGCAGTACTCTTTCTAGCCAACCGCCAGAGCCTGACTTGTCTGCATGACCGTGCATCACACTTCTGCTGGGCTGTCCGGCTGCCCCTTGCTAACATCATTCTTACAGACACCTCACACTCCGCAGTCAGAAAACTTGCTGCTACACCCTCTTCACTAGGCTTTTTCTTAGAACTTGTACTTGAACATGATGGAGTCAAGGCAGACAGTGCCGCAGCAGCAGCAGCTGACTGAGTACTCCCAAACTATCCCTAAGAACCAGTTTGAAAAAGAATCTCCGTGGCCCTTTGTTGTTGCTGTTTCTTTTTTTGTTTTTAACTTTTTTTATTGAATCTGTTCCATACAAAGCCTGTACAGGCTGTTCATTGGGCATCATAAGCACTCAGACTAAGCAGTCAAGCAAGGCCATCAGAAGGTATGGTGATCTTAGTAAAGTAATTTTTTACTGTTTCTAATTTGTAAAGACCCACAGGTCAGTCCATAAACAAACTGAACTGGTGATCCTTGGAAATTGCCGCTTCTTTTTCTTTTTAAATTTTTTTTTCTTTTAAATGTAAATTATGCATGACTTTTTACCAGATTAATATTATAATTATAGGAGGCTGTTCCGCCTAACAGGTAGAGCATAGAGCTGAGAAGCCAGAGTCTTGGGTTTGAATTGCACAACTGCTACTGTGTGACCGTCAGCAAGTCACTCTGATTTCTCTCTAACCTGTTTCTATGATCTTTGAATTTACCTGTGCGTAGAAAATGGCAGTACCATTCTCTCCTCTCCTTCTCCTGGAGATTGGGATACAGTGTGAAGTGAAGCTCACCAGGATGACACCTGATTATGCTGCATTCTGCAGCAGAGTTACTGCAGGAAGCAGTACAATGTCAATGGAGTTAATTATTTTTTCAGGCAAGAAACTGTGACACGGCACTTAGAAACATAGAATTTGATGGCAGATAAGGACCACCAAGCCCATCCAGTCTGCCCTTTTTTTCCTATCTCCTAAAATAAATACCGCAGATCCTGCTTGATCTCCAGCTTCACTTCCTCTTTTGAACCGCTAGGGTTCCCCTGTGTCTATCCCATGCAGTTTTGAATTCCCCTCTCAACTTTGCCCCCACCACCTCTGCTGGGAGGCTGTTCCATGTCTCCACTACCCTTTCTGTGAAGAAGTACTTCCTCACATTGCCCTTTAGTCTACCCCCTTCCTGTTTCATGTCATGCTCTCTTATTCTAGAGCATATTTTCTTGTGAAAGATGCTGCCGTTCTGTAACTTATTTATTCCCTTTAGGTACTTGAAGGTCTCTATCATGTCAGCCCCCTCTCCCTCCGTCCTCTCCTCCAAGGTATACATATTGAGTTCCTCCAGTCTCTCTTCGTATGACCTTTGGTGCAGGCCCTGCACCATTTTTGTTGCTCTTCCTTGAACTGCCTCCACCTTGTCGATGTCCTTTCAGAGATGTGGCTTTCGGAACTGGACACAGTACTCCAAATGAGGTCTCACCAGTGAGCTGTACAGTGGCATCACCACCTCCTTTTTTCTGCTGGTGATACCGGCAGGCTTCACTGTATATTTAAGGCACAATATGAAACCTAAATTACTTGCCTTTCCATTATTGTGTTTATTGGTGGTAGGCCATTTGCAGAGTTTTTGACCTTGATGTACACATGGGCTGAGAAGAAATGTGGCCCAGAGACTGTAAATGCGCAGATATACTTGTACTTGGAACTGTTGTTCAGTTTGAGAAAGGTACAAGGAGGTTTAGATGCTGTCAGCAACTCAGTGGGGGTGGAGGTGGGGGTGGGCATTAGGGTCTGGTGATTTTGCAAGCAGGTTAAGAGGGTATTGGCTACTTGGAGGGAGAGATCAGGGATTGAAAATTTTTCAGGTAGACCTTTTGTGCTTTTTTTTTTTTATAAATTGTATTCAGGTACTCCAAAAACAAGAAAGTTTACATATATTTACACAATTCTTCCTCCTCTCACCTTCACTTAAAATGTTTTTACCCTCTCCCACAGCTGCCTCCATTTGCACCAACCCGTTTGTAACCCCTAGATGGCGCTATCCCAGGGGCTACTACCCCTGCCTGATTTGCCACTAACAGGTTGAGGGGCCTGGATCCAATGGCGGGTGCCTCCACCCAGAGGTCAGGGTTTGCAATAGTTAAACTAACTTGGTCACAGCCCTCTGGGACACTGCAACCCTTTCTTCCCACTAGTGGCCCACACAATATATCAGAATTACCTTCACAGTATACACTTACCCCCAGGTCTGGTTCCGCACTGGGACCTCCTGTGAAATGAGATACAGTGCAACAATCACAGTACAGTACTTTAACATAGACAAATACCTCAGGCAGTATAACTTTGCTGAAACAAGCAGCTCTGATTTATTTAGGGGATATAACAAGGACAGGGGAAATCAGGTTAATCAGCTTATCACTCTAATAATCATTTATGGCTCTGTGCACAGGCCTATCCCTATCAGTTACTGTCCCTGGGTATCCAAGCCCCAGTGGCTAGTCCAAACCGTGGCAGCTGGTAGGGCCCTTCACACAGAGAAAAGGAGAATTAAACAGTCAGCAGTACAGTAATTCCATTTGGATTTAATGTGGCAATTCAACAGGAGCAACCCTGAATTAGTACTCACGACCTCCAAATAAGATAGGGTCCTTCAATGTCAGCAGGGCTCACTTGAGGTACACAAACCTCTTCACACATCCATATAAAAGAAAGCACTATACCAGGCAGGCTGCATCTGTATCCCGATCGCAATTACTGCACAATACCCGGAGAACACACAGCAGATTCAGTTCCTGACAGACCGAGTGCAATTTTCAGCAATTCTTCCAGTCTTCTACAGGGTGAGCCTGGTTTCTACTCTTCAGAGATCCTTTGATTCTTTTCACAGACTGATTCAGTCCTAACAAGCTGTTACACAAGCTGCAGACCGGAACTCTGGGCCTTACACACGTTTTTGACTAAAACTGCACACTGAAAAGCACAGGGCTCCTTCCTTCTTCACTGCCAAAGCTCAACTGAAACTCCAACCGACAAAACCGGGCACTTCCTTTGAGTTCCTCCCAGTTCTTGACTGGATTGGCTGTCACTCACAATAGACTGCTGCTGTTGGTCCAAAAGGCATTGAAGTCTAAACTACATCTCCCAGAGTCACTGCCCATACAATCCTCTTGTGGCTGGCTCAGATTATGAGTCCAAGTTCTGATTAGTCCAAGGCACCATTTTAGAGCTAGCTTACCCCACACTGATTGGTCCAGTTCAGCAGTTCAAAACTAGAATGGGGAACTAGCAGACACAGTTCTGACTGCAAAGAAAGCAGGTTAGACAAACTGTAATTTCATTATTACTCTAAATAATTTCTGGCAAACAGTTACATCTTTCAGATAGGTTCCTTTGCACTCTAGTGACTGCAAAAATGAAGTGAATTGGCAGCAGCTCAGTGGTACTCAGAGAAGCACACAGTCCCCCATACAAACTAATTATGTCTGCAAGCAGACAGCTCTTAAGAGACAGTACCAGAGGCTATAAAAACACTCACTGATAAATGGCTTAAATGCCAAACACCATTCAGGCTTGGAGCATTCAAGCAAGCTCCTGGAAGTCTTTTGGGAACCCCATTTGCAGGGGTTACACCCTTCCTGGCCTGGAAAGCTTGGCGTCCGCGTCAAGCAAGTACCATAAGTTTCAACTGCAACCATATACATTTGCATTAGGCTCGCATATGTAATCAACAGTCAATATATCATTTTACCAAGAACACATTTCTGAAACATTGCAGTACGTCACTCTTTACACAGTATTACATACACATTGTACCATAACTCAAGTTATTACCTCTTGTACATGAAACCTGAAGAGAGGGGCCCTTCCTATCAGTTACCTTGGGGCTGGATGGGGCAAGGGCACCATACTTAGAGGGCAACACAAGTAACTTGAGTTAGCACTGATGCTCAGTTTGGGCAATGAGCTCGGGGACACATACACCTTTATGGACAACATTGAGAGGCAAATCCACAGGCCTCCCAAGTGAATCATAACTGAGGTGCACCACAGGCTTTACAGCTCGACCAGTCTTTCTAGGGGAACTGTTATAGTCTCTGCACTCTGAGCCTCATTTTCAGCATTGTCCTCACTTGTCAGGGAGTCTCCATGGGGTAGAGAGGCTAGAACTTGGGGCACTTTCAGCTCCAGGAGTTACAGTTTCTGAGTCCACAACATTTGGCTCGCATGGAGAGCTTTGGGACACTGGCAGTGGACTGTCAGGGCACTCAAAATACTCTTCTTGTTCGGGTGTATCACCAGTCTGCCCCTAATCTATCATTTTCTCCCTGAAAGCTCAAACAGTTCAACCATGCACAATGATTCCATTTCATCTGATCTGATGCTTGCACTTCACTTTCTGGGAGCATTGGCTCCAGGGATGAAGCTGGGGCTTAGACAGTCCAGAAGGCCCAGCTTCATCTCCAGTATTGACTGGGGGATTGCCCAGGAACAATTGACTCAGTTCAAGAAGGATAGTATTCAAAGTCACTCTCACTTTCTTCCGATATGGACTGACAGTCATGCTCAACTGGGACTTGTGGAGGGAACACTTTAACTTTGCTTCTGTAGGTGCAGACTTTCTTGATCTTTTCTCTAGCAGCTCTAGTCACTGGTCCAGAGGGGCATCTTCTAGGGGCTCAGACTCAATTAAGATTTGTCCAATGGGCAGTAAATGATTTCTATGCATTGTTTTACATCTTTTGAATTATTCTCAGGCCTTACTTTGTACACTGGCAGATCATCTAGTTTGCCCACTACAATGTGAGGGAGATGGTGCCATCTGTCAGCAATCTTGTGCTTGCCATGCAATCCCAGATTTCTTAACAATACCCGATCTCCCTCCTGGAGTTCCTGTGCTTTCACCTTTTATCATACCTTTCTTTGTTGGCCAGATTTCTTTTGGCAGCCATGGTTTGAGCCAGTTGGTACGCATGAGTTAGCTGGGCCTTTAACTTTGCACATACTGTAAATAGTTGTCAGCTTGAACCCCATCAGGAGAGACCCCAAAAACACATCTACCGGTAGTCGAGCTTCTCTTCCAAACATCAGGCGGTAGGGGGAGAATCCAGTGGCATCACTTTTGGTGCAGTTATAAGCATGTACCAGGGTGCTAATTTGTTGGCTCCATCTAGGCTTGTCCTTTGGGTGCAGGGTGCCTAGCATATCTAGCAAAGTGCGGTTGAAACGTTCAGGCTGTGGGTCCCCTGGGGTGGTAAGGAGTGGTTCTGGACTTCGCGACTCCCTACAGAGAAAGCATCTCTTTGATCAGACGACTCTCAAAGTCTCCCTTGATCAGAATGGATTCTTTGTGAGCCCCATAGTGAACAAAAAGTTTTCTACAAGTACTTTGGCCACAGTGGATGCTTTCTGGTCTTACGAATGAAAGAGGTGGGGAAAGCTTGGGCATATCTCGTGAAATGGTCAATGACCACCAGCACATTACTGATATTTCTTTGATCTGACTCCAAACTTAGAAAATCAATACAGACCAGCTCCATGGGTGCACTGGTGGTTATGTTAACAAGGGGCAGCCCTCTGGGGCAAAAGCTTTCCACTCTGTAAGCTTAGCGACTACAAGTTCGAATGTGTTGTCACATCAACCCCCATCTTAGGCCAATAGAATCTGGATCTCACCAAGTCAAGTGTTCTGTCTATACCAAGGTGCCCCATGTGGTTGTGCAAGGACCTCAGTACTGAGTCTCGAAGGCAGTGGGCAGCACTAGTTGTTGTTTGTCTACTTGTCCCCTCTGTCTACTGTTTCTCTGTATAACAGTTTATTGATCAGTTTCAACTTAGGACCTTCTTTGTATAACAGTGCAGTTCTCAAATCAGTGGAGCGTAATTTGGACACATCTTTTCCTGCATAGAGGGCTTCAAAGCTGCTTTGATCATGGGATCATGGGATTGAGCCCGCGAATACTGTCATTGTCCAGCTGAGGCAGTGCACCAATGTCTATTGCAGAAAAGTGGCAATAAGCAGCAGGTATGCAATTCTCAGAGGCTCTCAAGCAATCCACCATGCAGTCCACTGCGTCCGTGACATTTGTTCCTCCCTGTCAAACTTCCGGCAGAGTGCCGAATGTCAGGTTCTGCCAATCGGACCCAATCATTCTGGGGAACAGGCCTCCGGAGAGAGCATCAGCATCTATGTGTTCAGACCTGCTCGTATTCGAGCATAGTCATATGTAGATAATGCAGAAAGCCACCTATGGCCAGTGGCATCCAACTTAGCTGAGGTCTGCACATAGGTCAAAGGATTATTGTCAGTTTTACTAGTATTTTAGCCCCATACAAGTACTCATGGAATTGGTCAACAATAGCCCACTTCAAAGCTAGGAACTCTAACTTATGTACAGGATAGTTCTTTTCAGATGGGGTCAGGCTTCTACTGGCAAAGGCCACTGGTCTCAGGCCATTCTCGTGCTCTTGGTACAACACAGCCCCAACCCTTGCAAGCTAGCATCAGTGTGCAGGACGTAAGGTTTTCTTGGATCGGCATAGGCCAGCACTGGAGCATGGGTAAGTTGATATATGATCTCATGAAAGCAGTCTCACAATCAGGAGTCCAGCGGGCCCCAAATACTTCACTCGGATGAAAATACACTCTTTCAGTCTTGAGGGACGCTGACTTTGGTATTTTTGTGGGTTGGGGATACCCTTGAGTAAGGTTAAGTAAAGGGGATCACTCTTGAATAGTCCTTGATGAGCGCGATAATAACCACAGAATCCCAGGAATCTTTGCAGTTCTTTTAGATTTTGGGCTGTGGCCAGGTGGTCAAGGCCTCAACTTTACTTGGGTCGGTCTCTATTCCCTCGGTGGATACTATGTGTCCCACATACTTTACTGATGTTTGAAAGAATTGACACTTATCAATGGACAGTTTAAGGCCAAAGTCCTCCAGTCGGTCCAATACCTTAAATAATCTGCTCTCATGTTCCTCCAGTGAGCTGCCAAACACAATAACATCATCTAGGTATACCAGGCACTCTAGTAAGTTCATGTCCCCCACTGCACGCTCGTTCAATCGTTGAAAAGTGGCTAGGGCACCTGAAATCCCTTGAGGCATCCTCATGAATTCATAGAAGCCAAGCGGAAAGATAAAGGCTGTCTTTTCACGGTCCTCTGGGGCCATCGGGATCTGATAGTACCCACTGCGGAGATCCAGCACAGAGAACCACTTGCTCCGTTTAGGCAGCCCAAAGCATCCTGAATGCGGGCATTGTGTACTGATCAGGGATAGTCCGCCCGGTTTAAGTGCGATAATCCACACATCCTTACTGTTCCATTCTTTTTCCTCACTACCACAGTGGGAAGCATAAGAGCTTCTGGATTCTTGTATTACACCAGCACCTAACATCTCTTGCAGATGCCGTCTCACATCATCTATGTCAGCAGGTGCCAGGCGTCGAGACCTCTCACGAAATGGTCTTTCGTCATGCAGCCGGATATTGTGCTCAGCTCCTTGCACGCATCCTACATCCCATTCCTTTAAAGAAAACACCTGGTTTCTCTGGGCAAGCTTCTCACTGATCTTCACTTTCCATTCAGCTGGCAGCGGAGTCGCCAAATCAACAAGTCAGGCGTTACTCTGTCATTCTTCCTTGAACTCTTGCTGCTGGGTAGCACTGCAGTGTCTGCACAATGCACATTAGCCAGGATGCAACCTCTGTTTACTCGAATGTCTCTTCAGACACATTATGAACTTGGACCATTACCCTTCTGGCATAAGCATGGGCTCTAGCGGGCAAAATACTAGGCTTGACCAGCAGTCCCTCTGGCAATTTTCCATCGCCTGGTGCATCCAACATTAATATTTTATTCTTAACATCCTTTCTGATACGGACCTCTCCTGTAAGGTACACTGGGCATTTGGCGCCAGGATCAGAGACTCAGGATCCTTCTTCCATACAATTCGACCGTTCCTCTGGTTCTGTTTTTCAAGCATCTCTGTGCCTCATAGGCCTTCTTAATTAAAGCCGAACTCTTAAAGCTCTACTAGTCTTTGACCCCTGTTTTCATAACACAACTGTGCCAGCCTTCGAACATATGAGCATTTGTTCCAATCAACAAAGGACATCATCATACAGTCCAGTGGGGGACACACTAAGGCTAGGGTCTCTACTTGTTCGGCCACTCCAGCCACGGAGGTGGGAAAGACAGCCAAATCGGATATACCGGAATAGGGGTAGGCCTTCTCACTTAACCCCCATACATGCAGTCCTTCTAATGGTTGTAAGGGTACGTCTGACAAATGCTTCTGATACCAATCTTGGAACATAATTGTCACTTGGGAGCCATTGTCTAATATAGCTCTTGTAGACACTCGTTCACCTTTACAGTGGTCTCCATGGAGGGACCCACTATTCTGGACCAGTCTGGAGAGGCGGTAGTGGGGCCTGGGCAACTGACCTTGCCACAAAAGGACGGAATTAGCATTTTGGTGCCCCTTACTGGGATCATGTCGCAGTATCTCTTAACCAATGATTTCTTCTCCAAGCTCTCCTTGTAGCCTATATGCAACTTTGTCAGTGTCTTTTGGGACTGGCATTCCTTTCATGGCCCATCTTTCCCACAATTATAGCAAAACATACTTTCTGGAGTTTGAGCTGGCCGAGGCGCCACACTGGGAGCCAGGGCGGGGGTATTACTAACTGGAAACCTTGGTGCCATCTCTGTCTGCGGCGTGATAAGCATTTGGAGACATCTCGTCAGTTTCTCCACTTCCATGGTCAAGGAATCGAGTTCGGAGCTGTTATCAGCAGGAGATACATGGGTGGGTACCCCACCCCCATAGCAGATGCAGTCGGATATAGGTCAGGGCCCGTACTTGCAGGCGTGGCCTTCATAAAGGGACTGTTTTGAATTCTCGATCTCTCTCAACAGTTCGCCCCATTGTGACATATCTTTTCCTTGTCAGAGCACTCATTGACTGCCAACCTCTGCCCCTGAACTTCACTTGATGGGTCACCCTCAGTCACTCGGGTCGTAGCCGCAGCTATTGGTGCAGGTCCCTCCCGAGGTCGTCTTTTTCAACTCCTCGAATTTCTCTCATTAACTCATCATAGGAGGTGTGGGATTCCAGTCGATCTGCCAGGTGAACTGAAGCAACAGCAGTTCTGAGAAGGGGCAGACTTAAGGATCCTGTCCAGCCTGGTTCGGTCCAGTTCAATCGCTGGCAAACTACCTTTTCTGAGGCATTCTTGCAACAATTTTTCCAGCCGAGATACATACACAGACAACAACTCCCTGGTACTGTTGGCATCTCTTACTCTCCACCATAGGTCCTCATCAGAATCTGGGCCCCATACACATTCTCCAAGGCCTCAAGATAGGCCTGTGCAGTCGCTTCAGGGTTACTGGCCCGTTAGCAGGATGGTAGCCAGGGCAGGACCTCGGAGGCTCTCACTAACCCTCTTCGCTTTCACCTTCCAGCATTGCCATTCTAGCAACTTGGGGCAACATAGTCTATCCAGGTCTCCCAGTCATCCTCCTTGGGGTGGGGAGGGTGCCAGAAGATCCTCAACCTTGGTAAGAGTCGTGACTAATGGCAGGTGCAGAAATAGGAGTCTGCATTGGTTCAGCCACCATTACGGACACTGGAGCAGGACAGGGTGTTGGGGAGGAACACCCCAGGTGGCAAGAATAGTTTCTTCAAGTCCTCCACAGTTTTCCCTCTCCCAGCAACCATTCAGCAAATTTCTCCTCAAAGTTTCAGATAGTGGTGGGGCTGATTGCCCCGGTCTTTACTGTCCTTAGTTATCACTCTCCAAGCAGTGAGGGCTCCTCTGGGGTAATGGTCTGTGGCACTTTGGAGCTATCTATGGGATCCTTAAACTCTACTAGGGCCAGGAAAGTGTGGGTGAGCAGATTAGCATGCCGACCCACCACCACAGGGTTTTGTAAACCTTCCACCTTGGAAAGTACTCCTGCACAGTGTCCGTTGATACCCAGGGGGATGTCCAGGATAAGCATAGCATTTTGGGGTCGATCTCCTCCCAGTACACCACTCCACCAGCCGTGCACAGCCACTTCTGTCGGGTACCCATTTTTTTCTAACAGTGGTTCATAATATGGCCACTAGAGGACACACAATCCCAGCGGTGAGCCTCCAAGATGTAACCCCTAGATGGCGTATCCCAGGGGCTACTACCCCTGCCTGATTTGCCACTAACAGGTTGAGGGCCTGGATCCATGAGTGGTGCCTCCACCCAGAGGTCAGGGTTTGCAATAGTTAAACTAACTTGGTCACAGCCCTCTGGGACACTGCAACCCCTTTCTTCCCACTAGTGGCCCACACAATATATCAGAATTACCTTCACAGTATACACTTACCCCAGGTCTGGTTCCGGCACTGGGACCTCCTGTGAAATGAGATACAGTGCAACAATCACAGTACAGTACTTTAACATAGACAAATACCTCAGGCAGTATAACTTTGCTGAAACAAGCAGCTCTGATTTATTTAGGGGATATAACAAGGACAGGGAAATCAGGTTAATCAGCTTATCACTCTAATAATCTACCTATGGCTCTGTGCACAGGCCTATCCCTATCAGTTACTGTCCTGGGTACCCAAGCCCTAGTGGCTAGTCCAAACCGTGGCAGCTGGTAGGGCCCTTTCACACAGAGAAAAGGAGAATTAAACAGTCAGCAGTACAGTAATTCCATTTGGATTTAATGTGGCAATTCAACAGGAGCAACCCTGAATTAGTACTCACGACCTCCAAATAAGATAGGGTCCTTCAATGTCAGCAGGGCTCACTTGAGGTACACAAACCTCTTCACACATCCATATAAAAGAAAGCACTATACCAGGCAGGCTGCATCTGTATCCCGATCGCAATTACTGCACAATACCGGGAGAACACACAGCAGATTCAGTTCCTGACAGACCGAGTGCAATTTTCAGCAATTCTTCCAGTCTTCTACAGGGTGAGCCTGGTTTCTACTCTTTAGAGATCCTTTGATTCTTTTCACAGGGACGGATTCAGTCCTAACAAGCTGTTACACAAGCTGCAGACCGGAACTCTGGGCCTTACACACGTTTTTGACTAAAACTGCACACTGAAAAAGCACAGGGCTCCTTCCTTCTTCCTGCCAAAGCTCAACTGAAACTCCAACCGACAAAACCGGCACTTCCTTTGAGTTCCTCCCAGTTCTTGACTGGATTGGCTGTCACTCACAATAGACTGCTGCTGTTGGTCCAAAAAGGCATTGAAGTCTAAACTACATCTCCCAGAGTCACTGCCCATACAATCCTCTTGTGGCTGGCTCAGATTATGAGTCCAAGTTCTGATTCGTCCAAGGCACCATTTGTAGAGCTAGCTTACCCCACACTGATTGGTCCAGTTCAGCAGTTCAAAACTAGAATGGGGAACTAGCAGACACAGTTCTGACTGCAAAGAAAGCAGGTTAGACAAACTGTAATTTCATTATTACTCTAAATAATTTCTGGCAAACAGTTACATCTTTCAGATAGGTTCCTTTGCACTCTAGTGACTGCAAAATGAAGTGAATTGGCAGCAGCTTCGAGTGGTACTCAGAGAAGCACACAGTCCCCCCATACAAACTAATTATGTCTGCAAGCAGACAGCTCTTAAAGAGACAGTACCAGAGGCTATAAAAACACTCACTGATAAATGGCTTAAATGCCAAACACCATTCAGGCTTGGAGCATTCAAGCAAGCTCCTGGAAGTCTTTTGGGAACCCCCATTTGCAGGGGGGTTACACGTTGACCTCCAAATCCCACCTGATTTCTTTGCACCACCCACGCCTTCTCTGTCACTTACCCTGGTGGGGCAGGGGCAGTTGTCCGAGCTCCCCAATGAACAAAAGTCTCCTGTTGCAATCCGGGGACAGCAGGGCTGGTGGGGCATGTGCTAATAAAGTACACTCTGGGAAGGTTGTACTAGCAAGCACATGTCAGAGAGGTTGTTCACTATATTATCATTCCTCCCCCTTAAAGCTTAATGTAAATTTAAAATACATGTTTTTTGTTTTTACTGATAGCATGCACTCTCAGTAGAAGCCTTCATACTTACATGGGTTGACAACATGCTTTGTCCAGTGAGGCTTCTTTCTCAATCTCTCCTAAAATACTGAAGATGATGTCATTTTTGCATTTAATCTCTTTTTTTTCTACCCTAGCCCTGTATGAAAAGTTTTTTTCTTTAAAAAAAATAAACAAAGGTACTTGCGGTCAGTAAACAGGTACATGCACACCGTCAGCACACAGGTACAAAATGACTGACTCTTAAAATCTCTATTATAAAATTGGTAGGGAAAATCCTAGCTTCTGATTGGCTGAGAAAGGCTGGCACCTGGCACCCCTACATTTACCTCTGCCCAAGGCTCAGTAAAGAAGAAAATTCAAGCGGGAACTGAATTTAGGATTTTGAGGATATCACATACAGAATTCATGACCCACTTCTGTCACCCCTGATTGTGATCACAAACATGACTGCTGCCTTTTCTCATTTAAAACCTCTCATAAGACCCTAAGGCCTTAAAATGTAAGACTCACTACATCCCTGGGTGGGTGGTTATCTCAGTCTAACCCACACCCTGTCATATCTTATTGCTTATACAAAGGACTGGCAAACACAAAGAAAACCATTGCCCAGAACTGCGGAAAAAACCTGGCTGAGAATAGCCTTTAAGGGAATGTGCCATACTTATCAATTACCTTTTTTCCTCAGGAACTTCTGCAGCTGCACCCTTTTTCCACAGTCTGTAGTGTATTTTTTTCTGCAGCTGCGGAAGTTTTGTGTATAGCACTCTGAGCATTTTCCCCTTTTTTCTGCAACTATGGAACCTTTGGGGACTTAGGGAAGGTTTTGCACCTTCAAAATGTTTTGTGAACCCCCCCCCCCACGATGTTTTTCTGCAGTTGCTGAAAAAATGTTGCACACATGAGAGTGAGGCGTAACACTCCCTCAGCAAAATGCAGTGCCCCAACAATTGAAATACAGTTATAGTGGAGGTCAAGCACAAGTAATAGCATCCCAGTGTGAGTATATCAGTGGCTGAAGTTACAGCAACACTAGCACACATTGTCATTGAATGACGACAAACAACAACCACCAGACCCAGTGCAGCCCATGTGGAGCCCCACAGGCAGTAGAGACCGAACAGCCTGCAGTGAGTGCTACTCCTGCAGGCAACAGAAACACTTCAGGGAGAGACACGACCAGCAGTGACAGACAGCCACTGTGGTGCATGGTATTGCTGGTACCAGTGGTGCTGCAGTGGTCCCAATTGAGGGACTGGTTGCTGGTCTCTCTGTGGGTACTTTCAGCTACATCTATGGCAAGACTGTTAAAGTCTGCTGCTCCCACTAATTTGGTTCACTGTTGTTGTGCCTTCTAAGCCAATTCCGTACCTGTGGATCCACAGTCGCGGATTTTCAGCACTTGTTCAATTTCCACAGCTGCTGAATTTCCGCAGCTGCAGGGAATTTTGCAGAATTCCGCACCTGCGCAAGTTTTCTTTCAGAATATCATGCAGCTGCATTTCCGCAGGGCTGAAGGCCTTTTTCCTGCAGCTGCAGGATTTTTGGCTTTCTTTGT
The DNA here is from genome assembly GCA_016271365.2 of Neoceratodus forsteri. Lineage (NCBI taxonomy): Eukaryota > Metazoa > Chordata > Ceratodontiformes > Ceratodontidae > Neoceratodus > Neoceratodus forsteri. Next base: position 390,230,224 of record JADMNL010000023.1, read on the forward strand.
GAATCCTGCCCCTGTTTTTATGCGCAGAAAAACTTATAAAAGCCTTGAGTGCATGCGATATCAAAAAGTATGAGGTATTATTATTTACATTAACTGAACATATGTTTGTGTTTATTTAGTGATCAAGACACAGAACTCCTCAGATTGTAACAGGAAGGAGTTATGTCTCCACCTGGGAGATTAATTTATATTTTGGGAGGTTTGAGAGAGAGACAAAAATGAGTGTTACCAGGGCATAAGCTGACATTGATAAAAGTTCTATGCCTACATCTGTCACCTGTTGCAGTTTTTTTGAACAAACTGGAAAGTAGTACAAATGGCAGAAGGAATGGAACCTTGTGGATAGGAAGCTGTTGTTCCTACCATTTAGACTGAGCACACTTCAGGTGTCATTTATGTTCAGTTCTACTTTCATTCAACAAACCACCTGCCATACAGTCTTACGAGATGGTACTGTCTGACTTCAGTTATGCTTGGCTTTTATGGGGACCAAAACCAAATTAAAGTCACTGCCTACTATGAGTGACGATTGGTTGGCAGAAAATCCATTACAGATTGTGCCAGTGTGATAAAGAAATTAGCATAATCATAATAAAGAAATTAGAATCATCAGCGCTGGGGTGTAAATGTTAACAATAGTGGCTTTGACAGAGTTAACAGTACCTGCTGCCATGACCCAGCACCCACCTTGACAGAGTTGACAGTACCCGCTACCATAACCCAGCACACATCTTTTCCGATAAAGTCTTGTCTACAACCAGGGTGCATTTTCCATTGATTTTAGCAGTAGTGCTAAATAGTTCAGTCTTAACCCACTCCCCTTACTAATTTGTCCGCATGTGCCTTCAGTAAACGTATCTCCTAAAGGAGGGCAAAATCACATTTAAATGACTTTAAATGGGATATTATGTTGTGCCTTTTAACAGGGCAGTTAGCTCCCTAAACATGTCATGACACGGATTTTAGATCTGTCATGATTTGAAACTGTGCAGACCCGTATAGCACACATGAGTCAGCTTCCTAATTTCTACAGAAAGGACAAAAAAAGAACCTGTGAGCAAGCCTTACTGCGTCAGGCACCGTACCAGAGGGGAGTCCCAGGAGAAGTAAGGACAAGAAAAGGGAATGACAGATAGGTAAAAATGGGGTCAGCAGAACAATCTGGAGAGAAAAAACAAACACATTAACAACTTGAAAACTACACCAGCCAGTAGAGAAAAAAGTCATGCAAACTCTGCCATCTTGTGGCTCTCCACCTAAATTCACATAGTGCTTGGAATACCATGGAAACACTTTGAAATCTAAGAGTGGCAGAGTTGCCAACAATGGGAAGATGGTTTGCAGACCACCTACTCTCACAGCCCCCTTCTCTTTAGTGCTGCACACTATGACCAAGACAGAGACAGCAGCTGTATGATCTGCCCGATTGGTAGCTGGTGCAGGACCATTACTAATGGAGAAATAGACAATGCATTTATTGCAGATTATTTGAAATTGAGACCAGTACGGCATTTCAAATGTAATCTACTAGAGGTGAAGCTGTTCATAGCCCATCATTAGAACTTGTCTCCATAATGTGGTATTATGTATATATTTTATATATATTTTATACCATCTACAGGACCCCCATGAAAACAGGTGTTTACAGACCTATGGCGAAAATTTGATTGTCAGATGTAATGCCTGTATAAATAAAGATGTTTTTACTACTTATGACTGGGCACCTGAATCCCAGTGGGAGGGTTAGGATGGGTGCTTTTACAGTACCTGAGCATGACAGGTGGACTGAGTTCAAAAAGTCCTGAAACCTGAAGTGGTGCTATGATGCAGGAGTGAGTGCAGGTAACAGTACAGCCAACTCTTAAACAAATACCTGTATTCCCAAAATTAAATAAACTAGCATTCTGAAATACGGTGCAAACCAAGTTTATTCTGCTGCTCCACATACAGCACTCGCAAAAACAGCATATAGTCACAGAAATTACAGAAATTAATACCAGTCTGACAATTTTGCCTAGGTCACCTGCCAGCGATGAGTAATTATTTCTTTCCAGCTATTCACAAAATGTCACCGCTCAAAGTCAAGTAACAGTCCAGAGCTTTTCTTTTTAAGTTAAACACCTGTGCAAAACTTATGAAAGGTGTAGAGCATACCACATTTCAGTCCCAGAGCAAGTGCTGCATGGTACACTATTGTCGGTGTCTTACGTTTTGTAGATACAGCCTTTCACTATTGCTAAGAGTCACCAAATAGGCACATATTTAACATGAAAAAGACTTGCATGCTATGCCATCACGTAAATCTGTTTGATTAGAGTTGCTATGTGACTTGAACTGCAAGGACTCGACTAGCACTTTCATTATAGACTTCCATGCCTCATGTCACAAGCAGCCCCACCATGCATGCTTACTTAAAGAAATGCCCTGAATTGTTATTTGACTTGGAGTGCTAACCTCCCAGTGACTGCCACTGAGCAGTTTACTGCTGTGTTCAATGTATCTCGCCTCTGAGGCCGGGAGATCAGAGGGCTGTGGGTTCAGTTCCCACATCTGGCACTTACCCGGTCAACAAAAACTAAATAAATAAAATAAATAAATAAATATCTTGGGTGGTCGTTGGTAGGCACCCATTGACTTTCTCCACCTGTTTTGGATATCGAGAATCTTCAAATTGTTGTGGCAACGTTGTTTTTTGAGGTCATTGAATTTGGCCCATGACTTCTGGATTTGCTGCTTGGGCTCATCAGTGCGGTCCTGGTGGGCAAGGGCTTGATTCACTAGTCTGCCCACGTACCTCTCATTATCATCTGTTCTGTACCCAAGGGTAGCCAGGTTTCTTCCACTCCTGCTGAGGTGGATTTGGGGGTGGGCATCTCCAATATCAGAATATGCAGCAGAGTTTTCATTTCACTTTAGGCCTTCTGGACTGGAGGAGGATGCTGCATCTGTCTGGCCTCTCTCAGCCCCTTTCTTTTTATTTTGTTGAGGCTGGCACTAATTTATGACATTTATTTATATTCTGCATCCTCCCCCAACCACTTCTATTTCCTCTCGGCATCCCAAGATGGCTCACATATGTGGGGGCTGCTCAGGCTCTTCACCTCGAGGTGTTACCAGCAGAGGATGCCCCTACAGAGCCATAACAAAGGGCAGCATCTCACAGTATGTCAGCCCTGTTTTACTGCCTTAAGACTTAGCACAGCCTTGTAGCTTTGATGTGCTTCCACACAGTCGTTCTGAATGAATGTTCATGGACTGTGCCAAAAACATATTGAACTTCACAACATGGTTTGCCAGTCCAGCTGGTCAGGGACAAGATAATTAATTTATCAAGGTCGGAGAGCATGATGCACGTCACAGCCTGCATTTATATTTGAGAGGCATGCTGTTATTGTTGAAAAATGTAACAGAACCATAAACAACTGGGTAGGTTGTACAAAACACAGTGAAAAATAAATATGTTGATTTTTCTGGGCATTTGCCTGGAGCAGTGAGCAAATATTTTCTTTTTCAAAAATTGTAAAATAGTGGCTGGAAATAGAGCATTCTGACTGGCTGACAGCCTTCTAAGAGGGTTATGTTAATGGCTGGAAATTCATGTGCAATAAAACAATTCGAATTTTAACTGTTAAACCCTTCAGTTAAATAAGAAAACATTTTAGTTTAATAACAGCATAAAGGCACTTCGGGGGTGAGTTATGTTTGTTAATCTAAGCCTGGGGCATAAGACATGAGGCATGGCCAAGTGTCCTCATGACCCCCCCGGCTATATTAATGGCTGAAATCTCAACCCCACAGTGTGCCTTAAAGCCTAAAATATATCCCTCCACATTAAGCTTAAATGTCTGTTATTGTAGCAAAAAAAAAAAACCACCTCTCTCTATTCAGGGAGAATATGGGATCAAAAACCATATGTTCCCGTGTGACACAATAACCTAGTAATATTTAAGCACAACACAGTCCACTTCTGTGTTTTTAAAATTAGGCCAATCCTAAGGCTCAGAATATTTTTGCGGGGTATGGCCTTAAGGGCAAATACGTGATTAACTCGTGTAACACCTAACAGTTGTGGTCCTCAGCTGTTCTATGGTGTTTTAGCTGTTTTCCTGATCATCAGCCTAATTTGGTCTTGAAATGGTAGAGGGAGCAGAGTGTCTGACACACTTGAATTCCAGTCTCTTGAAGTGCTGATTGTTTCCCCCTGCTATTCAAAACACATGTATTGTAGAAACACAGAGCACTGCTCCCACTGTGTCATCCACAGCCTCAAATATCAGGTGTTCAGTTCACTGCAGACGCTGCTGCTGTTGTCCGTAATTGGACCTCCACGCTCCAGGCATGATATATTAATTAAGATTTTGCCACATTAGTGCATGTTTCAATCAGTATCTGAGAAACGCTTCTCACTTTAAGGCAAAGGCTTCTCTGACACTTACATAGTGACTGCAGGACATAAATGGTCACTGAGATAGTCACAAAAATATATAGCGAAACAGTTAATACTAGAAAAAGAGGCAAACATCGGAGACCAAGGTGGGATAAATCAGGTGGTCATTGGCCACTAAAAATTGGTTTGGCTACCAGATTTTAAAAGTTAGTGTCCAACTGGCCACAAACTGATTTTTCCCACCCTGGGTGGGAGTCACGCTGGCACTACTTCTTCACACTCCACTACCTATACACAAAAGGACATTGTCCTTATCAGACATCACACATAGTTGGTGAACGCTTCGTATCTGCTGTAGATAATTACTGGACAGAGATGGGATGGGATGGGTTGAGAAAGAATTAGGAACAGCAACTATTTTTCATCATCATGCTTAGTTTTACAGTGCCTTAGCCATCATCCTTATATGCATGTTTTTTTTCTAGGAAATAATTGCTGATGTAAGTGAGTCAGAACAGAAACCTTAAAAATAATGGCTACTAAGAAAATCTGTTTGGTTACCAGATTGTGAAAGCTAGCGGCCAGCTGACCACTAACCCAGAAACTGATTTTTCTCACAGTGCCAGAGGTGGATATCATACTGAAGAGGCTGCATCTTGTTGGTTGTAGAAGTGTGCCCAAATTACATTATCATGTGATGTAATTTTTTTGTTTTCTGTGTGTGAATTTAGTGCTCGTGAAAGGTGCTGGAGTGACAGCACTGGAAACTGAAGCCCTCCAACCACGTGACAGGTACAGCATGGTCGATCACAGTGCAAACCCCCCCACCCTGCCATGCCAGTGTTCCACAAGCCTGCCATGGAGGGACGACCACAAAGGTGAGACATTATTTCAGACTCCATGCCCATTCAGTCCTTGGCCTCACATGTGAGACTGCCAACAAGGGTGCTTGTCAGTGCCAGTTGCATTGCTGGTTTTGTGATGTGGACCCTTGCCCACTGGGAACTGAACTGAAATGACCACAACTCATTTCACATATGCCACTGAACATCCCTCAGGTGATAATGGCTTTTGAGTTCGATGAACCTGTGCCGGACTTGAACCAGTGACCTAGAGGTGAAAGGCTCCATAACTCACTACCAATCTACTGAGCCATCCAGTTACCCCATGCAATGTAATATTGATAGACTGTACCCTCTAAATACATGAACTGTGAGGCGTATGCTACAAATGGCACTAGATATCAGGCTTTCTTAGTATGCTTTATCACTGCCCCAATTTAGAACATAGTACACTACACAAGGATAAAGTTATCATTCGAAGATATAATGCAGAACATTTTTTAATGTAATAATCCCTTTTACTAGAGAAACCAAAAAATGTTTTTACATGCAAGCTTTCAAGACCACAGAGGCCTCGTCTTCAAGTGTAGTGGGAACTAGCTAGCATCTCAGATGTTTTATACATAGAACATAGAAATTGTCGGCAGATAAGGACCGCTAGGCCCATCCAGTCTTCCCGCAAGCCCTATACTTGCATGAGGCATGAGTTCTGCTAATCAAAGCATGTTTAAACTAAAAATGTTAAAAAGAAACAGAAGAACAGAAACAAAACAACAAAAAAGATTTATTGCAGCCAAAGTAGTTGGCAGATTCTAGGTAAAATTCCCTTTGATAAGGGGTATGTGGCATGTAGATTGGAGCATTACAGCATTTAGACATGACAGACAGGGATATATAGATAATTAACTGCAAGGACACCTAGTTAAGAGACAATTAGAAGCATTGCAGAAAGTTTGTTTTTGAAAATGTATGCCTTCAGTGTACATAGAATAGGAGGAACTCTTAAAGTAAGTTGCTAGAATGAACATTCATTTAATGTCTACAGCCTTTCCACCTTGCAGCCAGATCTCAGAAGCTAAGCAGGGTTGGACTTGATTGGATGGAAGGCCTCCAGAAGACACCACAGGCTGCAGAAGTGGTGTTGGTAGCTTTGCAGTGGGCACTCTTCCCTTGGTTATCGGTAACCATACCACTGCCCTAGCACGGTGTCTGGGGGACACTGTGTTGTCGTGAAGTGCTGTCTTTTGGATGGGAGTGAGACATTAAACAGAATTGCTGTCTGCCTGTTCTGGTATTTGTTCAGGCGGATGTTAAAGATCTCATGGACCTTCTTAAAAAGCGGTGGGGAATACCTGCAGTGTTCTAGGCAAAGTCCCCATTCACAAATCCACTAACAGCTTAACCTGGTTCAGTATCCGCCAGTTTGTGTTGGCACAGAGTTGTAGTGTAGTGTGCTGGTGCTGAATGACTGCCGCATTACATCATAGAGGTGGCTGCACTTCAGTGATAGTTCATTGTGAGTTCTGTTGATTGTAAAGGGCTTTGAGGTGCTCACACGAAAGGCACTACATAAATAAAATGATTATTATTTTTATTATTATGTAACCCCTAGATGGCGCTATCCAAGGGGCTACTACCCCTGCCTGATTTGCCACTAACAGGTTGAGGGGCCTGGATCCAATGGCGGGTGCCTCCACCCAGGGTCAGGGTTTGCAATAGTTAAACTAACTTGGTCACAGCCCTCTGGGACACTGCAACCCCCTTTCTTCCCACTAGTGGCCCACACAATATATCAGAATTACCTTCACAGTATACACTTACCCCAGGTCTGGTTCCGCACTGGGACCCTGTGAAATGAGATACAGTGCAACAATCACAGTACAGTACTTTAACATAGACAAATCACCTCAGGCAGTATAACTTTGCTGAAACAAGCAGCTCTGATTTATTTAGGGGGTATAACAAGGACAGGGGAAATCAGGTTAATTAGCCTATCACTCTAATAATTACCTATGGCTCTGTGCACAGGCCTATCCTTATCAGTTACTGTCCTGGGTACCCAAGCCTAGTGGCTAGTCCAAACCGTGGCAGCTGGTGAGGGCCCTTTCACACAGAGAAAAGGAGAATTAAACAGTCAGCAGTACAGTAATTCCATTTGGATTTAATGTGGCAATTCAACAGGAGCGACCCTGAATTAGTACTCACGACCTCCAAATGAGATAGGGTCCTTCAATGTCAGCAGGGCTCACTTGAGGTACACAAACCCTTCACACATCCATATAAAAGAAAGCACTATACCAGGCAGGCTGCATCTGTATCCCGATCGCAATTACTGCACAATACCGGGAACACACAGCAGATTCAGTTCCTGACAGACCGAGTAATTTTCAGCAATTCCTCCAGTCTTCTACAGGGTGAGCCTGGTTTCTACTCTTCAGAGATCCTTTGATTCTTTTCACAGGATGGATTCAGTCCTAACAAGCTGTTACACAAGCTGCAGACCGGAACTCTGGGCCTTACACACGTTTTTGACTAAAACTGCACACTGAAAAGCACAGGGCTCCTTCCTTCTTCACTGCCAAAGCTCAACTGAAACTCCAACCGACAAAACTGGCACTTCCTTTGAGTTCCTTCCAGTTCTTGACTGGATTGGCTGTCACTCACAATAGACTGCTGCTGTTGGTCCAAAAGGCACTGAAGTCTAAACTACATCTCCCAGAGTCACTGCCCATACAATCCTCTTGTGGCTGGCTCAGATTATGAGTCCAAGTTCTGATTCGTCCAAGGCACCATTTTAGAGCTAGCTTACCCCACACTGATTGGGCCAGTTCAGCAGTTCAAAACTAGAATGGGGAACTAGCAGACAGTTCTGACTGCAAAGAAAGCAGGTTAGACAAACTGTAATTTCATTATTACTCTAAATAATTTCTGGCAAACAGTTACATCTTTCAGATAGGTTCCTTTGCACTCCTAGTGACTGCAAAATGAAGTGAATTGGCAGCAGCTTGAGTGGTACTCAATCAAAGAAACACACAGTCCCCCATACAAACTAAGTATGTCTGCAAGCAGACAGCTCTTAAAGAGACAGTACCAGAGGTTCTAAAAACACTCACTGATAAATGGCTTAAATGCCAAACACCATTCAGGCTTGGAGCATTCAAGCAAGCTCCTGTAAGTCTTTTGGGAACCCCCCATTTGCAGGGGGGTTACAATTAAAAGTCAGTTTGAGGTTTAGTATGATAGTTTGGTGTGAGCTATGTGTTGACTGTAAAGCACTTTGAGATGCTAACATGAAAGGCACTTTATAAATAAGGTATTATTATTATTACAAGTCAGTTTGGGCTTTGGTATTATAGTTCAGTGTGAGTTCTGGGTTGACTGTAAAGTGCTTTGAGATGCTTACAGGAATAGCCCTGTTTAAATAAATTGGTTATTATTAAAAGTTGGTTTGGGGGTTTGCAATGATAGTCAAGTGTGAGTTCTGTGTTGACTGTAAAGTTCTTTAAAATGCTTGCATGAAATGCACAATATAAAAAAATGATGATTATGATAAGTCACATTTGGGATATGGAAGAAGGTGAGGAAGCCTAGTTTTTGTGAATTTATATTTCTTTAGTTGTAATTTTTTAAAGAGGAAGGCACACTGAGCAGTTATGGTTAAGGCTGTAATTATTTCACGTGGGGCATGGATTTCATGATTATCATGAAATTTGTAAATTGTCTCAATGCAGTGAAATTGGTAGTCCTCTGTGAAAATTCAAAATAAAACATAGACAGCCACAGCCTTTTTTCTTTCTCCCCTGCTTAGTCTGCAGTTCCCTATAAAAGTTTCAATCCCTGATTGGCTACCAAATGCACTGACATAGTTCAGCCACAATGTGGTGCAAGCTGAATCTGGGCACTACGAGGCTGGCTTGTTACATGGCGGTTTGAGTTTTTGCTTAAAAATGCATTTTTTTTTATCTGGAGGACTTCCAAAATCGAGAGAAGTTGTGACGTGAAAACTGTGGGCAGCTGAAGTGAGTAGAGGAAAACTGTTGGCGGTTTCTGACCAGGACACAGAAATAAAGGTATTAAAAAAGTACAGATAAAATATTTGTTTTTTTGGTTCATCCGTATAAGACTGCATGGCAGTATCTGCAGCTGAAAGAGAGGTGAAGTGGGTGGGCCGGGAGGAGGAAACAAACAGCGGTCTTTACAAAAAAAATGTCAAAAGAAATTGATCTTGTGAAGCAGTTTGCTGTATAAAGGTTGAGCGAGATAGACGTTTTCTGTAACTAAGTCAGTAAGTCGGAGTTTAACGTGAAACTATGGAAGAACTGACATTTGGCCCCAGTTGGGGGTTGGTGGGGGTTTGACTAGGGCTGTAATTATTTCACTGTATAGGGCTGTAATTATTTCACGGGGGCATGATTTCATAACCATGAAGTGCCATGCACTACTGTTTTTTCTCCATGCATGTGCCGTGGAAATTTGCCATTTTTACCGTGAAATAATTATAGCCCTAGTTATGGTTCATTTCCGGCACGTTGGGGGTGAGGGGGGGATGCTACATAAACCTATTTTATTTACCACATTTTTTTGTTTCATTTTACTGCATTTATAAAAGCAGTACTAAATATTGCAGAGGTATCACATAAAAATGTGTAAAGAAAAATTCAGTTATGCCTGGATAATGCTCCAGTCCCTGTACTTCTACAGGACTGGAGAGAATAGCTTAATACTGTATTCAGCAATAGCCTTGTAGCTATGCTATCATTCAGTGTCCCAGCACAATGTCTAGAAAAGATGTAAGGGCCCCCTGGCCATTATTTTACTGTTTCTGTTGATTTGCCACTCTGCAAACCAAACCTACTTATGGTAATAAAGTAACCCAAAAGTTTCTATTAAATTGAAGCAAATTTGCTAATTCAACTTGTAGAGCTGTATTCATCACATAGAGTACAATACTGAAATCTTTCTATTTATTTATTTATTTATTTATTGAAGATATTGGATAACATATCTTTGAGTCAAAGACTCCTTTACAGAGGTTCCACATCATTATATACAGAGACATCAGATACAATGGCAACAAATAAGATACAATAGTTACAAAGAAGCTTGTACATTAGCAAAAGTGGTTACAGAAAGTTGCAAAAACAGTTACAGAGTAAAGACGGTAATCAGTTAACTGGGTACATGCACTGCAGGATGGTGGCACCGGCCATGCCCTGGTTGTTATTTACTAGTCTAGGCTGGACTGGGGGTGTCCATTGTCCAGGTATAAGCACGCCCTGGGGTGGCAGGACCAAAGTGAGGTCCAAATACGAGGGGGGGCATGAGTTGAGCAAAAAATCAAGGACAGTCACAGGCTGAGCCTTGACAGATTAGGTCACATAGTTGGTACTTGAATTGGCCAAGTCTGGGTTCTGAGAGGAGGGAGTTAAGCCAGCTAGGGGCCTGGTGCCTAAATGTTCTTTGACCCAAGGAGGTCTTGCAGAGGGGTACCCGGAAGTGGGTTGTTGTAGATTGCCGAGTGTGGCAGGAGGACAAGGGTGCCTGGAGTAGGGGGGGCAAGGGTAGATGAGAGTAGACATGCAGTTATTTTTTTAGCAAAGAGGCATGTCTGATATTTGAGCCTCCCGTTGAGATTAAGCCAGTTGGTGGAGGCATAGGTGGAGGGCTTCAGGTGGGAGGCAGTGCTTGTACCGGTGCAGTAAACCAATACGCACATTAATGGCGGTGCTCAGCTTTCGGATGTGGTCATGGTAGGTGAGCCCTGAGTCTAGGGTGATACCCAGGTACTTGAAAGAGGTAACCTGCTCAAGGGGTTATTGAGGGAGTTCAGTATGCACAGGGTAGCCCACTGTTCCTGCTTTGGGAGGGAAAACAACTAAACTTCTATTTTGTAGTTTAGAACTAGCCTATGCCAATGAACCAGGATTCTGCTTCCATAAAGATTTTTGGAGTGCATTACAGAGAGCGGTGGGATCAGTGTGGAGCTGTAGAGGACGGCATCACCTGCATACAGGAGTAGTTTACTAGAGCAATCCTTGGGGAGTTGAGGAACAGTGAGAAAAGTAGGGGGCCAAGAATAGAGTCCTGAGGGTCTCTCGACCTGACTTGGGGGACTGAATTTGGGCAAGTTTGACTGTCTGAGTTCTCTCTGACAGATAGCTGGCAAGCCAGCCAGTGGTCTTAGAGGACAGGCCTATTTGTGTGAGGGAATACAGTAGTAGTGTGTGGTGCACCATATCAAATGCCTCGGAAAGGTCTATAAAAATGGCACCAGCAATGTGGCCTGTGTCCAGAGATGTGTGGAGGGCATTAGTGAACTCCAGGAGCGCTCTGGTAGTACTGTGGTTGTGCCAGAAGCCATGCTGCTCAGGACACAGAAGGCTATATTTGGAGAGGTAGTCCGTAAGCTGGGTGGCCACAATTTTCTCCAAAGCTTTGAGGGGGGGGAGCAGGATTGAGATGGGGCAGTAGTTCCCAGGTTGGTGCAGTCACCGCCTTAAGGATGGGTGTAATGAGAGCTGATTTCATTTAGAGGGAACTGCCCAGCGATAGGGAGCGGTTCAGAGCATGGTGAGGGAAAAGAACTTCATTAAAGGTGAGCCTAAGCAGCTTAAGATCTAGTGTGTCACTGCTGAATCGTGACTTGCTGAGGGCCTTGAGGAGAAGGGGGGAAGCCTAGCCATGATATTGTTTTAAAGCGAATGGGGTGGTGGGAGAGGTGGGGGGTGCTGGGGGTGGGGAGAATATATTGGGGGGGAGAACACTACTAAGGTCGGAGAAGGAGGTATTAAATGTATTTGCAATCAGGGCAGGGTCTGTGGTGATAGATCCAGTTGCCCAGAGTTGGGAGGGAGGTGCAGAGTAGGCTTTACCACTGAGCTCTTTGAGAGAGTCCCAGAACTTGTACCCCAAGCCCCATATGGCAGTGAATGAGGCTCGGTAATACTCAGCTTTGGCCTTCTGAATATTCCAAGTACATTTATTACGCGCCTCTTGGTAGCGCTGTCTATCAGAGGGTTTACCAGTTTCCAGGTCAGTATGCCATAGATTGTCATGATCACACATTTGGTCTAATAGGGCTTGTGACATCCAAGGTGTGTCAACCCATTTGATGACCTGTTTGCTTAGGAGTGCATACCGGTCACAGGCAGAATTGAAGGTGTCAATGAAGTGGCCAAGAGCGGTGTCAATGTCCAAAGCGGTTGTAATGGGGAACCAGTCACGGGTTGAGAGGTATTGTCTAAGGGCCCAAAGTTTGCCGGGTTTGAGATGGCGTTGGAGGATAGTTTTGGGGGGGGGGTTTCTTGAAATATACAACCAGTGACAAAGCACCGGGGAGTGATCACTCAGGGTATCAGGTAAAACCCTGACCTGGGTAGCTTTATGGGGTGCATTGGTGAGCACCAGAACAAGGAGAGTGGCAGTGCCAGTTCTCTGGTTCAGACTAGTGGCGGTGGTCACAAGTTGGGACAGGTTTTGAGAGGCTGCCGCATCCCGAAAGGGTGCTGATGTGTCAGCTAGCCAATTTATATTAAAGTCCCCAAGCGCAATGATTTCTGCCTTGTCAGGGAGAGACTGTAGGTAGGTGAGGACAGAGTGGAAAGCACTCTTCTGATTCCGGGGAGGAATGTATATAGAAGAGAGGAACAGGGGGGCTCTGTTAGGTGCAATAGTGGTTTTCAGTGTGAGGGCCTGGGCCCCATGCTCAAGGGATGGGGGTTGGAGGGCAAGACATTGTATTGAGTCCTGGAAGTATAGCACACATCCATCACCCTTTTTAGAGGTATGGTTGGCATAGTATAGAGTAAACCTGGGGAGTGAGACCAAGGAGTCTGGGATACGGACATTGAGCCAAGTTTCTACTACTGAGATGATATCAGGGTGATTCAGGGCAACCCAGCCCTAAAAAGAGTCAAATTTGTTAAGGAGGCTGCATATATTAAGGGGGGCGATTTTAAGATCCTTAGGAGCAATAGCCTGGGGAGGGGGTTGGGTGGGGCCAGGGTTGGGGTGGATGTCTCCTGAGAGGAGGAGAAGGAGCAGGAGGATATGCATAGATGCTAGTTTTAGTCACTTCTGCACCTGTTTAGGTGCCATCAGGGAGGGGAAGGAGCATTGCAAGGATGTGGGGATGGGTAGCTGCTGTAGAGTGGGAGAGGCAAAGCAAAGCAGAGTCCATTGCCTTAACATGGCAACATCAGTGGGGTGGGAGATGGGTACAGCCCATCGGTGGAGTGAGAGTGGTGGCCCCATGGTAGATGTGGGGGGGGGGGTTAGGGTGAGAGACTTGATGAGAGGCGGTTTCAACTTATCATGTTGGTGGACATGTGGCAAGTGACCTAGCAGAATGAGGGAGGCTAGGGTTAGCTGAGCAAGCAGGGAGGCTGAGGTGGCACCAGTAGGCGGGGTCATTATGAATACCTGGTAGGTGGGGGGGGCTGACGTGGTTAAGGGTGTTAAAAGGGTGTAGTAGGTAGCTGGAGGTACAACTGAGCCAGCAGTGGTGTGCCAGCTGTGAAATGAGGCGAAGCACAGGGCAATTTTGGTAAAACGCCTGGACAAAGTCACTGTAATATTGCTTTACTGTGTGGAGGGCAATGACACTAGTTCTAATTTAGTGATATAGTTGAAAATTCAGCTAAGGCAAAGGCGCCAGCTACTGGGGTGGTTTGACTGTGACTGGGTATGTCATCAAAGGCAGTGGAAGTGTAAGAATTAAAAGGGTATATAGTCGAATTAGGGTGAGGTCCCTAACAATAGGGCAGGTTAGAGCAGTAACTGAGAGGAGTTAACTGAAGTGGCTGGAGAAAAAGTTGAGAGCAAATGTGCGACCCTGTGGGTGAGACTGCTTTAAAAAGGGGTGGTAAGAAAGTGAGTCAATTCCAAGATTAAAATAGGTTGCATGAAAATGCGGTACTGCTTATATACAGTGCAGATAACAGCACACCTTGCACTTGGTCCCCAGGCTAGGTCGGGATAGGGAGATTTGCTCCTCAAAAGCAGGTCATCGTCAGGCAGCGGTGCAGTGGTAGGGCCCAGATGTACTGGGATCCGCCATCTTCAGTTGCAGGGCCATTTCCTCAGTCTTGTGTACTAGCTCCTCAAGACATTGGTGGCTGCAGTGTGGAAACACGAGTACACAGAGTATGTTGTAGCTGAGCCTTTCTCTTCCCTTAAGGTGTGCCGCCCACTGCTCCACCCATGGTCACCCAGGAGGCACGGCTGTGGCAGCATCGCTCTCCCTGCTGCCCCAGGGATAATCAGTCCGTCTCCCCTTGGCGGGACCCAGATGACCCAGGCTTGTTCCTGAACCCAGGTCGCTGACATTGGATGCGATAACCATATCGCTGCATCGGTGGCCCAACTGGGGTCACCCACTCTTTAGAGATTCCCACAAAGCTACGAGTCCACTATGCCAGAAAAAGCCTATATGTTTAATGACCCAAAAATCACAGGAAAACTGCTGGAAAAAAATTGAACAGTGCTTTGCAAAATCAACCGCCGTCACAGTTTAATCATGGTACTGATGTACCCTCATAACAGCTGGGGTCTTACTAGATGCTTGTTAAGAGGGAACATCCATTCTGTGATTAAATTGAGACAGTGGTTGCTGCAGTGTTTTTTCTTCTCCCTCAAGGCAGTGGTTTAGTAGGGGAGGGAGAGCCATGTTTTCATATAGTTAGGTGCTCTCAGAGCCCACCCTGTTGCCAATTTGCTATGTTTTTGCATGGCAGGTGTAAAAAAAGTGTTTAGTGGAGTGCTGTCTAGTAGTCCCCAGTTTCTTTTCAGTAATGTTGAATTTTTGCTGCTTTCTGATTAAACTGCTTTCAGGCAAAATTATCTGGACTTGCAGCGTGCATGCCATGCTGACTTTTTTTTAAAAATAAAATCTCATTGTTAAACATTTTCAAAAACACAAGATGTCACTTGTCTACAGTACTTGTCACAATAAAATGCAAATCCCTCAGACTCCCTTAGGAGAGGTTGTGCTCAGAAAAATAAATACAGAAGGCAAATGCCAGTGTAAAATGTTGCTAGCTCATTAGTGCCAGGAAAGGAGGAACAACAAATACCCCAGCGCTTCAGATCAGCAGATCCTTCCTCACCCCCTGAGTGCAGCCTGTTCTAAGGGAGACTGTTGGGTTTGCTTTTCATGCATTTTGGGCAGCTACTTTTGTTCGGTCTGAGCGCTGGTCCTCTTTTGTAGTACTTGTCACAATGATACAGCTAGTCTTAGGATCCAAATAAAGCTCTTATCCATACAACATCCATGCGACTGCACAGAATATCATATTAGCTTTCCCCTTCTACTCAGGTACTTACTGTATACTCAACTGGTAGAAAGTCGGGCTATAGCACCACCTAGCCATTGAACTGCGGGGTATATTAGAGTTAACTACCCCCAAGGCCTCACTTTCTCTGTGGCAGTTTGGGTCTAAGTTGTACAGCAAGTTCCTCTGTTGCCACAGAACTTTGATGACATTAGTTTCCAATTTCTGGGGAAGTTCTGCAGTGTCAATTCGAGCTTTGGCAGCAGACAAGCCCCCAATAGGTAAAAAATGTTTGTTTGCGGCTGGGGCTCACAAACCAGGGCTGGTTGTCAGTGAATTCCTAGTTTTTCACATGCAGTATAAGAAACTAAAGAACCCACCCCATCCATCTCAGCACCATTACCCTCCCCACCCCACCCCGAGGGTCCTTAGAGTCACCATATTTGAAGTAGTAAATAGGGACTATCCCATGAAGTAGCTTTGGATCTGCATGTTATTTGGAGTGGAATATTGGTGCTGTTGCACAGTGGCAATAACACCAACATCTCAGACCAAATAACATGCATATTTGGAGCTACCTAATGGAATATCCGATGTATGCCATGGGAGTTCCGACTTTCGTGTGTGTGTGTGTGTGTGTGTGTGTGTGTGTGTGGCTTTGTCTACTGCAAGTAAAAAATGTGCTGTGTTATCTAAACAAATTATCTTTTTACAGTTTTCCTTTTCTTTCTTTTCCCACTTTATTAATAATGCCAAACTGAGCCTGTTACTTTTCTGGTTTAAGTGACAGTGACACTGTTTGATGTGCTGCTCGCAGGGAGCTTGTTCATGTGAAAAGCAAAAGTTGTGGCTACTATGCAGATAACATGGCTACTGTGCAAATAACATGATTTCAACTGTTACAGTAGTTGCACAGTAGCTATGTCTGCAGTGAAAATAACAGCTCTTATCTTCCAAATGTAGTTGCATCCCGTGGTATACACATTTTTATCAGCTCCCATGCTTCGTATTGATCCACATCCTTCAGTTTTATCGCCATGCTAGAATGCCAGTTTCTAGCTCCAGTAGTGCTTTGTGCATTTGTGCACAAAGCACTTCTGGGACACAAAATCGGAATTTGGTGCCAGCACTCAAATTAGAAGTATAAGGATTGCTACACAGCAAGGGACCAGATCAAAATGTTACTACTACAAATAAGGTGACTCTGGGAGGCTCTCAGAGTGGGGTAAGGAGGGTAGTGGGGCTGAGCAGTGTGGAAAGCACTACGAGGCTAACTAATGGGCAGGGGCTGCCCTGAAATACTTTACAGATTTTTTTTTAATTCTGCAGAATTCCGGAATGCATTGTGCAGAATTTAATATAGATCCTGGAATAGTTTTTTTTGCAGTTTATATGATCCATGGAATAATTTTCCTCAGTTTACGTTGAAGAGTCAGTGTAAACAGCAGATTTCTTTTTTCACAGTTTGTATTGACCATTCAGTGTAAATTGCGAAAAAAAAAAAAAATTATTCAGCTGTTTATGTAAGCCTCAGAATAGTTTTAAGCAGTAACATTCAGCAGTTTACATTAAGTTCTGCGGCAATCTCTGTTGTTGCAGAATTGTGGAAACTTTGAGGCCTTGCCCACCTCAGTTAAGTTAAGGGGTATTGGGATCGTGCTCATTTTTGAAACAAACCCTGCTCTATAGGTTGTTCAAGATGCATCCACAGCTTCCTAATTACACACAGCTCATTCTTTTTTTTTGTTTGAAGGTTATTGAACTTTGTTGGAGCACAGTGCAATATACATTAATCCAAGTGGTACAGAGATGCAATTACAACAGTTTGTAGTTATACAGCAGCAACTAAAGTTCATTACAAAAGATCAAAACAGCTATTCTCCTGCACTAGTAATCTATAACAATCCCTCAGCTCTACCCTAGATGGCCCAACATCATGACAGTGTGTAAGTTAGTGCCCTTTTGATAGGACCTCCCCATGTCTCTCAACTACTGGGGACACTTACATTTTGGGGAATTATATCATTACAATGTGTCATAACCCACATTATCCATCTAGTCCACACATTGTTAAAAGCCTCCATCCATAATGTCACTGCTGCCGTATGTTTTTCCATCACATATATTTCTTGGACTACATTTTCCCATTCCTGTAATGATGGGGGGGCTGGGCTGTTTGAAACCATCATCTAGTAACTGCCTTCTTTGCTGCCATTAGCCAAAGACAGAGTTGTACTATCTTTAAGTGTAGGGGTCAGTAGCTGTAAAAATGCTGATTGGGGTGTGAGGGGTCCAAAGGTGGGGATAAGTTCTTGTAGGACCTCTTCTATCCCATGCCAGTACGAATGTAACTTAATACAGTCCCGCAACATATGTGTATGCATTATGGGAGAATGTCTGCATTGACACCAGCATTGTTTCCACCCTAGGGTGTCATATTTGCCCATTATGTGTGGGGTGCAGAAGAACCTAGTAACTGTTTTCCAGCCGAACTGTCTCCATATGCATGATTGTGTTAATTTATGTTGCCTTGAACATGTTATATCCCACTGTTTGTCCAAGATCTCTATGTGTAGTTCTTCCTCCTACTGCTTACATATCCTCTAGTGTCCGCTGTTGGGCAGTGTCGAAAGGCTCTGTATGTCAAAGAAATAGTATGTCTCAGGACCCTACCTTCCACTGCCAGCATCATCAGGTGTGCTATCGGATGCGCGGAGCCTCTGTCCTATTGTAGTCCTAACCGGGAGTGTAAATAGTGGCACACCTGTAAATATCGAAAGTGATCAGAGTTTCTCAGGCAATATCTGTCTTTAAACTGCTGAAAGGACATATACGTCCCTGCCTAAAAGAAGTGATATGTGTGTGTTAGGCTCTGGTGCTGCCACTTCTGAAAGGTATGATCTATTACCGCTGGGGCAAATTGCGTAACGCCGACCAGTGTTGCCAGAAACTGCAAGTCTTTAATAGGGAGGAACCATGTCATGGAGCTCCAGGCTTCCAAGATATGCTGGGTAAAGGAGGTATGACTGTCTGTATGCCTGTGTCTTTCCACTGGGCATAGGAGCGCTATCCTTGTGGGACAGTGGGGATTATGTTCCTCCACATCTTTCCAATGCAGGGTACAGGTGTCATCCAGCCATCGAAAAGCATGAGATAAATGGGTCACTTGGCAGTAGTGTGATAAGTTTGAAAGTGCCAGTCCCCCCTGAGCTGTGGTTAACTGCAATTTATTTTATGCGCCCCTGGGTCATTTACTGGCCCTCAGTCTGACCACTTGGATCTTGAGTGGCTGGAGTTCCAGGCTCTTGAGTTTTCCAAGGATGTTCTCCGAGTGTTGGAGGCATCTCAGATGGAGCTGACTAGCAAGACTTACACTTGCAAGTGGACGAAGTTCTTGCATTTGTGCAAGGAGGATCGATTGTTACCCCTCTTCTGCTCTATATCACATATACTCTACTACCTTTGGTCCCTGTCTCGCATGAGATTGTGAGCTAAGTCCCTCACTGTACACCTGGCTGCCATTTTGTTATATCGTGTCAAAGCGGCGTTGCCAGAATTGGTACAGAACAAAGTGGTCACCTGTTTCTTTAAATGGCTGGACCACCCCCTCCTCTCTAGTGCAGTAACCTCCTCTGCCATGGAACTTAGCCCTGGTTCTGCCACAGCTAATGGATAAACCATTCTAGCCTAGGGACAAATGTGATCTCTCACATCTGTTGTGGAAAACTGTGTTTTTGGTCACCGTTACGTCAGCCAGATTGGTGAGTAAGCTCTAGGTACTATCTGAGGAGTCACCATATCTGGTTTTCCGCAAGGACAAACTAGTCCTAGACCCCCATGCAAAATTCCTGCCCATAGTAGTCTCTGAGTTTCATCTAAATTAGGTACTCAGTCTACCTACTTTCTTTCCTACCTTTTATTCTTTGGAGCCGTAGTGAACACTCCACACCCTAGATGTTCACAGGAATCTGCTTTTGTACGGCATACAGCAGAATTTCATGGTGAGGTTTGCCAGCTCTTTGACACAAATGCTGAAGCCGCCCTAGGCAGTCCAGCAGCCAAGCAGATGATTAGCCAATGGATATGGTCCAGCATTGCTCTATGCTACAGGTTGACTGAGGAGGAGTCACCCATGGGGTTGAAAGTTCACTCCACAAGACATATTTCTGCCACCGTTATTACTGTCAGGTACATTCCCATTTCTGAAATATGTAGGGCTGCTGCATGGTGAAAGATGCACACACTCATCTCCCATTAAAGCATTGACTTGTTCATTTGTCATGATGGTGCTTCTAGGTCTTCAGTCCTACAGTCTCTTTTCATTGAATTTGGTGGGGGTGCCTTGCTCCCTCCTCCTAAGGATGGCTAGGAGTCAGCCTAAGTGTGGATAGTGACCTGAATTTAGGTAGTTATAAAGGTTACTTACTTGTAACCGTGTTCTAGTACACAAATTCAGTTCAGATCCAGATGACCCCCACAACCTCCACTGGCAAGGCTTGCTTCAGATTCATCTTCCATTGTGCAGATCTGAGTGCAAAGGGTACAGAGCTGAAGATCATGTGGTTGGGTGGTTGGAGGAGTCAAGTTTGAAGACTGCTTCAGTGACTGAGCATGCTTAGTGGAAGACTACCTAAGGGTGAATGTA
This sequence comes from Neoceratodus forsteri, assembly GCA_016271365.2. Lineage (NCBI taxonomy): Eukaryota > Metazoa > Chordata > Ceratodontiformes > Ceratodontidae > Neoceratodus > Neoceratodus forsteri. The sequence continues at coordinate 390,250,369 of JADMNL010000023.1, forward strand.
AACTTAATACTATTAGTAGAACTATAGTTACAAGTAAGCCAGTGTGCCTGAGCTCAGAAACTAACACCAGTCACCATTGTAGTTTCCAACAAAAGAATGGAATCTAGAAGCAAGTGGAAGCCCAACTGAGAGCAGTCCTGCACAAGTAAGTGAAACTGCAGACAAAGAGGCTAGTTCTTACTAGTAATGCACAAGTCCAAATTGTAAAACAAAAAAAAAAAATTGTGAAGAAGAAACTCAACACACCAGTAACTGATGATGGAACCTGTGTAGAAGGTATTGCTTCAATATGTCTCAGCTGGAAATAACAGTCACACTTTATTTTAAGTGTAAGTTTCAATGTACTGAGGGGTAGGTAATCATTAATTACTTGCAGCAAGCTGGCTCTGTGGCACCGGGCGAAAGGGGTTTGCCTGGCACGCTGATGACCTGGGTTCGAGCCTGGGATGCCAGGAGCGGAGACTGGCAGGAGGTTAAGAAACGTCTGAGGGACACTCTCCGGGGCGGAAGCCAACATCGCCCTTAAGGGCTCCTAGAGGCCTGCCTGTGGTGATGTACTTTGCAGCATGGCTGACCACATGCAGCAGGTGCGTTAGGCCAGGATGCCGCGGTATGCAGCACCAATGGGGTGGAGGGGTGGGCAGGGAGAAACAGTGGGGAAAAAATGGCTCCCTGGCTATCCAGATGATGGCAGCCCGACCGCCGTGAAGCCAGAGGTGTCCATGCTGCGCCCTCATTGGACCCCCGGTGCAGATAAAAGAAGTGCCTGCAGGCACGGAAGTTCTCTTCTCCCCGGTCATGACCATGGGGGTGGCGAAGGGGTACGCCGGGACAACTAGGGGTCTGACAGGATATGGGACAGTGGATGGTGACAGGGGATTGGTGGCAGGGGTAGGTTTAGGTCGCCCAAAGGAGTGGATGACTGGGTCTGCCTGGGAGAAAAACAGATGATACAAAAAAAATCACTTGCAACAGGGGGTATTTACACTGTAGTTTTATGTTTGTTGCATGTAACTACATCCCTCTCTTCCACTCCTTCTGCCATTTTGCCATTGACTGTCCTCCCACCACCCATCACTGTGTTGTCTACCGGATCCTAGGCCTCCCCTTTCTCCAGGATCGGAGACAAGCCCACTGCACTATGCTAATGGCTAAGTTCTGGACTCAGTCTTTGCCCCCTACCTCTTCTCAGGCCTAACAGCCTCCCCCCTCCCCCCGTGTACCCACTCAGAAACTTCGACTCCCATCTCTTGGCTGTCCCGCACATGTCCACCGTGGCAAGTCAGGCAGCCTTTAACTACCATATGCCTAATCTATGGAACTCCCTCCCCACTGATGTTCGGCTTATCCCTTCCACTCAGCACCTCAACTTCCTCCTCTTAACACACTTCACCTCTCCCTGCACCTGTGGACTGAGACCTGCTTTACACACTGAAGCCTCGCTCTCCTTGTGCTAGTAATAATTGTGTTAATCAAACCTGTCATTTTTGCACCTAGTGCAACCACCAACCACTGCAACTGGAGGCCATTACCCCAATCAATTGATGGAGTGCCCATTTTACCCTGTAATTATATGTATTAATTACCTACTGCTGTATTGTTATGTGCTTCTCCAATTAGCTACGTGATTGCTTTTCTGTAATTTCTGTATTGTTGTATTTCTCCATTGCCCCCCAACCCCAGGACATATCTGGAATTGAACAGTACTGTGCTCAGCATGCTTTTCTGGTAACACTTTTAAATAAATAAAGAAAATAAATATATAAATTCCAATGCAGTTACAGTGTAATTACACTTGAACTACAGTGTAGTTAAGAAAACAAAGTAAAGTGTTACTGGAATAACCTGCATTATTATCTTTTAGTAGAGATCCCACTATGCATTTTTTGTTTTCCTACAGTTTCTTTGCCCTGCATCCATCTGTACTCCTCACCTCCTCATCCTGCACACACGTAGGCTGCTCATGCCCCTCCTATGACCAGTGGCACACTGGTTTGCCTGCTGCTACCATACCACACCATTCCCCCTTGGTGATACATTGTTAACAGTTCCTTTATGACAGGGTCCAGGCCATGGGCCCACTGATCTGTCAAAATGAATATTTTGTGCCAGGGAGCTGGGGGAGCAGAGACAGATCCAGGCATGGCATGGCATGACATGATGGAGGGGGCAGCTGGATGGGGGGGGGGGGCAGCTATCATATAGCAGTGCTAGTGGCTCAGTAGGTATGACTCTTGCCTCTGGGGTGGAAGACCAGGAGGTCATGGGTTCTAGCCCCATATCAGGTAGTTGATGTAATACCCATAACTTGACTGCTGTGGTGCCATCCTTTAGTTGAGATGTTAAACTGACATCCCTTCTGCCCATCCCTGGTCACTGTTTAGATGGATGTTAAAGATTCCATGTTACTGATCAAAGAAAAGTTGGGGAGTTTCTCCTGTGTCATGCCCAACATCCCATCCCTCACCAACAAAACAGGTCCATGTACCCCCCCCCCAGGAAGCACATGGAAACAAGCTATCACAGCTCCAAAACTTGAGCATCTGGAGTGACATTTTCTCCCCTCTAAGTCCCTCCCCATGAGGCTACATGTTGGAGCACCGTGCTTATGATGGGGGGGGGAAGCAAAGCCACATGGTCACCCAAGACATCAAGGCTTCCCACAGGCCACAGGAATAACTACAGGAGCAGGTGCCTTCGATCCTCCTCCCTCCCAGGGCTTGAGTGCACTGCTTCTTCAGAGCCCCATCAGGCCAGGACATGGGATTTGGCTGCAACAAGCATCTGGGTTTCCTGAATGGCAGACCATTGTGCTCTGCTGGTGTCACTGGACCCAGGGGTCCCTTTGCCAGTTAAGTCTTTTCCTTGTAATCTGTAACTTATATTCTTTTAAGGGACAAGGCATTGATAAAACCATAACACAGAATCTGAACAACCAGAAAATATTCAAAACCAAGTCTTTAGTCATTCGTGCAGGACTTGTCAAATGGCTGTTGTGCCAGTGGATTTTGCCTGTCCCGTTCCCTATGGAAAAATGGGTACAAAAGTTCATTTTGACCCCCTAAAATAGCATGATGGATGGGAAAGATGTACAAGGCTGTGTTTCCATCAAGGGGGAATCCTTCTGATATCGGAAACCAATAGAGAGAAACTTTAGCCATCGATGATATCGCAAGGACCCCTCGATTGGAACTCAGCCTTGTATGTAGTTTGCGCATTTCTTATTTTGTATAGTGTAGGTCGGTAACTTTAAAAGAAAATCAGCATTTTAGTTAAATTATCAGAATTTTATTTAAAACACAGAAGAAAAAAGGGAAAAAATGTATGAAGTCCCAACTTTTGCATTCCCCTTTCCAGCATTGTTTCTGTTTGTGAAAGTGACAGTTTGGTTTAAGTGGCCAGACAGCCTCAACTGACAGAATCAGGATACTGCTTTACCATTGATCTGATGTCAGAAAGATGCTACAGCAGCATCCTGACATCAGAATGATGGTACAACAGCATCCTGCCATCAGAACGATGGTATAACAGCATTCTGCCAGCAGAACGATGGTACAACAGCATCCTGCCATCAGAACGATGGTACAACAGCATCCTGCCATCAGAACGATGGTACAACAGCATCCTGCAATCAGAACAATGGTACAGCAGCATCCTGCTGTCACAGCCATGGAACACCAGCATCCTGTTGTCAGAACAATGGTACAACAGCATCCTGCTGTCACAGTCATTGAACGCCAGCATCCTGATGTCAGAACTATGGTATAACAGCATTCTGCCATCAGAACAATGGTATAACAGCATCCTGATGTCAGAATGATGGTACAACAACATCCTGATGTCAGAATGATGGTGCAGCAGCATTCTGACATCAGAACAATGGTATAACAGCATCCTGTTGTCAGAATGATGGTACAACAGCATCCTGACATCAGAACAATGGTATAACAGCATCCTGATGTCAGAATGATGGTGCAACAGCATCCTCATGTCAGAACCATGGAACACCAGCATCCTGACATGAGAACAATGGTACTGCAGCATCCTGACATGAGAACGATGGTACAACAACATCCTGACATCAGAACGATGGTACAGCAGCATCCTGATGTCAGAACAATGATCCAACAATGCTGTGCTGTCACTGTTCCCCACGAGAAAAATAACCAACCATCCGCTATAACTTTGGGAGTTGGCAGTTTCTTATACAGTGTTCCCTGATTTTGGTTATTTGTTTCTGATTTCTTTCAGTTTTGTCCCGGAGTTGAGCACGGGGGAGGTGTGGTCTTGTGGGATGCAACTTGTTTAACCAACTCCTTAGGAGAACAGGGATTCCTTTTGTTAAAGTATCAGAGCTCCTGAGCGGACTCAGTCACTATGTCTTTGTACAGTACTTCACAACTGATATTGGCTGTTTGAAAATCTGCAGGTTGGCCAGAGGAAGTGAGACATGGAATGAGCAATAAGAGGCCAAATTGATGGACTGCCAACAGGTTAAAGACTACAGCACTCAGGACCAAATTACCCCACTGGTTAATGGAGTGTACGAACATGGTAAGGACTTTCTTGGCTTGGAGTTATTGTAAATCCACTGAGAAATGCCATAAGCAAGGCAGTTATGTTTTAGTAATCAAATTAGTTTATTTTTCTGTAACTGTTGGATTGCCTTCTCAACATAACAAAATAAAGCAAGCATTTGTCAATGATGAATGTTTGCTTGCTGGTATTGGTAGTGCAGGAGTTAGAGAGATGCATAATAGGAATAGCAGTGAAGTACTGAACTAGCGCTAACCCCACCCTGCAGAGACTGACAGTATTGGGGTCTGCTTTGGGTCATTGGGCATAACGCCATGCTATTTCCACCACCCTACCCTGCAACCCGATAGGGTGTCGTAAGCGTGCCTTGGTGTCTTTGGCCCTTACCCTCACCCCATTCCATAAGGAAATAAGCTGAGATGGGTGCAGTACAGGAGAATGGACTGAAAGTTAGGGCCGAAGACCCCAAGACACACCTCAATGCCTGTCTCTGGCTGCAGGGTGGGGGTGGGGGTGGAATGGCATGAGCATTACAGCCGACGACCCCAAGTCACACCCCAATGCCTGTCAGTCTGTACAGGGTATGGCATTATGGTTGAAAACCCAAACGCCCAGGGCGTTTGTTGGTATTTTCACTCTAAATTTTCAGCATGGGCTTTTTGGGACCCCACCTCGTGAACAGAGGCACTATCATTTCGTTACCCAATCCCAAAAGTTGATTTTGCACAGTGACTGTGCCATTTGGCGCCACAGGTGCGAAAACACATTTCAGGCAGGATGTGAAAAACGACAGCTATGCTGTTCTTGAGGAGGTGTGAAAAAATGGCAATGTTGAAAATCTGGAGTGAAAGTATGAAAAAGTGTTGAAGTTACGAGCGTGCATAGAAACTCTGCAATGCACAGCCGTAATGCAATCATTCTGGGGAATTTTTTCACCAAGTTTTCAACATGGGCTTTTTGGGACCCAACCTCATGAACAGTGACACTATCATTTCGGTACTGCATCCTGAAAGTTGATTTCGCACAGTGACTGCGCCATTCTGCATCACAGGTGCAGAAACATTTTTTGGGCAGGATATGAAAAATGACAGCTAGACTGTTCATAAGGAGGTTTGAAAAAATGGCAATGTTGAAAATCTGAAGTGAAAATATCAAAAACTGGCAAAGTTACGAGCGTGCATAGAAACTGTGCAACGCAGGCATTTTTTGGAATTTTTTCACCAAATTTGTAACATGGACTTTCTGAGACCCCACCTCATGAACAGTGGCAGTGTTGTTTCGTTACTCAGTCCCAAAAGGTTATTCTGCACAGCAACTGTGAAATCACCTTTTAGGACCGAGAAACGAGATGACAGTTACAGTGTTCATGAGGTGGGGTCCCAAGAACTACACATATTGAAAATTTGGAGCCAAAATTCCAAAAAATGGCTAAGATATCAACCTAAGTTGAACCCCCCATCAACTGCTATTATACAGCTTACCTTGGTTCCTCAGTTCGGAGTTCGGCTTTGAAGAGTGCAGACCGTGTCCTGGTCCAGAGAAGATCACAGCGCCGGACCTCCGGAGGTAAGTATGGGGTGGGGGTGCATGGAGGGTGGGTAGGGATGGGGAGGGGCCTAGAGAGAAGACGAGGGACCATTTTCTTTTTACAGGTAAACAACAGAAAAAGACGTGGAATGGTTTTCTTTATTTACAGGTAAATATTTATTTTTAGGCACACTGAGGTGGGCTCCCAGTGTGCTAAACAAATGTGTGTGGGTGGGGCATAAGCAGAGTCGGAACTGGGCACCCTGATGTCGGCTTAGAAAGGACGGACTTGGGGTGGCATCCGACACTGGGAGGTGGCATCCCAGTGTCAGAAAGATTTAAACTATTACAGCACACTGGGGTGGGCTCCCAGTGTGCCAGCATGAGTTGGGGAGGGTTGGCGTACATAAAGCTGATAGGGGATTGGGCACCCTGTCGGCAGTGAAAGATGGGGGCATGCATCTGACCTCGGTAGGCATCCCAGTGTCGGAAAGTAAAAAAAAAAAAACTTTTATCTGGGCACACTGGAGTGGGCTCCCAGTGTGCCACAGTAGTGGGGTGAGGGCATGTCAACACAGGGATTGGCCAACCCGATGTCGGCTTTTGGGGGACTGTGTGGTGGGTGGCAGGAGCCACCAATCTGCAAAGCCATGGCGCAACTTTATTTATTGATCTGCTTCACCATGAAAGGCACACTGAGCAAACAGGTTGCTCGTAACTTCAGCCATGTCCATTACTGTGCACTGTAATGCGCATGGCTGGAGTCTTCTCCGCTGCTGTGTGCCTGGTTGGAGGGGGGAGCTGCCTCTGCAATCAGGGATGGCGCAACTGTCCCTGATTGGAGTGGCAGATGTCATTCAAGTCCAGCGCTCGCTGTGAAACTGCCATCATCGGCAGCTTCCCTGTTGATTGGTGGCTGAGGGATGAGCCCTTGAAAGCATTGGCTGGATTGGCCAAACACTGCCACACCTCTGCAATACTCTACTCTCCTACAAATGTTTCTTGTGCACTGCACACACAAGCAAACATAAAAAGCAAATATTAACAGTGTTAAAACAGTGGTTTGCTTAAATTGCTACCTTTTTATACTTTTTGGTTTTAACCTAAAAGGTTTTGCACTTGTGAAGGTTAGGGATAACACTAAACCTAATGAGCTGTGTTTATGCAGCAGGCAGGTGGAATGAGAACGGGTACAATACAGGCTTCCCCACACTGCATCCCCCAGTGTACCTCCTTGTTCTCTTGGAGGAGGCTTTATGTTCATTCTGTCAGAACCAGAGCCTCCTCTGAACAGACACACTCAGTTTGCGGCACTCCACTAAACAGGGATTTTGCTAGGAAAGTAACAGTTGCATACCACTTTGTGCATAAACCCTGTTTGATATCCCCATAGGTCTATACCCTAAATATTTTAACAACTGAAGATATGTGTTATTTTAAATGAATGTTAAGGAAAGTGACTTCCCTTTAACTCCTGATCTTCTTAACTATCTTCTTGGAGCTACACTCTTATTTTAGGGCCGTCTGCACTGGACCCCTATCAGAACCAGATCTTTTGTGGCTGGTGACGTTGACGTCTTTACAGACATATGGTGCCATGCCCATGCCCACAGCATATAAAGTGGTGCTGGCCCTAACCGCCTCAATACCTTTTTATCGAGGAGGAGAATGAAAAGTTACCCTGAAAAAATCTGGCAATACATTTAGTATTGAATGTCTACTATGCAATGGATACAGGATAATGTATAGGTAACAGTGTGTAATGAGGTTTGTTTTACACACCCAAGGTGTGTCATACCCCATAAACCGTGAGACCAAAGGTTGAGTCATTTATTCATGTGTTTCACACAGATGGTGTGTAAAATAATGAGTTTTTACTGTTGCCCATACAGTATTTTATATAAATCATTGGGTACTAGAACCACGGTCGGCAGGTAGGAGAGGACCAGACCAAAAATTAAAGTACAATTTGCCTACTGCTGTTTTATCTCTTGCTCAGTGCTTTGTGCGAGAACGATGCAGTTCTTCATTACACACACACGTCAGTATGTAATGGAGACTTTCAAGTACTGGTTTCAGGTTACATTTGACCACAATCGGTAATAATGACTACCTGAATGGCTACATTAGTTCAGTGTTCACAGTAGGGGCTACAGGCCCAGTGCTAGACACTGGGATTAAGTTTATGGATCCTAAGTAACCTAAATTAGAGAGAAGTACAATATTACATCCAAGGATAGGATACTCAGTGGATTGCGAAACCATAGATTAAACACTCAGAATAGTGCCGGAGAGCAGCAGCAAAGGCAGATAGAATGGTAGGGTGTATTGCTAGGAGGATAACATCGAGGAGGAGGGAAGTTCTCCTGCCCCTGTACAATTCCTGGGTGAGGCTGCACTTGGAGTACTGTGTGCAGTTCTGGCATCCTTACGTAAAGAGGGACATCATGCTACTTGAGAGAGTGCAGAAGAGGGCATCCAAGATGGTCCATGGACTGGGGGAAAAGCCCTATCAAGATAGACTTAGGGAGCTGAACGTGTACTTTCTGGAAGACAGACGGGATGGGGAACATGATAGAGACCTTTAACTATTTGAAAGGGATCAGTAGGGTAAATATGGGGGGTTTATTCAGATTGAAAAGGGAAGGGACCACGGGGACCACAGCCTAAAACTGGTGGGGGGGGGGGAGTACAGAAGTGAAATGAGGAAACACTATTATAGGGAGAGGGTGGTGACACCTTGGAACGTGCTTCCTGAGGAACTTATGTCAATGGATTCAGTGGGAGGATTCAAAAGGGGTTGGGAAAGATATATAGGCAAGGTACAGGTAGGGAGAGAAGTGAAAAGTAGGGAAACTCTGGGGGTAGGAACCTGGGAGCAAGGGAGTGATTAGAGGATGGCGGACAGTAGCAGGAACAGTACTGTGAGCTGCATCTCGGACAGACTTGATAGACCTTTAGGCTTAATCTGCTGGCATTTTAGTATGTTAATATAGCATATCCAAGGATAGGGTTCTGAAGGGACTGCAAAGCCTTAGGTTACACAATATATAAGTCTAATTAATTATTCATGAGCCTAGTGAGGCTCCTGATTGGCTACTGGATCAGTCATTAACGTCTTAGAAATGACCAATCTAGCTGCCAACGGATGCTGTGCGGCATGCATGACTTGTGCCACTCTGCTTAAAAGCTTAATTAAGTTTAAAATAAAAGGGAAACAAGTGTTATTGCAGTAAGACTTATATTCTTAATAACAACCTCGAAGTTGGTCATTTCCTTAGATTAACAACTGCTGGAGGATGGTGGCCCTTAGCTGTGCCTTGGGCCACTCATCCACAGCCAGCCATTAATCCCTTGGAAATGACTGGCTTCTTGGTCGTTATTGCTTAAATATATCCAATGTTAGGGTTCTGAAAGGACTGCAAAGCCTTAGGTTACACAATAATATATCCAGTGTTAGGGTTCTGAAGTGACTGCAGAGCCTTAGATTACCAAGGCAATATCCAAGGATTCCGTTCTGAAGGGACTGCAAAGCCTTAGGTTACACAATAATATATCCAATGTTAGGGTTCTGAAGGGACTGCAGAACCTTAGATTACCAATGCAATATTCAAAGATTCAGTTCTGAAGGGACTGCAAAGCCTTAGGTTACACAATGTTATATCCAAGGATAGGGTACTGCATGGACTGCAAAGCCTTAGGTTAAGCAGTATCATATCCAATGATAGGGTTCTGAAGGTACTGTGAAGTCTTAGGTTACACAACAGTATATCCAAGGATAGGGTTGTGAAGAGACTGTGAAGCCTTAGGTTAAACAATCGCATATTCAGGGATAGGGTTCTGAAGGAGTCCAAAGTCAGTAGCACTCGAAATCACAAAGCACAGAGAATTCACTACAGCGGTTTAATAAGCAAATTATTTAAGTGAATCAAGTGCAGGTACAGATACACAGCAGCTCGAGCTGCTATCCAAGTCCCAGTGCTTCAGCTACACTCAGTTTTTGTTAGGGGGCATGGCAAGAAAAACATCATCCAAAATGTCAGTACAAAACTAAGCACAATTTGTGCTGGACCATTATATTAATTTAAACTTTATTAAATCTGTAATATACTTGTAATGTACTTCTTAACGTTTAAAGTATTGCATCAATTAGTTTTTTGAGAATCTGTAATTAGTACACTTTCACTATGGTATAACATCACATGCAATTGGGGCTATTTAAGTGGTGATGTTTTCTTGCCACATTCCCTGACGAAGGCTGAGTATAGGTGAAGCACTGGGACTTACGTAGCAGCTCGAGCCTCTGTGTATCTGTACCTGCACTTGATTCACTTAAATAAGTTGCTAATTCAACTGCTGTAGTGAATCCTCTTTGCTTTGTACTCTTGATGCTACTAACTTTGGAGACTTTATGTGTATTTGGGGCTGGCTGCCCCTAATCTATAGCACCAACTCTGCTTCGCCATCTTTGCTGCACCACTTCCTGGATTTTAGGGTTCTGAAAGGACTGGAAAGCCTTAGGTTACACAATAGCACATCCAAGGATTGGGTACTGAAGGGACTGAAAAGCCCAAGGTTAAACAATAGTATATCCAAGGACAGGGTTCTGAAGGAACTGCAAAACCATAGGTTACACAATAGCATATCCAAGGATTGGGAACTGAAGGGACGGAAAAGCCTAGGGTTAAACAGTAGTATATCCGAGGATTGGGAACTGAAGGGACGGGAAAGCCTAGGGTTAAATAGTGTATCCAAGGATTGGGAACTGAAGGGACTGCAAAGCCTTAGGTTAAACAGTAGTACAGTATATCCAAGGAAAGGGTTCTGAAGGGACTGTGAAGCCTTAGGTTAAACAATTGTATAGCCAAGTATAGGGTTCTGATGGGACTGTGAAGCCTTAAGTTAAACAATAGTTTATCCAAGGATAGGGTTCTGAGGGAACTATGAAGCCTTAGGTTACACAGTAGAATATCCAAGAATAGGGTTCTGAAGGGACTGTAGAGCCTTAGGTTAAACAATAGTATATCCAAGGACAGGATTCTGAAAGGACTACAAAACCCCTAGGTTAAATAATAGAAAATCCAAGAACTGGGTGCTGTAGGGACTGTGAAGCCTTAGGTTACACGATAGTATACAGGGATCAGTACTGGGACCAGTCCTCTTTAATGTCTTTATTAGTGACATTGCAGGGGGGCTAGAAGGGAAGGTATGCCTCTTTGCAGGTGACACTAAAATCTGCAGTAGGGTAGATACTTGGGGAAAGGGGCAATGAATAGAGATCTAAGAAAGCTAGAGGAGTGGTCAAGGATGTGGCAGCTAAGTTTCAGTACAAAGAAGTGCAAAATCATGCACTTAGGGTTTAGAAATCCGGGGGCATAGTACAAAATGGGAATGTGGTATTTATGACAACCAAACAGGAAAGGGATCTAAGGGTAATCATATAGGATGACTTAAAGGTGGCCAGGCAGTGTGCCAAGGCAGTGGGGAGAGCTAGTGGGATGCTAGGGTGCATAGGGAAGGGTATCACCAGCACAAGGACAAAGGTGGTGTTACTGCTGTATGGATCACTAGTGAGACCTCAACTGGAGCACTGTGTCTAGTTCTGGAGACCATATTTCTGAAAGGACATAGACAGGGTAAAGGAAGTCCCAAGGGGGAAAACTAAAATGGTACAGGGTCTGCATCAAAAGCCCTATGAAAGAGACTAAAGTACCTCAATATGTATACCCTGGAGGAAAGAAGGGATATGATAGAGACTTTCAAATACCTCACGGGTATAAATAAGGTTCAAGAGGGAAGCATTTTTCAGAAAACAAAAGGTGCTCAAGAACAAGAGGTCATACTATGAAGCAGGAGGGCAGTAGACTCAGGGGAGATGTGAGGAAGTACTTTTTCACAGAAAGAGTGGTGGATACCAGCTGCCCGGTGGCGCTGAGGGCTGAGGCGCTGGATGCCTTACCTCATGGCATGCCGGCGACCTGGGTTCGGGAACGAGCCCGGACCATCGAAGGTCGGCAGTGGGGGAAGGTGGAGCTGGAGCAGCTCTCCTCTCCGGGGAGGTGTGGTGGCTACCCTCGGCTAATGGCCGCCTCCTGGTGGAGGCCAGGGTCAGCTCAGGCCTAGGGGGTGCTAGGCATTAGACTAACGGGGTTGGGGGATGGGGGTCATTACCGGGGCTGTAAGGCGCATGTGCATCTCCACACGCATGTGCGCCTACTCCTGGGACCCCTGGGAGAAAATGGAGGGGAAAAATCACACCGGCAGCAGGATGAAGATCGACTCCCCGAAGGCGCCGCTCCTAGACTGGGTGTAAGGTAAGTCCCGGTGATTCCGGTGGTTGGGGGCTGGGAGTCGACTGGGGAGCAGGAAGGCACAAAAATCAGTCATGATAAAAAAAAAAAAAAGAGTAGTGGATACCTGGAACAGCCTCCCAGCAGAGGTGGTGGGGGAAAAATGGTAATGGAATTTCAAGAATGCATGGGATAGGAATAAGGGAACCTTAGTGGTAAAGATGTCGGAGATCAGGTAGGGTCTGTAGTGTTTCAGTAAGTAGGAAAAATGGGCAGACTAGGTGGGCCAAGCGGTCCTGATCTGCAGTCAAATTCTGTTTCCATGTATATCCAAGGATATGGTCCTGAAGGGACTGCGAAGCCTTAGGTTACAGTGGGTTCTGAAAGGACTACAAAGACTTAGGTTAAACAATAGTATATCCAAGGATAGGGTTCAGAAGGTACTGTGAAGCCTTAGGTTACACAGTAGTATATTCAAGGACAGGGTTCTGAAAGGACTGCAAAGCCTTAGATTCAACTATAGTACATCCAAAGATTGGGTTTTGAAAGGACTGTGAAGCCGTAGGTTACACAATAGTATATTCAAAGATAGGGTTGTGAAGAGAGGCTCTACAATGCCGGTTCTACAAATATTTTTGTCGACCGACGTTACAGCGACGGATTTATGTTGACTGCAAATTACGGTTGGCATAAATCCGTCTGGAAACCTGTCACCCCCCCCAGACCTAAGGATTATCAACTCCGAGTCGGAGTGGATTCAGGGAGGAGGTGCAGGACTGGGGGAAAGAGTGCCAGGGTTCCGGGCGGACTTTACAGTGATCTGTCAAAGTTGTCAGCATCGATGTGTTCGCTGTAAAGGTTTCACTGTGGGATCGGCATTTGGTGAAGGGACTGCAAAGCCTTAGGTTAAACAAGTCCAGGGACCGGATAGGTTGCACACTGGAGTGTTAAGGGAGATAGGATAGGTTCTGTAAGCACCACTAGCAGACCTGTGCACCAAGTCCGTCGTAACGGGCAAGGTTCCAGTGGACTAGAAGGTTGCAAATGTGGTACCTCTGCACAAAAATAGTAACGGGAAGAACCCGGGGAACTATATGCTGATGAGCCTAAAATCCAATAGTCAAGGAGCAGGTAGTGGAATTCCTGAAGGATAAGAAACATAGGAACAGAATTTGTCTGCAGAAAAGGACCACTTGGCCCAACCAGTCTGCCAGATGTTCCCTGCCTAATCTGTCTCTACAGACCCTAACTGGTCTCTGATGACCCTTCCTCATCCCTGCCTGTTTTCTACTATACCCCTATATTTATCCCAAGCATGCTTGAAGCTCCCCCTCATAATGTTTTTGCCTTCACCACTTCTGATGGCAGTCCATTTCAGGCATCTACCACCCTTTCATTGAAGAAATATTCCTCACAACTCTCTCCCCCCCCCCCCACTTCATTGCATGCCCCCTGATCATGGTGCTGTTACTCATTTGAATGGGACTCCACTACTGCACCCTGGTCACATCTGTGAGATACTTGTAGATCTGTATCATGACCTCTCTCACTCTCCTCTATTCCAGGGCATATATGTTGAGATCCCTCAGTCTCTCCTTGTAGGGCTTTTGAAGCAACTCCTGCACCATTTTAGTTGTCCTCCTGTGGACTGCCTCCACCCTATCTATGTCCTTTCTGAGGAGCAGCCTCCAGGGTCTTACCAGCGAGCAACATTGTGGCAACATCATTTGCTTCCTCTTGCTGTGGATACCTGTCCCCTGCGCCACACAGCATTCCACTAGTTCTAGCCACTGCTTAGTCACACTGCCCTGCCACTTTGAAGTCATCAGGTGTGATAACTTTAAGGTCCCTTTCCTGCTTATTGACTGTCAGTACACACCCTCATATGATACTCAGCTCCTGGGTTCCTATGCCCTAGGTGTGCGATTTTGTACTTCTCGGCAGTGAACCCCAACTGCCATGCTCTTGACCACTCCTCGAATTTCCGAAGATCCCTGTGTATTCTCTCCTCTCCCTCCTGAATGTCCACCCTATTGCTGATTCTGGTATCTGTGAAAACAATGAGTTGGCAGTATAGCCTAGAAGCTAGAGTAATGAGCTGTGAATGAGCTTGGTACATCCAGCAGACTTGGGTTTGAGTCCCACAGCCTCCACTTGCATACTGTGTGACCCTGAGCAAGTCACTTAACCTCCCCAGTGCTCCTGGGTAGCCCCTGAAAACAGGCATTGTGCCTAGTGAGCCTTACCCAGTTACCAAAGAATAAAAAAATAAAAAAAGTAACACCTTCTCTTCTAGTTCTTCTGCAGTGTTACTTATGAAAACACTGAGGAGGACGGGTCCCAGTACTGAGTCCTGTGGCACCCTACTGTTCACTCTCCCATCAATAGAATTAGTGCCGTTAAGCACCAGCCTCTGTCTGCACCTGTTAACCAGCTTCTAACCCAGTTCACCACTTTGGATCCCACCACTAAGCTGCTCAGTTTCTTTATCAGCCTTCTGTGTGGTACAGTGTCAAAGGCCTTGCTAAAATCCAGATAGACCAGATCCACTGCCCTCTCCTGATCTAGTTCCCTTGTCACCTAGTCAAAGAAATCTATCAGATTTGTTTGGCATGACCCCCCCCCAATGAATCCATGCTGCCTGTGATCTTGCAGCCCACTGGATTCAAGATATTATACCAGTCTTTCTTTCAGAAGTGTTTACATTAATTTCCCCACCACTGAACTAAGACTAACGCGCCTATAGTTGCCACCCTCTTCCCTGCTGCTGCTCTTATGTAGAGGGACCACGTCAACCTATGAGATTCCTATGTGCACAGTGTGGCTGTCTGTCTGTGTTTGTCTCTGTCAGTAGTTTAGTTTTTCTGGATTTTCATGTGTTTCTGCTTGGAGGAACTGGACCCGTTCTTGGACATGACATCTATGAATGTTTCCTGGACTAAGAAACTGTAAAACATCACCACCAGATATAAGCATTCTCATCATAAATCTACTTTTTTGTAAGCCACCAAAAGCAAAAGTAATGTCTGTAAATCTGTTATACAAGCTCTTGAGTTGTGGAGTGCTGCATTGAATCCACATTTCTGTCTGACTTGTTCCTAAAGGATCTGTGCTTGTCTTTGAGATCTATTCACAACCATTTTGGAGAACAAAGAGAAGACACTAACAAAGGATTTTTACATCCTGCATATGCCCCAGGCCAATGTTCATCACCTTCAGGAATTTAACACATTCTGGGTCTTTGATCTACAGTAACAACAGTTTACTGGGCCCCAGTAGTTCTCCATTTCCTGAGGTTTTGATTATTTTTCATCATTTGACTCCTGGTACCTTGGACAAGATTACTATATTACATATCCCTGAACATAGCTATCTGCATGGTTTAATATTACTACATGAGGAATGCAACCTAACCCCATGAGCGGGCCAGGGTATACTGGGCCGAAGGGAAATGGCTTGAAACTTGCTACGAACAATATCTGCAGCCTAATTCCAAAGAGGCCTCAACTGCAGGCGTGGGCGACCCTACATAACCCTGATATACTTTGCCTAACTGAGACCTGGCTATCCACCCGGGTCAGGGATAATGAGATAGTGCTTCCAGGTTACAATACTTTTAGATGTGATAGGAATGGGAAAAGAGGTGGCGGCTGTCTCATTTATTTACAGAACACCCTACAAGGCCTTGTGCTCCCCATCACAACCTGCAGCGTTGACCATGAGCTTCTTGCAGTTAGAATCATTTTTGGTGAATGTAAAAAATGCCTGGTAATTGCATGCATCTACCTCCCACCGAAAATGGCCAAAGATGGTCTGATTAAACTACTAGGGTCCTTGGCTGGCGTTAATAACAACTGTGAGCTCATCATGACTGGGGACTTCAACATCAACTGGCTCAGTAATGAATCGACCAACCAGAAGGATACCATAGCCAGCTCCCTCCTCACGCAGTTAGTCATGGAACCTACTAGAATGAACCATAAGACCAGTAAGCACACGCTCCTGGACTGGCTCCTTGCAAGCTCACCTGACAGGATTACCGATGTCTTGGTACTACCGGATTCGCTAAGCGACCACTCCCCTATCACCTGTCTGTGGTCCAATAAATTCAAAAAAGTGCCACCTGGCTTTATGAACAGCAGAATTCTCAGGAAGGGACAGCTCTCAGCTTTCAAGGAGGCGCTTTCTCAGACTGAATGGTCCCCCCTTAAGGTACTGCATGACCTTGACATAACACTCCAGTACTTTATTGATAACTTTAATAGCATTTGTGACAGATTTGCTCCGTTCAAAAAAAGGAAAACACATGGCCGTAACAATGGGTGGATTACTAGTGACCTTCTACATCACATGAGGGCAAGGGACAACCTTTTGTATCAAGCCAGGGCCTCCGGTAAGTCCAGTGACCTTCAAAGATACAGGGCACCCAGAACCAAATGCACACATCTCATCAGGAATGCTAAGGCTAATTTCTACAAGGATCAATTGGAAAGAACCTGGGGTGATGTGAGGCAGTATAAAGGCACTCACAGGGAAGGATGACAAAACACAGCCATCACTGCTAAACATTAATGGCACAAATGCCATGGACCCCCACACCATTGCCGAAGAGTTCAACTCCACCTTCACAGATCTTAGCTCTGTTCTACCAGCTGAATACCTCAAGCCTATCAAAGCTGATAATAAACTCCCACCGGACATCAACTCACACCCTCAATTTTACTTCAAGAGAGTTACTATCAAAGAAGCACAGGGTTATGTTAAAAAGGTCCTGGGGAAAACCAGAATGGGGTCTGACAACATTGACATGAAACTGCTGGTGCTGGCAATCAACAAAGTCATCGCTCCCATCACTACGATTTTCAATAAATCCCTCCAGCTCGCCAAATTCCGTTCTCCTTGGAAACAAGCGCTGGTGACCCCGGTGCATAAGGGAGGCGATAGGTCACTGACCGCAAACTACAGGCCCATCTCTATCCTCTACCCCCTCTCTAAAGCACCGGAAAGGATTGTGGCAGACCAGTTTACTGACTATATTCACAAATACCAGCTGCAATGTCCCCAGCAGCACGGCTTTAGGAAACTCCACGGCACGGACACTGCACTGGTGGATTTCACTGAGTATGTCCGTAAGGCATTGGATGAGGGAAAACTGGTTGGGTCCACCTTCATTGACCTAACAAAGGCATTCGATATAGTCTGCCACCCACTCCTCTTGTCTCAACTGCATGCCCTTGGTGTTTCCCCAAATGCCACTCTATGGTTCCAGGACTACCTAACCTCCCGGTCTGAAAGGGTCAATAGGTCACTCCATATCTGTATCCAAGGAAGTCACACTAGGGGTGCCTCAAGGGTTCATCCTGGGTCCACTGCTCTTCAGCATGTTCCTGAATGACCTACCCGATGCCTGCACTAGCAAAGTCATTCTATACGCTGATGATGCTGTCCTACTTAGCTGTCACTCTTGCATAGAGCACCTACAGGCCGAGCTACAATCATCCGTCCAGCAACTGGAGACCTGGTTCTACTCCCAAAGGTTGCTACTAAACTACAAAAACCAAGATGATGCTCCTGTCTAGCCCCCAACTAAAAAGGAGATGCCCAGAGCTAACATTCACAAATCACCTGATTGCCCCACTGGAACAGGTTCCCTCCTTCAAGTACCTGGGAGTCATTGTGGATGATGCCCTCTCATATGTTCAGCACATTGACATGGTGGTGAAAGCTGTGAACACTAAATTAGGGATCCTGTTTAGGCACAAGAAAAGCCTAACTGCTGAAGCCCTCTGACTGTCAGTCTCCAGCTCTGTCCTCTCCCTGGTCAACTATGGGCTGGTGGTTTACCGCACTGCCACTGATATGATCCTCAAAAGGGTTGCCACTGCTCTTAACAAGGCTTGCAGACTATTGCCTAATGCTGACCGTTTCACACACACTTGTACCCTGTATGGTCTGGTCCACATACTACTGCTTCAATCCAGAATCAGATACCAAACTTGCCTGCTAGAGAGAAAGGCCATGCTCTCCCTAACCCCTACCTGCATTGCAGACCTGGTAAAGGAAGCAAGCTTCAAATACAACACACGAAGAACAGTGACAACACAGCTTGATGTCCTATTTCGTAGAACTTCCCTAGGACAAAGATCCTTCATGTACCGAGCTCCATTATGGCTAAATGAGATCCTTGTTGCAGCTCTTAATACAACAAATGTTCGGTCCTTTAAGAGAGAACTGAAGCAATACCTGCTGAACTCAGATGCCTGCAACTGCCTTACCTGAATCCATATCTTCAACCTGGATACCCCCTCTTAAACACCTCTGACTCCCTTACCTGAGTCCATATCCTCAACCAGGATACCCCTCTTGTCTGTCTGAGCTTTCCCCCTGTTTTACCTACCCTGGACCCCCACCTGCCATCCCTTGCCACCCCCCCAGCTCCTCAACTCCCTCCTCCATACTCCCCCAACACCTCTCCTTTCCACCCTCTCCCTGCCAAAGTCTCCTTCTCCCAATCCTCTCTCTCTCCTCTCTCTCCTCTCTTTCTCTCTCTCTCTCTCTAATCTACCCCTCATTCACACTCTCCCCCCTTTCTTTCTCCTACCCTTTCCGATACTCTGCCTTGACAGGCCCCCCGGTGCAGCTATGCCGTATATTGCTAATTGGGAAACCTTGTTCTCACTCTCCCCCCTTTCTTTCTCCTACCCTTTCCCATACTCTACCTTGAGAGGCCCCCCTGGGGCAGCTATGCCATACGTTGCTAATTAGGAATCTCCTTCCGCTGTTTAATTTCAGTTGTCTAGGTTACTCAGATGTATTGTTTATCTATTTTCTGTATTACATAACAATCTTATGTTTTGTGTTAACTGTCAAGTTTTTGTAAAGTCTCTGCTGTTTTACATTCTGACGTGGAACCTTTGTAAAAGAGTGTATACTCAAAGGTTGTGTCCGAATTACCAAATAAATAAAAAATAAAATAAATTGATAAAAAACCTTCTCCAGCCTTCTGAAACCATGCCTGTTTCCAGTGAGCTGTTGAACAATGCTGTCAGTGGTGCAGTTAGCCCCTCTTGGAGTTCTTTCATTACCCCTGGGTGTATCCCGTCTGGTCCTATAACCTTGTCCGCTTTTAGAGCTGCAAGTCCCTTCCAGATCCTTTCATCTGAAAATGGACTTGGGTCCACCAATATCACCACCATCCTCGTTCCTCTTGCTCACTGGTGGTACCCCACCCCCACTGTGAAGACTGAGCAGAAGCACCTGTTTAGTATGTCGGCTTTTTCTTTGTCTTCTTTGGTGCAATCTCCCCCTTCCGCACTTCTAATTCTCACTGTCCCCCCACTTGCTTTCCTCTTCTCACTTATGTATTTGAAGAAAGTCATCCCCTTTAGTGACCCCTTTGACTATCCTTTCCTCTGTCTGCACCTTTGCTCCCCTCATCGCCTTTCCTGCTTTTCTCTGTTTTACTTAGTATACTTCCTTGTGCCACTCTCTTTGTGTTTCCTTATACCTCCTGAATGTCACCCTTTTTTCCTTCACCACCTTGGTCACTTCCAGAGAGAATCAGGATAGTTTATTTTTCCTTCTTCTTTTGCAGACTTCCCCCATGCATAGGTTGCTTTAATTATTTCCTGCCTTATTTTTTCCCACTGTGCCTCTACCCCTCCCTGGTAATCCCCCATTATTAGGCAATTTCTGAGGCAGTCTTCCATTTCTTTAAAATCCTGACCTCCTGAAGTCCAGGACCCTTGTCCTTGTGTGGTTTGCCTCTGTCCTTATCTCAGTGTTGAACCACACTGTACAGTGATCTCCGGTGCCTAGTGGACTACCCTCTGTGACGTCTGGGCACTAGGACGAAAAGTCGCCGGCTAAAACGTTGCAGTTACTACGTAGCGGTCTACTGGTTGCAAGGATCTTACGTTGCCGGTGTAAATGTTGCCTAGATGTTGCTGCATTTTCAAACAGCAACATTATGACATTCAATCTTTTTTTTGTTTCCTACCACTGCACCCAATCAGTCCATTTAGTAATAAGAGTCTGTGCACAAGCACTATAGCTCTGTACAGCACATTTGTTGTAACAGTGCTAACTGAAGCACTCCTTACTCCAGAATCAGGCCTGTTTCAAATTAGTATCCTGTCTGATGTCCGAAGCACATGCACCATACCCCTGTAAATTCTGTCCGATGCATACCGATGCACCATACCCTGGTAAATAATTACCATACCCCTGTAAATTAATTGAAGCACTCCTTTCTCCAGAATCAGACCCATTTCAAATTAGTACCCTGTCCGATGTCCGGAGCACAAGCACCATACCCCTGTAAATTCTGTCCGATGCACCATACCCCGGTAAATAAGCACCATACCCCTATAAATTAATTGAAGTACTCCTTTCTCCAGAATCAGCCCCGTTTCAAATTAGTATTCTGTCCGATGTCCGAAGCACATGCACCATACCCCTGTAAATTCTGTCTGATGCACGCCGATGCACCATACCCCGGTAAATAAGCACCATACCCCTGTAAATTAATTGAAGCATTCCTTTCTCCAGAATCAGCCCCATTTCAAATTAATATCCTGTCCAATGTCTGAAGCACCATACCCCTGTAAATTCTGTCCAATGCACCATACCCCTGTAAATTAATTTAAGCACTCCTTTGTCCAGAATTGTCTGATGCAAACCGCGACCTTTTGTCCGGGACGACTTAGACTACGCGACTAATCTGCCAACATCATATTGTCCACTCAGCATTTTAGCTGCTATTTTTTGTCCGCAACATTTTGTCTGGGGACAAATCGTCTGCTTTCGGATGTCTGTAGTGCCATCCCAGTTCGTAAGCACGAGGTCCTTCACTGCCTCACCCTAGTGGGTTCCTTGACTAGCTGCCTGAGAAAAGCCACTTGTAGCGAGTCAAGAATGGCCCTGCTCATTGTCAAAGCTGCAGTTGGAAGGGTCCAAACCACATTTGGCAGACTTAAGTTCCCAACTAACAGCACCTTCCCATTACTTGCCATCCTGATGATGGCTTCCCCAAGTGCCCTATCCAACTCCTCTCTCTGTGCTGAAGGTCTGTACACTACCCCTGTATGGGTATCAGTCCCAGAACCTGTCTCCAGGATGACCCACAGCACCTCCAGCACTTCCTTTTCCTCCAGGTGCCCCTGTATCTCCATGTCCTTGATTCCCTCCCTCACACGCAATACAGACCCTCTTCCCTGCCCTATCTGTCCTGAACAGAGAGCAGGCCAGTATAGCCATTTTCCAGTCATGGTGCTCAGTGCACCTTGACTCCATTATGGCCACTAAATCGAGGACACTCTTCCCCATGATGACTTTCCAATCCAGAATTTGGATTCCAAGACTCAGTGCTTTGGTGCACATGGCCCTCCACACCTTACCCTCCACGTGCTTCCCTGCTTCTCCATACTTCCTGCCTGTGTTGTTCCCTGAAGTCCCCCTGATCCACCTTTTCACTTTACTATTTATTCTGTGTCTCCTTCAATCCTTCACTCTCCGTAACCTGATTTATACAACTCTTTTTTTCTGTCTTGTTTCCACCCCGCCCTCTTGTGCCCCTGCCTTATGGGAGTTCACTCTTTTCGAGCCCTTCCTCCCTAATGCTCCATCATCTGGGGTACAATTTTTCTCTCCCTTGGTTTTACTGCCTCCTCCTCCTCCCCCCTGTCTAGCTTAAATGCTCATCCAAGTAGCATTTAAACCTTCCACCAAGGACTGTGGTCTCCTTCCTGGGAGGATGCAAGCCATCTCCGTTGTAGAGGCTCATAGTCTACCAGGCTGGCCCCCAAGTCCCCATTGTAGCCAAAGCCCTTCTCTATGCACCATGCCTTCAACTAATTGTTAAATGCCCTGGTGTGTAGTAGCCTTTCCTTTCTTCTGACATACATAGGTAACACCTCAGCTTAAACCACCATGTGTGTTGCCTATTGGAGGCCCCTTCCCAGCTCCCTGAAATTATTCTGCACTATTACTGCCTTGTCCCTTGCCAGGTCATTTGTCCCTAGATGGACAATAACATCTAGCTCCCTTCCATCTTCTGCTACCCTGGCATTCCTCCGGATACACTCTTCATACCTCCAAGCTGAAGGATCGCTCAGGCACACCACTTCCCTATCCCTCCCCCCCCAACTCCCAAGTCTGTCCTCCTAACAGTAGAGTCCCCCACCAGCTGCTGCTTTCTCCTTGGCTGAGGGTCTCTTCCCCCCTCCATGGGGCCTTCCCATCTAAGGACCCCCACTTCCCTTCTTCTCACTGTGACAGGTGTCTTCTCTCAGCTGACCTGTCCTGTCAGTATGGCGAAGGAGTTCTGCAGGAGTATAGGCTGAGAAGCATGCACTCTGCCTGCCACCACACCCTCCCGGAGCCCACCAAGGTTCATCTGTGCTGCCTAGGCACACTGTGGGGGAGTGCCAGCAGACTTGGTGGACCTGGGAGGGGGGTAGAAGGTCCTCTGTATCCTTGCCAGTTCACCCAAAGTTCAGCAACCTCTGTACACAACCCAGAGAGGTGACCACATATGGGGCAGCACCTCAGTCTCCAGAAGGTGTCCTGAAAGACTTCAACCCTACAATCCTTGCAATGTGCCACTCCCATGATCTTTCCTCGCTTAGCCTTGTGTGCATTAAAGCTCTGCTGTACCCTTCAACCTCCTTCATAATCTCTTATACTCCTATCTCTCCCTTTTGCTTCCCTGAAACCATTTTGTTACCCTACCTTAGATAGGGTGTCTCCTGCTTTTCCTTTTGTAACCCTTCTACTTGTTCCTTTCCTTTTTCTGGAAGACTACTGCCACTTACACAGCTGTACTATGGCTACAAATTGTATTTACTAGCTAGTTATCAAAGGATGCATTAAGCAGATTATATGTTATCTCCTGTGTAACCCCTAGATGGTGCTATCCCAGGGGCTACTACCCCTGCCTGATTTGCCACTAACAGGTTGAGGGGCCTGGATCCAATGGCGGGTGCCTCCACCCAGAGGTCAGGGTTTGCAATAGTTAAACTAACTTGGTCACAGCCCTCTGGGACACTGCAACCCCCCTTTCTTCCCACTAGTGGCCCACACAATATATCAGAATTACCTTCACAGTATACACTTACCCCCAGGACTGATTCCGGCACTGGGACCTCCTGTGAAATAAGATACAGTGCAACAATCACAGTACAGTACTTTAACATAGACAATTACCTCAGGCAGTATAAATTTGCTGAAACAAAGCAGCTCTGATTTTTTGAGGGGATATAACAAGGACAGAAATCAGGTTAATTAGCTTATCCTCTACTCATCTACCTATGGCTCTGTGCACAGGCCTATCCCTATCAGTTACTGTCCCTGGGCACCCAAGCCCTAGTGGCTAGTCCAAACGTGGCAGCTGGTAGGGGCCCTTTCACACAGAGAAAATAAAAATTAGTTAAACAGTCAGCAGTACAGTAATTCCATTTGGATTTAATGTGGCAATTCAACAGGGGCGACTCTGAATTAGTACTCACGACCTCCAAACAAGATAGGGTCCTTCAATGTCAGCAGGGCTACTCTTGAGCTCAAGAGACTCCTCACACATTTATATGGTAAACAGTCACAGGCAAAAGTCACTTAATGGCAGCAGGATTCACTTGAGGTACACAAACCTCTTCACACATTTATATGGTAAAGAAAGCACTATACCAGGCAGGCTGCATCTGTATCCGATCGCAATTACTGCACAATACCGGAGAACACACAGCAGATTCAGTTCCTGACAGACCGAGTGCAAATCAGCAATTTCTCCAGTCTTCTACAGGGTGAGCCTGGTTTCTACTCTTCAGATATCCTTTGATTCTCTTCACAGGACGGATTCAGTCCTAACAAGCTGCAGACCGGAACTCTGGACCTTACACATGTTTTTTGACTAAAACTGTGCACTGAAGGAGCACAGGGTTCCTTTCCCCTTCACTGCCAGAGCTAAACTGAAACTCCAACAGACAAAACCGGGCACTTCCTTTGAGTTCCTCCCAGTTCTTGACTGGATTGGCTGTCACTCACAATAGACTGCTGCTGTTGGTCCAAAAAGGCGCCGAAGTCTAAACTACATCTCCCAGAGTCACTGCCCATACAATCCTCTTGTGGCTGGCTCAGATTATGAGTCCAAGTTCTGATTCAGTCCAAGGCACCATTTAGAGCTAGCTTACCCACACACTGATTGGTCCAGTTCAGCAGTTCAAAACCAGAATGGGGAACTAGGCAGACACAGTTCTAACTGCAAAAAAGCAGGTTAGACAAACTGCAATTTCATTATTACTCTAAATGATTTCTGGCAAACAGTTACATCTTTCAGATAGGTTCCCTTTGCACTCCTAGTGACTGCAAAATGGAGTGAATTGGCAGCAGCTCGAGTGGTACTCAAACAGAGAAGCACACAGTCCCCCATACAAACTAATTATGTCTGCAAGCAGACAGCTCTTAAAGAGACAGTACCAGAGGCTCTAAAAACACTCACTGATAAATGGCTTAAATGCCAAACACCATTCAGGCTTGGAGCATTCAAGCAAGCTCCTGGAAGTCTTTTGAGAACCCCCATTTGCAGGGGGGTTACACCTGCATTAGTCGGGTGCCCCACTTGCAGAGTCTCCTGTGACCTGCAGTCCCTGCAGAAGTCCCATGGGTAGATGCTCCACTCCTGCTCTGTGCCACTCACACGATGGGACATGAGCGTGATGGGACACACTGGGTGTTGCCCTTTTTATCTCACCCCTGCTTCCTGGTGTTCCCAATTGCCTGTCCCCACTAAGCTTCTTGCAGCCCCCCCCCCTTCCCACACACACACACAAAGCACACATCTGATTCACAGGGCTTTTTTTTATCTACTCACCCTCAAGATTAATTTCCTGAGCTAGGTTCCCCACACTACGTGTTACAAATTTAAAGAAAAATCTCAAATGTCCCAAACCACTAACTAAAATCTGGTTCCCCTGCCTACCCATTTACACTACTACATCAAGTATGGAGAGAAAGAGATAGATATAATAACTGGGGAGCACTTTCTCCCATAGGGAAACTGGATTATAATTCGCCATTATAACCTGTGGGTTATAATGGTGAACACGCGCCCGGTTTTCCTCACTCTGTGCAGGCACTTGCTGCTTATGGAGTGCTCTCACATCTTCCCTCCCCCATGTTTGACACACTATCTCTCCCTGACCTCTGCTGTGCCACCAGGACTTACCTTGGGACCGGCTCGGTTAACACAGGGCTTTACTTTCCGATTCAAAAATGTGACACCCCCGAAACTCCACGCAGTACTTCTTGCCCTTCACACTCCAGAAAAAAAAAAAAAGTAAAAATGGCACTTCCGCCTTGCCGTAGCACCTCATCTAACACCGAACAGGAGAGGTGAGAAGGACCTGCAAATCATATAAAAGAGCAAGGAATTAAATTTAGAAGGGGGGGCTTCAAACATCACCACCAGCAATGCTAATTACTGTCTATGGTTTGAACGGCAGCACTATCTACTGCCTGTACTTACTTGTATAACTGCTGTGTAATGTTTTCAAGGTGAGAAAACACTATCCAGCAATTTTATAAAACAATACATGGGGGGTGAGTGCATAAGGAGAATTTAATGCACACTCTCGGGGTGGGATGTATTAATAAACCCCTCGGGCATTTATGTAGCATTCCACCCCTCGGGCGTGCATTAAATTCTCGTTATGCACTCACCCCCATATATTATTCTATATATTATAGGGGCATGGTAGTGCACCATAGTTAGGGCTGAGTAGGCTGTTTAATGTTAAACCCCAATTGTTACACCTTAATAACTGTGGTGGCATTCAACCAAATAGTGGAAAATGTGGCATGCGCAGTCAGGCTGACAGTCTCAAGACCAGAAAGGTTTTGTGACGGTATCTATTTCAGTTTTCAAGATACTGAACGCCAAAAGATGCAAAAAAAAAAAAAGCACCCCAAAAAAGTGTTTGGCTTTCCCATATTTAACATGTTTTGTTTTTTTTTTGCTCTCATGCACAGTCTAGTGTGGAACTTTTTCATGAAACTTTCAGGGTAGAAGTGGCCTGTACTGTGGTAGTGCCTTTTGAAGGTTTTGTGAGAAAATATTATAGGGTTCCAGAGTTGTAAGGAATTCAGAGATAACCATGATGCTTGAACAGTAAAAAAAACACAGTGAGTACTTATTTTTATGATTTACTTGTCATGAGAAATGATTTACTTGTCATGAGAAAAAAAACGATCATGGCGGCTGCCATCTTGTTGGTTTTTTTAACTCAAAAACATTGAAAATTTATAAAAATTATGTATTTTCAGAAACAAACAGCCCAGTCTAGATAAATAGGACCCATTTAGCTAGATTCTGGTGTTTGGTGTTTAAAAATTGCCCTGGAAATAACATTTTCTGGGCAGCCCAAAACTCTGGATGCCCAACTTAGTGGGAGGAGCCATTCACATGTGTTCTCAGTATGAGAACAGCGGGACTTTCTTGAAATATAAAGTCGCAGCTGGAGTTGTGCTGCCAGCTTCAGTTACAGCAGTGAGCCAGCTATCTCTTCTCTCTCTCTTTATATCTGTCTATCTATTGTAATAAGTAGCAGACCAGGGTGCCCACTCCTGGTACTGCTTCTTTCTCCCCCTGCCCCTCCAGATTGCCCGCCCCCTTCGCATTATATGCATTGCAGTACTGGGCTGCTCACCCCTGGTGCTGCTGAACTGTAGCCCGACACTGGGGTGCCTAATCCTCAATGCTGGAAAGTCCCCTGAAATAAAGAAAACCATTCTTCATAGATTTTTTTTAAACCTTTATAAAAGAAGATGGTCCCTCGCCAGTCTGACCCACCATGCACCCCCCAACCACCCCACTCCAGTTTCCCACATAGCACTCAACACCTCACACTCCTCACACCCTTTCATTCACCCGAACATGTCCCACGATGTAGATCCACTCTGATCAAAGACATGTCTTGTTGCTGGAACTGGTGACTGCGATATTAGAAAATAAGGCACAGTAAATCTGGTTCAGAGATCAGTGGCAAAACTGATTATTGTTGATAAATTTTGTCTATCTAGGTACTTCCAGTTCAGTAAAAAAATTTGTTTAAACTAGCGTGTCTGTGTTGTTTTTAATTTTACCTCTAATGTGATCTCTAGATGGCTGTTGTACGAGTCTGTCACTGAAGCTAAGGACGGTGTGTTTTCCCTGATCCTCACTGACACTGGTAGGCATTCACATCATTCAAGGAATGATGTCTGTAAACAGAGCGTGTGCAGCCTGGATCTGTAGGCTCGTGGTTAGGTGTCAATGAGAAATTGACAGCTTATGCTTGCCACTTTTGTGAGAGAGTAAAGTAACAGTAAGTGACACAGCAATCAGCAGCAGACAAATTTAGCTCTGTTTGCTGAAAGAATTATTCAACAAAAAAACATATACTGTACTCGTTCACTGGCACAGCAGAGTTAATCCCTTTGTGAAATCTGTCTTCCTTTACATCACTTTCCCAGTCGGGTTACTTTTTAATGATGCCCTCAAATGTGAACATTTCATAAATCTACAATTTAAACATTATTTTAACTTCAATATATTATTTATGTTACTCATTTAGTGATGTGACAGCTGATCCCTATGCAGATATACAGAGACATGGAGCTTGTCTATGTATGAGAAACAAAGTAAAAAAATGCATTTTCTGAGCCAGTACATCTATCTAAGGGTTACAGTGATTTATTTTTAAATCCAAAAATAGATTATAATAATTTTAATGAATACTGTTGAGACCTGTAGTCTTACTAAGCTACATCTGGCAAATCTCAGCCGGATGTAGCTTAGTTGATAGATGCAGCTCACACCCAGAGGCCCCTGACCAAGTGCCCCATCCCGAATGGACCACTTCTTAGGAAGATGCGGCTTCTGTCTGGCTGCCGGCCGCTCTCCACCAGCCTGCCACCCGACTCAAACTCACTGCCAGAGGTCCCTGACCGGGCGTCCCATCCCGAACGGACCACTTCTCAGGAGGACGCAACTTCTGTCTGGCCGCTGTCCACTTTCCATCAGCCTGCCACCCAACTCAAGATCACCGCTAGAGGCCCTGGCTGGATACCCTGTCCCAAATGGACTGCTTCTCAGGAGGACGCAGATTCTGTCTGGCCACTGGCTGCTTTCCAGCAGCCTGCCACCTGACTCAAGCTCACCGCCAGAGGCCCCAGACCGGGCGCTCCATCCTGAATGGACTGCTTCTCAGGAGGACATGGCTTCTGTCCAGCCACCAGCCACTCTCCACTAGCATGCCATCTGACTGAAGCTCACCACCAGAGGTCCCTGACCAGGCGACCCATCCTGAATGGACCACTTCTCAGGAGGACACAGCTTCTGTCCGGCCACCGACCGCTCTCTACCAGCCCGCCACATGACTCAAGCTCACCACTGGGTGACCCATCCCAAATGGACTGCTTTCAGGAGGATGTGGCTACTGTCTGGCCACTGGCCACTCTCCAGCAGCCCGCCACCCAACTCAAGCTCACCGCCAGAGGCTCCTGACCGGGTACCCTGTCCTGAATGGACCGCTTCTCAGGAGGATGCCACATCTGTCCAGCTGCCGGCCACTCTCCACCAGCATGCCACCCAACTCAAGCTCACCGCCAGAGGCCCGTGACCGAACACCACCCTATCCCAAGTGGACCATTTCCCAGGAGAACATGGCTTCTGTCCAGCCACTGGCTGCTCTCCACCAGCCCACCATCTGACTCAAGCTCACCGCTAGAGGCCTCTGACTGGGCGCCCCATCCCGAATGGACCACTTTTCATGAGGACGCGGCTTCTGCCCATCCGCCGTCTGCTCTCCACCAGCCCGCAACCCGACTCAAGCTCACCGCCAGAGGTCCCTGACCAGGCACCCCGTTCCAAATGGACCACTTCTCAGGAGGATGCAGCTTCTGTCTAGCTGCCGTTCGCTGTCCACCAGCCCGCCAGCTGACTCAAGCTCAGTGCTAGAAGCCCCTGGCCGAGCAGCCCATCCCAAACGGACCGCTTCTCAGGAGAATGTGGCTTCTGTCTGGCTGCCGACCGCTCTCCACCAGCCCACCACCCGACTCAAGCTCACCTCCAGAGGCCCCGACTGGGTGCCCCATCCCAAGTGGACCACTTCTCAGGAGGACGTGGCTTCTGTCCGGCCGCTGGCCACTCTGCACCAGCCTGCCACCCAGCACAAGGTACGCCTGAGGAGCATCTTCGGCTCCGCTTGAAACCCTGAGCCCCCAGCGGCACTCCATTTGGCCAATTCCTCTTGATCTGCGCACCTTATTAACTGTTTCTCCCAGCTGGAGCTCCCCATTGGCTCTGCCTTGCTTCTGGTGCTCAGACTTAAGCTCGGACACCCCAGTGCAGTGACTTTACTTTTTTATTCTAGTTTTGAAGTTTAATTTTTTTAGCTCTAAATGTAATTGTTAACTGTTTATTTTTTGGAACTGTTTGCTGTATTGAGCCTATCTGCCTTCAAGTGTTTTCAACTTAAGAGCCTATTTGAATTACTACTTAGTTGGAATTTGTTTAGTCCTTCCCAATCTTTCTTCCTCCCTCCAGCCATCCATATCTCTCTCTCTCTCTCTCTCTCTCTCTTTCTCACTCTCCCTGTGTATCCCCACCGTTCTGCATTAGGGGCCCTCCCACCGATTTACCTTGTCTCCTGCTCTTTACCCCCTGCTGTTTTCCCTGTCTCCTGTCCCTGTCTGCTCCATGTCCACCGATTGCCTCTTCTGCATTTCTACTTAAGTACTGTTGTGCTTTTCTTCCTTCCTCAGCTCACCGCCAGAGGCCCCTGACCGGGTGCCCCATCCTGAACTGACTGCTTCTCAGGAGGATGTGGCTTCTGTCCGGGCGCCATTTGCTGTCTACCAGCCCACCACCCGACTCAAGGTAGGCCTAAGGAGCAGCTTTGGGTCCGCTTGAAACCCTGAGCCCCCAGTGGCACTCCGATTGGCTGATTCCTCTTGGTCTGCGCTCTTTATTGGCTCTTTCTCCCAGCCGGAGCTCCCCATTGGCTCTGCCTTGCTTCCGGTGCCCAGATTTAAGCTCAGACACCCCAGTGCAGTGACTTTACTTTTTTATTCTAGTTTTGAAGTTTAATTCCCGCCCCCCCCACCTCTGACACTCTTTTAAATAGACCTTCTCCCAAAAGGCTCCTCCCCACCCCTCACTCCTCTCACCCGAGTGGTGTTAATTTTGGGAACACGTCACTCTTAAAAGTACAGTCCCCCATTAGCTCCCTTGCTTAACCTCTGTCTGCCCTGCTTTTCCACTGCTCAGTAACCACTCGTTCTCTCGCCCCCTTCACCAGCACTCCCTCTCTGTCCTTTCCCCTACCTGGTCTGTACACTCCACCTTTAGCTTCCTGGTCTATACACTCCACTTTTAAGCTTCTCTTACCCTAGATTTTATCACCGGATACTCTCTCCTCCTCATGATGAAGCCCCTTGAACTGTCACTCCTTATGGCTGTTTTTCTGAACCTTTTGACTACTTCTGGTCTCTCTATGAATTTCCATATTCACCTCTTACTCCCCCTTGCCCTTCCTTCCTCTCCACTCACCCCCAACTCTGCATTGTATTCCCATTGACCCCTCTTCTCACCCCCCTAGCACTGCAGCCTCTCATCTCACATGCCACCTCTGCCCTTTTTCCCTCCATTACCTTCTTCCCCTTCCACTGCTCAACCACTACCGCCTCTTCTCTCACCTCCACCCCTTCCCAGGGACCCCCCCCAAACTCTGCCTCTACCATGAATTTTCACCCTCCTGCAACACTCCACTCCTCCTTTCGCAATACCATGCAAGGATCAGATCCCATGAGCTCCTTATTTTTGCATCTAACAGACACAGAAGGCTACTACTTCTCCTTCTACTCATCTCCGTCTCGATCCACCCTAACTCCAGACCACCACACGCTGCCAATAATAACACCACTTCTCCCCCCAGTCTTTCCAAATAGCTCAACATTGTGCATTATAATGTCCAAAGCCTAAAGGTAAAAAAAAACTTTGCTAGAATCGTGGTTCTCTGCCAACTCTTTTGATATCATTGCCCTCACCAAAACTAGGCTCATGGATAAGATCCCATCTAATGAAATCCATCTTGAAAGGTACACCCTATTTAGGAAGGATAGATGTAACCCCTAGATGGCGCTATCCCAGGGGCTACTACCCCTGCCTGATTTGCCACTAACAGGTTGAGGGGCCTGGATCCAATGGCGGGTGCCTCCACCCAGAGGTCAGGGTTTGCAATAGTTAAACTTACTTGGTCACAGCCCTCTGGGACACTGCAACCCCCCTTTCTTCCCACTAGTGGCCCACACAATATATCAGAATTACCTTCACAGTATACACTTCCCCCCAGGGCTGGTTCAGGCACTGGGACCTTCTGTAAAATAAGATACAGTGCAACAATCACAGTACAATACTTTAACATAGACAAATATCTCAGGCAGTATAACTTTGCTGAAACAAGCAGCTCGGATTTATTTAGGGGGAATATAACAAGGACAGGGAAATCAGGTTAATTAGCTTATCACTTTACTCATCTACCTATGGCTCTGTGCACAGGCCTATCCCTACCAGTTACTGTCCCTGGGTACCCAAGCCCTAGTGGCTAGTCCAAACCGTGGCAGCTAGTAGGGGCTCTTTCCCACAGAGAAAAGAAAAATTAGTATAAACAGTCAGCAGTACAGTGATTCCATTTGGATTCAATGTGGCAATTCAACAGGGAGCGACCCTGAATTAGTACTCACGACCTCCAAACAAGGTAGGGTCCTTCAATGTCAGCAGGGCTACTCTTGAGCTCCACGAGACTCCTCACACATTTATATGGCAAACTGCAACAGGCAAAAGTCCTTTAATGGCAGTAGGATTCACTTGAGCTAACCAAGCCTCCTCACACATTTATATGGTGAACAGTAACAGGCAAAAGTCCTTTAATGGCAGCAGGATTCACTTGAGGTACACAAGCCTCTTCACACATTTATATGGTAAAACAGAAAGTACTATACCAGGCAGGCTGCTTCTCTATCCGATCGCAATTACTGCACAATACCGGGAGAACACACAGCAGATTCAGTTCCTGACAGACCGAGTGCAATTCAGCAATTTCTCCAGTCTTCTGCAGGGTGAGCCTGGTTTCTACTCTTCAGATATCCTTTGATTCTCTTCACGGGACGGATTCAGTCCTAACAAGCAGTTACAAGCTGCAGACCGGAACTCTGGGCCTTATTCATGTTTCCAGTGAAAACTGCACACTGAAAAGCACAGGGCTCCTTCCTTCTTCACTGCCAGAGCTCAACTGAAACTCCAACAGACAAAACCCGGGCACTTCCTTTGAGTTCCTCCCAGTTCTTGACTGGATTGGCTGTCACTCACAATAGACTGCTCCTGTTGGTCCAAAAAGGCGCGAAGTCTAAACTACATCTCCAGAGTCACTGCCCATACAATCCTCTTGTGGCTGGCTCAGATTATGAGTCCAAGTTCTGATTCGTCAAGGCACCATTTTAGAGCTAGCTTACCCCACACTGATTGGTCCAGTTCAGCAGTTCAAAACCAGAATGGGGAACTAGGCAGACACAGTTCTGACTGCAAAGAAAGCAGGTTAGACAAACTGTAATTTCATTATTACTCTAAATGGTTTCTGGCAAACAGTTACATCTTTCAGATAGGTTCCCTTTGCACTCCTAGTGACTGCAAAAATGGAGTGAATTGGCAGCAGCTCGAGTGGTACTCAATCAAAGAAACACACAGTCCCCCATACAAACTAATTATGTCTGCAAGCAGACAGCTCTTAAAGAGACAGTACCAGAGGTTCTAAAAACACTCACTGATAAATGGCTTAAACGCCAAACACCATTCAGGCTTGGAGCATTCAAGCAAGCTCCTGGAAGTCTTTTGGGAACCCCCATTTGCAGGGGGGTTACATAGGCATGGGAAAAGGCAGGGGGGCTGCCTCTTCTGGATAGCAAACTGCCTATATGCCACTGAACTCGACCTACCCCTTGCAACCCCCTACCTGGAGTTTCTCTCAATTAATCTCCTCCTTGACAAAAATAAAATCATTACCATCAGTGTCACTTATCTACACCCTGGCACTCCTCCCAATGAACTAGATAATCTCCTTAACTTTAAATCCTCCCTCCCACCTGTGAGGGAATGGATAATCCTTGGAGATTTCAACCTCAACTTGCTGTCCAAGCAATGTGATGCAGCCAAAGAATCTGTTATCGGCCTAGGCCTCCACCAGCTCATCTCCGCCCCCACCAGGTCCAACCATAGGACAGGGTTTGAATCCCTTATTGACTGGATACTAGTTACCAACCCCTCATGTGTCACGTCCTCTGGAGTTTTACCAGACTCCATTAGTGACCATTGTGCAGTTTTCTGCTGCTGGTCTGCCGAAACACCTCACCAAGCACACAAATTCATTCATGCCAGACAACTAAAAAAACTCAATCAGATTGACTTTTATAATGCTGCCCTCTCCTTTGACTGGTCTTTTACTGAATCCATTCAAGATATTGACTGCGCAGTCGAAACATTCAGCAGCAATTTCTTTGCCATTTGTGACTCCCTAATCCCCTGAAAAAAATCAAGGTTAAATGAAAGAGTCAGGAATGGGTCTTCCCTGAACTTCTTAAGCTCATGAGACAAAGAGGCCGAGCATGCTCTAAGTATAGGAAACTAAACCACCCCTCCTTACACCAACAGTATAAAACCCTTAGAAACAGATTCAAATCTGTTGTCAGGTCGGCCAAAGCCTCCTTCTTCACTGATAGACAATGAAAAGCTGTTGGGGATCCCAAGCGAACCTGGAACATACTAAATGGCCTTATCGGCAGAGGTAGACACAATGAGTAAATCTGCCTCTCATCACGCGGAATGTCCATCACCGATCCACTTGATAGTGCATCACTTTTTAGTCACTATTTTGGGGATTTAGACAAATATAAGCCCAACTCCCCCCTGCTCCTAGCTCCCCTACCCCCCCATCCTCTAGCACCCACCTCAGTTTCCACTTTCTTTCTCTTTCCCCCACTGAAGTGATTAAACTAATAAAAACAAATGACTCCAGGCCTTACATTGGACCAGATAACATCGACTACAGGGTCCTCAAATTTGTATGTGAATCCCTTGCCATCCCTCTTACCAACATTTTCAACCACTCTCTCTGCACCAGTACTTTCCCTATTAAATGGAAAAGTGCTATCATCAAACCTCTTCATAAATCCAGGCCTAAAGATGAAGTTGCATATTATAGACCTATCTCCCTTCTCACTCCCCTCTCCAAGATCCTTGAAAAAAATTGTCCTTAAGCAAACCATAGATTTTCTAACAAAGCATAACCTGCAGACCGGAGCGCAGCATGGTTTCAGGTCCCGCCATAACACCAAAACCGCCCTTATAAAATTCACCAACTTCATCAATAGGGTCAAGGCCTCTGCACTGGGTCAGTTTTTGTGGACCTAACAAAAGCGTTCACCTCGTTGACCATGACATCCTACTCCACACCCTTGCCAGCCTCCACTTCTCTCATGACGTCATAAAATGGTTTAGGAAGTATCTCAGCTTCAGATCACATCAAACCTTTATAAATGGGGTCCTCTTAGATCCCTGCCCCATTAAATATGGTGTACTTCAAGGTTCTGTCCTTGGTCCACTTCTTTTTTCTCTCATGGTAAACTCGTTCCCTGAAATCTGCACATACATTAACTTAATTCTCTATGCTGACGATGCCACCCTTTTTTGCAACGACAATAACCCCATCTCTCTTCTACACAAGCTCCAGTTCGACTTTGAGAGACTCCACACCTGGTTCACGTCTAATGGTCTGGTACTCAACCCCCAAAAAAACAAAGCTATGGTCTTCGCCAGCCCTTGAAGACTGCTAGCCTTTGATTTCACCCTACGTGACAATGATGATAACACCATCAAGAGAGTACAAGAATTTAAATACCTTGGCATACTCTTTGACTGTCACCTCAACTTTGACTCTCACATCAGTGAGACTATCAAGAAGGCTCACAAAAGACTTGGCATGCTCTACAGGGTGAAACCATTCCTTAACAGGGAATCCAAGTTCCTCCTTGCTTGTGGTTTCCTGCTCCCCCTATTTGACTATGGAGCCTTAGTCTATTTTCCACCCCATCCCAGAAAAATGTCAGTAGGCTCCGTAGCACCTACCACAGCATTATCTGCTTTGTCTCCAGTTTCCCCAGACTCTCCCACCACTGCGACCTGTATAGACTCTGTAGCTGGCCCCCTTCAAGAACCGATTAGACAGCAAAATTGCCACCTTTTCCACAAACTTTCCCTGGGTCTCCTCCCTGACAGCATCAGCTCCCTCTTCCCGAAGATACTCCACCCCAGGACCAAGAGGTGGTCTTCCTCCCTCTCCTTCTCCATCCCTTTCTGCTGTCCCTGTCCCTGACCATCCCTCCTAGTTCTTCTTCTATGCCTCCCCTCTTTCCCACTTTGCTTGTGTTCCCTCCAACATATGGTAGGTCTTCATGGTCTTATGAAAATTTATTGTTACTGCCTGTTAGCACTTATCGGAATGTTATGCACGTCATACTTTGGCACTTTTTTGCTCCATTACCCTTATTCTGCCTCCTCCTTGTGTATTTTATAATGTAATGTTGTCCTTTGTTTACCATCTCTTTGTATTGTACATGATAACTTCTTTGCTTGTTATTGTTGTCCCAAAACTGGACGCTTGTGAAAACGGGCAATCTTTGCTCACCCACCTTTCCAGTATAACAAATAAACTGAACTGAACTGAAATCTTGCTAAATGTCTTGCTTAACAAGATCAAAGTTCACTTTCTGCCTTGCTGTAGATATTGATAAATTTGTTGCTTGTTCAGACCTATAGCTAGTGAAAGTTCCAGAAATTTAGAGCCCATGTGGCACAGACAATATACTGTAAAAGCTTAGTGATTCATAAAGAAGAGAACTATTGTACTACAAAAATGATCCATTCTAACTCATGCCAGTCACAGCTGAGAAATACACAATAGGCAGATGAAAAAATAAGACAAATTATGACTGGGATCTAAGTTAAATGTTGGGTAGCCTGAAGGGACAAAAGTGATCTTGTTCAGTTTTTAATTCTTGCACAGATACTGGGTTAATTGTTTGCAACTCAGACATACTGCTGCTCCACCTACCCAACCAACTAAAATCACAAACGCAAACACACTCATGCCTGAAGGCTACTGTGCTTTTGCTTAAAAAATATAGAAACTAAGTCTGAGTCTGAGAGAGATGGTTGATATTACTGTGACCTTCAGTAAAGAACTAGTCATGGCACTTACCCAGGGCATATGCAAAAAAGAGAACAGTCCATCACACGTTGCTTTCAAATGCTCAGTGCTTCATTTATTTTGCCAAACACAAACAGCCAAGCAGACCCTCCTGGGTCAGTAAACCACACAATAGGATCTAATGTTTCAACTCCTAAGAGTCTTTGTGGCCTTATATAACCTGTTAGCAATGTTACAGTACTGCTAGCAATATCAAGTGAGTAACAACAATAGCTACTTTGCATGTAGTGAATTTGGATGAAATTTAAACTTGTTTAACACAGCAGACAAAACATTCTGTTGGTGAGACTCGGTTTGTCACCAAGGATCATACAATGAACTGATTTTTGTGCCTGAACATTGCGCCTACAGAAATTATGTGTAGCTCAGGTCTCAGTGCTAAGCAACTGACCATTTTACTAAAACAGTACTGTACAAACAATATAATTTTTTTTTTTCAACTCGGCCTCAGTTTCTATATTTTTTATTGCAAAAGTACTGTAGCCATGCGTGAGCGTATTCACGTTAGTGATTTTAGTTGGTTTAGTGGGTGGAGCGGTGGCCCATCTGAGTTGCAAACAATAGAAATAACCCAGTATTTATGCAAAAATTAAAGACTGAGCAAGAAAATTACTTTTCCCCCTTCAGGTTACCAAACATTTAACTTACATCCCGTTCCTAATCTGTCTTAATTTTTCATCTGCCTATTCTATTTTCCTCAGATTTGCTAGGCATGAGTTAGCATGGATCTGTTTTATAGCAATCATTCTCTTCCTCAAGAGGCAGCCACGTTTTACAGTATATTGTCTGCAAACATATTTTCCCAGAATTTCTGGAACTTTCACTATTAATAGGTCTGGACAAGCAAGAAATGTATCAGCATCTGTCTCAGTGACTAACACACAAGAAGGTAGTATGTGAACACTGACCTGGTTAATTCAAATCTTTTGGGTCATAAAACAACATTAGTATTCTATCTATTTGATTAGCTAACTATTGTACCCTGTAGACACATATTGGCCAGAAAATGCATTTTTTTTTAATCATACATAGACAAGCTCTATATCTCTGTACAGGGATCAGTCGTCCCATCACTAAACAAGTAACGTAAATAATAAAGTTAAAATCATGTAAATTATGGATTTAAGAGCATCATTAAAAACGTAGCCCAGCTGGGAAAGTGATGTAAGAGTAGTCAGATTTTACAAAGAGATTAAACCTGCTGTGCCAGTGACCAACGGGTTCAGTATATATTTTTCTTGTTGCATTATCCTTTTAACAATCAGAGGTAAATTTGTCTCCAGCTGACTGCTTTGTCACTCGCTCTTACTGTACTTTCTCTTGAAAGTGGCAAGCATAAGCTGTTAATTTCTCACTGACACCGAAGTGTGAGCCTACAGATCAAAGGCTGCACACGCTTCATTTACAGAGGTCACTCCTTGAATGATGTGAATGCCACGTCAGTAAGGATTAGGGAAAATACACTGTCCTTAACTTCAGGGACAGACTCATACAAAAGACATCTAGAGATCAAATCAGAGGTAAACTCGTTAGAAACAACACAGACACACTAGTTTAAACACATTATTGTTTTAATGGATGGAATTATGGAAAAAATCTATCAAACATTAATCAGCTTTTCCATTGATCTTTAATGTATTTCATTGTTGTTTGAACTTTTATTCAAAACTTTGTAATTTTTTAATATTTTTACGCTAGATTTTCAACATGTCCTTTTTGGGACCTTACCTCATAACCAGGAGCAGTGGAATTATTCAAATGTTTGTTCAAAAGGAGATTTTCCAGTCGCTTTGTGAAATCACCTTTTGGGTGAGATTTGAAAATGTTCACCACCTTTGTTCATGAAGTGGAGTTATAAGAAGGCTATAGTGTATAGTGGAACATCGTTGTTCACTGAAATCTAGCACTCTCAAAATGTTGTTCTGCTGCACTAGTGATGTCCGTAGTGCAGCAGAACCAAAAAGTGACATCCGCAGGACAGCAGAACGGCAGTGCGGACGTCACACATGGTGTCCTCGAGCAGCAATCTGACAGTTAGTCTTATTTTAAAAAGAAAGATGTAGTATTTTTTTTTTTTGAGGAAACGACATTCCACTATACACTATACAGAACAGTGCACGCGTACCATTTAACGGCAGGGCTATTCTTTCACTGAGTTGGTACTATGACGACTGATTACCTCTCATGCTGCGCTCTCGAGGTAATCTGTTGTCATAGTACTAACTCGGTGAAAGAATAGCCCAGTTGTTAATTGGTACTCATGCACTATCCTATATATGTTGAACATTTTGGGACAAGTAAGTTATGAGTGTACCTTGACATTTCTCTACACTCTCAACTTTGGCAATTTTCAATATTTCAGTATTTTGACCCCAAATTTTAAACATAGCCAATTTTCACACCACCTCATGAACATGACAGCTGTCATTTTTCAAATCCTGGCCAAAATGTGTGTTTTCACCTGTGGCATGAAATGACTTTTGGCAGGGATTTGAAAATGTTTACCTACTGGGTTCATGAGTTGGGGTCATGAGAATTCTATGCTTAAAATGTGGTGTACAAATATGGTAAAATTACCAAGTAATGAATGAACATTGGAATATTTCAACGTTCACTCATAACTTAGATAATTTTCAATATTTTGACTCCAGACTTTCAACTTAGCCATATTTTTCTTACCACCTCATAAGTGTGACAGTTGTCATGTTTTAAATCCTGGACAAGATATGTTTTTGCAATTGTGGTGCGAAATGATTTTTTGGCCAATATATTATAAATGCCACCTGTCATGTTTATAAGGGGAGTCATACAATGACTATCTTGAAAATTTGTGGTCAGAATAAAAAAATATATATAATTTTTAAGAAACTTTGTGTGTAGTGCCAGTCTTAACCCTAGCAGGTAGTGCTTTGTGATCTCCTGCCAGTGAACTGAGTTTGGAGGTGAGCTCAGTGACCCAGCTGGATGGGACAAGGGGTGGTGGTGCTGTTATGTGACACCCCCCAGCCAGGGAATGAAAGGCGCAGGCTTTCCCACAAGGACCCAGGTACCATATAATAAAGACAGTGCTTTTCTTGGCATAGGGTCCTGCACCTCTGTACCCATGGGTGGCTGAGAGCCCTGTACATTAGCTCAGATATGGGTTTTTTGCCCTGTGCATCTGTATCTGCAGCCACAAGGAAGTGCCAGGCCCAGAGGTCCCTGTGCTTCTGCAGCCCAGCAGGCAGCCCCATGAATTCTTGACTTACATCACTGCACGGAAGTGCAGGGCCCAGAAGGGGCCCACAGGTCCGTAGGCAGATGAAGTCTTCCCTTGGCACAGGGTCCAGAGGACCCTGCATATCTGCGTGTGTTCATGACCTGCATGAATGAGGATATGATTCCACTATCTCAAAAAGAAAGGAAATTCTTTGCAAAAACCTGCGTTAATGCACCAGTTAGGGTTCAAGTTAATGCCACAAAAGTTGGGAAATTCGGCATTAGGGTTTCCAACCCTAACTCTCCCAACCCTCAAGCAGCAAAAGGAAAAAACATTAGGGTTTTGGGTCTCCAGAATCCTGGTGAAATCAGTGGTGGGGCCTTCCTTGGGGTTGTCAACCTTAATGCTTACCCCTCCCCCTAGCCCATAGCCACCTGTCCGAAGCACAAGTGCAGTTCCAAGCCAGTGCCTCATACTGATACACTCTTCAAAGGCAGAGAAGTATATACATGTATGTACGTATATATGTGTGTGTGTGTGTATATATATATATGTAATAACCCACTCTAAGGTGTGCTGATCGGCGCTCGATATACACGCCTTGGTGTGCACTGTACGCAGGCAGCAGGTCGAGTGTGTCAACCACCCAAGGCGCATGTGATATCAGAGCGCAACAGCACACCTGAGAGTGGGTTATCTATCTTATAAAATGGGGTAAAAGTGCAGGTGTGTGGTCACGGTCTGATACACGCACAGTCATGTGATGTGTTTTATACAATCAGAACATTAGATTTGGATTTGGAGGATCTCTCCATTTTATAAATATATATGTATGTATATATATATATATATATATACACACACACACACACACACACACACATTTATTTATGTGTATATATATATATATATATATATGAAGCTGTAGATACATGCACACACGACTCTTAGTTTAAACTGGTGCTTACTCTCCTCTCTTTCAGCAATTCCAGGAGCTCATGGATAGAAGACAGCATTGGTTAATGAGATGAAGTTCATGTCAAATAAACTGTTGTTTAATAACCAAGCTTTTTCTCTGTTCCACGGTTTGCACCAGTCCTGGCGGCACCCTTCTCCCAGCCCCATCACCTACCTTTTCATGGACTTACACCTTAGCCACCACTTGCTCAATACCATCATGAGGTGGGTGGGCCAGTGGGGGACACCAACATCATCTTCTGTGGATCAAAGATTTTTTCTTCATTTTCTTCCCAAAGAGTGGCCAGCATGCACTGATGCATACACATGCTTGTGGTGATGCTTCTGTGCTATTGACATCCAGAGGCTGCCCTTCTTCTGGTATTGCACACCCTCTCTGCTGTTACCTATCCTCCGCTATGTGGCAGACATATAGCTGGACACAGTGTCCCCCCAAGGAAGGAAAACTGTCCATTGGATACTCAAACCTTCCTCCCCCAAGTCAGTCCCAAAGCAACCTGAGTCCATTCCCAAATCCGGGTTGCTATCATACTGAGTGGTAATGTCACCAGGCTGGTATGTCATACTAACTTGATTGACTTCTTCAGCTTGGTGCTATAGTCAGTGGACAGGGGTCAGGCAGTTGGTATCCTACACTAGGATTTTAGTAAAGCCTTCAACTCCATGTCTTCTAGGAGACTGGTGAGAAAGGTGGGTGACCGGGGTTTAGGGGAAGGGCTAACTAGATGATAGGGAACTTGTTGTCAGGTAGGACCCGGAGGTGGCCCTAAATGGTAAATTCTCTGGGTTGCAGAAAGTGACA
This sequence comes from Neoceratodus forsteri, assembly GCA_016271365.2. Classification (NCBI taxonomy): domain Eukaryota; kingdom Metazoa; phylum Chordata; order Ceratodontiformes; family Ceratodontidae; genus Neoceratodus; species Neoceratodus forsteri. The sequence goes on from JADMNL010000023.1 coordinate 390,292,051, forward strand.
AGTGGGTTACTCCAGTGGTCTGTCCTGAGACCTACTTTCTTTTAACATGTACATCAGAGACATTGGGTGGGACTGCAGGGGGAACTGAGCTTCTTTGCAGATGATACCAAAGTCTGAGGTGGGGTGGCTGGTGAGTAAGGGATCAGTAATATGAAGAGAGATGTGCAGGAACTGGAGAAGTGGTCTAGCATTTGGCAAATGAAATTCACTGCAAAAAGAAAAGTAATGCACATTGGTTGACAGAACCGACAGAGTACTGGATTAAAGAGATACCGTCAACCCTTTGTGCATCATGTTGTTTTTTTAGGACTGCTTGCCTTCTCTAAAATGTATTGGTGTTGCCAGTTATTTCATCTGCTTTCTTTCTTAGTAGAATTGAAGTGCATGCTAATGGTATAATTATACCCAGCCTTGTTTTGTTTCAAATCCTTGATCTACACTTAATACATACTTCTGGAACATTAGGAACACCCCCAAACAGTGCAGCTATTCATTATGAAATAGCCTTCTCTCCTCCTTCTACACCAAGAGTGGCTGGACTGTCCTGGGGTACAAGTTCAGGAAAGATGCAGGGGGAGTTGATCAAGGATTGTAAACAAACATGTTTTTGTGTGGTAACACCAGTATGGTGGACAGTCTGTTTTTAACTAAACAAACAAAAAAAGGAATCAGAATCAAACTCCCAGCTGCATCAGCACTCTCTGCAAAATGTGATTGATCCTAACATATGTTTTTTTTAAAACTAGGGACACTTTGAGGCATAAGAGGGTTGACAGTGTGCCTTTAATGGTGTAATGGTTGTGGGAGGCAAGGAATCTAGAGGTAATAATTAGCAACAGCCTGATGTCCTCTTCATAGTAAAGTCTCTACCTTGTCAGATAAGAGAGGGCCTGATAGTGGAGAGCTTTAAAACCGCTTTAAAAACACATCTTTACGGGCTTGCTTTTCCTGAGTGTATTTAAATTGGTAGCGTAATATGCTATGATTTTAATTAGATTGGAGTATTTTTTATATTTTTAAAATACTTATCGATTTAAAATGATTTCCTTTTTTGTACAGTGCTTTGATACACTGTGAATTGCACGTAACAAAGATTTATTTATTATAAAGTGTACAGGATTACATATTACTAGTTGGAGGAAGGAGGCGATTCTGCCACTCAGTAGGTGGCTGGTTAGACTGCATCTGGAGTACTATGTGCAGTTTTGGAGCCTGCAGCTAAAGAAGTATAAGGATATGTTAGAAATAATACAGGGGAGGGCAGCAAAAAAGATTCATAGCCAGCGGGATAGGTCCTGTGAACAGAGGTGGTCAAACTTCAGTGTGTACTCCTGGAGGCCAGAAGGCAAAGTAGGTATGAAAGGAGCATACAGATATTTACGGATGCAACGGGGTGGATCATTTTTGACACTTGACCACAATACACTCCTGCAGAAGCTTCATAATATAGGTTTAAGCGCATCTTCCTAGCCTTAGTTCTCCTAGCTATTTATCTGGACGACAACAACGGGTGAATATAGAAGGCCTCTCCACCTCATGTGCTCTCCTATGTAAGGGAGTCCCACAGGGATCAGTTTTGGGTCCTCTTTTGTTTATGATTTATATAAATGTCCTGGGTTCAAATACTGGTGAAGCCAATCTGCATTTTGATGCTGACGATGCTGCTCTGTACATCTCATGACCTAACACAGAGGCAGTAATGTCTGATCTCCAAGCTGAATTTAGTAGGTTGCAGCTTAACCTTTTCCATTTGAAATTGCTACTCAGTGCCACTGTAACTGAAGTAATGCTTTTCTCAACAAATGTGTCCCTCTGTCCTTATACTCCCCCTTTTACTATTTGCTTATTGTTTGAGGACTCTTGGGCTGGTGGAAAGCTATAAGTACTTGGCTCTATGGATGTATAGCAAAGTGTCTTTTTTTTTTTCAATTACTCTTTGTCCGCCTACCCCAGCCTGCCACCCCCGACCCATCAGGGGAGACATGGCAGACATCCCACTGCCTGGTGCCCTGCCCTGAACGGACCTCAATACCCCATGGAGCCGCAGTTTAACCCCCCCGGGCAGGGACGAGGTGGGGGCGCTAACACCCCATAACTTACGTAGCGTCGGCTCAGGTCCATCAGGCATGCACAGGCACATCGTGGGCATGTCCACTGGCTCCCAATCTCCCCAGCAGTGGCAGGCTCCTTTCTCCTTTTCTCCCCTTCCCTATAGCATGAAACCTCAGATGTCGTGGCGTGAGTGCCAACGTCCACATTGCACAACGGCTGCCCATCCCCCATAGTCGGGGTTTGCAGTACTCCGAGCCTCCACTCAGAGTCAGGCATTGGCCTCTTCCCTCCCCGGAGAAGGCGAGCTGTCATGGGACGCTCAAGCCTGTCTCCACCCCAGCCGACCCTCCAGCGACCTGAGTCCACTCCCAAACCCGGGTCACCGGCGTAGTGCGACGTGTGGCATCCAGCACCTCAACCCTCAGCACCACCGGGCCGGCCAGCAAAGTGTCTTTCATCACTTGTATTGAGACCCTATGTAAGAAACTCCATGCCAGATTGGGTTTCTACAGCAGAAATAAATGCTATTTCATTGCTGACACAAGGAAAAGATTGATTCAGGCCACATTTGTCCTGGTCATAGACTATGCTGATTTGATCTACAGACATTGTTCTAGCACAAGTTTAGCCAAATTCGATGTACTCTATCATAGTGCTCTCAGATTTATAACCAAACTTGCCCCAGGACCCTCTACTGTTCTCTGTACATTTCAGTTGGCTGGCCCTCCCTGAAAACAGGTGACTAAAATATCTTTATATATAAACTTATAAGGTGGTACTAAATGAACTGCCACCCTATACCACAGCACTCTTCCACAGAAATACCAGTTCCTCTGCCTTGCAGAGAAATAACACCAGTCTTCTTGAAATTCCCGGGTACCTCACACAATTTGGTAAAACTGCTCTCAGTTTTGCTCTAGCCCCACTTTGTGGAATAAATTGCAATCCACCCTTAAGCTGGGGTCTCTGGTCAGTCGTAGTGCATTCAAAGCTCTCCTTCTTGTCCATTGTACTGATGTTTGCACCTGTGGCTATACCCTGATCCTCTGTTTCTTATGTACCTTCCCGTCTCCGCCATGCTACTGTGTGTTTTTACACCACATACCATGTAGTTGCTATTACAGTATGTCTACTCTTTGTATGTACTTTTATCATTCCTCATACATCTTATGCAAAGTTTTGTTGCCTGCAGTTTCTGTTACGTAAGCTCAGGCTGTATTAATGTATCTTTCACACTATTGTATTATCATGTATTCTGCACGTGTGTACCGAAAGTATTCTTTTGAACTTGTTTTGTCTGCTGTCCTAACCAGGAGTTCCTTATAAATGAGCGCTGTAAATGAGATAATACACTACGCAGAAGTGTTTCAGTCAAAGAACATTTCAGCCATCAGGGGGCACAGTCTCAAGTTGGTAGGGAGAAAGTTCAAAAAGAACAATAGGAAGCATTTTTTCACAGAGCAGGTGGTGGACAAATAGAATCATCTGCCTAGCAAGGTGACCAACGAGGAGTCCATTGCTGGTTTCAAGCAGAGGTGGGATGGCTGGGAAGGTGTAAATGGAAAGTGAGGCTTCTACGATATGGGAGGTAGGGCTGCTTAAGACTAATGTGAGGTAGGGTCTCGATAGACCTGACATACTTTTTGTCTTATTCTATCTTTACATTCTATGTTTCTAATATAATACAAAAAAGTATAAGATAGTCCTTTTCTTTGCAACCCATACACCTATTGGGGGGGGGGGGGAGAATAACAAACAAAAAACACAGTGACATAAGTGAGTCTGGGAGATGGTGGCCCTGTGTAAGTGGCTCTATGGAGCAGATAATCTAGAAGATAAAAGAGTTAAGGTAAGTAGAGTCAATCTTCTCCATAGAGCCACAGTCTTTGGTTGTGCGACCAGCATCATCAGTGCCTGGACTAAGGAGTTAGGAGACAAAAGAACTCATGAAGACAGCAAATGTGTTTCTTAAACTGGACAGCTGGGGTGTAGTGTTTTGGGAAGGTGTGAGCACTACTTTAGGTTGCAGCCCTACCTATCTCTTGAGATTAGCAACAATCTGAGTAAAGCAGCTCATGTGGCCACAACTCGAGTGGCATGATCTCTGACAGAACCTTCCAGCTGTTCCATTACCAGGGAGTATCATTGCTGAATGCAATTGACTATCCATTTAGGCAGACGCTGGTTGAAAACTGTGACTCCTTCATGATTTGGTTTGAAGGAGATGAACAGCCAAGATGATTGTCTGTGCTCTTTTGTTCTACTGAGGTAAAAGCCAAGGATTGTTCTGACAGTTTCAGACAATGTAGCAACACTTTCCCTGGATTCTCGGGTTTGGGTAAGACTGTTGGCAGTATCAAGGGCTGATTAATAAGAATCTCTAGCACCAGTTTTGGCAGAAATTTGGATTGTGTATGGAGAACGACCTCATCCTTATGGAATACTGTTCATGGAGGATTAGTCACCAAGGCTTGTAACTCTGATGCTTTGTGAACTAAGGTGATGGCTACTGGGAAATCTTTTCCACATGAGGAATTTTATCTCACACGTGGCAGCTGGCTCAAAAGCTTCATAATAATAATAATAATACATTTTATTTATATAGTGCGCCTTATCCATAACCAAGGCGCCTAACAATTTTAAAAACAAAACAAACATCAGTACAATTAACATTTAAAATAGCAGTACACCAAAAAACACAAAATCAGTCACTGAATGCCTGGTGCCACAGAAAAGTTTTTAAAGCTTGCTTGAATCCCTCCACAGTTGTGCACTCCCGTAACCGACAGGGTAGAGAATTCCAAAGGGTTGGGGTTGCATGCATAAATGTTCTCACCCCAGATGATTTCAAGCACACCCTTGGAATCTCTAGCAACCCCTCGTCGGCCAAACGGAGTGATTGTCCAGGGCAATAAGGAACCAGGAGCTCTTTCAGGTAATCCGGGCCCAGTCCATGTAGGGCTTTAAAAGTCAGCAAACTGACTTTGAAGGTGATCCGCCACTGTACTGGCAGCCAGTGCAGTTTGCGCAGCACTGGCAAAATATGACATGGTCTCATTCATGGTTCTTTCCAGCACTAAACTGAGATCCCAGCTGACTACTGGATTCTTTACCATTCAACAAAAACTAAATACAATTTACTGGAGATCTCAAATGGAGTATTCCCAATTGAAACCTCCTGAAGAGGTGCTGTTAGGCCATTGGAAGTCTGCTCACTCATTGTATTCCAAAATGGCTGACAAGTGCACATTTAAGTGTTGAATACTGAAGCCAGTTTCAGAGATATCCAAGAGACACTCTAGAGCATGTTCCAGAGGACAGGTGTAGAAGTCTTAAAGGTCACTTGTTCCACCTGACTTTTCTGATGGAATGTTTGCTTGCTCCTAGTAAGACCTAGGAGACCCATTCTGAGACACCATGCCTGTTAATTTCTACAGCCCCAGAGGCCAAGCGTGAAGGTGTAGTGACCAAAGTTTCACATTCACCAGCTGACTCTGAAATTAGGGTAGCAGATCAGATCTTCAGTACAAGGTCCAGTGGACCATGAATCACCATTTGACTTAACAGTGTGTACCATATCTGTGGAAACCAGTATGCTGCTATTTGAATCATTTGAACCTGTTGGCCTTCAGTTTGTGTTGGACCCACTGAACCAAAGGGATTTGTGGGAAGGCTTAAAGAAATCAGTCTGTCTACTGCAGCTTGAATGCATGCAATAGAAAACTCCATACTCTGCATTTCTGGAGCAGTAAAGCAACAGTTTTGCTTTGTGTCTCCAGCTTGCACAGTCATGAAACCTGTACTCAGGGCCCCGTGTTTACTGCGGCAAAGAGGACCTGTATTCTGCAGCAGGACCTCATACTTTCTGTGGCAGAATAACTGCTGATTCTGTGGCCATTCTGCGGCAGATAAATTGTGGTTAAACAGCATACCTTCAAGGGGATTAAGGCTTAGTTTACCCTTTGCCTTTGTGCAACCACTCCGCTACACTGAAAGTGGAACAACAGGCCATTTAACAGTATCTAGTCTTCTTATCACAAATATTAAACTGCAATAACCCAAACCTGGTGTTCTCTTTTAATGACTCCGCACCCCTACCCCAATTTGAAGGCTCATCTGTTCTTCTTCTGGAAATTGGTAGCTTTTGCTGTTCTCCTAGGTTATAATTGGAGGAGGACATGAACACTTAGTTAAAACTACACAGAAGGCAAAACCTGCTTGGATTTCTTCTGGTTTATATTTACAGTTAGGAGAAATAAAGCGACACTCCAACTTAAAAGCCATTTTATTTTTTTCCTTATTATGATCAACGTTCTTTTAGATTGTAATTTTTTTAAACTAGGAATACCCCAACTGTCTTGCAACAAACATGTTGAGTGCGGTGTGCAAATCTGTGTGTTGGGGGATTGTCTTCTTATAATAGTGATGGAGGGTGTAACTTGCAGTGTCTGTAGGATTTGTTGCCTCCTGATTTTTCTTTTGGGGAATACTAAAAATGCAAGCAAGTCATTCTTATTAAGCTGGAGTAACCTTGGTTAGCATGTTTTCTCCCAGCGACTCAGGGGGTGGTGGTGTTCTTCAGTCAGTGACCCTCATTTCACTTATGTATAGCAGCAATCAATACAACTCTCCATTCTGATTTTTTTTCCTTATCTGCTCACTCCAGTTCTAGTACATCCTGGTCCCCAACTCTACTGCAGCTGGGCAACTTGACCCTCCTTAAGAATTGAGCTTGATGCTACTACTTAGGCTGCAGGTTCAAATCTGCCAAGAAATTACTCTCACACTTGCAGGTACAGATCTGCAGACCACAAATCAAAACCGTGATCGATGTCCATCAGTGGGGACCAAGTCCTCTGCTTAGGCTGCTGCCAGCCACGTTTCTGCAATCAGCTTCTCCTCCGATACCTGCCACCACAACAAGATCGAGTCCACCTCCAAGGGCACCACTGAATCTTCTCACTTCTTGACTACTGCTCGCCTACCAGTTCTTCCTTCTAAATTTATCTTCCAGGGATTCAGCATGCACTGTGTGCAGCCTCACAATGAAAAATTAACATAACTGAGCTAGCCATACCTACACAGCAGCAAATCATAACTGCCATGGACCTAATCAAGCTCTGCTACTTTTGCATCAGTCCCCCCCCCCCCACAATACTGGTTGGATGGAGTTATGTAACAAGGGCCAGCATGAGTCAAGATGCCATGCGGCCACTAGCTTTTCAGCTTTGTAGCGGGCGGCATCAGTTTGTTGCCCCTTCTAATGAGTATGTGTGCCATGGCATACTTAACATATCAGTAGCTATGCCCTTGTCTTGTGTCATCATATTGCATAGTTAACATTTCTGTGGCCATATGGCTGGTTTTCCCAATTTCTGCGGCCAGTACTGATTTCTGCGGTCAGCCCCAATTTCTGCGGCCACTGCTGCCACCGCAGAATCTCAGAAAATATGGGGCCCTGCCTGTACTGTACCACATCCTCTGTGAGGGGCCTTTCATGCGGATTTCGTACTGTTCAACAGAGACTGCCTGCCAGGACATTTTCCATTCCTGGTAGATAAGTGGTTTGGATCAGAACATTGTTCTCCTGTGACAGTCTCCAGTCCCAGACTCTCATTGTTTCCCTGCACAAGAAATAGAAGAATGTTCTGTTCTGCTCATTGATGTTGAACATGACACATTTTGTTGTCTTTCTGGAGATATTCTTCCTTATTGTGGACTTCAGTTGACAGGGCTTGCAGAGCCAGTTATCCAGGTAGGGAAACTCTTGTATCCCTAGCTTTCTGAGTTATACCACTAAAACTGCAAAGCACGTGATAAAGACACACAGCACTGATGCTAGCCAGTGGCTTGCTTTCATTTCTAACATACTGATGTAGAAATGCTGCTTTCAGACTGACAAGGTAGCCTGTGTTTTGAAGCCCTGGTAGCATGCTCACCAGACACAGAATGCATCTTCTGTCGCTGTCACATAGGGTTCTGAGGGAAGGAATAGGAACTCTTTGTGAAGGATTTGTTACCTATATGGGGTGGTCCAACAACTGGGATAGTTGGCTGCAGAGACCATGCTGCATTGTATGTGCTGTTACTTGGCTCTGGAGTAACTGGCCATCTGCATGATTGTATCTGCTCTTTCTTCCAGAAGAAAGGATCTAGCTTGGGTGGAGTCCTGCACTGTCCCTATGAACTCTTGAGTCAGAACTAGTAGAGACTTGGGAAGTTCAGCAGAATTCCCAGGGACTCGAAGAAGGAGCATGCTGGTCGATGTGCTGCTTACGTCTGATTCCTGATCGAGCTCTTCATGAGCCAGTCGTCCAGGTAGGGAAACCCATGTATCCCTAGCTTTCTGAGGTGTGCCACAAAAACTGCAAAGCACTTGGTAAAGACACCTGGTGCTGATGCTAGCCCATAGGGCAGGATTTGTAGTGTTCAATGCCCACGCAAAATCTGAGATACTTGCAGTGGCTCAGTCTGACAGGGATGTTTTGATATGCAGCCTTCATGTCCAGCGAGGCCTACCAGTCTTGCTGCTTCAAAAATGGCAGCAGAAAGCCCAAGGACAAACATTCTAAATGTGCTACTTTTCAAGTATACATTCAGCTGCCTGAGATGTAGAATTGGGCCCATACTGCTATCTTTCTTGGTTATGAGAAAACATCTGAAATAGAATCATTTTGCCTTTCCTAGTGGTGATCTGGTGGAGGTTGTACCAGTTCCAAAGGATAACCAATCCAGATAATTTCCAGGACCCACTTGTCTGTGGTAATGGTCTCACACTGCTAATAGAACAGGCTCAAACATTCCCTTCCCCACCATTACAGACAGGTTCATGGAATGAGAGTTCACCTCGAGCAGCTGACGTGGAACCGGGGCTGGCAACTTGACTGAGAGCTGCACTCGGTTTGTATTTGCTGTGTGCCATTTTGTTGCAATGTTCTCTTTTGTTTGAAAGGTCTAAATGCATAAAAACAGACAGAAGGAAATCTTAACACTAGTCCTTCTAGTCTGTCCCATGGTTCCCTACGTAGGTAGATAGATTGATAGGTAGATTGATAGGTAGATAGATAGATAGATAGATACTTTATTTGTATAGCGCCCCATTCCAAGGACTCAGAGCACTTCACATTTGTATATTAAAATCAATACACACACACATATAACAATTAACAACATAATTCAAATGAATTAAATAGAGGGAATCAGCAATATTTGAAACTATCGGCTTAAAATAAATCTTAACACTATCTTTATAAATTAAATGCCTGTTAAAACAAAAAAGTCTTTAGACCCTTTTAAAGATTTCCACCGAAGGTGCCTCCCAAAGATAATTAGGCAGTGAGCTCCACAGGATAGGTGTAGCAACAGAAAACGCACAATCACCTGAGTACTGCAGCCTAACCCTGGGAACTCCTAGGAGGCCACCCTCTACCTGGAGATGCTCTAGTCACTGTCCTCACTCCCTGACATTTTTCTTGCCACTGCAAGGCCAGAGAGACAGAAGTGCCCGAATTCGTTATTATTAAATTAGCTAAAAGGCAATGCTGTCTAAAGGGAAAAACGAGGCCAAGTCAGAACTCCTGCCCTCACAGCTGATCATCTTCATCGGGATGGAGCTCAACTCTTGCAGAGCCAGAGCTCGGCTCCTGGTGGATAGGGTGGAGGCTCTCTCCTCCTGTGCCCAGTCATTTCAGGTTGGGCAATTGCGCCATGCCTGGGACTTCCTGCACTTGCTGGGCTGCATGGCGGCCTGCACCAGCATGGTCCGGTGGGCCCACTGGAGAATGCATTCCCTGCAGTGGGAGCTGGCCAGCGAGTGGTCTCAGCATAAGGGTCACTTCGACCAGCTGGTCACTGTGACCCAGCAGATGTGGGACGCCATCCAGTGGTGGTTAGTCCCAGCACATCTGCAGGAAGGGATCCCATTTGTCCACCCAGAGCCAACAGTCATCCATGCCTCTCTCATGATCTGGGGTGCCCACCTGGGGGAACACAGAGTCCACAGGCTCTGGACCCCTGAGTAGTCCCAATGCCACATCAACTTGCTGGAGCTCCAGACAGTTTGGCTAGCGCTGACTACATTCACACCACACATTCGGGGCCAAGTGGTCCAAGTCCAGATGGACAACACCACGACCATGTACTACCTCAACAAACAGGGCGGGATGCACTCCCTGCCATTGTGCAAGGAATCTCTCTGTGTCTGGACCCTCGTGCACAGCCTGGAGGCATATCTCCTAGCCATCCATGTGGCAGGAGCCTCCAGTCAACTGGCGGATGCCCTCAGACGGGTGGGCAAGGCATCTCACGAGTGGTCTCTCCACCTAGAGGTAGTTCTCAGCCTGTTCTCCCAGTGGGGCACCCCCCAGGTGGACCTGTTTGCCTCTAGGGAGAACACAAAGCTGGGGGTGTTTTGTGACCATCCCCCTCAGCAGGGAGCACTGCAAGGGGATGCCTTCTCGGGGCCCTGGACTCTAGGCCTCTTCTATGCCTTCCCTCCTGTTCCCTTGATCCACAAGATGCTTCTCAAGGCCAGGAGGGACAAGGCACAGGTGATCCTGGTGGCTCCAGGTCAGTTCTGATACCCCGATCTCCTTAGCCTCAGCAGCAGGCTCCCGAGGCATCTTCCCTTATGTCCAGACCTGCTTTCCATTTCTCAGGGGAAGGTACTCCACCCAGGTCTTCAATCCCTGCACCTGACAGCCTGGTTCCCAAGTGGCTAGAGTTCCAGGCTTTGGGTCTCTCCGAGGCTGTCTTCACTGTGGTGGAGGCATCTCAGAAAGAATCAACTAGGAATTGCTATGCCTTCAAATGGATGAGGTTCTCCATTTGGTATCAGGGCAAGGGGTTTGGGCCCTTTGTCCTGTCCAGTGGCTAGCATTCTCGATTACCTTTGGTCCCTCTCTCAGCCGGACCTTTGGTCGACAACCCTTCAGGTGTACCTGGCAGCCATCTCTGCTTACCGGGCACGGGCTGATCAGCAGTCGGCGCAGGAGAAGATGTTCTGACGCTTCTTCAAGGGCCTTGACCATATTTCCCCTCTGGCGTGTGAACCACCACCACTGTGGGACTTGTTGCTGGTTTTGGCAAAGCTCATGGGCAAGCCATTCGAACTAATGAACAGGTGTGACATGTCTCACCTGTTACATAGATACATAGATAGTGTCGGCAGATAAGGGCCTATGGCCCACCCAGTCTGCCCATTTAAGTTTGTAAGTTCAGTTTATGTTTTCCAGGAAGTCTGTTGCCCCTTACCCCTGACCTCCAGAATTCCTTTATGTCTATCCCATGCATTCTTAAATCCCGTGATTGTTTCAGCCCCCACCACTTCCTTTGGCAGGGTGTTCCACTTGTCCACCACCCGTTCTGTGAAGAAATTCTTCCTCACGTTTCCTCTGAATCGTCCTCCCTCCAACTTCATCCCATGCCCTCTAGTCCTGGAACATCTTTTTCGCTTAAAAATAGTGCATTCCTGCACCCTGTTCCTCCCTGTAAGATACTTGTATGTCTCTATCATATCCCCTCTCTCCCTCCTCTCCTCCAGGGAGTACATGTTCAGTGCCTTCAACCTGTCCTCATAGGACTTGTGATGCAATCCATGCACCATCTGTTGTGGAAGATCACCTTCTTGGTGGCTATCACACCAGCCAGAAGGATCAGTGAGCTTCTGGTGCTTTCGGTTGAGTCTCCTTACTTGGTCTTCCACAGGGACAAGGTTGTCCTGCACCCCAGCCCAAAGTTCCTCCCGAAGGTTGTGTCCAAGTTTCACCTTAACCAGGTGATTCAACTCCCAGTGTACTTCACCAGTCACACCTCGGAGGCCAAGCACAGGCTCCACACTCTGGACCTGAGGCAAGTGCTCGCTTATTATAAAGAGTGCACGGCTGGAGTACAGGGAGAGAATCGCCATCTATTTGTTACCTACACTGAAGCCGCATTTGGCAGACCTGCAGCTAAGCAGACGATTAGCAAGTGGATCACATCCTGCATTGATCTCTGCTATAGGTTGGCAGGTAGGGAGCCTCCCAGAGGGCTAAGGGCTCATTCTACCCATCATACCGCTGTGTCGGTGGCTGCTTCCAGGGACATCCCTATCCAGGAAATCTGTAGGGCTGCTACCTGGAGGTCAGCACACACCTTAATTTCCCATTACCACATCGACCTTGAGTCACGCCAGGATGCAGGTTTTGGGGTCTCAATTCTCCAATCCTTATTTCCTAATTAGGGGGTGTGCGCCTTGCCTCCCTCCATCTAGAGAACTGCTAGGAGTTTGCCTATAAGTGTGGATAGAACATCATACACATGTCCCTAGAAAACAGGTTCTAGGGACATGGATATGTTGTTCATCCACACTGTCTGCCAGGTTCCTTGCCACTTTAAATCTTGCCGGAAGGTCTTCAAGCTGGCTCCTTCCACCCATCTGGGTGGTAAAACACTCGGCTCCGCCCCATGACACCAGATCTTCCTTACCGCTTGGAAGCTCAGGTTCCCTCCATAGCGCTCTGCGTTTTAGACTAGATCCTAACTCTTCGGTTCGTCCGAAACTAGTTTTGAAGTTTTCTAAACTTCGGTTTTCATCATCCCTCACGGCTGTGATGGACAAATCAATCCCTGGATTTTGGAGGTGCCCTTGCGGGCAGAAGATGTCCGGGATGGATCCACACTCCATGTGCATCTACTGCCTAGGCCTAGACCATGACCCGCAAGCCTGCAAGTTGTGCTGCTCTTTTTCGGCCACCGTCCTGGAGGATCGCGCTGCCCGATTGAAGCTCGGGCACCCAAGAAGCATTACCCGCCAGTAAAATCCAAAGAGGCTCATTGGGCGGTGTCCGCGATGGCTGGCTCGGCTGAGCAGCTCGAGCATATGATCGCCCTCAAGGAGGAGGCGGCCCAGGCCGCATCTTCGACCTCCTCGGCTGCAGCATTTATCCCGCTCTGTCTGAGTTCCTCATACTCGGCTTCGTTCAAGGAGCTTTGTCAGTCCCTTTCCACGAAGGGAGAGGGGCCATCAGGACATTCCTCTCGGCCCAAGAAGAAGGAGTCAAAGGGTAAGTCCCACCATCGGCATTCATGGGAGTGGGAACGGTCTCCTTCCCCGGACAGCCAACCGTCGACTTCGGTCGAAGTTGCGGCTCAGGCCGCTGGCTTCACAGCGTCCCCATCAGGCCAGCCTGCCGAGACTCCCGTCGACGCAGTCGAGATATTCCTCGACCCGTTGGACGGGTTGTCGACTGGTGAAGCTGACAACCCCTCTTTGCTGGTTCTCCCGGTGGAGACCAAGGATCTGCCTGCACCTTCGGGGCGGCAGTCCCCGGCTAAAGTGCCCAAGCCGAGGGAGGAGCGGGTGTCCCCCGCCCCTTCCCAGGCCCACCCTCGGTTACCCCGAGGGTCTCGGTCTTGGACTTCATCTCGGTCAAGCCGCTCCCGCCGATATCGGTGGTCTCGGTCTCAGCACCAAAGTAAGTGGCGACACCGTTCCTCCTCGGATGAGGAGAGGCTTCGACGTAAATTGCGTCGGCGTTACTAGGAGCTTATGTGGCAGCAGTTACTGTTGTCCAGGAGTAAATCGACTCGGATTCATCCCACAGCCATCAAGTGGCTGTCGCCCGAACGGCCGAAGCAACCGCTCACCGCAGTCGAGATGCCCATTTCTGGGCCAGTTGTTCGGCCAAAACTAGCTGCTCCCTCCGATTGTGGTGGGACCTCCGCCTCCACAACCAAAGTCTGGGGCACCGACCAAGGATTCTCGGTCAGGTCACGGCCTGCCCCACAGGTTGTCGATCACCCTCACTCCCGACCGTCCTCAGCAGGTGGAGGGTGGCTGGGGCCCGAGGCAGCTCTTTGCAGACTCCTCGGAGTCCGATGACGACTCCTTCCTGTTCTCCAGGCAGGTCGACCTGGAGTCCTCCGGGGACCAGTCATTGGACGATAGCCCATCGTCCTTCATGGGTCTGCTTCGGCTCATCTCGGAGTCCACCAGGATGCAGCTCGAGCCCATGCCCAAACAGGCCAAGTATCCCCTGACTGAGATACTGGACCAAGGGGATTCACCCACGGAGGCCTTCCCTGTGGCTGAGGCCATTGTTGGCCCAGCCTTGGAGCTTTGGCAGTGGCCTGCTTCCTGTCCTGCGCCCTCGGCCAGGATGGCCAGGAAGAATGCGGTCCCTACCGGCTCTTTGCCCGGTTTCTCGGAGCACCCTCTGCCGAGGGGTTAGTCACCGATAAGCGTCTTCTGGCATTCGAAGCGCTCGGGATGTGGATAAGCCCCGACAAAGACTCCAAAAAGCTGGACTATGCTGGGCGCAAAGTGTATTCTGCGTCCTCCCTCGGCCTCCGACAGGCCAGCTCGGCCATGCTGATGGCACACTTCTCCCACGCCCTCATGGGCTCCCTGGATGAGGTTGTCCCTCATCTCCCGGCCGACCTGCAGACCACGGTCCGTCAGGTGCGACCAGGGTAGGGCGGTGGTGAAGCAGCAGCTTCAGACTGCTCTGGACATAGGTGATTTCTGTGCCAGGTCAGTAGCGGCCGCGGTGGCCATGCACCGCAGGGCGTGGCTGAGGATATCCACCTTCACGGCGGAAACCCAGCACAAGTTGGCGGACGTCCCCTTCTTGGGGACTGACCTCTTCAGTCCTGGAGTGGAGGGACACCTCCAGTGGATCGAAAAGTCCAACGCCACTCTGGATTCGGTCACCTCCGCCCAGAGGGACAAAGGCCACTGTCAACAACAGCATAAGTCCTTTTGTCCTTCGGCCCCTGCGGCACGACCGGCCCAACAGCACCAGCAACAGGGCCAGCAGGCTCGCACTTGGCATCCCAAACCCAAGCCGGTGGCTTCCTCCAACAGGAAGCAAGGAGGTAAAGGCCCAGGAGGTCCCTCGGCCGGTTCCTCCTCCAAGCCTGCCCAGTGATGGGTTGAGGGGTGTTGCCCCCAACCTCATCACCCTTCCCTGGGTCCCCCCCATGGGGGGACGGCTCCGCCACTTCCTTTCCGCCTGGTCCACTATTACCACGGACCGTTGGGTGTTGGAGGTGGTAGGAAAGGGCCTGCCTCTGGAATTCGAGCAGACTCCTCCCTTTCGAGCCATCGCCCCCCGGGGGGGGGGCCATGGGGTCTGAAGCCTCTCTGTCTGCCCGCCGAACCAATATTGCCCTGCTTCTCGAGAAAGAGGTGATCAGGAAGGTGGCGGATCTTCCTCCTGACCGGGGGTTTGTGTCCAGGTATTTCCTGGTCCCAAAACGGACGGAGTGCTGGCGCCCCATTCTCGACCTGCATGACCTGAACAGGTTCCTAAGGTCTCGGACCTTCAGGATGGTCACTCTGGCTCAGATAATCCCATCCTTGGAACGATGCGTGTGGTTCTGTTCCCTGGACCTCCAGGATGTGTTCTTTCACGTCCCCATCCGTCTGTCTCATCAGAGATTTCTCCACTTCAGAGCAGAGGGGTCCCTTTACGAATTCCGGGCCATACCCTTCTGCCTCTCTCTAGCTCCCAGGGTCTTCACCAAATGCTTGGCAGTGGTGACAGCATTCCTGCAGCACCAAAGGGTCCGGGTGTACCCCTGCCTGGACGACTGGCTGATTGCAGCCCCCTCCAGAGCTGAGGAGGAGCGGTCCAGAGATCTGGCCCTCCAGGTTTGCTCTCAGATTAGTCTCCTCATCAACGAGGCCAGGTCGGAACTCGTGCTGAAGCAGGTGATACACTTCATCGGGGCAGAGCTCGACTCTCTTCGAGCCAGAGCTTGGCACCCGGCGGACAGGGCCGAGGTTCTTTCCTCCTTTGCCCAATCATTTCAGGTTGGGCAATCGCACCCTGCCCGGGACTTCCTGTGCCTCCTGGGCCTCATAGCGGCCTTCACCAGCATGGTCCATTGAGCCCGTTGGTACATGCATCCCCTTCAATGAGGACTGGCCAGCCAGTGGCCATACGCTGCAGTCCATTGGACCAGCCTGTGACAGTGACCCAGGAGATGTGGAACACTCTCCAGTGGTGAACCGTTCTGGCACATCTGCAGGAGGGCATCCTGTTCGTCCACCCTGAGCCGACGGTCTCTCTATCGACCGATGCATCTCTGATGAGTTGGGATGCCCATCTGGGGCAGCACAGAGCGCACAGCCTCTGGTCCCCTCGGGAGTCCCGATGCCATATCAACCTGCTGGAGCTCCGAGTGGTCTGCCTAGCTCTCACCACCTTCGCTCCGTTTCTTTGGGGTCAAGTGGTTCAGGTCCAGACGGACAATACCACGACCATGTACTACCTAAACCGCCAGGGCGGGACGCACTCCATGCTGTTATGCAAGGAAGCTCTCCGCATATGGTCCCTCGTGCGCAGCCTGGAGGCGGATCTCCTAGCCATTCATGTGGCAGGAGCCTCCAACACCCTGGCCGATGCCCTAAGCTGGATAGGGGCTGCGTCTCATGAGTGGTCTGTCCTGCCGGATGTAGTACAAGATCTCTTCTCCCACTGGGGCACGCCTCAGGTGGACCTGTTTGCCTTCAGGGAGAATGCGAAGCTGAGATTGTTCCATGCCCCCAGCAGGGCTCGCTGCAGCCGGATGCCTTCTCGAGGCCATGGACCCCGGGCCTCTTCTATGCCTTTCCCCCATTTCCCTTGATCCACAAGGTGCTTCTCAAGGCGAGGAGGGACAAGGCGCAGGTGATTCTGGTAGCCCCAGACTGGCCCCACCAGTTCTGGTATCCAGATCTCCTCAGTCTCAGTTCCAGGCTCCCGAGGCGGCTTCCAGCCCGCCCGGACCTGATCTCAGTCAATCAGGGGAAGGTATTCCAGCCGGACCTTCAATCCCTGCACCTGACGGCCTGGTTTCTGAGCGGCTAGAGTTGCAGGCCTTGGGTCTTTCCGACGAGGTCCTCAACGTCGTTGAGGCATCCCGTAAGGAGTCAACCAGGAAATGCTATGCCTTCAAATGAAAGAGATTCTCCATTTGGTGTCAGGGGAAGGGCTTGGACCCTTCCTCCTGTTCCTTGGCAAGCATTCTGGACTACCTGTGGTCCCTTTTTCAGCAAGGGCTTCGGTCGACGACCCTTAAGGTGCACCTGGCAGCCATCTCTGCTTACCAAGCGCAGGCCAGGAAGCAGTCAGTGGCACAGGAGAAGGTGGTCTGGCGCTTTTTCAAAGGCCTTGATCACATTTCCCCTCCGATGCAAGAACCTCCACCTCCGTGGGATCTACTGCTGGTATTGGCCAAGCTCATGGGCAAGCCATTCGAACTAATGCAGAGATGGGATATCTCCCACCTGTCGTGGAAGACCGCCTTCTTGGTGGCTATCACGTCAGCCAGAAGGATGGGAGAGCTCCAGGCGCTGTCCATCAAGTCTCCTTATCTGGTCTTCCACAGGGACAAGGTTGTCCTGCGCCCCCACCCGAAGTTCCTTCTGAAGGTGGTGTCGGAGTTTCACCTTAACCAGGTGTTGACTCTGCTGGTGTTCTACCCCAATCACACCTCGGAGGCCGAATATAGGCTCCATACTTTGGACCCCAGAAGAGCGCTCGCTTATTATAAGGAGCGGACGGCTAAAGTTTGGGGAGAGGTTCGCCAGCTGTTTGTCACCTACGCTGAAGCTGCACCTGGCAGACCTGCAGCCAAGCAGACGATAGGCAGGTGGGTCACCTCCTGCATAGATCTCTGTTATAGGTTGGCGGGCATGGAGCCTCCCAGAGGGATAAGAGCTCATTCTACCTGCCATACCGCTGCATCGGTAGCTGCTTCCAGGGACGTCCCTATCCAGGAAATCTGCAGGGCTGCTACCTGGAAGTCAGCACATACCTTCATCTCCCACTACCACATCGACCTTGAGTCACGCCGGGATGCTGGTTTTGGGGCCTCAGTTCTCCAGTCTTTATTTCCCAAGTAAGTATCGGGGGTGTGCGCCTTGCCTCCCTCCTCCCAGAAAACTGCTAGGAGTCTGCCAGACAGTGTGGATGAACAACATATCCATGTTCCTAGAAATACAGGTTACTCACCTGTAACAGGGAGTTCTAGGAATGGTATATATTGTTCATCCCTACATTCCACCAAACCTCTGACTACGGCCTTTCTGGCTTCCAGCGGGCTAGATCTGGCGTCATGGGGCAGAGCCGAGAGTTTTACCATCTGGGTGGGTGGGAGGAGCCAGCTTGAAGACCTTCCGGCAAGATTTAAAGCTGCAAAGAACCTGCCAGACAGTGTGGATGAACAACATATACCATTCCTAGAACTCCTGTTACAGCTGAGTAACCTGTATTTACTCACCTATAACAGTAGTTACTCACCCGTAACAGTAGTTCTAGGAGTGGTATATGATTTCATCCACACTTATAGGCAGTGTCCTTTCCCTTTAAGATGGTGCTGGAAAGTCTTCAAGCTGGCTTCTGCCACCCACACGGGTGGTAACTCCCTCAGCTCCGCCCCATGATCCCAGATCTTGCCCACTGGAAGCAGTTGTGTGTGTCAAGGCCAGGGGAGGTCGGGTGGGTCCACGTGGATGAACATCATATACTACTCCTAGAATCTGTTTTTTTTTCCATAGCGACCAGCTCCATTCCCCATCTTGTTTAATGATCTGCATGTGATGCCAACAATAACATCACTCCATATTTTAGCCAATGGCAAGACTGTATTCTGCCACAAAAATTAATAAATCGTGCTGTAGAAATCAGAAAATACTGCCGCAGAAGCCTAGGAGCCCTACCGCAGAATTCAGAACAAAGTGCCACAGAGCACTAGGGGCCCTGACGTTACACAAGTGATGGTGCCAAAAGCATTCAGCAACAAGGATGGACCATTGCACTGCCTTGGAAGAAGTGACACTGGCCACAAAATGTCCCATTCCAGAGGTGGTGTATGATATTGAAAAGAAAGGGATAAACCTAGATTTGACCCATACTGCAGACTTATTTTTTGTTTCCTCAGTATGATGTTACAGACTGCTCCTGGAATACATGCCTGATCCCCTGAGAAGGAAGGAGCAAACTTAGAACACACTGCCGACTCACACTCCCAGTTTAACAACCACTGCTAAGCCCAACTGAGATACCGTATCATGTGTGAAGTGGGGACCTCCTTCAACTTATTGTTACAGCTGGGAGGGAATGATTAGAGAGAATATATAAAACAGTGGATAGGGCAACAGGCACAACAGAACTGCTGTGATACCAGCTCAGGATTCTGATGACAGCACAGACCACAAGAGCAAAGCTTGAGTGGTCTGATGTCAACAGAATCCTGAGATGGAATCACACATCTTCATCGAGGATATCTCCTCTATTGGGTCACACCCTTGGAACTGTAAGTCATCGGCTTCAGGACCTTCTAGAATATTTTGCCTAGCTGGGGGCAATCCACAATGACGTGTAACATTGGTGCCTATAAAATATGGGTGGCCCCCTCACTCCTCAGTTCTTTCTTTCACCATTGGCATGCTTGTCGGACCCCCAGAGAAACAGTGCTGTTGCTATTACATCATTGTTTTTTGGTTTTCTAACTTAAGTTTAATTTCAGTTGACGTTGTTCCTGTATGACACCATCAAAAGAACTTTGTTTTTTTTTTACCAGTGGTTACAAGATCTACAAGGAAGACACTCATACAGTGTGTTTCTGTTATTTGGCCCTGTCTCACAATGTGAGGGCCTACAAGATCTGTCAGAGATTTAACAAGGCCACAAAGAGACGCTGGAAAAACAACAAAACCAGATGAGGGTCTGCACTTCCCAGTGCCTGCTGATGGTGCCATTGGGAGATGAAGCACTTCTAAGTTAAGGGGTTGAGGGAGACTCAGACTCCTATTTCTTCAACATAAATGTTTATTGTTTATCAGGAATTACATGAGCCACCTCTTGTCCAAATAAGCCAATGTTTCCTGGCCTAGGGTAACTTCTGCAGTGCCCATGTTGGTCTCTGACGTGTATAACTTATCAGCTTTCAAACCTGAATGGTTAGCAAATGTCCTTGTGTTACCTATATATTAACATAGGCTTGCCCAGCCGCATCAGTACACAGTTGGTTTACTCTTCCACTGAAGATTTCCAAGCCTCCCAATGGCCCGCTCACTACTCCACCCTTGGAAATCTGCAGTAAGAGTGAAGTAGAGGTGCTTTCCCGGCCCAGGACAGAGCCGAGGCCCTGATTTCTCAGGCCTGTTTCATGCACAGGAATCATTATGTGTCCACCGGCACTATGCTCTGCCTTCTGGGCCTGATGATAGCTGCCATTGTAACACTCCCATTGGTACATATGCATATGAGAATCACACAGAGGATTCTTCGGGTGCAGTGGGACTAACTGATGGAAGAGTTCGAGCATATTATCCTCATCATGTCCCCACTAAGAAAGTCTCTACTGTGATGGATGGAATCCCAGCACTTGCTGTGGGGGGGGGGGGATGTCTCCTTCTTTTCCTCAACTCTGGAACACATCCTAACAATAGATACCTCCTGGAAGGGATGGGCTGCCTACCTGGGCCTGCACTAGTCCCAGGGATTGTGGGCCGAAGAGGATTCGGATCTCCACGTCAATATTCTGGAGATGAAGGTTATTCTTCATGGGCTTCGGGCCATTGATGAGCATCTCTTTCCAGTCCCCTGTTGATAAGAAGAGATAACATCAGTGTGATGCATTATTTTTTTCTTTATGTCGCCTAACCTCCTCAGCTGGGGGGATCCTATGGTTTCCCTTCATTCAGTCTTGACCCCGGCGGCTCCTGCACCAATCGCCGTGCCCGAACTACTACCTCCTTGCCCTCTCATCCTATCCTTGGCCACACCGCAGATCCCGACAATGCGGAAGACCGCTCGGGGAGTCAGAACCAGAGGGAGCTACTTAGGAGCGATCGGTGCAGCGCCAGACCTTCACACACGCCAGAGGATTGGGGCTGTTTTTTCCCTCCATCAGTCCCACAACTTGGACTTGCAAGGATGTCAGTGACTGTGTAGTGCACGCTTCCACGCACCATACGTCGTATGTCTGCCCACGCGGACTCCTCTGTTACCTTGTGACTTGCACCAGCCCCTAGCCACTGCCAGGAGCCAGCACACTCACGGATGTCCCTCCCCACCCTCCCCAGAGGAAGAGAGCCAGGCCCATGAGCTGTTGTCTCCGGACCAGCACAGCTTTCGGAAAGGGCACAGTATGTCCTCAGCACTTGTTACTGTCTTCTCTGGGATCAGGACAGCTATGGACCAGGGTAAGCTCTCAGGTGCCATCTTCATTGACCTATCCAAGGCCTTCGATCTAGTCAATCATGCCTTACTTATCTCTCGGCTCTGGTCCCTTGGTCTGCCCTCCATCCTAAGTTGGTTTACCAGCTACCTCCATGGAAGAAATCAATTAACCAAATTCAGCAAGGTCCTCTCTGACACCTCCCCCATGATCTCAGGCGTCCCCCAGGGATCAGTCCTGGGGCCTCTCCTCTTTTCCATCTTTGTTAACAATCTTGCCTCCATTTCTTCCCTTTGTAGCTTGATTCTGTATGCTGATGATCTGGTCATCCTCACCCATTCCCGTGATATCGGGATCATCAACCAACAGCTGAATGTGGATTTTAGGAATATCCAGTCCTGGATTATGGCAGACAAGCTTGTCCTCAATCTTAAAAAACCCAGGCCATACTCTTTGGGTGTCTGACCAAGATAAAGGCCTCCCCTGCCCCCAATGCATCAGTGGAATAGATGGCATTCCTGTTATGACTACTGATTCCATTAAATACTTGGGGGTGACACTTGACCCCAGCTGGACCTTGGTCGTCATATCCTAAATGCATGCAGGGCTGTCAACTGCAAGCTCGGTCTAGCCTATAGAGCGAAGAACAACCTTACCTCTGCTGCCTGCAGGGCACTGGCCAGAGGTGTGTTTCTTCCTACTCTCTGTTACGGGCTCATCCTGTATGCGCATACTTCCAAAGCTCACCTTGCTAGGTGGAATGTAGCTTATAACAACATTTGTCGTTTTGCACTTGCTGCTCCCCATCTTATGCACCACTGTGACCTGTATAGTAAGCTTGACTGGCTCTCCCCTTCCAACTATAGGAGTTTTGTCCTGGGTAACTTCACAGGTAAGGTGCTCAGAACTGGCACCCCCCCACCAAGGACAGGCTGAGCTCCTCATTCCTGCTGCCTCTTCTTACTCCCTTCATTCTTTGGACTCTGCTGTTCTCAAAGTTCCTACCACTCATACACAAATGGGGGGATATGGGTTTTGCTGTATGTGCTCCCAGAGTTTGGAACTCCTTTCCCTCCCAGGTCCACTCCTCACTGTCTCACTCATGCCTTCAGAGCTCCCTCTGGACTTACCTGAAGCTTTCCTCCACATGTGGTTGTCCTAAACGGCATAATCCAAGCATGGTTCCTGTACTGGGCTATTATGTCCCTGCATTTCTGGTAGCCCCTGCGTGGGCCTTGAGGGTGGATCTCGTTTGCTAAGGTCCTGTTTTGTATAATATTGTACCCACTCTCTGCTCTAGGCGGAGCTTTGTCAGATGCACTGTTCAGTGGTCCTTGTCTGTATGGCTCACAGACGGTGATTTGTTGATGCACCGTTCTCATCCATATGTGATCCTATGTATGTTCTTTACTATTCAACTGTGCTAAATTCTTGACTGCTTATGTAATGTGATAGCACCTGTTTCTACCTGATCCTGTGCAATGCTTAGCTGTATCTTATTGTTCTTTGTATGGACTTTGTCCTTCTTTTTTACTCTCCTGGGTCATACCTGAAAATAGGCAGTTGTTTTGTCTAGTGTGCTTACCTGGTCAACAAAATCTAATAAATAAGTCCCTGGGATGCTCGATCTTCCTTCCCCCGCTCCCGTCCAACCCACCGATAGCCGAGGTCAATCTCTATCCTGGGTTGCCGGCGTGGTACGAGGTGTGACGTCCAGCGCCTCAACCCTCAGTGCCACTAGGCCAGCAGTGTGATGCATTATTTCAACAAACAAGGGGGCAGTCACTCGTACCCTCTGTGCAGGGAAGCGATGAAAGTATGGCAGTGAGCACTCTCTCACAGTCTGCAGTTGATGGCCATTTTTCTCCAAGAATCCAAAACTTCTTAGCAGACAGGCTAAGTCGGTCCCACTCTCGGGCACACGAATGGGAACTTCTGACCTCTGTGGTAAATGACCAATTCGTAAGATAGGGTCATCCAATGTTGGACCTTTCTGCATCCCCACACAACGCAAAACTGCCGCATTTCTGCTCGCTTGCTCCAAGGCCTAGAGTTTTTTGGCAAGACACGTTGTCCCTCTCCTGGAGGGGGAAGTTCCTCTAATCCCTCTCATTCAGTGTGTCTTTCTAAAATTGCAGACAGAGGGAGCAACCCTAAAATTGATCGCCCACCCCCCTGGCCTTACCAGATATGGTTTCCACTTCTACAGCATCTTTCAGTGGAATCACCAATTCAGTTGCCCCTGTGCCAGGTTCTGCTGTTTCAGGATGGGTGCCCTGATCTACCTGGACCTCAGCTCCCTCCACCTGCATGCTTGGCTCCTGAGGATGTAGCCATTGCACATTTTGGAGTTCCCCCCAAGTGGCTAATGTCTTGCAGGTGGCTAGAAAGCCCTCCACTAGAGATACATCTTCACTGAAGTGGAAGCGTTTTGCTATTTGGTGTGCTTCCTGCTCTGAAGACCCTTTCATGTGTTCTGTTAATACTGTACTTGCCTACCTCCTGAATCTATCTGATTCCAATCTGCAGCACTCTTCTGTTTATTTTTTTGTCCATATTCTGTTTTTCTTCCCTTGGGGCAAGGACAGACTGGGCTTCCTTCAGCTCTGCCCCACCGATTCTACTGTTCTGCACCTCCTTGGGGACTTACCTGTGAGCTGGAGTACACCCACATATTCCCTTCATTGCTGGGTCAGGAGGAGAGGGTTGCCCCCCCCCCAAAAAAAGCACAATCCAGTTTTCTGGACCTAGCGTCCCCAGTGATGCGGTGGGTGAGGCTCGGCAGGCAGGCTTCATTAATGCCTGTCTTGCCACCATTTTCCACAGTTTTTTTGTCTTGTACCCCACGCTGGGACTGCTCGTCAACATGTGTGTGTGAAGGTACGTGCATGCTGTGGAGTCCTGCAGCACCTCCCTGCTTCTGCCCTCCTCGACCCACACTGCCACCAGGCCTCCACCTGGTGGCAGTCATTCAGCAGAGTGTACAGTTCTTCCTCCCCTGGAGAGGAAAGGAGAGCAGCCCTGCAGGTGCTCTATCCTCTCCCTCCCTGGCCAAACCCCAGCAACTTGTGGGCATTCCCAAACATGAGTTGCCGGTGTGGTGAGAGGTAAGGCGCTTAAAGCGCCTCAACCCTCTGCGCCACTGGGCTGGCTTCAGTACTCTTCTGTTGCGGTGCATTTGGCTGCCATATCGGTTTTCCATGCTCTGTTGACAGATGCATGGTGGCACAAGTGGAAGTGCCCCATACCTTCTTGAAGTGTATTTACCCATGCATCCCCTGATTCATAAAGCAGTTCCACCAGCACCTTAATTTTATACTAGAGAAGCTGACTTTAGCTTCTTTCTTGGAAGGTGCATTGTCTGGTTGCGATTACCTCAGCCAGATGGATTTTTGTGATTCAGGCTGTTATGAGTGTTCACCACTGCATTATTTTCCATAATGACAGGGTGGCACACTACATACAAATCCTCATTTTCTACCAAAGATGGTGTCTTGAGTTCACTGTGAATCAGGCTACCAACCTGCCAGTGTATTATCCTGAATGCACTAACAAGTTTGAGGAATTACTCATACCCTTGATGTACACAGAGCATTTAGGTCTTCTTCAGGGATATCTCTTTCATCAGGTTACACCTTTAGAATTCATAGCCGTCAGGCACTAGGATCGCATGGAAACTTTTCTCTAACAGTCTAGTAGAGGCTGCCCATGATGACATCACATGAAAATGTCCTAGGGTATATAAGCATGGGTAGCCCCGCTACCTCCTCAGTTCTTTTCCCGCCATCCACTATACTCACAAGCTTAGTCATTCAATCGACTGCCAAATTTACTTACCTTTTTTATTTTCTCTTATGCAATGGAATGATTTTATTTTAAAGTGATTCTCCTCCTTGTGTATGTCGTTAACTTAAGAGTCTGCAAACCTTTTCCATTGCTGCCACTGCCGAGAGAAGATTTACTCCAAAGACGAGCACAACTTTTGTGCTTACTGTCTTGGGCTTAACCATGACGTCCTCGCCTGCGAGATCTGCCTGAAGTTCAACCTTGCCACTCAGCAGCACCATCAGAAAGCCCTATGGTCCTTTCTTCTGAAGCAACAGGTAGCCAGGATGGAGCAGGAGCCTTTGGGGATGACCCCCTCTCAGTCATCGGCCCATTCTTTGGGCTCTCAGGCCTCCAAGGCCTGGAACAAGTTTTCAGGGAAACACACTCACTGGGACAAGGAACTTCGCAAAAAACATTCCCCTTGGGTGCGCTCCTGGTCTCTGTTACCTTCTTCTTCCATTGGGTTAGTGCCGTCAACCACTTCAGCATCAACCTGTCTTGCAGCTCGGGCCTCAGTACCTTCCAGGCTGGCAATGGCAGTCGGTTCCACCATGCCCTCCAAAGCAGGCAAAGGGCCATTGACCTCGAGTTTGCCCAAGTTGTTGATGGCAGCCCTGCCGCTGCAACCTCTGGCACCGTATTGTCCGCAGGCTACTGGCTCTGTCAGCTCCTCATCAACTGGCATTAATCAGGTGGCACCAGGGCTGCAGTGCCTCCTGTCGCTGCCGCAAAGCCCTCTTATGCCTCAGACCACCATTGATGTCAACATGGTGCTGTCCTCCTTTTCGGCAATTATCCAGCATGTCCTCCCTTGCCTGGGCCCTTTGTTACCACTGCTAAGGGGAGATACTCCAGTGCCTTCGCCCACCTGGCCTCGGTGCCCTGAGCCCTCTCAGGGGTCATTGTCACTCCTGTCGGTCACTCCCTCTGACCCCAGCGACAATGAGGATGAATACCATCGTGATCTTCGTAAGAAGCATAGTACTGAGACTGCTCTGGTTCGGGTGCTCAATGATCAACTGATGGCGAGAGATCGGAGAAGCTGTTCCATCCTGGTACTCCTTGATTTGTCATCAGCTTTTGACACTGTAGACCATGGTATTCTGCTCGAGCGTCTGGGGTTCATCTGTGGGCTGTCTGGGACAGTCCTCAGATGGTTTACATCTTTCCTCTCTGGAAGATCTCTGAGAGTTGTTGTGGGAATTTTTTCCTCCGAGTCTTTCTCTCTGCCTTGCGGGGTTCCCCAGGGCTCGGTGCTGTCTCGCATGTTATTTACAGTGTATATGCTGTCCCTCGGAGATATTGTAAGATGGTATGTGCTGAAGTTTCACTGCTATGCTGATGATACCCAGCTCTA
The DNA here is from genome assembly GCA_016271365.2 of Neoceratodus forsteri. Classification (NCBI taxonomy): domain Eukaryota; kingdom Metazoa; phylum Chordata; order Ceratodontiformes; family Ceratodontidae; genus Neoceratodus; species Neoceratodus forsteri. Next base: position 390,318,443 of record JADMNL010000023.1, read on the forward strand.
CCTGTCTTTTGGCCCCAATCAGGTTAGTGCTATCTCATTACTGAACAGCTGCATTGTAGAAATCCAACATTGGGTGAGTTCCAGTGGTTTTAAAGTTGAACCCAGGAAAGACAGAGGTTTTGGTCCTGGACCCAGGTCATAGGACAGAGGGGTTGAAGACTGATCTCCCCTCAGGTTTAGTCCTGGGAGAGGCTCAGATTCTCATCTCCGAGCGGGTGCGTGACCTGGGAGTGGTGCTTGACAATGGGCTGATCCTTCGACATAAGGTGTCAGCAGTCGACAAGCTGGCCTTTTACCATCTTAGGAACATCTCCAGGATCAAGCACCTTGTTCCATCCAGCGACCTGCCTACTTTGGTCCGTACCTTTGTGACTTCTTGCCTTGACTATTGCAACTTCCTTTACCTAGGGCTTCCAGGGGTTGATATCCACCACTTGCAGCTAGTGCAGAACACTGCAGCACATTTGTTGATTGGGGTATCAAGGAGAACCCATATTACCCCTGTGCTGCACGAGCTACACTGGCTGCCTGTTCAGTGGCAGATCACCTTTAAGGTAGGTTTATTAACATCCAAAGCCCTACACGGACAGAGTCCTGACTACCTGAAAGAGCTCCTGGTTCCTTACACCCCGCTGCAACAGCTCCGCTTGGCTGACGAGGGGTTGCTGGAGATTCTGAGGGTCTGTTTAAAGTCATCTGGTGCTCGCGCCTTTGGGTTTGTTGCCCCCACCCTCTGGAGTTCTCTGCCCCATCAGCTACGTGAGTGTGGGACAGTGGGATGTTTTAAGCAGGCACTAAAGACTTTTCTGTGGGGGAAAGCATTTCCTGAATTTTTGTGATTTTATTGGTTTTATTGTTCTGTTTTATGTGATTGTGCAGCGCCTTGATATATGAAAGGCGCTATATTAAATAAAATTTATTATTGTTATCTCATCCTCCCAGATGGGGATGGGGAGGAAGAGGACCTCAAGGTGGACTCTGACAGGTCCATGGTCTCTTCCAGGAGTGAGGAGTCTGCCAAGCATACCCCCAGCTCCCCTTCTGAGGATCTTTCCTTTTTCTCCCTTATGAAGCAGCTTTAGTCTACAATAGGGTTCCAGACTGAGGACGATGATGTCACCAGAAGAAACCTGGTGCACTTCCTGGAAATTCTGGAATCCCCACCAAAGGTCACCTGTCATCTTTTGCCTGCATTGAAGGATGCCACCACAGCTGCCTGGCATTGGCCTAATATGGTCCCTGCCTTATCCAGGAAGGCCGACAAGCTCTACCAGGCCCCTTTAGGGAAACCTTTTTATGCAGCCCATCCCAAAACTCATTCAGTGGTGCTAAAAGCTACCTGTGACAGGTCCAAGGTGCCTAAACACCTCAGTTCCCTCTCCCCAGACCAGGAATCAAGGCTGCTGGACCTCTGGGGTAAGAGGACCTTTGCTTCAGCCACTTTGGGACTTAGTATTGCCAATTGCCTGTCTTGTATGGTCAGATTCCAGAACACCCTCTGGAAAAAGGGCAAAGCTGCAGCCCTTGCCCTTCCAGATGGTCCTCAGAAGCAGGAACTGCTCAGGGCCCTTCAGTCTGCAGCAGATGTGAGCAAGCATCTGCTGAGGGCCATATTTGACATATCTGATGCCACAGGCAGGGCTGCCGCCACTGGCATCTGCCTCAGAAGGCACTCTTGTCTGAGAGTGTTTGGCTTCACTGCTGATGTCCAGCATAATGTCGTAAATGCCCCTTTTGGGGGCTTCAGGCTGTTTGGTCCTGATGTGCTGGATATTTTTAATGACCTGCAGGCCTCTAGCAGGCTATTAAGTCTGTCCACTCTCTTTGCCACATACAACCCAAGAGTAAGGCAGATTAGTAGACAGAGGCCTTATAGCACAGTGGGTTAAGGCTCTGAGCTGCAGGTCTGGAGACATGGGTTTGAATCCCACAGCTGCCTAGGTGCATACTGTGTGATCCTGAGCAAGTCACTTAACTTCCTTGTGCTCCCAGGTCGCATCTGGAAACAAGCTTTGGCTTAGTGTGCTAATCCTGGTTAAACAATGTTCCCTTTCCTGTCCCCCTCCCCTTTTGCAAGCTCTCCCAGAAAGCTGGGTCAGGGACCAGACCCCAGGGTAAATGTGAGCAGGGTCTACTTTGCCTGCCCCCTCCTTCACTACCAGGCCCTCCCCCAAGAGTCCCAGAAGTGGAGGTGCAGCTCTGGCCACCTGATCTACTTCAGCATGTCTCCTTGCTCGACCCTCCACACCCCAGTCACAAGGCAGGAGGCGGTGGTAGGGGGTCGTTTCTCCCTCCACTTGGAACAGTGGAGGGCCCTTACTTTAGACACCTGGGTCCTACAACTAATAGAACAGGGCCATGCTCTAGAACTTCTGGAACAGCCTCTGGACTTCCTTCCTTTTCCCTAAATTTATCCTCCAGACCACATACTGGTGCCTCTAGTAGAGGAAGTGCATACCCTGCTGCACAAGAGGGCCATAGAACCAGTACCCTGGCAGAAAAGGAACAAGGGGTTCTACTCTTGTTTCTTCCTTGTTCCCAAGTCCACAGGAGACTTGTAGCGCATTCTTGACCTCAGAGACCTACATTTCAGCATCTAATACAAGAAGTTCAGAATGGTCACTCTGCAGGGTCTGCTGCCCCTTCTGAAGCAGGGTGAGTGGGTATGTTCCCTGGGCATGCAGGATGCTTACCTGCACATCAAGGCTTATACCCCTCACAGGCGGTACCTCTGGTTTCTGTTTTGGGGGCAACATTACCAATTCAGGGTATTTGGTTTGTCATCTGCACTGAAAGTCTTAACCAAATGCTTAGCCATGGTGGCAGCAGCACTCAGGAAGGAGGGACTGTATGTCTTCCCTTACCTTGATAACTGGTTGCTGAAAGCTCATTCCAGGAAAGTCCTGCTGCAGACCCTAGCACACACCAGATGGTTGTTCCAGGCACTAGTGATTACTGTCAGTGTGCCCAAGTCTGTTCTGGCTCTGTGCCAGTGCCTACAGTACATAGGGGCTATACTGGACACGGCTCAAGGCATGGCCTTCCTGCCCAGGGACAGGGCAGACCGCCTGATGGCTTAGGCCCGGTTGGTCTCTCAGAGCCAATATGTCACAGCTAGGATATTCCTGTGGGGTGGTTGCCATTGTTACCCTACCTCTAGCCAGGTTACACATGTGGATCCCCCGGTAGACCCTGAGGGTGCAGTGGGATCAACATACTGACAGTCTAGAACAGCAGGTTCTATTCTCCTCCCCTGTCAGCTAGGTGCTCCAGTGGTGGATGAACCCAAACAATCTGTTGAGAGGGGTCCCATTTCTCATTCCTTCCCCATAGCAGATTCTCACCACAGATGCCTCAAGACTGGGTTGGGGGGGACTCATTTGGATCCCCACCAAACCCAAGGGACGTGGTCCTCAGTGGAGACCCTACTCCACATAAACATTCTGGAGATGAGGGTTGCTCTGTGCACAATGCAAGCCTTCCAGAACCATTTGCTCCCGGGGCCTCTGCTGGTGCATTCGGACAATCTCAGTGTAATACACTACATAAACAGACAAGTCAGACTCATTCTTACCCCTTGTAAAAGGAGGCGATGAGAGTTTGGTATTGGGCTCGAACACAGCCTAGAACTGTCAGCCATCCCTGTTCCCAGTGCCCAAAATGACCTGGCAGACAGGCTGAGCAGTTCACAGTCCAGAATACACGATTGGAAACTACTGCCTTCAGTGATAGAAGACCTTTTTGACAGGTGGGGCCATCCAGAGTTGGACCTTTTTGTGTCCCCACTCAACACAAAACTGCTGCTTTTTTTTGCTCGCTCGAGCCAGAGCCTGGAGTCTTCTGGCGAGACATGTTGTCCCTCCCTTGAAAAGGGAGGTTCCTCTATGCCTTTCCTCCCTTCCCTCTGATTCAGAGGGTGCTAATCAAGCTCCAGATGGAGGGGGCCACCCTAATTCTTGTGGTGCCCTTCTGGCCTCATCAGATATGGTTTCCATTACTGCAACAACTAGCAATGGGATCTCCGGTACCCCTGCCCCTGTGCAAGGGTTTACTGACTCAGGAGCAGGGCACCCTGGTTCATGCAGACCTCAAGTCACTTCATCTGCATGCATGGCTCCTGAGGACATAGCCATTGTGAGATCTGGGGTCTCCCCAGAAGTGGCTGACATCCTGGTGGCTGCCAGTAAGCCCTCCACCAGGGCTACCTACTCCATGAAGTGGAAGTGTTTTACTTTATGGGTCACTTCCTATGGCCTGGATCCTATCACTTGCCCAGTGAATCAGCTTCTAGAGTATGTCTTGTCCTTGTCTGATGCAGGACTCCAATATTCTTTCATTAATGTGCACTTGTCTGCTATATCAGCCTTCCATGTGCCCATCGATGACCATACTGTGGCACAGCTGGATGTGGCCAGTACGTTTCTGTGAGGCATTTTGCATTTGAAGCCTCCTATCTGTAAATCCGGTCCTGGCTTGGGACCTAAATTTTGTATTAGAGAAGCTGCTTTGGCTCCTTCTGAGCCAGCCGCGAACTGCGAGCTACGCTTTCTGTCACAGAAAGTGTTATTTGTAGTTGTTATTACTTCTGCTCGAAGGATTTCAGAGCTGCAGGCTCTTATGTGCCAGCCTCCTTATTTGATTTACTGCAAGGACAGGGCAGGGGTGTAGCCAAGAATTTCAGATCTGCACACCAAGTGAACTCACTGCTACCCCACCCCCCCCGATAGGGTGAACTACCCCCACACCACCATCTATGCCCTGTTCTTGCCCTCTCACCCAACGTAAGTGTAATTTTCTATGTTATATACCAGCACACAACTAGCCACACCACCAGCAGGTTTTAGACTAACAGACTGTTTTTTGGTTACAATATTGCACTGTGACCAGCCCATGTACCACATCAAGGTAGCCAGTCCCACAGAGGTCCATTCATATACCACACTAAACATGCCACCACACCACCAACAGGTTTCAGATTAACAGACTAGCTTTTCGTTACAGTATTGCATTGTGACAAGACTCTGTACCACATCAAGGTAGCCAGTCCCACAAAGGTCCATTCACCCACCACACTAGACATGCCACCACACCACTGGCCACACTACCAACAGGTGTCAGACTAACAGACTGGCTTCTGCTTACAATATTGCACTGTGACCAGCCTATGTACAACACTACATCAAGGTAGCCAGTCCCACAGAGGTTCATTCACACACCACACTACGGGTATCCTGTCTCTATGGGTGGATGAACTTATACAGTGTGTGTAGCCAACAATTGGAATTCACTACCAAACTGTCTATATGATGCACTTAGCCATACAGTCTTTAAATTGCATCTGAAGAAATTTTACTTCCATCAGCTTTCCTGCAATTGTTTTATTTAACCGTATGTTTTTGATATGTTTGTATTGTTTCTTTATATATCTGTACCTGCATGTAACAGTTTGACTGTTGTAATTGCCCCAGGTCATGTATGAAAAAGGGCCTTGGCTCATTACACTTATCTGGTTAACAAAAGTTTAAATAAAATAAAAATAAATCCTTGAGGACTGACCCTACGTTTTTGCCTAAGGTGGTGTCTGAGTTCACAGTAAACTAGACCATCCACCTCCCTGTTTATTATCCAGAGCCTGCCAATCCAGGGGAAGCATTGCTCCGTACTTCAGATGTGCATAGAATTCTCAGATATTACACAAATCGTACGAAGGACTGCAAAAAGTCCTCTCAATTGTTTGTTTCATTCACCCCCGGCAGAGAGGGCTTTCCAGTTTCTAAACAGTGTTTGTTCAAATGGTTGGCCAGCTGTATTACTTTTGGTTACAGGAAGTATGGTAACGAACTTCCTGTTGTTGTTCATGGCCATTGAACCAGAGACATGGCTGCTTCTGTTGGCTGTTTCAGGAATGTGTCAGCTGCAGAAATCTGTGCTGCTGCAACTTGGAGTACTATCTACACTTTCACAAAGCACTATAGTCTGGACACTGCCTCTAGGAGGAGGGCAGGCTTTGGCCCAGCAGTGCTTCAAGGCTTTCTTTCTTAGGTCTCCGGTATCCTGCCACCCAGACTGTCTTGTTCTGTGTACTGCTTGGTACTTGTTCGGTAGTTGTGACCTGATAAAAGAGATATCCCCAAAGAAGACAGAACAGTTATGTAAGAACTTACCATAACAGTAGATCTTCAAGGGAATCTCTTTCATCAGATCATGCCAACCCTCCCTCTGTCCCCCTTTTTTTCTGGGATCAGGGCTCCCCTGCCTCTGTCTCTTTTTCCAGGAGGGCATGCCTGTGGCTCCAGCCTTTCAGATAGCTGGGCACCTCTTCTCTCTCCTTGGTTCCCTAGAGGGAGGCCTGGAGAGTATGATCTTTGGCGGGGGAACTGTGGAGGGTGCAGGGCTGCCCATGCTTGTATATCATAGGACATCGGCATATGGTGGTGTTGTGAGCAGCCCCGACTAGATTGCTAGAGAAAAGTTTCTGTGTGGACCTGGTGCCTGATGGCTATGAGTTCCATACGTGTGACCTGATGAAAGCGATTCCCTCGAAGATCTGCTGTTACGGTAAGTGCTTACATAACTGTTCTTTTCAGAGCACATGAAGGACTGCAGAAAGCGCTCTCAGCTGTTTGTGTCTTTTGTCCCTGAGGGAGAGGGCATAGCTGTGACTAAACAGTGCATGTCTAAGTGCCTGGCTAACTGTATTTCATTCTGCTATAGGAAGTATGGTAAGGAACTTCCCGGAGCTGTGCATAGCCACTCTACTCTTAACCACCTCTTTTGCCTTTTTCCAGGGTGTATCTGCTTCTGACATTTGTGCTGCTGCCACATGGAGCACTGTCCACATTTTTACTAAACATTACAGTCAGGACATTAACTCCCACAGACATGCTAGCTTTGGTCTTGTTGTTCTGCAAGGCCTTCTGTCATAATTGCATATCAGAATTTGCCACCCTCCCTGGGACTTTGTACTGCCTGGAAATCATTCCAAGGGTTTGGCCCAGTGGAGGAGATATCCTGTATGATGACAAAGCAGTTTCTTACCAGTAACAGTAGATCTTCGAAAGAATCTCCTCGATTAGACCACAGCACACCCACCCTCCTTCCCCCATTTTCTGAGGTATCAGCTGTCTTGATGTCCTGCTGCCTTTGCTGAAATGTGTCTTCTGTCACCAGGCCCAGCCTCTCCTTGTGTGCTCTGGTCATGGTGTAGTCTCCTGTTTCCTCTCGGTTAGTGGCCCTCCAAAATATATCCAGCGGGGAACTGAGGAGTGAGGGGGTCTCCTACGTTTTATAGGTGCCGATGATACACATCATCGTGAGTGGCCCCCAGCCTGGCAAAAGTTTCTGGAAGGTTTTAATGCTGATGACTTACAGTTGCAAAGGTGTGGCCCAATGGAGGAGATTCTCTCTCAAAGATCTACTATTACTGGTAAGTAACTGCTCATTCTGTTATATTTTTTTCTTCTAGCTACTAATTTTTATTGTGTATTATGGCATGGGGTATTTGTTTAAGCAAAACTTAATGTTAGACCTTATTTAGTTAATATTTCTGTAGACCAAACCACGAGAAAAACAATATTTCAAATGATTAAATCATAACACAGTTAAACTACATAGGGTAGACCAGCCCTGCAGCATAGCAGTAGTGCTGCTACTCGCTACACCAGCAGTGAGGTTCAGCAACCTGGGTCACCAGGGGCATGGCTGAAGGAGGTAGGGTTGAACGTGTCAGAGACAGCTGTCCTTCCTCAGGGATGGGGGCTTTGTAGCTCCACTGCTTGACTGGGTGTTGGTGCAGTTTGGGTCTCCGATGAGGGGGGAAACTCCCACTGGGTGCAGATGTGCCTTGCGTATACAAGTGCACACATGTCATTGCAAACCAGGACTGCTAAGGGAAGAAAAAAATGAAGGTAAAAGAATCTCCACTCGTGCGGGATGACGTTGGGCCCTCACAGGCTCGACACAGCCCACAAGGCACCCAAGCAATTGGATACTACTTCCCCAGGGTAAGGTCCCACCCTGGGAACCCCATTATGAGGGGTAAATCATAAGGGCACTAGCTAGGCACTAAGTCCTGGGGAAAGTGGGTGATTGGGCTAGGATGTCCAGCTGAACATTGGCCCAGTGGAAGCCAGGAGGATAAAAACTTTGTTTGGAAAAATAAAAACCTACGTAGAGAGTAAAACACTTGGAGGGTGGTGACATTGTGGTTAAATGTAAACAGTTACAATTTATGGAATGCTGTAGAATGCTGATGTTCATCTCCCAGTTTGTGGAATGCTGTTGGATGCTAATGTTCTGCCAATTGTTTGCTGATTGGCTAAGATACCCATGCTCAACAGCAGACTACTCCCTTACATAACAGATGACAGACAGATATAAACCATACACAGCAGCCTTGTGCTTTCACATTGTTCAAAATGTTTCATAATGTACTGTAAGTAACTTCTTCAAGGTCATGCTGTGAGGCAGTGTCTGTGTTGGAATTAGAACCCATTACCTCCTGTTTCCCAGTGCCGTGCTTTACGCACACTACACTGCCTTCCATCTGTTGGCAACCGCTGTTAAAAATCTGGTTCTTACCAGCAAGGTCTGGAATCAAACTGCAGTCTTCAGTCAGCTCACAAAGGAACTGCCCTGCTTGTTGCATACACCATTCCATATGGTGCTATTTTTTGTTTTCCCCCGAGGAACAGCACACAGACCGTTGAATGTGTGACAGAATGTTTCTTTGTAGACCGCTGCCTGCCTAAACTCCAATGTGTCCACCCACCACCCTAAACGAAATAGAATTAGTAAACGCCTGTTTGTTCTTCAAACATGCCAACAAAGAAATACTTTTTTTTTTTTATATCTACACACACACACATATATATATATATATATATATATATATGTAGATATGTATTTCTATAATAGGGGTGAGTTTTTACTATGGTAAATAAAACCATGTATTCTCATTGGGGTGAGATAAATGTTGCTGACGTAGACACTGGAAAATATTTACATTTACACACACAGTGTCTATGTCAGCAACTGATATTCTCACTGTGGCTATGTCACTACAGCACTACCCTCACTAGACTACCTTTGTACATCAAAAACATACCACTTTACAAAACATACCCCACAAAACAGTCACATCACTAGAACTGCAATCATCAGAAACAGGTAAAACACAAAATCTGTGGAAAAAAATGTACGTTCCACTCAACAGAATGTCAGCTCTCAATAAATAATACCTGAACTGAACCCAGGGCTAAACCTCTGCCACAAACTAAACGCTGAAACACTATGCCACATCCCCACACTATGTATCCCTCTTGCAGGACTTCCCACAATGTGCAAACTGTATTTCTTAGTAGTACCTCATTCCTCATCGTAGATCCAATTAGAAAACGAAGTCCATGAAACTGAAACTGAAGCAGCCGCACTGTCGGTAACACGTGCAATGAACTCTGAAATAAAACTGGGACCCAGCAGAGTACACAGCATACAAGATCCCAAATAAACATCACAGGAGGGACAAATGAACGGTAAACCAGCTAAATAAAAAGAAATGTAAAAGACACCGTTCAGAAAGACGCCAGCCAAACTCCCGCCCATTCAGCACAGTCAACCAGTCATACCTCACAAAGAAACAAAACTCAATCAATCAGCAACTACAACCCAAAATACCAACCAATGACAAAACAGAACTACTTCTCATTCATACTGCCAACCAATCACGTACCAGCAGTCACTCCCATTCACAAAACAAAGCACAATCCCATAGAACAAAGCATACTAAACCGACTACAAAGACAAATAAAACTGGCATAAATGTGTCCGCTATTACATAAATCGAACACATAGATATGGCAAATATGCTCACTCCTGCATCATAAGGCATGGATAGCTCACTCTGTAGGAGTGTGAATATTTTCCATATCCCACTCCTGCCATCATGTATTCCCATATTCCCATGCCGGGGTGCGTCATTGGAGTTGTGAGGCCTAAATGTCACCCCATTCCATGTGTAATCATATTCACAAGCCACAGTAAAGAAGAATGAGGTGACATTTAGGCCCTCACAACCTCCAGTGACACACCCCGCATCTGTCAATCTCGGGAGGATGGGGGTACATGAGGGGAGGGGGCAACTTTAAAGGTCTCATTTCCTTACTTTTGTGTTTTAACCCTAAATGATGCATTTACAAAGTTTTTGCATAGAATTTCCTTACTTTTTGAGAAAGCGTGAAAAGTGAGAAACTCACGCCAAGTTGGTGGGAGAGACGCTCCCACCAACTTGCAAATTCTACCTAACATAACAGTACAAGTACTGAATATCATATCTATTGGTGGGAGTGCATATGGATGGGAGCGTGGGGCCCAACCACCTTGAAACAAAACAAAGTTTCATTCGTCAGAGTGGCATAATTCTGCACCTGTTTACATGTCAGACACCTAACCACTGAAAATTACCTCCCTGGCAGTGAGGCTAGCTACCCTATAAATGTCAAGCCACTAACACAAAGCAAATTGCTATACGTAAAATGTAAAGTGCATCATGCAATAACTTCACAGCAAATTCATTTTCCAACACCTAAATACCGTAATTCACATGTGCAGGACATCCTCTCAACACCCTCCAAATTTCAAGTTAAAAGACCAAACCGTTTCCGAGATATTACATTTTAAAGTTTGAGTTTTTCATTCGTTGGAGTGGCAGAATTCCGCAACTGTTTACATTTTATACACCTAATGACTGAAAAGCACGTCCATGCCAGTAAGGCTACCTACCCTATAAATTTTGAGCCAGTACCACAATGCAAAACGCTCTCCCCAAAACGTAAACTGCGACACGCAATATCTCCACAACAAATGCATTTTCCGACATCTAAACACCATAATTCGCATATACAGGACAGCCCCTCAACACCCTCCAAATTTCAAGTTAAAAGACCAAACCGTTTCTGAGATATTTAATTTTAAAAGTTGTAAAAATTGGGCTATCTGGTCCCTCTGAATCTGTCCATCTAGTTCCTCCCTCGCAAACAAAGATCGCGATCAAAAAATCAAGTGATCAAAGAATTTGCAGGCTCGTGACCAAAGAATCTGCAGGCTCATGATCAAAGAATAAAAAATGTTAAAACTCAATTTTTACTGAGAAATACATTAAACCACAGCCATGACTTGATAGAACGAAGCCCCCTGAGCAAAACCCATCCTAGTATGACTTTATAAGTCATCCCTGAGGTGAGATATTTGATTTTTTATCTGGCCTTCTAGTCGTGCCCTCGTGATCAAAGATCGCGGCCAAAGAATCTTGCGATTAAAAAATTTGCAGGCTCGCGACCAAAGAATTTACAGGCTCACGATCAAAGAATAAAAAATGTTAAAATTCAGTTTTTACAGAGAAATACATTAAATCACAGAGCCATGGCTCGATAGAACGAAGCCCCCTGAGCAAAACCCATCCTAGTTTGACTTTATAAGTCACCCCTGGGCTGAGATATTTGATTTTTTAATCTGGCCATCTAGTTGTGCCTTCACAATCAAAGATCGCGGTCAAAGAATCTCGCGATCAAAGATTCTTTGATCGCGAGCCTGCAAATTCTTTGATCGTGAGGAGGGACCAGATGGCCAAACCCCAATTCTTCTTTCACAAAATAACCATATAAATTTTCCCATAGACTTATAATGGGAACTTAAAACATTAATACCTTTTGAATGGATTAATATTTTTTCACCAAACAAAAAGCAGTATGTTCCCTGACCTAAGCTCTTTCAATGTGCCAAGCTGCAGAGCGGCACGCCACACAACAGCCACGCAGCACCACAGACAAAATCCAAAAACTGCCCACAAAACTGGTGAAAAGTGCATTTTTCAGCATTTTGGTGTGCAAACACTGTAAGTCTGACTGAAACGTAATTTAGCAAATCAAGAGATCTACCAGGCCCCACCACGCATACCAAATTTCGTGCAAATCTGTTGAACGGGTCCAAAGTTATTAAAGCGCAAATGTTCGAGTTTAACATAGAAGTGGCTCCATAACCCTAAATATTGGGGTGCGACCGCTCCCCTATAATATATGTGTGTATATATATATATATATATATATATATATATATATACATACACACACACACACACACACACACACACACACACATATGTGTGTGTGTTTTTATCCCAGCCAGTCCACATCTCTCCATCTGGTTTACAGTCACCAACCAGCCATGTCTGCCACAAACCTACCACTTCAGCCACCCATGTCCTTCCATATTGTGGGTCTCGTGGGGGGGCAGACTCCCCTTGATGAGCTCTAGGATCCACTGTTGTGAATGGTTGGTAGGCTTTGGGGAGCATGGCTCGAATGTACCATTGTCTGTCATCCTAACAGGAACTGGTGTTTTTCCCCATATTTTGGCTCCTCCCACCCTCGGATGTCAAACCAGCCTAGTGATGACATCACAGCATGCAGCACTCGCCAGGTACAAGCACCAACCCTTGTGAAGGAGCATGTTCCCTGGCCTGCCGTAGGCTACTGTGATGGTGGGTGTTCAGTGTCTCCCACCCAAGGCTGGCTCATGCTATGGTTGGCAGCATTCCCCAGTCCTGGCCTCACCCAGTCCTGGCTCCCGACTTCGCTCTCGAACACAGATCAGTGGCACCATAGCTCAATGTTTCCATTGGGCCAGTGGGTGGTCCAAGCAAGAAATACCTCTAAAGACAGGAGGAGCAGTGCTGTTCAGAGGTTAGAGCTCGGAACTTTGAAAAGATTATATTAAATCCTACCACTAAGCAAGGCACTGATCTCCTTGTGGTTCAGTCCATGCAACTGTAAGACTGCATAGAATCAGGATCCCCTTTGCAAACAAAATGTTGCATCTCATGTGTGCTACCCTAAGGCACTGATTCCCTTGTGGTTCGGTCCACGCAACTGTAGGACTGCATAGAAGAAGGACCCCTTTGCCAACCAAATGTTGCATCTAATGTGTGGTACCCTAAGTAAATAAATTGCAAAAAAACAAACAAACAGGGGAACAAAGAGGAAGTGGACACAGCTAACAGCTGGAGCAGAAAAAAGGAAATGGGGGGGGGGGGTCTTCAAGGAAAACTGTTCAGAAAACAGTAAAAAATCACCAGATGTGAAATCAGAATTTTTAAGCTACCAAGCAGTGCAAAAATCTGGGGAGTAAATAACCACTTCCTGGTTCTCTGGTTCTGTTGCTTTAAGTGGAAATCCACCTTTCTAAATGGGAGACTATACAGAGCCCAAATAGTTGTTTCCAAATCATGAGTTCCATCATTAGTCACTTATCCACCAAAGACGTTCAGATGTCTCTTTGGCAGAAGTCAGCTGTCATTTCTGTCTCCAGTCAAGAGAATAGTTAAAATGTGAACAGGCTACTCTGTATCAAAACCCAGTGGTGCACCAGACTGAATCAGCTGTGTCGTGGCTTGTAGCCAAATAACACAAAAGGAAATAAAAGTCCACATCTTACAGGAATGTCCAGTATGGAGAAAGAGAGAATTGTGAAGTATACATCTGACATTTCTGAGAAACAAAGCACTTACACGGACAGCATCCAAGTCTCTGTGGATTTTAATACAGAGAAAGTAGCAGCCAACATCATCTCTAAAGCATGACGGCTAGAGGAACTGCCTACCGTGCTGGCATTCTGGACTCATGCTGAGTACGTTTCTGCAAGAGGAGTAGTAGGTATCCAGTTGCACTCTCTCCTGCTCCTCTAGGGCATGAGAGTTCCAGTATGCACTGCATTTCTATAACGTGTGACCACAGGTGACCGTGCATTGCTGGGGATTGTAGTAGGGGTGGGACACATGGGTGGGAGGGTCCAGAAAGGATTGGAAGCCGTAAAGGAGAATAAGGCGATGGAACCAGATGGGATTCATCCAGGGATCCTAAAGGAACTGAGCACGATGCTTACTGCACCTCTGGCAGCACTTTTTAACACCTCAGTGGAGATGGTGGAAGTTCCAGAAGACTGAAAGAGGACCAGTGTGGTCCCTCTGCACAAAAGCGGCATTAGGGAGGAGGCTAGCAACTATAGGCCAATCAGTCTCACACCAGTGGTGGGGAAGTTAATGGAGACGCTACTGAAGGATAGGCTCATTGAGCACCTGAAGGCAAAAGGGCTGCAGGGCTACCAGCAGCAAGGTTTCACAGGGGTGAGGTCATGTCAAACTAATCTCGTAGATTTCTTTGACTGGGTTACAAGGGAGGTGAATCAAGGGAGAGCAGTGGACATGGTCTATCTAGACTTCAGTAAGGCTTTTGACACTGTGATGCACAGGAGGCTAGTTAAGAAACTAAGCAGCCTGGGGGGTGGAGGAGAAAGTGAAAAATTGGGTATCAAACTGGTTAAGGGATAGGAGACAAAGGGTGGTGGTAAACTGTAGCCACTCAGGCAATAGGAGAGTAGCTAGTGGGGTGCCACAGGGTTTGATGATGGGACTGGTCCTCTTCAATGTCTTCATAAGCAACATTGCACAGTAGCTTAAGGGTAAAGTGTGTTTCCTTGTGGGTCATATAAAAATCTGCAACAGGGTTGGCACTCAGGAGGGGTTGGAGAGACTACAAAGGGATCTGAGAAAACTAGAGGAATGGTCTAGGGGATGGCAGCGGGGTTACAGTGCCAAAAAGTGCAAGGTTATGCACTTAGGGCTGCGGAACCCAGGGGCTATGTATAAGATGGAGGAAGTGGAGCTTACAGTCACCAAGCAAGATTGAAACCTAGAGGTCATCATAACTGATGACCTCAAGATAGCCGGGCAGTGTGACAAAGCAGTTGGAAAGGCTAGCAGGATTCTGGGGTGCATTTGGAGAGGGATTTCTAGTAGAAGGAGGGAAGTGGTGCTGCCATTGTATTGCTCACTGGCGAAGCCCCACCTGGAGTACTGTGTCCAATTCTGGAGGCCGCACTTCTACAAGGATATTGAAAGGGTGGAGGTGGTACAGAGAAGGGCAACTAAAATGCTGAGGGGGGTTGGACGAGAAGCCATATGGGGAAAGGCTACAGGAACACTCAACGTGAACTCCCTGGAAGAGAGGAGAGCGAGAGGGGACATGATTGAAGCCTACAAGTACCTCACAGGTGTGAACGAGGTGCAAGTGGAGGGTCTATTTCAGAGAAAGGAAGGCACTAGAACAAGGAGGCATGCAATGAAGCTAAGAGGGGGAAAGTTTAGGAGAGATGTGTGGAAATACTTCTTCATAGAAAGGGTGGTGAATGACTGGAACAACCTGCCAGAGGAGGTGGTGGGACAGAGGACAATAAATGTGGGGAGCTTCAAGCAAGCAAGGGATAGGCACAGAGGCATATTAGGTAGAGGAACGAGGGAGGGAGTGATACCTATGACCAGCTAGGATCAGTGGTGATGAAATAGGCAGGGATGACAGGCAGACTGGATGGGCCCAAAGGTCCTTTTCTGTTGACAGAATCTATGTTTCTGTGTTTCTGTGGATTGTGCCATCTGGTGTTCTGGCATTGAATGCCCCTGTATCTTTGCAGGGAATGTAGGGATAAAACTGAGCAGAAATGGTTGCTGCCCTTTTGGGATGATGTCACCTTGATCCACCCTGCATCCATCAAGTGCTCCTGCACCCTTCATTGGGGCAACATTTAGGATGTAGATGCTTGCTGAAGCGTTGACCATGGGGGGGGGTATATGGTAATGGACTGGTTGAATGGCATTATGATGGCCACGGCATCAGCAAGGTGAGCTCCTTGGACAGACAGAGGCTCTGATGGAAAGCTGCAGGAGATCCAAACTGGTAAGACCATGGAGTGAAAAACTAGAGCTGGTAAAAAAAGAAACCTTTTAATGTCCCTGAAATTTAGAATCATGTGACTATTCTACCAGGAATGGCCTTTATATGCTGGATCAGGTCATGTTTGGAGACACGGTCCACTTATAAGACTTACCACTAAAGCTTGATTTGTTCCTTAACCGCTCCGTGCATGCTATGGCAGATTCCTTAGTTATCCAGCAGTTAACCTTATACAATGAGCTTCCACTCTGGATCAACTCTTCAGGATAATTATTTTTTTATATATAGAATTAAGTGTATCTGGCGTTCATTATCAGTTATGGGATACCCCAAATGGTGGTGGTTTTAGGCACTGATTTGTTTGTCCACAGCGGATAATGGGGTATCCACGTCATTATTGGGTTTATCTGTGACTATCTGACTAAATTTATCCGTTGCTTGGTTTTCTTTTACTGCATTGGACTGATAATGGTGAACAGCCACTCAAGAAATAAGACTTTAGCTATTTAGATTCAGTTTACTAGCCACACTTAGGTAGTCCTCCACTAAGCATGCTCAGTCACTGGAACAGTCTTCAAGCTTGACTCCTCCCACCACCATGCTGTGTGGTCCTCTGGCCCTGCCCCTTTGCACTCAGGTCATTTCTTCTGCTGGAAGGAGGAGGTCTCCTTCCTCACAGCTCCTGCTAGTGACTGAGAATTCTGCTAGTTTTCAAGCATTTGTAAATTTTTCAATGTTTTGCTTCAGTCATTCACCTCATTACTTCACTCATTCCTGTGGCTTTTCCATCATCATGATTCGTTGTAGAATGGATGAGGGAGCCTGGATTTAAGCGGTATCTTTTATGCAGGCCTGACCCTGGCACAACTTCCTGTTTGACTTGTACCCAGGGTCACCCCTTTGGTTGGAGTACCGGAGGTGCCAGTGCCGCATCGATCTCAAGATCGCCGCTTCAGGTTGAGATGGCAGTCACATTCTTACTCTCATTCTTGATGCTGAGATCACCATGCTGAGCTCTTCCCACCAGCCACTTCAAGCCTGTTGCTGATGGGAGAGGGTGAACTAGCAACAGTGGACCGATGGAGTCTATGCCCAGAGTCGTGGTCGACCAGCAATGCTGACAGACTTGTCTCAGTGTTGGCTGCCTTTCCTGGAGCATGTCTGTATGATGATTTTAGCGTATGGTGTGAGGACACAAAATTAGATCTTAAGAAAATGTTGCTGAGATTAGCGGGACAAATAAAGACAGATGAATATAAAAAATATCTCTCCTTTAGAACTCGGTTAATGAGGCTGTTATCTGTAGACCAAGCAGGAACAGGAACTTATTCCATACAAATACAAAATATTAGAGATGAAATGAGAAAATTACAGTATAATAGAGCAGCATCATTACTGAGGGAACGTAGAGGTGGGACACAAGGTAAGACAGGAGGCAATAATATTTCGGAAGCTGCGAAGAAAGAGTAAAATGAAGTATGGATAAGGTTTATGGATTCTGATGGGAGTATGAAAATTTCACAGCTACATATAGAAAGAATTGCTGATTAGTATTTGCAGGGTATGTTTGGGACTGCAGTAGAGAGTGTTCAGGAACCCTCTTTCTTTAAGTCTTTAAACATTCCAGAAGTTCCACGGACTGAGCTGGATAATCTTACCAGCATGATAGCAATAGAAGAGGTAGAACAAGCAGTAAAAGGTTTGCGTAACAACAGAGCACCAGGGGGTATAATTGGATTTTAGCTATAGGACTGCCTCTGCCACCATTTGGTATAGCTATTCAGATGTTCCTGTTTAGAAAAGGGGAAGTGCACGACATAAGGGATTGTTGTCCATTAACTCTTATGAATACAGATCTGAAGATTTTAATGAAAATACTAGTAGCAAGTCTTGCTCAAATAGCCTGGCACTGGTAATGCAATATCAGTCCTGCTGTGTAGTAGGCAGGAGTATCCAGGGTAAGTTTCTTTTAACAAGAGAGTTGTGGCCAAGTGCTAGTTGCAGATGGCCTTAGACTCAGCTGACATGTCTGCACGAGTGGTGGCAATGGCAGTGTCTATCTGCTGGCAAGCCTGGTTGCGAATTTCACCATTCATGCAGGAGATGCAGCAATGAATGGCAGTTCTACCTTTTCTAGAACAAGATCTCTTTGGGCCAGGTGTTGAGGACTAGCTTACAATTATCAAGCAGTCCAGTGTGACCCTGGACTCGGTGATATCATTCACCAACCCCAAGCAACATCCCAGTCCATAGTCGCAGGGTTCAGGTTCCTTTTGTGAGCCATTTTGGGGCACGCAGGGACAGCTGCAGCCTCAGCAAACCACAAAATGTGCCAAGCACAAGAAACTGAGACTGTAAGCTTAAATCTGCCAAGTTCATAAACTTTATTACAGCCAAAATGGGAACAAAGAAATCAAGGTCTGTGCACAAAAACCTTTGTAAGCCCTCATCCAAGGTCTAGGGTATATGGATAGCACAGTTTGTTTTTAAGGAGGAGACCCACACCACTTACTTGACCTTCTGGACCTGAGGTGACCTCCCACAGCTCAGACACTCTTCGGGCCAGTGCAGATAAGCTGCAAAGGGACACCATTAAATTCAATCTAGGATCCTTTTATTCCTCCAAGCTCATGGGCAATAGCATACCATGTCCACACTAGATGTCTTTCCCTCATAAGTACAGCTTTTCCTGTTTCACTCTTTACTCTAATGCCATAGCCTCTTAGGAAGGTAAACATTAGTTTCAGTCTAGCCATTTCTGGGGGCTGCAAGCTAGCCCAGTGGGGTACAGTTCCATGGGGCTAATTCTCTAAAGTTCCGTTTTATTTAATTGCATAGGTTTCAAAGTTTCCCATATAGATTCTTTAAAGAGCTACTGATGCCTCAAAGAAAACTTCAAAAAGCATAATAATTAGGTAAAATTCTGCTTGCATTCCATTTATATTTTATATATTTCTCCTCCCCATAATTTACTACTAAAGAAACGTGTATGAATATATGATTGTTGTCCCTTATTCTTCAGTTTGAGTTCATCTGCCCCTATAGTTTACTCCCTACTTCAAGTCATAATCCTCTGTTGTGACATCACAATCTGTTGCCATGGGAGTAACTGTGAGGTCACAAGCAGTGCTGTGTGACTTCAGGTAGGGAGAAAGCAGCACAAATAGATGAACTCTTCAGGAGCAAAGATCCTGTTTTTATGCAAATGACCTCACTACTAAATAATAGAGAGGAGGAATATAGAACTAATGTGACATACAAGCTGGACAGTGCCTAAATATTATGTTTTGTTAAAGTTCTTCTGCACGTGTCACCGGTTCTTTAAATTGATAGTAACAGTGACTGTGCTTGGACACTTTCCCATGACTGATTCTCTGTGACTCAGAATGACTGAGGACCTCCTTCATGACCCATCAAGGGTATTTACACAAGGGCACCGTTTTACTCTTTCACCGTTTTAGATACTTGCACAGTTTACAGCTTGGCTCATACTTTCTCCTGTTTGACTTCATACACAGCAAGAGATATTTGGCTCAGTGAAGTTTCCCAAGGAATTCCACCATCCATCCATTCTCTAAACCTGGTACCTAGTCAACCCACTACTTGCCAATGCCTGGGAGGACTTAGGGAAGCAGCCCCCAGGCGCTTAGATGTACAGATGCTCTATAAGTAATCTTTCACAAAATTAGGGGAATCAAAAGCAGGGGTTGCCCTAACAGGGTCCTTTAATAGGAGGTAGGCACCCCTGGGGTCCAAAGTTGCCACTGATGCCACCTCCCACTCTATCCCAAGCACTGACCCCCGTGGGCAGAGAATCTGAGGCCTAAATAAATCTTCTGGGCTTCATCCCTGCTTGTGTGGATCGTTAGGGGCTACCAGCCCAAGTTAGAAGGGCAAGAAGAGGCAGACACCCCCTGGGGATCCAAGGCTGCCATAGGTACTGTCTCCACTGTCTTCCAGGCCTGACACCCATGAGTAAAGGGTCCTGCAAAATGAATTCACAGAGTTATACTATTTACCCTGCTCTACTCTACTTGGTGCTGGGGGCGGGCACAGCACCACTGGGTGCCTGAATTAGTCACTGGTTCACAGAAGCATAAAGTTCACCTGCAGATACAAAGATTCAGTTTATTTTTGTCTTTGATCTAGGATCATCTGTTTCTCCTATTCTGTGTCTCACTCTGGCTTCTTCTGCAAGGAGTTGGGGGAATCCCCCCTATTGGGGAGCTCAAACAGCAGCAGCTGCCACAATTATCTGAGTTTTGGATGAATTACACTCTCTAGAGAAAAGGTTTGGCAGTGGAGCAGGCACTGCATGCCTGGCATACACCTCCCACTGACTGAACGCAGCCAACTCTTGCTGTCCTGCTCCAGCTAGTTGGTTCCTCTCCACCGGGCTCTGGAACAGACCGTCTGGCCCAGCCCTCTGAGAGACCAGAGGTTAACCCTTTGAGGTCTCGTAGACACTCATAATGGAGCCAGGGCTCCTTACAGGGGCAACACTCTCAAACATTTGCAGTGCACTGTTACTTTATTAAGGAATCTCACCCTGCCAGATGACCAAGGATTGGCACCAGCATCAGCTGTGGATGCAGTTACTCCCCAGCCTCCCAGCCAGAAGCATTGCAGCCATAATGACCCCATTGGTGGAGGACTAAAGGATCCCAGGACAAAAAAAAAAGCAACACATTAATAAAAACAGAGTAATGAAATAACTGAGAATACAAACAATAATTAGCTGATACTTATGGTATTTCTAGTGGGATATATGGTGACTACAGGAATATAATGTGCTGCTGCCTCACAGCACTTAACCTACTATATGTAGTACAGGGGAAGGGGCTAGGTTTTAGTTTTTTGTAACATAGTTACATCTTTTTTGCAATACAACACAGTCTGAACAGCAGCATTATGGAGTACAGAGCAGTGGGTAGATTTACTCAATTGGATATGAACATCACGCATGCTCATTGGGAAACAGGGCAGGAAATTATAGCGTACAGTAAACAATAATAGTTCCAGGAACATACTCCCACATTGTGATGCACCAACCCAACAGTGTTCAGTCAGCAAAGGACCCACCACATTGACCTACTCCTCAAGAGCTAAAGAAGGCCCTTGACTGCCTGGGGCTCTCAATCAAATAAATCATGGAATTGGTGCAAGTCAATCCCTCTGGAACCAGGGCTAGGTTTTTAGAAGGCCAACTGGCTGACTTTGGGCTTGAGGATCTAGATTTTTTAAAGGAAAACTGCTGACCCTGCAGGTCTGTATTTATAGTAGATGCTGTTTTTCAAATACTGTTCCCCCAATTTGTTATGGTTCAGTTTTTGGCCTTTTAAAGCAGCAGTGCATGATAGCGGTCAAAATCTTGATCTACACTTTTTATTCTATTTTAGATTGCCCCTCATCTATCTTGTAAGATGCAATTTTTTCACCATTTTGAGTCTGCTTTGCCTTTTTATTTTTTCATTTGAAATGATAAAAGGAGCATTCCTTTTAATATGGCTCGAACCAGGTTTTTGTCAGTATTCTCTGTAGTTCTAGGGATGTGGATATGATGTTCATCCACACTGTCTGGAAGATTGCCTTTCTCTTTAATTGCTGCTGGACCGTCTTCAAGCTGGCTTCTCCCACCCACCCGGGTATAAAAACCCTTGGCTCCGCCCCTAGATGCCAGATCTTCCTTTTCACTTGGAAGGTTCAGGTTCCCTCCTTACCGCTCCACAAGTGGAAGGCCCTGGTGCTCGAATCTTCAGATTTGCTTCCTAAATTGGCTTTAAAACTCGTATGAGTTTCTGATACTTCTAATTTGTGTATTGCTTCCGTGATGGAAGAAAAGACCGCTCCCAGGTTTCGCCAGTTCCCCTGCAGACAGAAGATGTCATGGACCGACCCTCACGCCACGTGCGTGTACTGTCTAAGCCACGGTCATGATTCGCAGGCCTGCAGTATTTGTCAGTCCTTCCTCTCTGCCTGACTCCAGTTGGGACGACCAGAGAAATGACACCCGCCAGTCAAATCAAAGGATGCCCATTGGGCGATCTCCACGGCTGCGGGGTCCGCCAAGCAGCTCGAACAGCTTAAGTCCTTCAAGGAGGAGGCAGCCCAGGCTACTGCTCAGTCCTCTTCGGCTTTGCCCTTCGTTCCTCTCCAGTTGGGCTCCACTTATTCGGTTTCCTTCAAGAAGCTGTGCCAGTCCCTTTCCAGGAAGGGAGAGGGTCCTTCGGGCTTGCACAGTCTGAGTTCCAGGAAGAAAGAGTCAAAAAAGAAAAGGAGAAGATTCATCATCGATGATCTTAGAACCAGGAACGGTCCTACTTCTTGGAGACTCCGGTTTCGATTTCAGTCGAAATCACTGCCCAGGCCGCTGGTTTCGCAGTGACCCCATCGGACCAGTTGGTCAAGACGCCGGCTGATGACGCAGCCGAGACTTTTCTTGACCCAGTTGACCAGTTGTCATCCAAAGAGGCCAACAATTCTCTCTTTAGGACTACAGTCCTTCCGGTGCCCTTGGACGGGTCAGCCCATAGCTTGCTGAGCCGAACCCACAGATACCAGACCCTGACCAGTAGGAGCCATGGGGTTCCTCAGCTCCCTCTGAGGCCCCCTGTTGGCACCACCAATGGTCTTGGTCTTGGTCTCCCTCTTCTTCCGCATCGGACAAGTCTTGCCATTACTGGCAATCTCGTTCCCAACATTACAGAAAGTGGCGCCGCTGCTATTCTTCTTCTTCCTCCTTGGATGAGGAGAGGCTTCAGCACAAGTGGCGTTGATGCTATGAAGATTTAATATAGCAGCAGCTGGTTCTGTCCTGGATGAAACTGACCCCGGTTTCTACCCCAGCCATTAAGTGGCTGTCGCCGGAACAACCTCAAGCTCCCCAGTCTGGGCTGGTCGTCACTGTCACACCCCCAGTGGAGCCAGTGCAGACCACGCAGACTCGGCTGAAGCAGTCCTCTCCGCCCATTGTGGTGGAGCCACCACCCAAACAGCTGACGACCACGGCTCCATCCAAGGAGGCTCAGCCAGCCAAGCCGCTTCCCCATTGGCTGTCAGTCACCCTCACTCCCGACCGTCTGAGGCGGGTTGAGGGCAACACTGGTGACTGCCCGCTTTATGTGGCCTCCTCGGGGTCTGAGGATTCCTCCCTACACTCATGTCCAATTGACACAGAGTCAGTGGGTGGTAGCTCCACGGACGAGGGCCCTACCTCATTCATGGGAATTCTTCAACTCATTTCCGAGTCCACAGGGATGGGGCTCGAACCGGTCCAGAAAAGGGCCCGCTATTCTCTTACAGAAATTCTCGGTAAAGGGGGTTCTCCCATGGAAGCCTTCCCGGTGGCCAAGGCCATTGTGGGTCCAGTCTTAGAGCTTTTGTAGCATCCCACCTCTTACCTGGCACCTTTTGCCCGGATGGCCTGCAAGTACACGGTACCAGCTGGCTCTCTCTCTGGATTCTCGGAGCACCCCTTGGCTGAGGGTGTGGTGGGTGACTCTGTCTTCTGGCGCTTGGGCAACACTGGAGACGTGGACAGGCCTCTGGACAAGGAGTCCAAAAAACTGGAGCATTCCGCCAAGAAGATCTATGCTGCTTCTTTTCTGGGCCTTCATCAGGTTAGCTCGGCCATGCTGATGGCACGTTTCTCTTATGCCCTGATGGGCTCCCTGTACAAAGTGATACCTCTCCTTCCATTGGATCTGCAGACCACGGTCAAGCAGGTCTGCAACCAGGGGAGAGCGGTCACAAAGCAGCAACTCCAGATGGCTTTGGACATTGGCGACTCCTGTGCCTGCTCAGTCGCAGCCGCAGTAGCAATGTACCACAGGGCTTGGTTGCAGATCTCTACCTTTAGGGCAGATACCTAACACAAGCTGGCAGATGTCCCCTTTTTGGGCACTGACTTGTTCAGGTCTGGTGTGGAGGGCCACCTCCAGCACATAGAGAAGTCCAATACCACCCTGGACTCGGTGTCATCTACACAGAAGGATCCTAAGGGCAAACACAAGAAATGAAAGCCCTTTCATTCCTCTACTCCTGTGGCCAAACCAGCCCAGCACCAGCAGGGTCAGCAGGCTCAGAACTAGCATCCTCGGACCAAGTCTGTGGCTTCCTCAGTCCGGAAGCCTGGAGGGAAGGGACCCGGCAGACCCTCGTCCGGATCCTCCTCCTCCAAGCCTGCTCAGTGGGATGAGGGTTGCCACCCTCATACCCATCAAGCCTCCCCTGAATCTTCCCATGGGGGACCAGCTCCGCCTCTTCCTTTCCACCTGGTTCATTGTTACCACAGACAGGTGGTTCTGGAAGTGGTTGGTCAGGGTTTGCCTCTGGAGTTTGAGCAGTACCCTCCAGGCCAAGCCAAGCCCCACGGGAGGACATGGTCTCTGCAGACACTCATTCAGCACTCCGAGATGACATAGCCCAGCTCCTCCACAAGGAGGTCGTGGTCAGAGTTGTGGATCCTCTGGAACACTCAGGGTTTGTCTTCAGGTACTTGCTGGTGCCAAAGCGGACGGGGGGCTGGTGCCCCACTCTAGATCTGCACGGCCTGAACAAATTTCTCAGGTCTCACATTTTCAGGATGGCAACTCTTGCACAGATTATACCATCTCTCGATCAAGGCATGTGGTTTTGCTCCCTGGATCTTCAGGATGTGTTCTTCCATGTCCTGATCTGTCTGTCTCATCAAAGTTTCCTCCATTTCTGGATGGAGGGAATCCTTTATGAGTTTCGAGCCGTGCCCTTTGGCCTCTCCTCAGCCCCCAGGGTCTTCACCAAATGCGTTGCAGTGGTGGCAGCCTACCTGAGGCGCCGAGGAGTCTGAGTGTACCCTTGCCTGATGATTGGCTCATAGCAGGTCCCTCCAGGCAGGACATGGAGTTGGCCAGAGTCCTGGCTCTCCAGACTTGCTTTGAGCTTGGCCTCCTAGTCAACAAGGCCAAGTCAGAACTTGTTCCTATGCAGGTGATCAACTTCATCGGGGCAGAGCTCGACTCTTGCCGAGCCAGAGCCTGGCGGACAGGGCGGAGGTCCTCGCCTCCTTTGGCCGATCATTTCTGGGTGGGCAGTTGCGCCCTGCCTGGGACTTTCTGTGCCTTCTGGGTTACATGGTGGCCTGCACCAATGTGGTCCAATGGTATATGCACTCCCTCCAGTGGGAGCTGGCAAGCCAGTGGTCTCAGCGCAAAGGTCACGTCAACCAGCTGGTCACTGTGACCCAGAGGATGTGGGATGCTCCAGCGGTGGATCATCCTAGGGCATCTGCAGGAAGTGATCCTGTTTGTCCGCCCTAAGCTGACGGTCATCATGATGACCAATTGCCCACCTGGGGAGCACAGAGTCCACAGGCTCTGGTGCCCTCAGGAGTCCCGATGTCACATCAACCTGCTGAAGCTCCGGGCCGTTCGGCTAGCCCTCACTGCATTTGCTCCATTCATTTAGGGTAAAGTGGTTCAGGTCCAGATGGACAACCCCATGACCATGTACTATCTCAACAAGCAGGACGGGATGTACTCCTTGCCTCTGTGCAAGGAAGCTCTTCACACCTGGACCCTCGTGTGCAGCCTGGAGGTGGATCTCCTTGCCATCCATGTGGCTGGAGCCTTAAATCAACTGGCGGATGCCCGCAGCCGAGTGGGCGAGGCATCTCATGAGTGGTCCCTTCACCCATAGATAGTACACAGTCTGGTCTCCCAGTGGGGTACCCCTCAGGTGGACCTGTTCACTTCCAGGGAGAACACAAAGCTGAGGCTCTTCCATGCCCACCACTCTCAGCAGGGCTCGCTGCAGGAGGATGCCTTCTTGGGGCCGTGGACCCCAAGCCTCTTCTGCACCTGCCCTCCACTTTCCTTGATCCACAAAGTGTTGCTCAAGGTCAGGAGGGACTAGACATGGGTGATCCTGGTGGCTCCGGACTGGCCCTGCCAGTTTTGGTACCCCAATCTCCTCAGCCTCAGCAACAGGCTCCTGAGGTGTCTTCCAGCATGCCCGGACCTGCTCTCCATCATAGTCTACTGTGCCACCCCAACGTCCACGCTAGCTAAACTGGACACCCTCTTTCACTGCTTCTGTCGCTTCACCCTCGACTGCCCTTACTCCATGCATCACTGCTCCCGCTACCGATCTCTGGGCCACCCTTCGCTTCAAGACCATCGGCACTCCCACTGTGCTAGTCTAACAGCTAAATTCTGAGCCCAGTCCCTTCCCCCACATCTCATCTCTGTACTATCAGCCCCTGCCTCAAAGGCATACCCCCTCAGGAAAAAACAACCCTCGTTTACTGTGTATTCCTCTAATGACCATCATGGCAGGCCAGTTTGCCTTCAGATACCGCCTGCCCACACTATCAAATTCCCTCCCTGTGACCATACAGAATGCTTTCCCTGGTAGGCACCTCAACTCCCTTCTTAAAGCACACTTCTCCTCCACCTGCTCATGTGCCCCTACTAGCTCTAGTATCCTGACATAGCCTCTGTTTGTGTCTGCTATTAATACTGTGTGAATTATCACTATTGTATTATAAATACTTGTGAATATTACTGTTTGTTATTGTTGCTTGTGCCTCTTTATATATTTCCACAGGCTCTGTACACTGCAAATAGTCCTGATCTCTGTATATGATGTTATTGTATGATGTTTACGATGTGCCTATCCCTACTTCTTTCCCCCAGGATGCATCTGGAATCGAGCAGTTGTCTGCTCAGTATGCCTTCCTGGTAAAACTTTTAAATAAATAAATAAAAAGTCAGGGGAAGGTACTTCACCCGGACCTTCAATCCCTGCACCTGACAGCCTGGTTCCCGAGCGGCTAGAGTTCCACGCTTTGGGTCTTTCCGACAAGGTCCTCACGGTTGTTGAGGCATCCCGTAAGGAGTTGACCAGAAAATGCTATGCCTTCAAATGGAAGAGATTCTCCATTTGGTGTCAGGGCAAGGGATTGGACCTCTCAACCTGTCCAGTGGCTAGCATTTTAGACTACCTTTGGTCCCTCTCCCAAGGGGGGACTTCGGTCAACAACCCTCAAGGTGCTCCTGGCAGCCATCTCTGCTTACCAGGAGTGGGCCAGTCAGCAGTCGGTGGTGCAGGAAAAGGTGGTCTGGCACTTTTTCAAGGGCCTAGACCACATATCCCCTCTGATGCATGAACCACCACCTCTGTGGGATCTACTGCTGGTTTTGGCAAAGCTCATGGGCAAGCCATTCGAACCGATGCACAGGTGTGACATCTCCCTCCTGTCATGGAAGACTGCCTTCCTGATGGCTATCACGTCAGCCAGAAGGATCAGTGAGCTCCACTGTGCTCTCAGTGGAGTCTCCTTATCTGGGCTTCCGCAGGGACAAGGTTGTCCTGCACCCCGACCCAAAGTTCCTTCCGAAGGTGGTGTAGGAGTGTCACCTTAATCAGGAAATGATTCTGCCGGTATACTACCCCAGTTACACCTCGGAGGCCGAGTACAAGCTCCATACTTTGTACCTGAGATGAATGCTCACCTACTACAAAGAGCATATGGCTGAAGTTCAGGGAGAGGTTTGCCAGCTGTATATCACCTACACTGAAGCCGCACCTGGCAGACCTGCAGCCAAGCGGACGATTGGCAGGTGGATCACTTCCTGCATTGATCCCTGCTATAGGGTGGTGGGTAGGGAGCCTCCCGTAGGGATTAGGGCTCATTCCACCCACCATACCGCTGCATTAATGCAGTACGCTGACTGTGGTTTGAACTGCAATTGGGTTTTGCTCGTCAAGGAAGAGAGGGACTTAGCAAACTAAAGCATGACTAATTTGCAATAAAAAAAGATGATTCTAGCAGAGAGTACATACTGGTTGCATTCAACGAATCCACAAAGAATCACAATTCAGTTAGCGAGCAGAACCATGATGCCCTGTGTGATATTCTATATGCACAACCTGATAGTGCAAATTTCCCTGTTGCCGTTTACAAGGAATATCTGTATCACTGCCCTTCAGACCCACCTGCCTTTTACCTTCCCCTGAAGAGAGCAAGCACCCCAACACATCCTAGATAAAAAGCAATGCTGGTATGGGTTACAGCTGTTGGGGCAAACCTATCTAGGAGACATGATGTCTCAGATCTCCATAGATGCTGAGCTCAGCCTCAGATACACCAACCACTGTATTTGTAGTAAGGCAGTCCATTTGTTATCTGAGGCTGGGCTGGCATCTAGGGAGATCATGACGGTCATGGGCTATCGATGTGAAATGAGCCTAAAGAACTACTGGTCTCCCTCTGTGAATGACAGACAGAAATGGTTGTCCATCCTATCAAGCCATATCTCGAATGCCAGCAGCAGTAGCAATCCTGATTCTACCACAAACAGCTCAGCAGCCCAAACATCGATTGCCAGCACCAGTAACCCAGTCGAGACACCTAGTGCCAGCACCAGTAACCAAATTCCGACTGCCAACACCAGTAACCCAGTGAAAACACCGACTACCAGCAGCAGTAACCCAATTCCAAAACCAAAAACACAGACGAAGAACAATGCTTCAGGTCCCAAAATGGATTGTAGCAATAGTAGCAACTGGAGCCCCTTTAACCTCAGCAAGTTTACCATAAATGGTGCAGTAAATTTTAATTATTATGGTACCCGACACAGAGGCCAAGCTGCACCCGAAAAACCATCTCAGTAACATTTTGTTGTCCTTAAACGTACCCTGTTGTTGTACAGTAGAGGACCATGTTAAAAAGTTGATACCTCCGAAGCTGATTTGTTGAAGTTTGTTGTTTACTATTAGCCGGCAAGTGTTAAAAACTGGCAACTGTTATATGTATTAAAGTTAGAAACGACCGACTGTTGCTCCTTGCTTACTGCAGTGGGCTGTATGCAAATGTGATGTCTGTGACATCACTCTTCCCATAATGCAGCACAACATGATCCCAGATATAGGATTAGCGAGCAGCATAGACAAGGAACAGTAAGTGTGCAGAAATTTTAGAAATGCTTTCTAAAGTTATAAATGTAGCAGCTTCCTAGCAAACTTGTTTTAAAAGCATAATAACACCTATGATATTTGTAAGATGTCCATGAAAAATTTTGTGTCCGTTACAAATTCCAAGAAAATGTTCTCTGCATGTTTGAGAGCAAAGCATAAACGTTTTAAAAACACAATCACTGTCTCTCTGTTATTTTACTCAGATAACATTAGCAATACAAAGATTGCCATGTTACGAGAGCATTAAGCCACACAAAAGGATGGGTCTACTGTGGAATTAATCCATGGTTGTGTGGTTGGAGGCACTCGGACGGATTACTTCCACAGTAGACCCATCCTTTCGAGTGGCTTAGTGCTTACAAAGAAGACTATTGTACAAGACAGGAAGTAGTTGGCAATATAAAATGGAATTAAGAAGTATAGGTCAACATTTGTACTCTTTGTACCAGTAACCACACTTGGGAGACTTCAGTACCTGGCTATGTGCTGTTCAGAAGAGACCGATGTGCAAAAAGGGGGAGTGGAGTGGCCCTTTATGTCAATGAAAATATCAAAGCTACAGAAATTCAGAATACACATGAGGAGCCAGAAAAACTGTGGGTCACCCTGGAAACAGGAAATGGGAAAGCCATACGAACTGGGGTTGTCTACAGGCCTCCAGACCAGAGGGAGGACATAGACACATTACTGTTAGAAGATATGCAAAACATGACAGCTAAAGGGGAGGTTCTGGTAATGGTAGACTTCAACATGCCAGATACAGATTGGTCAATACCAGCAGGAACATCTGCCTGAACTAGACATGTGGTGGATTCACTGCAGGGGGAGGGCCTCAAACAACTGGTACAACAACCCACAAGAGACAGGTCTATCCTATATCTAGTACTTACTAACAGGGAAAGGATCACAGATCTCCAGGTAGAAGGTCACCTGGAGGCCAGTGACCATCACATGGTATGGGTCAGTTTGGCCACTAGAACTAAATCATCCCATTCCAAGGCAAAAATATGGGACTTCAGAGGAGCTGACTTTGATAAGATGGTCAACAGAGTTAAGCTAGCCCTGGCAAAAAAAAATACAGGTGAGGGGGTACAGGCAAAGTGGGCAAGCATTAAGGATGCAATACTTGAAGCAACATCCCATTGTTAAGAGAAAAGGAAGTGCAAAAGAAGAAGGAAACCACTTTGGTTCTCAAAACAGTAGCAGAAAAGGTCAGAGCCAAAAGGCTGGCCTTCAGGAAATATAAGGAACGAGCAGAATGAAGATAGGAGGCAACCAAACTTCTAAGGGAAGCAGGGAAGGCAGTAAGGCAGCCAAGGCCCAAACCGAGGAAACACTAGTACAAACAGTAAAAGAAGGTGACAAGACTTTTATAGATACATTAGTGAAAGGAGAAAGTCCAGAGGGGTATTGCTAAGATCAAAGGGATAAGGGGTGTGAGGAGGAGGACCATGTAAAAGCATCTATCCTAAATAGATACTTCTGCTCAGTATTTACTGAAGAGAAGGTAGTGCAGGGCCCACAGCTCAGCACCATGGACACGGGGGGTTGCACTAGTCCCTTCACAAAGAAAGGGTCCTACAAGAGCTTGATAAGCTCCAGGGTGGACAGAGCAATGGGACTTGATGGCATATCCCAAGGTACTAAAGCTAGGGTAGAACTAGCAGAGCCATTATCAGAACTGTTTAATGAGTCTCTAGCACAGGAAAGGTCCCAGAAGACGGGAGAAGGGCTCATGTGATCCCGCTCCACAAGAGTGGTAGCAGGGAGGAGGCAGGGAACTACAGACCAGTCAGTCTTACCTCAGTAGTGGGCATGATTATAGAGGCACTCCTTAAGGAAAGGATAGTGCAACACCTGGAATCCATAGGAGCACAGGATCCAAGACAGCTTGGGTTTAGAAAAGGAAGGTCCTGTCAAACTAATCTCATAGATTTTTTTGACTGGGTAACCAGAGTGGTGAACCAAGGGGGAGCAGTTGATGTCACCTATCTTGACTTCAGCAAAGCTTTTGATACTGTTCCACATAGAAGATTGATTAATAAGCTGGGTAGGCTCGGGGTTGGTCAGAAGTTGGTCAACTGGGTGACAGGCAGGAAACAGAGAGTGGTGGTAAATAGTATACAGTCAGAAGAGATGCAAGTCACAAGTGGGGTACCTCAGGGATCAGTCCTGGGGCCAGTCCTCTTCAATATGTTCATCAGTGACATTGCAGATGAACTGGAGGGTAAGGTTTGTCTGTTTGCGGATGACACCAAGATCTGCAACAGAGTAGATGATCCAGATGGGGTGGGCAAAATGAGAAGAGATCTGAATAAACTAGCAAAATGGTCGAAAGAGTGGCAACTGGGGTTTAACGCAAAGAAGTGCAAGATCATACACATAGGGAAGAGAAACCCTAAAGCCACCTATAGGCTGGGAGGGGAGTTGCTGGCAGTCACAAGGAAAGAAAGTGACTTGGGCATCATCATCATCACCGATGACCTGAAATCATCCAAGCAGACCACTAAAGCAGTAGGTAAGGCTAAGGGGATGTTGGGGTATATTAGTAGGGGTATCACAAGTTGTAAGAGGGAGGTAATAATCCCTCTTTACAAGACATTGGTTAGGCTCCCCATCTGGAGTACTGCGGCAGTACTGCAGGCCACACCTTCACAAGGACATTAACTAAACTGAGGCAGTCCAGAGAAGGGCAAACCAAAATGGTGCAGGGACTGCATCAGAAAACATATGAGGACAGATTAACGGAGCTCAATGTGTATACCCTAGAGCAAAGGAGGGAGAGAGGTGATATGATCAAAACATTCAAACACCTTAAGGGCATTAACAAGGTGAAAGATTCTAACATGTTTCAATATAAGAAAAATAGCAGGACAAGAGGACACAGCATGAGATTAGAGGGAGGCCGATTAAGGGGTAATGTGAGGAAGTTATTTTTCACAGAAAGGGTGGTGGATGCATGGAACAGCCTACCTCAGGAAGTGGTGGATATGAATACAGTGCAGGGCTTCAAACAGGCATGGGATAGGTATAAGGGAGCAATACAGATGAGTATGAATAGATAGGCCATTGACAGAGCAAAGGCCGATGGCACATTCATAAGGTAGAAAAAGAAATGGGCCGACTGGATGGGCCTTGCAGTCCTTATCTGCCGCCAACTTCTATGTTTCTATGATATGCACTGCTGTTTTAATTAACTCGGTAGTTATTTTGAATTTACACATTGGTAGTAAAGACCATTAATTAAGCCCCTGATCAGGCAAACATCTGAGCGGCCGGGGCTACCTGGGCCAGCGGCGCATGCCATCTCTGCTCGCTGCCAAGGAACCCTCCTCTTGCTGATCTCACAGCCCCTGATCGGGCAAACATCTGAGCAGCCGGGGCTACCTGGGCCAGCCGCCCACGCCACCTCTGCTCGCCGCCAAGGAACCCTTCTCTTGCTGGTAAGCTTCCAGGCCAAACCGGGAAGTGCTGAAAGGCTCCAACTGGCCGACGACTGTTGCCTTCATCTCCTATTGGACTGTTCTCCTCGTGGCCACTGATTGGCCCTGCAATCTTGACTGATTCTAACTGTTGTGCTGGGCTCTGCGCCCATAGATTTCAGTGGGTTTCAACTGAAAATTCTGGCTAGATTGCTTGCTTATTTTGTGTAAGTCAAAATGAATGTGTAGACCTGCCTAAATGTTTTAACACGAGACTTCCAAAAGTTCCGGGTTTCGGACGAGAATGTGGGCTTAATTGATAGACTGTCTCCATTTTCTTTGTCAAAGTCAAAATTAATCAGGTTCTGATAATGGGAGACTTCAACATGCCAGATACAGATTGGTCAATACCAGCAGGAACATCTGCCAGAACTAGACTCATAGTGGATTCCCTGCAGGGGGGGGGCCTCAAACAACTGGTACAGCAACCCACAAGAGACAGGGCTATCCTAGATCTAGTACTGACTAACAAAGAAGGGATCACAGATCTCCAGGTAGAAGGTCACCTGGGGCCAGTGACCATCACATGGTATGGTTCAATTTGGCTACTACATCTAAATCATCCCATTCCAAGGCAAAATATGGGACTTCAGAGGAGCTGACTTTGATAAGATGGCCAACAGAGTTAAGCTAGCCCTGGCAAAAGAAACACAGGTGAGGTGAGGTACAGGCAAAGTGGCAAGCATTAAGGATACAATACTTGAAGCAACATCCCATTGTGTTAGACAGAAAAGGAAGTGCAAAAAGAAGAAGGAAACCACTTTGGTTCTCAAATACAGTAGCAGAAAAGGTCAGAGCCAAAAGGCTGGCCTTCAGAAAATATAAGGAACACAGCGGATGAAGATAGGGGCATACCAAACTGCCCTAAGGGGAAGCAGGTAAGGCAGTAAGGCAGGCAAAGTCCCAAACTGAGGAAACACTAGCACAAACAGTAAAAGAAGGTGACAAGACTTTCTACAGATACATTAGTGAAAGGAGAAAGTCCAGAGGGGTATTGCTAGCTTAATGGAGAAAAGGAGCATGTGAGGAGGAGGACCCTGTAAAGGCATCTATCCTAAATAGATACTTTGCTCAGTATTCACTGAAGAGAAGGTAGGGCAGGCCCACAGCTCAGCATCATGGACACAGAGGGGAGGGAGGAGCACTCCTCCCTTCACAAAAGAAAGGGTCCTACAAGAGCTTGCTAAGCTCAGGGTGGATAAGGCAATGGGACCTGATGGCATACATCCCAGGGTACTTAAGGAGCTAAAGGAGGAACTAGCAGAGCCATTAGCAAAATTGTTTAGTGAGTCTCTGAGCACAGGAGAGGTCCCAGAAGACTGGAGAAGGGCTCATGTGATCCCACCCACAAGAGTGGTAGCAGGGAGGAGGCGGGGAACTACAGACCGGTCAGTCTTACCTCAGTAGTGGGCAAGATTATGGAAGCACTCCTTAAGGAAAGGATAGTGCAACACCTGGAATCCATAGGGCACAGGATCCAAGACAGCATGGGTTCACAAAGGAAGGTCCTGTCAAACTAATCTCATAGATTTCTTTGACTGGGTAACCAGAGTGGTGGACCAAGGGGAGCAGTTGATGTCGCCTACCTTGACTTCAGCAAAGCTTTTGACACTGTTCCACATAGAAGATTGATAAATAAGCTAGGTAGGCTCGGGTGGGTCAGAAGTTGGTCAACTGGGTGGCAAACTGGTTGACTGGCAGAAAACAGAGAGTGGTGGTAAATGGTATACAGTCAGAAGAGATGCAAGTCACAAGTGGGTACCTTCAGGGATCAGTCCTGGGGCCAGTCCTATTCAACATCTTCATTAGTGACCTAGCAGATGGACTAGAGGGTAAGGCTTGTCTGTTTGCAGATGACACCAAGATCTGCAACAGAGTAGATGATCCAGATGGGGTGGGCAGAATGAGAAGAGATCTGGATAAACTAGCAGAATGGTCAGAAGAGTGGCAACTGGGATTTAATGCAAAGAAGTGCAAAATCATGCACATAGGGAAGAGAAACCCTGAAGCCACTTATAGGCTGGGAGGAGTTGCTAGCAGTCACAAAGGAAGAAAGAGACTTGGGCATCATCATCACTGATGACCTGAAATCATCCAAGCAGACCTCTAAAGCAGTAGGTAAGGCTAGGGGGTGTTAGGGTGTATTAGTAGGGGTATCAAGTCGTAAGAGGGAGGTAATAATCCCTCTTTACAAGACACTGGTTAGGCCCCATCTGGAGTACTGCGTGCAGTATTGGAGGCCACACCTTCACAAGGACATTAACCAAATTGAGGCAGTCCAGAGAAGGGCAGCAAAATGGTGCAGGGACTGCATCAGAAGATATATGAGGACAGATTTAATGAGCTCAATATGTATATCCTTGAGCAAAGGAGGAGAGAGGTGATATGATCGAGACATTTAAACACCTTAAGGGCATAAACAAGGTGAAAGGAGTCTAACATGTTTAAATATAAGAGAAAAATAGCAGGACAAGAGGACACAGCATGAGATTAGAGGAGGCCGATTAAGGGGAATGTGAGGAAATTCTTTTTCACAGAAAGGGTGGTAGATGCATGGAATGGCTTACCACAAGAAGTAGTGGCTATGAATGCAGTGCAGGGCTTCAAACAGGCATGGGATAGGCATAAGGGAGCAATACAAATGACTATGAATAGATAAGTCACTGACATAGCAAAGGCCGATGGCACATTTATAAGGTAGAAAAAGAAATGGGCAGACTGGATGGGCCTTGCGGTCCTTATCTGCCGTCAACTTCTATGTTTCTATGTTTCTAATGTGGAGACCTGCCTAAATGTTTTAGCATTGAATTCTAAAGTGCAGTTAGGAAACTGTTGTAATTTAGAGTTGTTGAAGTGATCCCTGCCCCTCTGCATTCACTCTTTCTCTCCACCCTCCCCCTGCTGCTAAACCCAGCATCTCTCTTCTTCTCCCACTGTGAATTTCCTATTCTACTAAATCACCCCTTTGTCCTCCCTCTGACGCCAGTTGAAGCTTAATTTTCTTGTCTCTGGCTGCTGCCCCCCCCCCCGCCTAATTCCCCTCTGTCCCTCCACTGCCCATGCCCCTCAATTTACTTTCCAGCGTCACCGTTTGTTATTTATCTGACTCACGAACTGTTGCTCTGTTCCTTCCCTTAGATCTCACAGCCCCTGATCAGGCAAATATCTGAGCAGCCGGGGCTACCTGGGCCAGCCACCCATGCCACTTCGGCTTGCCAGAACCCTCCTCTTGCTGGTAAGCTTCCAGGCCGAACCAGGAAGCACTGAAAGGCTCCCATTGTCCACCGACTGTTTCCTCCGTCTCCTATTGGACTGTTGTTCTCTGCATGCCCACTGATTGGTCCTGTAATCTTGACTGATTCTAACTGTTGTGCTGGGCTCTGCGCCCATAGATATTAATGTTTGCACGCCCCCCCACCTCCCACCTTAATTAAATAGGCCTTAGCTCTGCCCACTTCTGCCTAGGGGCCTGCCCACTTATTTTCCAATTGGATTCTCTCTCTCCTGTACCTCCTCTCTTTACCACCCACTCTCCCTCTTCCCTGCTCCACCATCCCCTCTGCTCATCGACTCCCTCCCCACACTGCCCCTGGCTCCTCCATTGTACGACGCTCTACTCATATCTCCTACTGCACCCATCGCATAGGTCTGACTGGTTATTTCCAACCTCCCTCAGACCTTTCTTGCCCTCCACTACCCTCACCTCACTATCCACTATGGCCCTCTCATCTCTGACCCTCTGTCTGGTTATTGTCTCCTCGCTGTTTCCCATGTCACTTCTGCCTGGAACCTGCCATCCCAATCTCCCATTGTGCTTCCAGCTGGACAACATCTGCCAGCACTCTTGGACCATACCCTCTGGGCTATGCCCTCTATATCTAACCTCCGCCAGGATAGGCTGGCACCACTCTTGGAATCAAGACGGGGTGATTTACGTTTGCCTATTCCCACTCTCACTTCTGGTTCACGTCACCACTCTCTGGGATCATAGTTTACAGTGAAGCTCTCTCTCCAATAAGAAATGGTTGAATAAAATCTCCCTCAGACAGCTACACTGGTGCACCCTGAAACTCTTGCTCCTACTACTACTTCTATCTAGCAATATTCACCCTAACCCTGGGCCCACAATCCCAAGCTCTGACCACCGGCAGAGTCACTCTGGGGGACTCACCTTTGCAACGATTAACATCTGTAGCCTTCTACCCAAACTTGATGCCCTGCAATTATTTGCACACCAACGCAACCCTGATGTTCATGTGGTTGTCGAAATCTGACTCACACCAAAAATACCCGACAGTGCAATTACTCTACCAGGATATAACATATTCAGAATTGACAGGACCACTAAAAAAGGTGGTGGATGTGCTGTTTACATCAAAGACTCTTTCCTGGGGCACCGTGTACAGCCCCACGCCTCAGTCTCTACCGCGTAGATACTACCCATCAGAATTCTACTTGGGGCTCACAACATGGCACTGACTATTTCTGCTGTCTACATCCCTCCCAAGGATCGGGGTAAAGGTCTCAACTCCATCCTTGACCTTGTCCGTTCCCAACCACCAGGCACCGAGATAATCCTAATTGGCGATTTTAACGTAAATTGGCTTGGATCAGATACAGGTGGCTACAAGGATGCTATCTCAACTGCCAACCTTGCTCAGCTGGTCATCTCCCCCACTAGACTCAACTGTAAGACTGGGACAAGCACCCTCCTAGACTGGATACTGACCAGCCACCCATCCCGCATCTCAAAAGTCTCTGTTCTCCCAGATACGCTAAGTGACCACTCCCCAGTCACCTGTGAATGGTCTAACAAATTTAACCTGCCACCATCCAAACTAATAAACAGCAGAATCCTTCCACATGGTCAATTGAAGCACCTCAAATCACACCTCAGACAACAAGACTGGTCACCAATCTTCCATGCATCGGATGTCAACTCTGCACTTGACTTCTTCATCAACTCCTTCAATGCCACCTGTGACATTTACGCCCCCTTCAAAAAGAGGAAAGTAAAAGGCCTTAGCAATCCATGGCTCTCAGCTGATCTCCTAACATTGCTGAAAACTAGGGACCACCTCTGGTTTTGGACTCGGGCCACTGGTAGGCAAGTAAATAAAGAAAACTAAAAACGTGCCTGAAATGACTGCACCAAAGAAATACGCCTGAAGAAAAGTAACCATTACAAAGATGCCTTCACAAACACCTGGGGAAAGGGGAAGTCCTTCTGGAATAATCTCAAGAAAGTTACAGGGAAACTGCCCAAAACATCACCTACAATGTTGGACGTGGATGGGACTATAACTCTTGACCCTTCCACTACAGCTAACATGTTTAATAACACCTTCTCTGATCTTAGTAGTGTTCTTCCTCCAGACTTCTTTGATGAAGACCTCCCTCCTGCACCCTCCTCCACCCCCCTGCTCCCTTCTTCAGTTCTCCCCTTTACTTCAGAGCAGTCAGGACACATGAAGTCCATAGATATGTCAGTAATGCAATTGCTGGATCAAGAATAAGTGGTGAATCACTTGACCTCAAACTGCTGTCCCTTTCTCTCGATGGAGTGCTGTCTCCACTAACTTGGATTTTCAACCTCTCTCTCACCCTTGGGCTGTTCCCCGACAGATGAAAATTTGCCACAGTGACACCAGTCCACAAGAGTGGGGACAAGGCCCTTCATGGGAATTATAGGCCTATATCCATACTACCCCACTCTCTAAGGCCATTGAACATCTGGTATCTGACCAACTAACAGAATATCTGGACAAGCACGACATCCTTTGTAAACAACAGCAAGGCTTCAGAAAAGACCATAGCACTACATCTGCCCTCCTTGAATTCACAGGAGCAATCCACAACTCCCTGGACAATAATTACCTCACTGGTTCGGTCTTCATAGACCTGACCAAGGCTTTTGACACCATCCATCATCGAATACTCATCACAGAACTGCTAAAAGCTTGGCTCTCCCCCGAGTCTACAACTTGGTTTAAGAGCTACCTGGAAAACTGTTCCAAAAGAGTGAAAATTGCTGATGTCCTCTCAGATGCTAGACCCATATGCTCAGGAGTCCCCCCCAGGGTCCATTTTCGGGCCACTCCTCTTCAGCCAGTTTTCGAACAATTTTCCACAATCCTGTCCAGAACAAATCCTACTCTATGGTGACAATGCCATCATTCACACCACCCAACAGGACCCCCACCTACTCCAAAACAAGCTTCAGAAGGGCTTCACCTCCATCGAATCATCGTTTAATAGGCAAAAGTTGGTTCTAAATTATAAGAAAACCAAGCCAATGCTTTTCTGAGGCTCCCACAACAAATATAAGCTTCACCCCTTAATATAGGCGTCACCCCCTTAATATTATAAACTGCCATGGTGCTGTATTCGAACAGGTTCACTCCTTTAAATATCTAGGAATCACCATAGACAGCAGCCTATCCTGAGGCATCTACATAGATAGCGTCGCCAAAGCTGCAAACACACGCATTGGTCTCCTTTACAGGCACAGGCAATGCCTTACCTCAGATGCCTTAAGGATAGCAGTACAGAGCTTGGTGGTCTTGCTAATCGACTAGGGTCTGATTATTTACGGCTCTGCCACTGACATAGCCCTCAGGCGCTTATCCTTGGCCCTAAACAAAGCCTGCCAACTCATCACAGGATCCCACCGTCTCACCCATACGTATGACCTCTACGCCCAAACAGGGTGGCTCCAGCTGTCAAACCGTATCAAGTACCAAACTTGCCTAATGGCTAAGAAAATTATGTTACAACTTGCTCCCCCCGGAGTCCAAGGTCTTCTCCATAAAGCACGCAACCCCCCCCCTCACCAGGGGTTCATAAAATCAAATGCTGCACATTCCTCAGTGCTGCACCACGCAGGGCCAAAGATCCTTTGTGCACTGAGCTCCTAGCTGGATTAACGGACTCAACAAAGACATCTCCTCTCTGCAAAAGCTAGGCCTGTTCAAAGCCAACCTTTGCCTCCACCTAGCTACTTCTAGCTCCTGCCACTGTCCCTCATAATCTGATCTCCCTCCTAGCACTTACTACTCCTACCCCCTCTCTCCCTCATCCTACAGCCAACCCTCCTGTTTTTGCCCCCATCCCCCCCATGCACTTTCTTGAGGCCTGACAAATGCCCACGGCTGCACCTCTCTTTTTGTGTCCATTCCAAGCCTCAGCTACCTCTGTCTACCCTGCCCCCTCTGGTACCCACTTTCCCTAAATGTAATGTATTTCAGCTGCTTAAAAATGTCTGTACACTATTTCTGCAGTGTTACTCAACTCTATGAAATGTTTGTATTGTACCTCAGTCAATGTGGAACCTTTGTAAAAGAGTCTTTTCTAAAAGGTACTTGTAATCTTAGACTCTAATAAATAAAATAAAACACAAAAAGGTGTGCCATATCATGGGATATTGTTCCGCCTTAGGTGCATTGTGTGACTTTAGTCACCTGAGAAGGGATGCTATCCCATGGTATTGCACACCTTGGAATGTATTATTGCAGTTATGAAATGGCACCAGTTTGATTTTGTGACTAAAGATGAAAAGCACAGGGCGCTCAGGAACAGTATGCAGCACCAAACAATGAAATCAGTGCAAGAACCTAAAGAGAGGTGCTGGACTGGCCAGTATTTGACTGCCTAATGAACCCACTTGCACTGATAAGTCTTTTTTCGAGTGTTTGCTCTGTTTTTGTGCACCTTTGTTTTAGTTCTTGCTTTGATTTGTGAACTGAAGGCATGCTCTAATTTCAGACTAGGATTATGTAGTGAGACTATCCTGGCTAAAAGTAGTCTCAGCCAATCAGATTTGAGGATTTTGACCATCCGTTTCATAATGCAATTTTATGTTGTCAGGAACTCACTCCTGGGGGCTAGGTCCACTGAGTTCACAGTGCCCTCCCCTAAGTGCAATCCGTGACAGGGGAGTCAGGAAATACCCTCCTTGTGTCCTTTTAGAGTGCTCACTGATTTCACAACTGAACACTCGCCACGATGGCCCAGGGCTTCCTCCTTATTCTGGGTAAGGGTAAAGTTCAGTATTGAGTCTGTAGCCAGGTGAGAACCCTCCTTGGTTGCTGGACAGGGGAAGGACCCAGGCATTATGAGCTCTTCGGGGCTGTCCTCGTAACCCTGCTTGTGTCTTCTCCCACAAGTGGTGCAGGAACCTGGTTCAAACCCCACAGACACCCTCTAAAGACCTTGCGTACTTTGCGTAATTTAGGCCCTCAGATTCCCTTCCAGGATCCTAGTCTTTGGTAGCATGTGGCACCTTTAGCGCTAAACAGGCATGTCACAGATTGAATAAACCTTTCCACAACTCTCACACACAACAAATCACTCTTAGGCTGGAGTACTTTAAAAATAAAAGCAAGAGCTTTTACTGATTACTTAAATAATTACCGTACAAAACATACAGACAAATGTTTTAGAATTTTGGTTACAAGATAAATACAACAAAAAGTTGGAAAAATACATATAAAATGAAACTACTAAGTTAACTGGATACGTTCTACCTTTGTTGTTGAGAATCAGAGTCCAGAAAATAAATGAGTTATATAAATTCCCTCTCTCTCTCCTCTCTCTCTCTCTCTCTCTCTCTTTCTCTCTGCTGTCTCTTAGAATCCCAGTTTCCTTTGCAGTTGTCTTTAGTGTCTCAGGCAGTTTTCTCTGTATCAGGAACTCTGGCTAAAATGCCCATAATCTCTGTTGATGAGGGTTTTTATAACACTTCCTGCAGTCTGAAAAACTGGCCTTCTGTTTGGCTACTCCATAATATTTTTAGGTCCAACGGTTCATCTCTAGGCCAGCAGGGGTCTCTCCTACTTCTTCACAGAATTTTAAGTGAACCCCAAAAAACAATATTTTGTTTTTCCACATCCCCAACTTCCTGGCTGGCTTTGATCTACATTGCCTTCCTAACCTGTTGTAATGGAAATAAACTGTGGCAATTTTAACAATAGCTTTCCTAGACTGGATGTCTCCATGGCCATGTTCTCAAAGTATTTCTCTTTGAAATGTAAGGTGTTATGACAGAGGAGATTGCTCTACCATTTCCTGTCATTTAGGAATTTTCCCTTTTGATATTTAACTCCTGTTTACCCCTTAGGCAAGACTTTGTCTCAGGCAGAGGTGAATGTTAGACACTGGAATACACATAGCTCTTCCCAAGTACCTTTGCAGAAAACTGGAAAGCTTTTTCTGACAAACTTATTTTCTGGCCTTTTGGGAATTAAATATAAAAAATCACAGATAAATATGACAATAATATGACTGCAGTGGCCAAATCGCCACATATGTCATTGCTAAGTTCATAGATAGTTGTCACAATGCATCTGTGTTTGTTGTAGAATTGCTCTGTTCCTTCCCATAGATCTCACAGCCCCATGACTGGGCAAATATCTGAGCGGCCGGGGCTACTTGGGCCAGCCGCCCACGTTGTAGAATTATATTGTTGAAGGGACTTAAAGGAGAACTGCACTGAATTTATTAATTGTTTTCTCCTGTAAAAAGCTGATTTTTAAATAATTGTTCTGTAGTAACACCATCACACCTCAGTTGCTTCTTATCGGGCATTATTTTTAACATCGGCTCAACTCAACTTCCGCATGCAGGCAGAATTCCAGGGGTTGAACTCAGGAAACAGGAAAAGACAGTATCAGGTTTCCCCTAAAGGATCTGTCTCCATATCATTATTATTACACTGTAAACACTAACTATGGAACAAATAACAATTACAATCTGCAGACCACTTTATAACATCCTTCCTTTTCTAAAATCTAACTACAGATTTAACCTGTCTGGTGCCCTTATGATCCTTGTTGCCTTACGAAGCACAGATACCACAGAACTATGTTGAGGTGACACCTGTCCTTCTCCCACAACCTCCTGTAGCTTGATCTTGCTCAGAGGTCATCTATGAAATATCCCTGGGTGTCTCACCTCTCCCCATTACTCCCATAGAGTGTACTGCCACTGTTGTACTTGGTACCCCTGGTGCAACTTGCCAATCCTCCATACTCTCCCGCTCTGTATTCCCTTCTAATCCCCCAACTGAGGAGGGTATTTTTGCCAATACCCAATGGATATGGTCCAGATGTCTTTTTACCACTTTCCCCAATGCTAGTTGCACCTTAAAGGACACTGGACCTGTTTGTGCACACAACATCCCTGGCACCCAATGATTTTTGTCTCCAAAATGTGCGACCCAAACAGAATTTCCCACTGGCAAGGAACTCAGTTTGTCCTATGTCCTCTGGCCCCCTGCATTTCTGTCTGACTCTGACGCACTTTGGTCCCCAAAAGTGGGCAGATCAAATCCAAATGTGAGCAAAGTGTCTTGCCAAACAATAGCTCCACTGGCAACACCCCTGTTGTTGCATGTGGTGTAACTCAGTATCATAACAAAAACCTAGCTATATGTGTTTGCATAGATCCTGAACCCAACCGCTGCAACCTTTCTTTCACTGTTTGCACCGCCCTTTCGGCTAAACCATTAGAGGCTGGGTGGTAAGTTGCAGTCCAAATGTGTCTGATTCCAGTGTATTCCATAAATTCTTGAAACCCCCTTGACGTAAAAGTGGGTCCATTGTCTGACACTAAACTTTCTATAACCCATAAATGGAAAATATTTGTCAAAGCTGGGCCACAGTGACCTCTGTGGTGACTGAAGACATTACCTGCACCTCCAGTCACTTGGAGTATGCATCCACCAGGACTAATAACATTTTCCCCAGAAATGGCCCTGCAGAATCCACATGCATCCGTAGCCAGGGTCTATCTGGCCACTTCCATGGGTGCACCAGTAACGGGTCTGGTGCATGGCGCATCTTCTGACAAGCTGTACACTTGCTCACCAGTTCCTCTATTTCCTTGTCCATACCTGGCCATCAAATCACACCCCATGCCACCTCCTTCATTCTAGAAATGCCAGAATGTGTGTCATGTAATTACCCCAAAACCTTAGCTTTCAGCTGATGGGGTAGTACCACTCTGCTTCCCCACATCAGACAGCCGCATGAATTCCCAACTGGAAATGATGCTGAAAAAAGGGCTTTAATGCCTCCTCCAAAACCCACTTGGGCCACCCATTCTGTACCCACCCCAAAACAGATGCCAATTCTGGCTCCCAGTGGGTTTCCCCTCCTGATATGATTTGCCATCACTGGGGTTCCTGCTAACAAATCCAATATTAGAATCATGTTTCCTGGCTCCAGAACCTGCTTTGGGTAATCTGGCAAAGGCAGCATGCTAAAGGCATCAGCACTGGAATGCAACCCCCCAGGCAGATATTTGATTTCATTTTTTTCATTTTTTTTTTTTTTCATTTTCATTTATTTTATACTGAATGGTCTGTGGGCAAAAGCCCATTTTCACAGACGTCCATTTCATACTGGTAGGCAGACAAGGTTAGTGCCTACCGCTGCATACTGCTCGACGCCAGTGGAGGCACTGATTTGCATTCATCAAAAAGACTCCCCAGAGGCTTATGATCCGTGAGGATTGTGAACTGGTATCCATACAAATACTGGTGAAATTTCTTTATTCCAAATATTATTGCCAGTGCCTCTTTCTCTGACTGAGAATATTTTTTTCCACGGGTGACATAGTGTGCGAAGCAAACCCAATGGGCCTCTCACATCCATCCTGTAATACATGTGAGAGGACAGCCCCCACACCATATTGGGATGCATTACAGGCCAGGACCATTGGTAACTTGGGGTCAAAATGTGTCAGTAGTTGAGAAGACTGCAACTACTTTTTTGAAGCAAAGAATTTCGCCTCCTGAGCCTTCCCCCATTTCCATGGAACCCACTTGCACAAAAGAAAATGAAGTGGTGCTAACACTGTTGACAACTTGGGCAGGAATCAGTGGTAATAGAAACATAGAAACATAGAATCTGATGGCAGATAAGGACTGCTTGGCCCACCTAGTCTGCCCATTTCCCTACCTAACGGATAAGCTGCAGATCCTAGTTAACCAACAGCCTACTTCCTCCTACCCCCCACTAGAATTGCCTTATGTCAGTCCCATGCATTCTTGAATTCCCCCACTGCTTTTGACTCTACGACCTCCTCAGGAAGGCTGTTCCATGCATCTACAACCCTCTCTGTGAAGAAATACTTCCTCACATTACCTCTGAGCCATCCCCCCTCTATCTTCAAATTGTGTCCCCTTGTTCTTGCACATCTCTTTTTCTGAAAGATGCTACCCTCTTGGACTTTGTTGATTCCCTTGAGGTATTTGAAAGTTTCTATCATGTCCCCCCTCTCCCTCCTTTCCTCGAAGCCCTACATCTAAAGCTCCTTTAGTCTTTCTTCATATGTCTTCTGGTGCAAACCCTGCTTCATTTTGGTTGCCCTTCTCAGGACAGCCTCCACCCTGTCTATGTCTTTGCGGTGATGGGGTCTCCAGAACTGTACACAGTACTCCAGATGTGGTCTTACCAACTGTCTGTACAGAGGGCCAACAACTTCCTGTTCTCTACTGGGGATGCCTCTCCCTGTGCATCCCAGTATCCCCCCAGCCCTCCTTACTGCCTTCTCACAGTGCTGGCCCATGTTTAGGTAGTCTGATATAACTACCCCCTGGTCCCTTTCCATTTTTGTTGTTGTCAGTATCTCACCCCCCATTGTGTACATTTCCCTTGGGTTTTTGTTTCC
This sequence comes from Neoceratodus forsteri, assembly GCA_016271365.2. Lineage (NCBI taxonomy): Eukaryota > Metazoa > Chordata > Ceratodontiformes > Ceratodontidae > Neoceratodus > Neoceratodus forsteri. Next base: position 390,363,333 of record JADMNL010000023.1, read on the forward strand.
CAGGTGCATTATCTAGCACTTCTTTGCATTGAATCTAAGTTGCCATACATTTGACCATTCCTCCAACCTTGCCAAGTCCCTTTTCATCCTGTCCACCCCACCTTGCGTATCAACCTTGTTGCAGATCTCTGTGTCATCTGCAAAGAGACAAACTTTCCTTTCCAGTCCCTCTGCAATGTCACTTATAAAGACATTAAAAAGGACCAGCCCCAGTACTGTACCCTGCGGCACCCCACTATTAACCCCCCTTTCTTCACTGTTGACTCCATTTACTATTACCCGCTGTGTCCTGTTGTCCAGCCAGTGTTTTGCCCAGGATACCCCCCTGGGACCCACTCCCAGGCTGGCTAATTTGTTTATTAATCTTTTGTGTGGGACTGTGTCAAATGCCTTGCTAAAGTCTAAGTAGGCCATGTCCACAGCCCCTCCATGGTCTACTACTTTGGTCACCCAGTCAAAGAAATCAATCAGATTTGTCTGACATGATCTTCCTGCTGTGAATCCATGCTGCCTTGGGTCCTGTGCCCCACTAGCCTCTAGGTGATTCCATCATTTTACCTACCACTGAGGTCAAACTGACAGCTCTGTATTTTCCTGCCTTTGTCTTGCTCCCACTTTTGTAAAGGGGAATCACATCCGCCCTCCTCCAGTCCTCAGGTACCATACCATCCTCCCATTATTTATTAAAAAGGGTAGTCAGTGGTGTTACTAGTTCTTCCCTTAATTATTTTATAATTCTGGGGTGAATCCCATAAGGCCCCATTGCTTTATCCACCTTCAGTTTTAAGAGTTCTTTCAGAACCCTTTCTTCTGTGAAAGGACTAATATCAACCCCCCTATCCAGAGTGCTTCTATTGACTGGATTAGGTATCTCCCCCTGCTTTTCCATTGTGAATACTGAGCAGAAGTATTTGTTCGGTATCCCTGCCTTTTCACTGTCGCTCTCTGCCCAACCACCTTCCTCTTTATTCGGCCTCAGTATCCCTGCCTTAGTCTTTCTTTGCTCCCTAATGTACCTATAAATGGTTTTATCCCCCTTCTTAACTGAGTTGGCTATCTTTTCCTCGGTTTGGGCCTTTGTTATTCTGACTGCCTTCCCCGCTTCATTCTACTTTAACTGGTACAATTTAAAAGCCCCAAATATGCCTTCAGTTCAGACACTGGCCTTGACACAGTGGCTTCTGTAGTTGCCCTTACCTTATCCCCTACAGGGTGCAGGCCCAGCATATCAGTTTCATGACCCAAAAACTGTACAGACTTAACCAAGAATGAACATTTGTCCCTTCGGAGCTTCAATCCTGCCTGTTGCGGTCACTGAAGCACAGTCCATGAACTGTCCAAATGTGACTCCTGGTCTGGCCTAGTCAGGAGTATGTCATCCAGATACACCAGAACATTGGTATGCCCTGCAGCACTACCATAATTGCTTGTTGAAAAATTCCCGGAGCCGACACCACCCCAAAAGGTATACAGGTATATTTGAACAACCTCCGATGTATATTGATTGTTGATAGCTCCATAGATTCCTCGTCCAGCAGTAACTGCTGATAAGGATGACTCAGGTCCTGCTTGGAAAACAGTGCCCCCCCCCTCCAGCTAGTGAAGCAAACAAATCTTCGATTTTAGGAATTGGGTAAGAGTCTAATTTAGCCACTCTGTTCACTGTGATCTTGAAATCCCTGCAAATCCTCACTGACACATCACTCTTTTTTTCTTTTTTTTTTTTGTCTTCTTCTTCTGTTTCTCCCCTTGAGGTGGCTGCTGGCAGGCAGCTTCCAGCTCTCCCCTCGGGAGGGCTCACATCCACCCATGACCACATTGCTCTCTCTCAAACGCCCTGGTGAATTCCCATGGATTTCCCCAAGTGGTACGACCAGGGAGGGGAGAGCCATCCTCCTCCCCGATATGGAAATCCAGATACCGGGGTTGAGCTGAGGGTCAGGAGCACCATCTGGGCTTCAAGTAGCCCGCCAACCATACCATTTTTCTTCCCTTTCCCCCTGTTGCTGGAGCGCCCATGTGGAGGTGTGCGCACGCTGCGGATCCCACAGCACCCTCCCATCATTGGCATCTCCAGTCCGTTCTAACCTCAGGCTTACACCTGGAGGCAGTCATTCAGTGGGACTGCCAAGTCACCCCCCTGGGAGGGGAGAGCTGTCCTCCGGACACTCAGTCCTCTCCCTCCCCAGCCAACCCCCAGCGATGTGCATTCGCCACCAAACATGAGTCGACAGTGTGGCAGGAGGTAAGGTGCAGTATCTCAGCCCTCCATGCCACTGGGCTAGCCTCTGGCCTATCATTCTTGATCATGGACACAATGGGGTTCACCCACTTGAAAACTGGACAGGTTTCAGGATCCCTTCCCACTCCAGACAAAGCAATTCTTCAGTCACTTTTCTATTGAGAGCATATGGCACAACACGGGATCGAATAAAATTGGTGCTGAGCCACTGGTCTCACCACAATCCGGACAGTTGTTCCCTGCAAAGTCCACAGTTCTGGCAAAAATACATAAGCTGCCTGCTCCAACTCCTCTTCCAGTGTTACAGGATGGAACAAGCATATCCCCTGCCAGTTCAATTTCAACAGGCATGGACCCTCTCCCCACACCACCAATAAGGGCAATAGTTTCTGCTGCAATGCATAAGTTACTTGGACCAGCATCTGTCCCACCGGTGGAATCAGTTCACCTGTATATGTCCAAAGTTGCACCCTTGCTGGTTATAGTAGCCAGTTCTGTTACTGTTCCATCTTTGCAGGCTGTTTAGTTATCCTAGTGGGTGTTTCTGATTTACACACAGGTAGTAAGTACCATTTTAGAACTGTGTGATGTAGTTTATGTCCCTTGCTCAGCTCTTCCATAGTTGGCACAATGCATCCATGTTCTAATATGTGGTTGGAAGGGACATAAACTACATCACACAGTTCTAAAACGGCAGTTAACACCAGTGTGTAAAACAGAAACAAGCACTAACCTAATAGACATATATAGATGGATCATTAACCAAATTGGAACCAGTATTTAAAAAAACAGCTTCTACTGGGAAAACTGACTTTCAGGTTCAGCGCAGTTCTCCTTTAAACTCCATCATACAGTTCTAAAATGGTTCTTACCTCCAGTGTGTAAATCAGAACCCTTTCCATTTGTCCTATAGTGAGCAGTAACGATGGAACAATAGCAGAATTGAAATCAGTATGTAAAACAAAGCTTCTGCAGGAAAAGTGATGTAGAGTCCGCATAGTTCTCCTTTAGGGCTGAAAAAAATCCTTGTTATTTTCAAAGAAAGTTTTTAAAAGGCAAAATACACGTGATCAGTATCAGATCTGGGTACCTGCTAATGCAAATCCCAAATCTGGTGTACAAATGGGAGCACCTAGATTGCAGCAGAAATTTAAAACCCATAAAGAACAGAACATTATGGAACTGGCTGGTTTCTCAGGTGCAGGAACAGCTGCTGACTGGTAGTTAGAGAATCATTTAAATAAGAGGCTTCTGACCATGGGGGTGGGAAGGATGTGTGTGTTATGGTGTATGACTGCCTTCTAGTGGCCCATAGGTACATTGCAATGCTTGGAAGCTACTTTTGGGGGCGTGAGGGAGAGAAGAGATGGAGATGTCAGAGAGGTGTAGTTGCACAATGCTGTTTTGTGACTGCACCTGTAGCAGGTATTCCCTGGAGTCTGGCTCCAGGAATGGCTGAAACTGCTGTCTACTATTCGTAATCAGATAGGACTGATTTTGCACCAAATCATTCAGAACCCACAAGCGAAGGTGCACATGGCCCGCAGGTGCAATGTATTGCATAAGGAGTACTCCTTGTTAGCCTTGGACTCTTTTAAAACTGCAGCCCTCATTTCTGGCCCCAAAACAGAAGTCTAGAGGGAGGTCCATTGTCTCCGGGGGTAATGGAGGACGCCCTTGGAAGGAAAGTGCTCAGTCTCACCGGAACAGATGGGGGGGGGAGACCAGGTATGACAGTGTATGTAGACACAAATGATCTGGCTTTGAGAGGTGTAGGGGAGGTGAAGGAGTGCTTCCACACCCTAGGCAGGACAGTCAGGGACAGGGCAGGTAAGGTGACCTTCTCTGAGGTCCAACCACAGCCACACTTCAAGCACAGTCAGCAGCTTAAAGTAGAAGGGCAAGCAGCAAGGGATCCAGCACTCAAGTTCCAAACACACAGAAGGCTAACTGTATGCAAGCATTTATATTGCCAGTTTAAAGTACAAAACTACAAATGCAAACAAACTCACACAAGTCCAGGCTGTAGCATGAGAGGAACCCACTGAAGCCCCAGCATTTCATGTCTGCTGCTCTTTTGCTTTGTCAAGGTGATACCAATAAAAATCTTTACATGCAGCCTCTGGTGCTTCTTTTGTACTTGAGTGCTGGATCCCTTGCTGCTTGCTGTTCTGAATTGGTATTTTATTTATCTATTTAGTTTTTGTTGACCGGGAAAGGAGGACTAGACAATTCTGCCTATTTTCAGCCTCATCCGGGAGAGAGGGATACAGATGAATGCCAACTGACATTCAACCAGTTTAAGCTGTTGGTGGTATTTTTAGTGAGTGGGGGAAATTTGGCCAGGACACGGGGAAATTCCCCTACTCTTTTCGATAAGTGCCATGGGATCTTTAACATCCACCTGAACTACCACCAGAACAGGCAGATGGGACCTCAGTTTCACGTCTCATCTGAAAGACAGCACCTCAGGAGTGCAGCACCCCACTCATACTGCCCCACAGTGTCAGTATTGGGATTTAACCCAAGTGCCTTGTGTGGGGATAGAACCCACAGCCTTCTGATCTTCTGGCCTCAGAGGCGAGTGTGCAACCTGCTGAGCCACTGACACTGCTTACACAGCACCAGACTGAGCCAGCAGTCCCTTCTTGTCTGCATGAAGCTTAAACTAGAGCAGTTTAATGTAGGGGCTGAAGGGCTGGTGTCAGGGGAGTGGGTTCGGTTTCTAGGAAATTGGGGTCACACCTAGTGGGGATGGAAGTTGTTCAAGGGGGATGTCCCATACCACAGTGGGGACGGTTCCAGTGTGCTGGGGAGTAGGTTTGCACAACACCTAAAAAAGATTTTAAACTAAGTGAGGGAGAAGCAGCACAGTTGATGCTAGGCAAATCCATACAACTGAGGGAGCCAGGAAGACCTGCTCCCAAACTAGTGCAGGCAGGTAGAATAAGCCCAGAGTGGGGATGGAGTGGACAGTACTGTGGAGCAAAAAGATTTTAAAGGAGAGAAGGGAAGGGGCATAGAGGAAGGAGATAGGGGGCAGTGGAGCACAGTAGGGGTAGGAGGGTGCAAGGAAACAGCAGTCGAGGGCACTTCTTGGGGATGGGACACAACAGGTATGGAAAATGATGTGTGCTAATGCCAGGCACCCAAAAAACAAAACGTGTGACCCCCAGACAGTAATAGCTGAGGCAGATTTGGATATTGCAGCTGTGAAGGAGATGTGGGTAACTTAGCAACATGAGCTGGAACTGCAGGTACCAGGGTACACAGTGTTCAGGAGAGATACAGAAAAAGGGAAAAGAGGCAGAGTGGCATAATACATAAAGGAGGATATCCTTGCATCAGAAATGCAGGAAGCAGACAGGGCTAAAGGATCTGAAATAGTATGGGTACTATCTCCGTCCCTTTAGCCCTGGCTGCTTCCTTGATTTCTGAGGCAAGGATACCTTCTTTTATGTGAGTTGCAAAGGGTATGGCAGCTGGGTTTCAATGCAAAAAAGTGCAAAATCATGCACATAGGCACTGAAACCCAGAGGCAGAGTATAATGTGGGGGAGGGATATTGATGGACACCAAACAGGAGAGAGACCTGAGAGTAATCATATCTGATGACCTCAAGGTGGCAAGGTAGTGCGACAGAGCAGTAGGTAGGGCCGGTGGCATGCTGGGGTGCATACAGAAGGGTATCACCAACAGAAGGCGGGAGGTGGTGTTGCCACTGTATAGATTGTTGGTGAGATCCCAACTGGAATTCTGTGTCTAGTTCTGGAGACCACATCTCAAGAAGGACATAGACAGGGTGGAAGCTGTCCAGAGAAGGGCAACAAAATGTTGCAGGGGAAGCCCTAAGAGGAGGCACTAAGGGATCTCACTATGTACACTCTGGCAGAGAGAAGGGGGGATATGGTAGAGAACTATAAATACCTTACAGGGGTTGAAGAAAGTACAGGAGGTGAGTATTTGTCAGAGAAGAAGGCGTATGAGAACAAGGGGGTGTGCAGTGAAGCTGGAAGGGGGAAATTCAGGAGGGATGGGAGGAAATACTTCTTCACTAAAAGAGTGGTGGTTGCCTGGAATGGTCTTCCAGTGGAGGTAGTGAAGAGGTAGTGAAGATGAAAACAGTGGTGGGCTTGAAGCCTGCATGAGATAGGCACAAGGCATCCTCTCCTAGCCCTTTGGGCTAGCACCTACTCCGCAGTCGTCTCTGACAGGGATCTACACGCCTCCACGGTGTCCTCTCATAGCCCTTTGAGCTAGTACCACCTCCACCATTGCCTCCACCGGGGATCTACATGCCTCCACGGTGAGAAGAACCTGCTGCCACCCATCCCCGAGCCCTTGCTTGCAAGCGTCTTCTCGCAGCCCTTTGGGCTAGCACTGCCTCCGCCATCGCCTCCAAAGGGGATCTACATTCCTCCACAGTGAGAAGAACCTGCTGCCACCCACCCCCGAGGCCTTGCTTGCAGGCGACCTCTCATAGCCCTTTGGGCTAGCACTGTCTCTGCCATCGCCTCTAACGGGGATCTACACACCTCCACAGTGAGAAGAACCTGATGCCACCGGCCCCTGAGCCCTTACTTGCAGGCATCGTCTCATAGCCCTTTGGCTAGCACCACCTCCGCCATCGCCTCCCACAGGGATCTACATGCCTCCACGGTGAGAAGAACCTGCAGCCACCCACCCCTGAGCCCTTGCTTGCAGGCGTTGTCTCATAGTTCTTGGGGCTAGCACCGCCTCCGCCATCACCTCCAATGGGGATCTACACGCCTCCACAGTGAGAAGAACCTGCTGCCACCCTCCCCCAAGCCCTTGCTTGCAGGCGTCCTCTCACAGCCCTTTGGGCTAGCACTGCCTCCGCTGTCACCTCCGACGGGGATCCACATATCTTCATGGTGAGAAGAACCTACTGCCACCCACCCCCGAGCCCTTGCTTGCAGGCATCCTCTCATAGCCCTTTGGGCTAGCACCACCTCCGACGTTGCTTCCATTGGGGATCTACACACTTCCATGGTGAGAAGAACCTGCTGCCACCTGCCCCTGAGCCCTTGCTTGCAGGTACGGCCTTGACAGTGCTCCAGGAACTCAAGGCTGCGTGGCTGTCTCTGTAAATTTTCAGAGGACAGGCACCTTTCTCTTGGGATAGCTCTCATTGGTCACCTGTGGTTCATGAACTCCCTGATTGGCTCCGCATCCTGCCGGGCATTTTCAATTCCTCCTGACTGGACTATGCCACTATCATCGGCCAAATTGACCTTATTTTTCCCCTAATCCTGTATTGCCTCTGATTTCTGGACTGTTTTTATACTCAATGATGCATCAGAATTTTTGCCTTTGCAGAGGTCTTGTCTCCCGCAAACTGCCGATTTCTTTCATGCACCCGCTGCCGAATTTCTTTCGGTTTAAAGTGTAATTTTACTTGTACTTAAACTGTGTGTTTGAAATGAGAATTTTAGAGGGCTAGGATTGTATTTCAGTTTCTGTGTTAGAACTTGAACAATTCTGTGCCTCTGCTACCTAATTGGGATTTTCTGTGAAAGCAATTTTCAGTTAATTTCTCCTGTCCACCCCCGACTGTGGATTCTTTTGTTTCTCCCCTTTGCAGACCCTGCTGGTGCCTAGCTCGCTGTCTGTGACCCATCCTCCAATTTAACTCCCATTATTTGTGACACAGCTCTTTTATGAATTTGTAAAGCAAGAAGCCTTCCACTGTTTCCTGAGCTACAGTATTTCTAACATCTGCTTGTCCCTTTCTCCCTCAGGCGTCCTCTCATAGCCCTTTGGGCTAGCACCGCCTCCGCCATCGCCTCTGATGGAGATCTGCATGCCTCCACAGTGAGAAGAACCTGCTGCCACCTGCTCCCAAGCCCTTGCTTGCAGGTATGGCCCGGACAGCGCTCCGGGAACTCAAAGCTGTGTGGCTGTGTCTGTAAATTTTCAAAAGACAGGTTGCCTTTCTCTTGGGACAGCTCTCATTGGTCACCTGTGATCCACGAACTCCCTGATTGGCTCCTCATCCTGCCCGGCATTTTCAATTCCTCCCGATAGGACTATGCCACTATCATTGGCCAAATTTACCTTATTTTTCCCCTAATCCTGTATTGCCTCTGATTTCTGGACTATTTTTATACTCAATGCTGTGTCGGAATTGCGACCTTTGCAGGCTTCTTGTCTCCTGCAAACTACTGATTTTTCTCATGCGCCCGCTGCCGAATTTCTTTCAGTTTAAAGTGTAATTTTAGTTGTACTTAAACTGTGTGTTTGACCTGAGAATTTTAGAGGGCTAAGATTGTATTCCTGATTCTGTGTTAGAACGTAAATAATTCTGTGCCTCTGCTATCTAATTGGGATTTTCTGTGAAAGCCATTTTCAGTTAATTGCTCCTGTCCACCCCCGACTGTAGCTTCTTTTGTTTCTCCCCTTTGCAGACCCTGCTGGTGCCTAGCTCACTGTCTGTGACCTCCCCCAATTTAACTCCCATTATTTGTGACACAGCTCTTTTGTGAATTTGTAAAGCAGGAAGCCTTCCACTGTTTCCTGAGCTATTTCTAACCCCTGCTTGTCCCTTTCTCCCTCAGGCGTCCTCTCATAGCCCTTTGGGCTAGCACCACCTCCACCGTCACCTCCAACTGGGATCTACACGCCTCCACAGTGAGAAAAACCTGCTGCCACCTGCCCCTGAGCCCTTGCTTGCAGGTACAGCTTGGATAGTGCTCCAGGAACTGAAGGCTGCATGGCTGCCTCTGTAAATGTTTGGCCCACGCACCTTTCCCCACACCCACTACTCTTTAAATCCACCTCAAAACCCTCCCTCTTTCATATAACCTGTTCTCATTGGCCCCTGGGCAGTTTAATGAAATTTAAAGGACACAGGCCCTCTCCTGCGCTCGTCTCATCCTTCTGCTCACTCGCCCATCAGCCCCTCCTCCCATAGTTGTTCTCCCTATCAACTTACCTATAGCAAGCGTCCTGACTGCGACTCTTCCCTCCTTTCCCACCTTTTGTTACTCTTGCCTGCTCTTCTGCCACCATGTACCTACTACAGCTCACACTGCTCGCTGTCTCGCTGCCATCCCTCCTGGTGCTGTCGGACTACTGTGCCACTGTGCTAGCCCATGATCAAGAGCACCTTGTCTTCTTCTCTGTCACCCACTCTCCCCTGCTACACTCCTCTCCTCACTCCTCCTGGGAACTATCCTCCCTCAGCCCTATCACCCACTTCTTTCTCTCTAACCTTGAACGCTGTCAACTTGGCCACTACCTGGCCTTCCTCTCTGGTTCTCCTGTGGTCTCCGCCTGCCCATATATACTCTTACTATCCCTCCTTCTCCTAGCCGGTGACACTGAATGCAACCCTGGTTCACCAAACTCCCACACTGACCCCTCCTGCAACATCTGGGCTGATGCTCCAGGGCTGAAAATCATGCACATCAGTGTATGCGGTCTTCCATCTAAGTTCCCTGACCTGGAGGCAGGGGTTGCACTATACAAGCCCCATGTTCTGGGACTTTCCGAAACCTGGCTAAAATCCCACTATGCTGACACCACTTGCCAGCTACCTGGATACTCCTCCCTGCGACATGATAGGTCGGGCAGGAAAATGGGTGGTGGTGTTGCACTATTCCTCAGGGAACCCCTCTCAGCCAGTATTGTCCTCTGCTCAGATCCAATCTCACCTAGCAAATGTCTCCTATCTGAAATTACCATGGCAACCTGTAAGAAATTCTACATAGGCTGCTGCTACAACCCTCCCTCTATTGGAACTGTGGGCCTAGACAACTTCCTCTTGGGCCTGAACTCCTTATCACCCCACAGAGATGCAATTCTCCTTGGTGATGTTAAATTAAATTGGCTGAGCACCCACCAGTCTGACTATGCATCCCTCCTAAAACAACACAACCTGGTCCAAACTATTATGCTTCCCACCAGGCAAAACCCACGTACAGGCATTCAGTCCCTTCTGGACTGGATCATTACCAACAGGGATGATTATGTACTGCATGCTGGTATCATGGCAGACTCCATCAGTGACCACTCCCCTAGGTATCTCCTCTGGTCATCTAAATTCAAACGTCCCCCTCCCAAATACTTGTCCTTTTACAATTTCAGTAGCCCCGTCAACCCCAATCTCCTCAAAGAGGCTCAGTCCTTGGACTGGTCTGCTCTTTACTCACTCTCCAATGTGACACAGGCAGTAATCCTCCTCACACAGACCCTTTTGACCCTGCAGGACCGGCACTTCCTGGTCACCACAAGAAGGGTCAGAGGTGGCTGCTCACACTGGGTCACGAAAGACCTCCTTACCCTTATGAAGGATGGGGATCGAGCTTGGTCCACATACAAAGCATCCCCTTCCCCACCCTATGGGATGCCTACAGGCGCAGGAGGAATCTATGCAAACATCTAGCAAAACACCTCAACAGACCCACTTCCATGATCTCCAACAGGCTAACCTTGGAGACCCTAGGAAATATAGGGCATCCATCAGCTCCCTACTTAACCCCCACTCCAACAAGGCTGCCCTGCAACTTAACTCCCCAAATGGCCTTATTACGGATCCTCTGTAAGTGGCTAGGGCTTTTAATGACAAGTTCTCTCACCTATCCATATATCAAAGTAAACTACCTAAAGGAAACCAAATAACTTGGTCCACCATCCGACCCTCCCCCCGCCTACCTCCGATGGGTCAACCACCCAACCCCAGATTCTCACTTTCTTCCTCAAATCTCTCTCGAGAGCTAATACAACTAAGCTCCTCAAAAGCCTTCCAAACCACAGTTCCCCTGGTGCTGATGGTCTGTCCCTGGTCTTCCTTAGGCTCATCTCCCCAGCCATCACTGAACCACTCACTTGTATCTATAACCTCGCCCTCTCCTCCTTCTCCATGCCTGACCCCTGGAAGACTGCAAAGGTGATTGCATTTTTAAAGCCGGGGACCCTCTCTCTATGGACAGCTATTGTCCAATCTCCATCCTCCCCCACCTAAGTAAACTACTCAAGAAAGCTGTCCAACATCAACTTGCTGACTACATAGGCAAACACAACATCTTGTGCAGCCAACAGCATGGCTTTCAAAAAAAAAACACTCCACCACCTCTGCCGTCGCTCTTCTGATCAACCACATCCTCATTAATATGGACCATGCTGATGCCACTGGAGCAGTCTTCATTGACCTCTCCATGGCTTTCGACATGGTAAACCATGCCCTTCTCCTCTCCAAACTACGTAGCCTTGGCTGCTCTCAAGAGGTTACTGCCTGGTTCAAGAGCTACCTCACCGCTCGCTCCCAATTTGTGTGTATTGGCCCTGTCTGCTACCCCACCCTGCCCATCTCTACAGGTGTCCCCCAGGGCTCCATACTGGGCCGCCTGCTATTCTCTTTATTTATAAACTCCCTCCCCTCAGACTGTCTCAGTTGTCATTCTCTCCTCTATGCTGATGACCTTGTGCTCTTCCACAATGATAAACCCCTAGACAATATTTCCTCAGTTCTCTCCTGAAACTATGCTGCAGCTCATAACTGGTTCACAAATAACCTCCTTCTGGTTAATGCCAAAAAAACAAAATCTATGCTGTTCAGATCAAAGCCCTTCCTAGCTAAATACAAAACTCACTCCCCCTCTCAACATCGTGTCCCCTGATGGCCAAGCCCTTGAAGACGTGTGTACTTTCAAATACCTAGGAGTTATACTGTACCCCTCCCTCTCCTTTTCTGAATACATCTATTCAGTAGTTCGATGGTTTCACCAAAAATTAGGTGCTGCCTACAGAGTCCGGCAGTACTTCTCTCCGGAAGCCCGACTTGCCATCGTACAGGGAAATCTACTCCTTATACTGAACTACTGCTGCTCCCCTATCTATGCCAGGACGTCCGTCGCCCTCACTGCCAAGCTGTCCTCTGCCTATAACAGTGCCTGTCATTTCATCTTGCTGGTCCCTTTGACCACATACATCTCGCTAGGATGGCTTCCACTGCAAGGCCATTTCGACCTAGCTCTGTGCTGTTTGGTGGATTCCGCCATCCATATTGGCCAGGTATCTCCCCTTGCTCCCTTCCTTGCTGTATGAATCTCGCACCATAGCCTCCACTCAAACAGCATCCCCCTAATATCCCAGGCAACAGAGCCTTGTCTGTGACTGCCCCTACACTGTGGAATAAACTGCCTGCCGAGCTCCGCTTCCTCGAAACCCACTGCCAGTTCAAAACCCGCCTCAAAGACTGGCTTGTCATGATTTCCTGCTGCCACTGCTTCCATACGTAGTTCGCTCACTTTCCCGACTGCACCCCACCAGGGACTGTGTATGTGTATTAGGTTAAGTGGGAATCAATTAAGCTGGCCTGCTTGTGCACTTGAGCTTTAGTACCTATGTTTTTTAATCCTGCCTTGCACCCCTCCACCCCATGCCTTCTCCTCCCCGCCCCTATACTTTGCTACGCCTTATCCCTCTCTCTACTTATACTTAGACTCTCTTGTTTGTCTCCTATTGTAACTGCTGCTGACAGAACTATATGTTTATGCATACCCTTACTTATTGTAATGCCTAATTGATGTATAGTTTGTGGAATCCTGTATTTTTTGTTGCTCTTCTATTTGCTATTCCCATGCACTATTGTAACCTTTATCTTGTTTTTTTTTTTTTTTTGTCAACTGTTGCATGCTTTGTTGTTTGTTGCATTAGTTCCTGTATCACAGTATGTGGCCCGGGTCATGCCTGAAAATGGTCCCTGGAATCAGCACACCTACCCAGTTACCAGAGTCATAAATAAATAAATAAGGGAATTTTAGTTTGAAAAAGGGGGGTTGGGCAGCCTTAGAGCAGGTAGGGTCTGCAGTGAAAGTATAGGCAAAGAAAAAAGAAGACTGGCTGCACCAGGTGGTCCTTACAGTATATGCCAACAAATTATATTGTTTCTGGGTAATTGCTGGGAGAGGTGTTGAATTGAGATTGGAGTGGTTGTACAGGCCACCAGCACAGAGGGAAGGTACAGACAACGAGTTGGGAGATGAGAGAAACATGATGACTGAACTTGGGGAGGTATTACTAGTGGAGGATTTCAATCTGTCAGCTATAGACTGGAGCACCTCGGTTGAAATGAGCACAAGGAGCCAAACCCTGGTGTAAAGGATGCAGGAGACATTCTTGAGCTAGAGGGTCATGGATTCCACCAGGAAGGACCATATTAGATCTAACCCAGACAAATGGGGACAATGTAGGAGAGATAGTGGTGATGGAACCCATGGGTTCAAGCGATCACAAGAATGTGTGGGCTAAAATCAGGCTTAAAGCTGAGACAGTTACTTCAGAACTTAGGTCCTAAACTTTAGAAGGGCAGATATTGGCAGGATGAGGGTGGTGTTGGGGAATAAACTGCAAAAGTGGAGGAGGCAGTAGAAATTGCCAGAAGATGGGACCTGATTAGAGACAGTACAGGAGGTAACATACTTCTGTACAAAAACAATGGGGAAGGGTAGAAGTGGAAATAAACCACTATGGTCCTCAAAGAGCACTACAGAGGCAGTAAGGAAAAACAAGCATTTGTCAATGCCGAAGTTCACTATTGGTACATGTATTAGTATTGTACCGGGTGGGGCAGGGCTGCAGGACCCAGCGCAGGCTTATTTACATGCAGTTGATAACATCATTTCTCGCTAACAATACAAGGTTCTTATTTATTCCCCAGGTAACTTTCTATTGTCTGTGCTCCCCACTTCCTTGACTTTCCATGCTCAGGCGCCAACTCCTCATGTAGTCCCTCCCCAGCTCTTTTGTAGGGCAGGAGAGGTCCCACTAGGCAGCCACGAGGATCGGGCACCATGACTTGGGAGGGAGGGTGTCTTGCCTACGGCTCCCTTTCTCAGTGCTGAATGATGTGAAATTGAACAAGCATTTGTCAACGCCGAATGTTTGCTTGCTGGTATTGGCATTGGTAGTGCAGGAGTTAGAGAGATGCATAATAGGAATGGCAGTGAAGTATTGAAGTAACGCCAACCCTCACCCCCATCCGGCAGAGACTGATAGGCGTTGGGGGTGTGCCTTTGAGTCATCGTCCATAACACTCATGCTATTCCACCTCACCCCACCCTGCAGACACTGACAGGTGTTGCAGTGTGCCTTGAGGTATTCGGCCCTTATGCTCACCCCATTCCATAAGGAAATAAGCTGAGATGGGTGCAGTATAGGAGAATGGGGTGAACATTAGGGCCAAAGACCCCAAGGCACACATCGGTACCTGTCAGTGGCTGCAGGGCGGGGGTGGAATGGGGTGAGCATTATGGCAGATGACCCCAAGTCACACCCCAGAGCCTGTCAGTCTGTGCAGGGTGGGCATTACAGTTGGAAACCCTAACATCCCAGGCATTTGTTGGTATTCTTGTTCCAAATTTTCAACATGGGCTTTTTGGGACCCCACCTCATGAACAGTGGCAGTATAATTTTGTTATTCAGTCCCAAAAGGTGATATCACACAGTGAGTGTGCCATTTGGCGCCACAGGCGCGAAAACACATTTTGGGCAGGATGTGAAAAATGACAGCTGTACTGTTCATGAGGAGGTGTGAAGAAATGGCAATGCTGAAAATCTGGAATGAGAATATGAAAAAGTGGTAAAGTTATGAGTGTGCATAGAAACTGTGCAATGCATGCTCACAACGCAGTCATTTTTTTGAATGTTTTCACCAAATTTTCAACATGGCCTTTTTGGGACCTCCCCTCATGAACAGTGGCACTGGGATTTCGTTAATCTGTCGTGAAAGTTGATTTCACATAGCGACCGCACCATTCTGTGCCACAGATGCAAAAACAATTTCAGGAAGGATGCATAAAATGATAGCTGCACTGCTCATAAGGGGTGTGAAAAAATGGCAATGTTGGAAATTTGGAGTGAAAATGTTAAAAATTGATGAAGTTACGAGCGGGCATAGAAACTGTGCAATGGATGCTCATAACACAGTAATTTGGAGTTTTTTCACCAGATTTGCAACAAGGGCTTTTTGGGACCCTACCTCATGAACAGTGGAACTGTCGTTACGTTAATTGGTCCCAAAAGGTGATTCTGCGCAGCGACCGCAAAATCATCTTTCAGGACCGAGAAATAAAATGACAATGACAGTGTTCACGAGTTGGGGGTCCCAATAACCCCATGTTGAAAATTTGGGACCAAAACTCCAAAAACTGGCTGAGATATCAACCTAAGTTGACCCCCCCATTGACTGACATTATAGGGCTTTCCTTCATTTCTTTAGTTCCTGGTTGGTCTTTGAAGAGTGCATATGTGTTCCTAGTACACAGAAGATCGCTGCTCCCAACCTCTGGAGGTAAGTATGGGTGAGGGGGGTGCAGGGAGGTGGGGTGCACAGTGATTAGGGTGCGGGTTGAGGAAGGTGAGCCAGTGGGAACGACGACGGACCATTTTATTTTTTTTCAGGTTTAAAAAAAAAAAGACCTTGTGGGACTGTTTTTTGTTTTACAGGTGAAATATTAATAAAATGGATTTCAGCACACTGGAGTAGGTTCCCAGTGTGCCAGAGTACTTGGGGGGATCGATGCTGATCCGGGGATTGGGCACCTGAGGTCGGCTGAAAACTTAGGGGCATAGGGGGGCAGCGCATCTGACACTGGGAGTGGGCATCCCGGTGTCGGAAATATCAAAGAGGTAGTTTTTTGGTGCACTGGGGTGGGCTCCCAGTGTGCCACATAATGGAGGGAGGAGATACATGCTGACACGGGATAGAGCACCCGATGTCGGTGTTGGGGGGACTCAATGCCAACCCAGTGATCATGCTTAAGTGAAAGTGCCTTTGGGCTCTGTATACTCCCAGCCCGTATGGAGCTTAGGCTGTGGCCTACTCTGCACGGGTGGGAGAAGAGCAAAAGGAGTCAGCGGGAAGTAGAGGAGGCAGAGGAGGAAAGCGCCACCTCCCACCTTCCAGAGTCGCCACCCTGGTTGCACTATTGTAAATTTGTTTATGCCCTGCAGGGCTTAAGGTGTCAGCCAGGGGTGCAAGGGGCTGGAGAGGGAAGGGACCGGTGGGGTGGAGACATCAGCCAGGCTGATTGAGATGCAAACATCTGTTTGCTAGGCAGTGACCTGCAGATGAAAGGAAAAAGCTGCCACATGATTGGTGTGGCTTTTTCTTTTCAAGTGCAGACCACTTCAGGCAAAACAGCATCACGATCAGCCTGGCTGATGATTGGTGTGATACAGTCGAACCTTTGCAGAGCACTCTGCATTGGACAGACAGTATCACACCCCTCAAAAGTCACTCATTGCAAAAAGTTCGACATGCTTGCACAAACTTAAAAAGGAAGGTATTTCTTAGGTATAAAGGGTGTCAAATGGAGAAAGACTTGGGGGGTATACCAGGAATAAATGAGTGTGGCAAATGGGGCAGTAAGAAGAGCAAAGTCAGAGGCAGCACTAAGACTAGTAGAGAGGGTGAGGTGAGGGCAGGGGGAGTTGTAGCTTCTGAAAGGGAAGTGGGAGGTGGAGGGAGCGCAGGAGGTGAAGAAGTGATTAAAAGCATCAGCGACCTCTGGGAGGTTAGAGATAGGAGAGTTTCCCAACTTCAGAATGGGGGCCGGGGGCTGACTAGGATGGAGGGTCAAAAAGGGAATGGCTTACCTTCCAGAGCTTACCAGGTTACTTAAAGCAACAGTATTTTTTAGTCAGCAGAAAAATTCATCACACAGTTTTTTAACAATAAACGTATTTCTGATGTCCTTAGATTCATCCTTGATGTATTTTTACTTGTCTCAGATATTATTTAAACTGCTTTTTAGCTTATTTTGCAAAATAATAACTCAAGTCATTAAAGATGGCCACCGCTCACAGTTTTTTAAAATCTCTTCTGTTGAGGTCACTTGTTGGATGTACACACACATGATTCATACTGTAGATGTATTGGGATGGTGTTAGCATGTGTTTCTGATGGTAAACAGCACAGCTCTGTACCAGGATATTGAATTGTTTCATGGTAGGCATGGCATGGGAATGGGAAATATTAAAACTTCAAGATCCCATATCTTAGTTCAGGAATAAGAGAAAACAAAATGAAAAATTGGTATATTGATATTTCTACCAGAAAAATATTATTGAAAAAAACTAAATGCTGACTAACAAATACTGCCACTTGAATGTCGTTTTGTAGGTTGGTGGAGAAGTAGCTTGATTTGGCCACCCTGGTTGCCTTTGTGCTGGCATTTTGGAGTTGCTTGTATCTCAGCAAATCCTTGGGAGAGACCAAAGCCTTGTGGAGAAAACATGCTGAGTCTCAAACTTTGAATAAGTCATTCAGCTCTGCAGAGATGGGTGGGTGTAGTGGAACCATGGACACAAGATCTTCTAAGATGGCATGTTTGTTACATGTTGCAGTTGAGCTAGTTTGTAAATAAGATACTGCATCATCTATGTTAGTGGATTTAAAGAGAGGAGACCAGTCAGTGTTTACAGAGGTTGTCGAGAAAGGAGGAGAGGTCCAGGGACGTGAACGACGTAGCCCAGGTGAACTTTGGCAGGAGTTTGGGGTGGTGGGTTTCATGCAAGGGAAGCCTCTAAGATACCCTCTTCCTTAAGAGAACATTGTAAAGTGCAGGCCGGAGAAGTCCCCAAGTGGTCCTTATCTGCCGTCAAAGTCTATCTTTCTGTATGACGTACCAAGGAAAGTAAGAAACAGAGGCTCCACTCTTGTTTAGTTACTCTGTTCTATCATTTATTTACTCTCCACTTCTTTAACAACTGCAACGTTTCGTGGCAAACCACTCCATAAGGGAAATGGTGGTACTTATATTATTAATGCTTGAATCTCTCCTGAGACTCTGTTTAGCTCGGTTCCTTCCTGCTGGTTTTCACCTTGCATTCTGGATCTGGCGTTTTGTTCTGGGCTGCAGCCTGAGGAGTTCCACTCAGTGGAGGAGCAGGCTGCAGCCCAGAGCAAAATGCCAGTTCCAGATGCAAGGTGAAAACCAGGAGAAACAGATGTGAACAGCATACAGGAGGTCTGAGCCAGGCAAGCTGCATTATGCAAGCAGTAACCCATGACAGGGTATGGTGTTATTGGGGATTAATCAGCACCCCAGGTGCATTGTGAGGCATGGGGCCACAGGCTGAGTGGGTGCTGATTCAGCCCCAATAACACCACACCCTGGAGTGGGTTACTGTACTTATATCATGGGTTCTTTGAAAAAGGAAAAGAAATTAAGCGAAACCCTTTTTGAGCTTCAAACACTCGAAATCTGACTGTATCCTGACACCTTGACGAGTAGTCCCAACACGTTAATGCATATGTCACTGATGTTATGAACACAGAAATGCTAGAAATAATAGTATTAGGATGATTTCTGGCATTTCGTGTCCATAACATAGTTTGACACAGTCCAAAACATGCTTTACTGTGCCCCACTCCCCTCCACCAACTTCCTGGGAGCCGATCCTTACTGCTGTGAACCTCTCTCTTTCTGTCACACACACTCTCTCTCTCTCTCTCTCTTTCTGTGGTACACTGCTCAGTATCACGCTCTCTCTCTCTCTCTCTCTCTCTCTCTGTGGTACACTGCTCAGTATACCAACAAGACACTGGCTACTGCACTTGCTCTCTCCTGGTAATATCCTGCTCGCTACCCCACACAGGAAAAGTGTCACTGGCTCCATAACAGCTCCTTTTCAGTGATTGCTGTGTCTCTCTGTCAGGAGCATGTTCCACTGCTCTTGTCTCTCTCTCGCAAGTGTCTGCTGCCTCTCTCTCTCTCACTGTCTCAGCACAGCATGTGGCTGCTTGCACTGTCGGGGAGGTGGGGAGCTGAAGAAATCTCGCTGTCTCACGCATATGCCCTCTTGCCTCTCACTTTCTCTCTCTCTCAACACATTGGATGGGATCATCAGCACTGTTCCGTTCAAGGTGACTGATGCCCTGCTCCCCCAGTCACCGTTGGGTGCTGGGGGGGGGGTGACACAGAAACACAGAGGGAGCACTGCAGGAATTTGTGGCTGACACTTCAATCGCCGAGTTGCCCCTGCAACACCACCAACGCACTGTTAACAAATAATCCACAAGTGGCTACTTCTCAAGCAGTAGAGTGTGACTCAGACTACAAAATCCAAATGGGGGAGGGGTCTGACAGGAGAGCCAGAACACTTAACACAGAACTTTGCTGAATACTACAAGCAGCTAAGCACCGGAACGCACTGCTGATATATACAGAGGGAGAGAGAGAGTGCTTATTAAGGGTACACTCGTGGCTCTCTCTCTCTCTCTCGCTCTCACTACACATTTGTCCCACTATTTATTAAACAGAGCAACAAGTCTCGTGGGAAGAGGGGACGCTAGCCAAGATATAACGTCACAGTTGAGGCTGATACAAGCATCACAATGCCTCCTACTGTCCTGCCTGTGGACCACCTAACCATAGATCCCAGTTTCTTCTTCACCAACCCAGGCAGATAGCCAGGAATTATATTTGGGAATAATTTGATGTCTCAGTAAGAATATTGTATCTTCAGCATTTTTATTCTAATGGCCTTAGTAATAAATGAAGCTGAATAGAAATATAGAACTAATGTGCACTACAGCATATGCAGAATTGTGTGTAAATATTGTGTTTTTAGTTCTCCTGGGGGTGTCAGTTGCTCTTGAAGTATATTTTTTGTTTATTTGTCAGAGATTGGAATTACAATCCTTTGAGTCATGGACTCATTTCCAAAGGCTCCACGTCGTAGAACACATAAGGGAACACAATAATTACAAGTACATACATTCAAGGTATGTCATAAGAAATTGGCAATATTACATAGTGCAGTTCATGAGGACACATAAGGAAACACATTAATTATAAGTACATACATTCAGAGAATAGCATAAGAACTGGCATTGTTACAAAGCGCAGTTCCTGAGTTAGAACTGTATATGCATTACAATATTGTAGGTGAATGAAAACAGTATATACAGGGGAGGCAGTGAACCAGAAAAGAAGCTTATACAGTGGTGTAGCTAATCATAGGGTCACATTGCTACAGCCATAGTACCAAAGGGATACTTAACAGAGACAGTCTAGATAGTAAGACTTTGTCACTGGATCTAACTATGAATGCAGCTTTAGGAGTATGCCTCAGAGACATGGAGATAATGATCATCTGATGACAGCAAGTAATACCAAAGTAAAATGTTAATTGGAAAGTTTGCCACTAAACATACGAGTCTGGTGATCAGTGAGCTGCAGAAATAAATATTTTTAGTTATCCTGTGTGATTGGTAAGTGTGTTTGTTGTAATATTCTGTAGCCATTAAAGTTCCTAACGTGCAATAACAAAACTTAGCAAATAGGCCTAAAATATCTCCACTAGGATACTTTTAAAGGTGCTAGATAAAGAGGAAATAAAACACTTTTATTGCCTCCTTTGCCTTGCAGTCTCTGTAATGCCTGTAATAGTGCAGTTAAAAAGGCTGGATGAGTACCCTTTCATGTGTCTTTTCACTAAGCTTCACAGCCTTCAGACCTTCCCCCCTCCGCCACACACACACACCACTGGGGTAAGTTGCCTGCAAAGATGTACTTAACATTTGTTTGTATATGTATCGCAGAATTATGGAGTGCAGTTTTGTTCTTCTGTTGAAATGTCTTTTTTGGTCTGTTCTTTGGAAGTCCTCCTCCCAAAAAAAAAAAAAAAAAACAACACAATTGTAAATTGTAAGAATAAAATAAGTTACTAACATAAATGAAGCCAGCAGAGAACAGTCAGATTCTAAAGCTGTGTTTTGTATTCTTTCCTTTTCTCTAGAATCACATGATCACGGGAATGATGTGAAGCCTTATGCTGCTGCAGATGCTGCAGTTACATTTTCATCCCTGACAATAACTCAGAAGGAAAATCAAGTGTGCCACAGAGTGCTACCTTCCCTCACTTCAAAGGAACCTTGTTTGGAGGGCCCTCCTTCCCCTCTGAGATTCACGGATGTACCTGAACACACTTCAAATGACTCCGCTACACAAGCCATTTCTCTCACATCTTGTGTCACAAAGGGCGTGAGTTCCTGGTCCCTGCCAGAGGACGGGAGAAAGCTCCATTCACAATGATGGAGCCCGGAGGCATGTCAGCGCTCACTGGTGACTGCCTAATGCAACAGACCCGGACCTGCCTTGGATGCTTCAGTGAATTAAAAGACAGCACCGATGCAGAGCCAGGAATAAGCTTGAAAGTGGGGGATATAAATAGGGATTATGACACTTGCTTAGTCTCTGATATAGGGATTCAGTGTATGAGTACAGGAGAAACCTTGAGATATGGGGATCAACTGCTTTCAGATCAGCTCCTAAGCTTCCCTTTGCATAAATCGAGGCTGACTGACAAAAGAGATGCTGAGAAGTCTGACAGCGACTCAGAGGACCCCACTCAGAAAAATTATTATGAGGGATTACTGCTAGACAAATGCAATGGGGACGAGGCTTTGCTCTCAAATCCCAGCCAGGAGTGGGGTTATTTTGAATCCTTTATTAGTGAAAGCAAAATTGAGTTGCTTGACCTTTGCTCCAAAAATGAACTCTCTGTGAATCTGTTTTCTGAAGAGGATGTGGACAATTACATGTTTGATGATGATGATTCCACCCTTGGAAGCGATGTCTGCTCCCTAAAGATTAGGTATGAATCTTTCCAAGACAACGTGAGGGAGAAGACCAGTGCTTTGCAGGAGGATGCGCAGTTTAACTTTTTTCCTAGCGTATTTGCAAACTGCACTAAAAGAGAAAGTAAGAATGCTCTGAAAAGGAATGTGGATTCCTTGCAGTTCAGACCTGAAGAGCTTGGCATTTGGGGGGATGAGGAAAAACTTGCCATTAATAAAAATGCCAGTGTCACAGAATGTGGGCAGTACATGAGCTCTAAAAGAAACCATTTGCTAGACTCCAGTAATTCAGCTGAAGACTCAGGTGAGTTCAGTGATGACAGCTCATGCACCGGGTCCTCTTACGACACACTGCAAGATGTGAAGGACTGCACAAGGTATCTGTCAAGAGAGCACTCAAACTCCTCCATGCAGCAGAATTATGGACTGAGAGCCAAAAGAAAAGTGCGTTACAGTGATGACTACCTGTATGATGTGGATTCCATAGAGAGCGAAAAGATAGCTGAAAAAAAGGAATGGCCTGCTGATGGTCCCAAGGAGGAAGATGATGATGAATGGTGTCCAAAGAAACGTAGAAAAGCATCTCGGAAAGAGCCTCCTGTTATCATCAAGTACATCATTATCAACAGATTTAAAGGGGAAAAGCACATGTTGGTGAAACTCGGTAAAATTGATGCAACCCAGACAACTGTTACCCTGAGTGATGAACTGCTCAGTAAATATGACAAGATGGCTCCTCTGAAGGACTTCTGGCAAAAAAAAGGCAAGAGAGTAGGCTTGCCTACCTAAAATCGACCATGAATGGGGAGCAGAATTTCTGTTTGGATGGCTCAGAACCATCATTTCTTTCTAATCGTAGCAAACGGAAATCCAAACTTGCAAATAGACACAGAATTCAGAGAATCCGAGCGGTGGAGCAGATACCTCACAAGCAAGGTTCTTCGTCTTATGATCACAAGCACGCGTGCAGCAGTAGAGATGATACAGCCCTCACAAGCACACATATATTGACTGCAGCTACCCCTAGCTGTGCAAATGGATTTAATTTAAATGACATCACAGGCTCTGTCTCGGTAAAGTGCAGATCACAAGAGAGGGAAGATAAGGGAACAGCAAAGAAAATTCTGCGGAGAATTAAATTCAGAAGTGAGGCCCGGCTAAAATGTAAAAAAAATCAAAGCAGTCCAAGAGGGTGACAGAACCACAACAAATGCAGTAGACAACTCCCCTGTTTTAGAAAACCAGGACTCTGTAGGTAGCGTAAAGGATGATAGCAGTCATTGTGTTTCAGACAGCCCTCATTTATCTGAATGTCATGTTGATATAGCTGTTAAAAATTCTACATTTCTGCCAGCCACGTGCTCTCCTGACAAGCCTGTACCATCTGTTAACATCACCACCAATGTATCTGTTGTCCCTGGAGGGTATCTCCAGACACTGCTGGATGCTTCAGATTCCTCAAGTAACACTGGTATCTCTTACTTCCCCCATCACCCCCCTGGACAGCATTCTGTCAGTGTCTCTCGGTCAGAAAAACAGTTCAGTTCCTTGCCCCTTGCGCAGAGTTGTGTACTGTCCCCACCCTCAGAGTCTGAACTGCAGCAGTCACCCCACCACTTAGAGATAGAACAGAACTTCACTAATGCTTGGCAGACACAGGCTGCCAGCGGTCAGCATGAATTCATACCTGATCTAAGAGAAACCACTATGCTGCCAAGTGACTTCGGTGGCCCAGCATCATTACCAAATATGGACAACCTATCTGCCTCTGGATATAGTCAAATGAGTATGAGTATCAACAAAATGCTATACCATAAAAACTACATGCAAGACACCCGCCTGCAGTCCGATGGTTCTTATCAGGCATGTCACTTTAGTAATGGAGAGGGACGCTTCAATTTCCAACGAGGCACACTGAGTACTGATGATGGGCAGGCTCATCAGTTTTGATTCGGTGGGTTCATTGTCAGTTAGTTCTAGCAATTACAGCTCTTTGAGTTTGAAGTCTTGTGAAAAGGATGGTGAAGATGATATCAATGATAACTTCTTAGCCCACTGCAGTCCCAAGCTAGTGATCCAACAAAGCATTGATGAGATAACTCCTCTGAAAGAGTCCACAGACCTTTTGGACATCTCAAACTTTACCCCTGATAAATTTCGCCACTCTTCCCTTTCAGAGATGTCTCCCCCCGACACTCCTAATCTGTCCCCTCAAATTATAGGACCAGATGCCAAAACTTTGGGGAACCTGAAAGGTTTTCAGGACAACACCCACAGTACTCTTGGAAGCTCAGAAGAAGCGAAGTGGAACTGCAATATTCTCCAGCAGCCGGACCAGTCTGCTGACTCATTTAATATAAATAACCATCAGATTCAGTTCCACATGTTCAATGATGAGGACACTGTTGGTCTGCTGGAAAAGGAATCATGCTTACCCACCTTTAACGAACCAGCAAGCCAGTTTAGCAGCAGCGGAAAGGCAACAAAATCAAAAAAGAAAGCATTAAATAACAAGAACAACTGCCCAAACCAAAGCTCAAACCAGAAGGCCAGTAAGAAAACAAAGACCCCAAAAACCAACAAAACAGAGAAAACTCAAAACAAGAACTCAAGGCAGGCATCCAAGTCAACCAAGAAGGCAAAAAATGCAACAGAAGTTAAGACTGAAAAAAGGCAAACAATTGGAAGTCAGTTGTTAGGGCAGTTAAGGAATATTGCAGCTCCTTCATCCAAAGCATTGACTACAGCCATTCCACATCACAGCCGACCTTCCTTAAATGTTGGGAAACACAATGGAGTAGCCAATGAATGGCAATTGAGTAAAGATAGCAATGCAAGCTGGTCTGAGCCAAACATTAAAAATGCCAGTAACCTTCTCGATGATGATCAAAGGGAATTCGAAGAGCCCTCTAACATTCTGTCTAACATCGCATCTGGAATGGCGGATGTTCATAGATTCATGATGGCTTCTATTGAACCATTGTGGGGCCCAGTAGGACATAACAGTGGTCCTGCTGTGTGCCAGTCTCGTGAGTCTAACAGCTTAAAATTGAAAACACTGAAAATTCTGGCTGGAACCCCACAGGAAGCGAAAAAGAAAGCCAACAGTAATTCTTCTGGGGTGTCTAGAAACCGTAAGTCGACAAACAAGGGCTCAAATAAAAATAAATCAATGGTTTGTGACCTGGGTGGCCCCAACAGCTCTGCTGGTTACAGTGCTGGCATGCATAATGTTATTTTTGATAAAAGCTATAATCATATGATCTCTTCAGTCAGTAATGGGCCTGCACACAAAAAGATGTATCGTCATAAATCAAGTACCAAATCAGCAAGGGATGAGAACTGTAAAGTAAAGCGAACTGGGCGTGAACAGCACCTCAAGGAGCCATCTGGGACAGCTTCTTTTGAGAAACTGAGGTAATGCTGCACCAAAATAGCTGCATAGCTGCACATGCACCCTTTACTTTCCTCTTTCCTGCGAAGCCCGCTGTTCCTCATTTTTCCTTCCTGAAAGCAAGAGTTGCATGAGAGACATAACCCCTTTTCCAAAAAATAAATAAAATAAAATAAAAAAAAAAAAAGATATGCATGAAAATACCTGTACGTATATACTACCTAAAGAATGAACATTTCTGGCTTGGCTGGGGTTAACTAACAAAGCTGCCATTTACTGCTGTTTGGCTACTTCAGTTCTGTTCTTTATGTATTGAAAACAAGTTAATGGTGTTCTTCTCTTTTAATCTTTTTTTGAAAACAGAAACAGGACTTTGAGGGCCTTCCTGTCAAAAAAATGAAAGAAATATATATATTTGAACTGACAGGATAATAAGAAAAAGGATTTTTTATTTAAAAATGAAAACAAGTCATTATTCCAGCTTCTACTCTGGACCATCTCTCCCCTGCTGAGTGTTCCCTAGCTCCCTCTGCCTTTTTATATCCAGCTCTGCATCATTTAAATCCAACTGCACTGGCAGAGTTCTGATCCCATCACTCAGATAGTGTTACACTACAGGAAAATAACTTAAGCTGTCATAAAAAAATGTTTGATTTTTCTGCAGGGAATCAGACTTCAGTCTTAAAGCGGAAACAACACTTTCAGTTTTATGTGCATTTGAAGAGGAGGTTCTTTTTCTAAAAAAAGACATTTTATTTCTTTTTCTTCACAATAAAATGCCTTGTGGTATATATATGAAAAAAGTGCTGAAATCTCAAGAACTTAAATTATGGAAATAACTAATTGCAAGAAAAAAAGAGCTCTTAAACTCCTAGAAGGTTTTATATATACATATATATAAATATCTATATATATAGATTCATACTGTTGTACAGTAATTTATGCACTACTTGCAAAAATGTGTGCCAAACCTCGAACAAGTGACTGTAAATAGTTTTATTTCTCTACAGACTTTAAATCTGAGTGTTTTATTCTGGGACTATGCCTTTTGATTTATGAGTATTATACGCACTCCAGTGATGTAATGGACAAGCCCCCTCCCCTCCCATTTGAAAGCACCTGCAGCTCATGGTGGAACGATATTGCACAGACTACCAAAACCTGTGGACTGTGATCAATAACTGTGTGCCGAATTTACTTACCTCATCCCATGGATCTGCCCCACATTATGGTAGCTGGTTACTTGATGTCGGAACTTCTTTGGGGAAGATGGCCTTCTTGCAGTGTGTCTGGACTAAAGAGAATAATGTCATGCCTGGGAATGTGTTGCTGGGAAGTTGTAATCTTGGGAGGGATTTGGAAAGTGCTGAAGGTAAGTATGGCAATATGAAAACTTCACTGGGCTTAATGAAAGTTACGGGCATGTGTCTCAGGAGCGGCAAGAGCAACAGATAAGAAACATCATTTCCTAAAGCAAAACCCCTGAGACGATCCTGCAGTGGTATTAGTAAATGCATTATTGATACAAGACAAGAGTATGGAAACTGAACAGCTTGCTACTCGGAGCACCAAAAAACTCCCTTTAAACCTGTATGCATTTATGCCGTCAAGCATTTATTAAAGCTGCTCTCCCACTGGTGCAAATATGGCACTGTAGCGTATTGATAAAATGCTGAACGCATATGAACTGTGGTGGCAGGAATGCATTGGTTGCACTTTACGTTACTTTTCTGTTACCACATTACTTACAGTATAATTATACATCAGACCATTGTCTTTTCGAGTAATACAACATAAGTTTGCTAGTTGTAAATTTTAAATATGCTTTTTTTATTTTAAGATTTAACTATTTCTATTTTATTTTGGCTGCTTGCTTCAGTGCTTCACTAGGCAATTGTGATGTCATCAGCATTGTGAAAGCTGCTCTCCAGCTGGTTCAGTATTTCACTATGATGATACTAACCTTCAAGACATCATCTGTGACAATTCTTACAGCAGCCTAGTTTTGACATCTTTTAGTGTTGTCATCAGTCAAGATATATAGAATAATTAAACTCTGGCCATGAAGATGAGTTGCAGGACACTGAGGGGTTCTTGTCAACTCATAGAACTGTGAGAGCAACGCTTGAAGTAGTGTTGCAATGTTAACTAGAACAACAATGTATCCTAACAACCCTGTTCATGACAGTTAATAGGTTTTTTATTATACATCATTTTCCCATTTTGCAAACAGTGGTCTTGAGCAGTAGGGGTGCTGCCATTGCCAAGGAGTATCCAGCAGGGCAGTTGTTCAAGTTCAAAAGGTGATGAGGGGGAAAAAGGTGATAGCTCACAAGGTCTTCTCCTGGTCTCCATCGAAATCCATTCTTAACATTCCAAGTCATTCTGCCAGTTCTAAGTTTTGAAAAAGTCATCCTGCATGGTTCTGTGTGAAGGATGGCTTTTAGAAACCACCAGTAAAAATGGCTAATCATCTATTATATCCAATTTATCTTGTCATGTTTAACCCCGTTCCTGTTGTTTAAAATATCATTTCATTTTTTGTTGCATCCCCAAAATGCTTTACCAAGTAATAAAAGAAAAACAAACAGGAATGAATCAATCTGTCTATCTATCCATCTCGCTATCTATCTACCTCTCTCTCTCTCCCTCCCTCTGTTTTGTATGATACAGGACTGGGTAAAACTGTCTAGATAAATAGGATATAAAATAGCCAAATTCAAAATATGCAATTTATCATCATGTGTAAGGTGGCAAGATCATAACTCATGAGTGGCTAAGCCACATGAGTTATGAAAGTCATAATACTCCATCACAAGTAGTGATAAATTGTAGTATGTTGTGTCAGGCTATTTCATATGCAATATACAGCATACTACATCATGTTACAAAGCTTAACTCTTAAATTGGTGCTTTTTATGAAAATTTAATTGCATCTGTTGGAGTTTAACAGCTGTTCTGAATGCTGCGCAGGCCCATAGAGATCTTATATATAAAAACTAGAGGGGCTGGCCCGGTGGTACTGAGGGTTGAGGCGCTGGATGCCACACCTCGCACCTTGCTGGTGACCTGGGTTTGGGAGTGAGCTCTGGCCACCGAGGGTTGGCCGGGGGGGGGGAGAGACAGGCTGGAGCATCCAATGATGGCTCGCCATCTCTGCGGGAGGGAGGGTCTTTCAACCCGGTGAGTGGCGATCCCTGGTGGAGGCTGGGGGAGCAACGGCAAGCTGGAGTCACTGGGGCATGATTGGTCATGGGTGTAGGCCGGCAACCAATCAGTCACGAGGGCTGCTCCTTCGATGAAGGAGGGTGAGGGACATTGCCGACGGCATATGTGCCGCGATGTAAGGGCCTGCAACGTCCCACAGAACAGGGGAAAAAAAACATCGAAGCTGGGAAGACAGAGCACTGAGTCGGGTCCCAATGTGCTGGTGGCTGCCTACAGCCTCGGACCCTGGCAAGATATGCAAGATTTGGGGGGGGGGGTCCACCTCCACCTCGACCATGCCTAGGGGGTTTCCAAGGCTGGATGGAGGGACCGGAGACTGTCAGGTAAGGCACTGGCAGGATCAGTCTTCATTGGTGGCTCCTGATGGAGCAGCTCTGATGGGACAGTAGGAGGGGAATAAAGAGAAATATATATATAGAAAAAAAAAACTAGAGGGGACATCACATGAAATTGTGAGGGCTTTCATGCCACCATATGCAAGTGGCCTTTACTACGTCTATGAGGAACATATGCAAATGAATGGTTGGATGGTGACCCCTCTAGTTTTTATATATATATGAGTTCTATGCACTGGCCTTTATGATGTCAAGAATTGCGCTAACTGCTCTCTCTCTCTCTCTCTCTCTCTCTGGTTTCAACATTCCACTATGGCATATGCAACCTCTACTATAAAGATGTTATTTTAGGGGTTGCATCTGAGTACATCCCTCAATTCTAAATTAATATTTTCACCAGCATTTGGCCTCTTAGGCTGCTTCTTTACTGCTGAGACACTTAATGTCTTGCAGTAGAGGTCTGTCTGTGATATCAGCATTTACAGTTTAAAATCTACAGTGGAGTAGGCTATTAAGCACATCAGCAGTAAAGTGGCAGCCATAGAGGCCAAATTAGGTACCTTTTTGCTGAAAATGTTAATTTGAGAGGGAGGGATATGCTCAGGTGGGCTGATGGGGGGGGGGGGTTGTTGTTCACAAAGTTTTAAACTAAATAGACTCTTTATGGAAAAGAAGGGGCACAACATAACACACTAACAAGCCAAAATGGAAAATAAAACCAACAACTTTGGAATCCGGAGTGGGGGTAAATGTTAACTTTTTTAAGAGTAAAAACATTGTTTTTTCTTTTGGGGGCTAAAAGATGGCCCTACCAACATTACAAAAAAAACTATTCTAAACCAGCTGATACAAGGTTTAATTTCATCCCAAGATTCTGATTACATCATTGAAACCACTTGAGCTTTGCTATTGGGGTCATGATGTCACCGCATAGTCTTGTATATGATGGTTTATATCTGTTATTATATTGATTTCAACTTAGAATCTGAAAGATGAGCCTAGGGAGTTTACAATGGAAAAATAGCTGTTTTAAGCTAAAATGTGGTAGAACACTAATAAAACACATTAAAAGGAGTACGGCACCGTACATATAAAATACTTCACATATCGGTTTGTAGTGGAATTACCCATCTGTCCCCACAACTGATAAGACCTTCCTAACCACTTCCTGGCTTCACCACTCATGAGTTATGAGATGTGTTATTCCACTGCAACTGATTATGCATCCCTTAAACAAAATATTTTAATGGTACTTGTTCCCCATAGGGAAAGCATGACATCCAAGCATTGTTATATATATATGGTTGTGATATCACACGGGTTGTTATATGGGCTTTTCACAGGGCATTATCGCATTGCGTGAGGTAGGCATCCACGTCCCCTGGTTGCAAAATATTGAACTGATATTATAAGAAAAATTAAACACATGATTCCATCTTGGGGTTCTTGTGACATCATAAATCACATACACTTCACTGTCCTTTGGTGTATCATGTCACAGAAACCAGTCATAGAATCAAAGAATTGTTACACATGGTTTTTTTTTTTTCTTTCCCATGAGTATTTTATCTCCTGTACAACTGACCGGCCCCATTCTGGTCCCGTCCCCCAGCCTCATCGCCCAGCTTTTCTGAGACTTACCGTTGCTGTCTGCCATTCATCCTCAATCCATGGACCCTGGGAAGCCCAGTCGCTGGAGCAGGGTCTGCAGGGGACCAGGCCTTCATCCAGCCACACTTGGGGATTTTCCTCTGGTTTTCTCACCAGGCCCATGGCAGCTGCAGTGACATGTTGTGCGAGCTCCGCCTCCGCAGAGATGCCCCCCCCCTCCCAGTGTCAGGCGTGCAAGACACTTTCCCCTGATGTCCTGCCTAGCTGCCGCCTAGTGTGATGCATGTACCGCACTCACTGAGGGAGGAGAGCTGTCCTTGGGATGCTCAGTTCTCCCTCCCCTGGCTGATCCCCAAGTGACCTGTGTCCGTTCTGAACCCAGGTCACTAGCATGGCAGGAGATGAGGTGCCTGAGTCTTCCATGCCACTGCGCCAGCCCTATACATGTTTTTTTATTAGTTATCCTAAACATGGCCACATGGGGTGGGTTAATGTAGCTTGTTTGTTCAGTGATACTATGAAGTCTACATTTTTTAATTTGAATTATAAGGTTCTTTTCAGCAAAACTAAAACCATTTTACAAGTGGAATAAAATACTCCAGAATTTGTGGCTCAAGCACCCCCACCCCCAAGAATGATGCATCCTGTGTCTAACTCACCAAGGGGATGTGTTTAACATAGCTTAACCCACAGTCTGCCATCTCAGTGTCTGCATAGCTGAAATGGTAGAAGATCTCTCTCTCTCTGAGCCAGAATGTCACAGGTTCTAGTTCCACATCAGGATTTATGCTCACACGCCAATCACTGGCACTCCAGTGCAGCATCTGTGCTATACTGTCAGGGTGTGCCATCCCTTATGTAAGATTTTAGGTTGAGGCCCCTTCTGCCCATCTGGTGCTGTCCTAGTGAGTGTCCAGGTGGAAGTCAAAAGAAGCACTTTTCACAAGAATAGATGATTTTCCCCAGTGTCTGGCTCAGCATTCCCCAGCCCATAAAATTGGTCCAGGCAATTGTTTAGGGCAGTGTATGGGTGTTGATGAGTTGACTGCCGTTGCATGTTTATGGTCATATGTCTACCAGTCTCTCATTGCTTGTAAAGTGCTTTTGGGTACAGTAAGATGGATTTTCAAAAGGTTGGGTGCGGGCTGTATGTCTGAATCCCGTAATACCTTGTGAGTCTTATCACCCCCTTAGACACAGTGGTGCTATTTTCAAAACCACAGCTGATTTGGATCCAACCCCTTGGCACAGTGGTAGGGCAACTGCTTGTGACACTGGTGACCTGGGTTCAGCAGTATATCCGGGGAGTCAGGGTCCAGCCCAGGAGAAGAGTATCAAGCATTCCAGTGAATGCTGTCCTCCTGGGTGGGTGGATGGCAGATGCCATTGTGTGGGTGCCACCTGGGTGACTACAGGCGGTTTTGCAGGTGCCCCTGCCAGGGAAGGCGACATCTGCAGGTGCTGTGCATTAATACGTGTGTGTGTGCTGACCTATGCACCCTTGCTGATGACATCCCAGGGGAGAAGGAAGTCCAGAAATGTGGAAAACTACCCTGACTGATGCAGGATGATGCTTGTCTCCCACAGGTCCCACACTGCCAACATTAGTACCCCCCTTTGAATTTGGTCTTGATGGGGCTTATGATGTCCCAGAGGCCTTACAGTGGAGGGCAGACCATGGAAGACTGAGGCATGAGTAAGTCCAGGGAGAAGACAGGTGATGGGGCTGGGGAGACCAAGCTGAAGTGGGCAGGTTAGAGAAGAGGGACATAAACAATAATGTTTAAGAAAGGTTGATTTGAGACACTTGACTGCAGTTTTCAGCAGCATGTGTACAACAGTAGAAACAATTGCCGATATGTACTAAGTCTGCTTAGATCAAAAAAGATTATCTTAGTGGACTTTGTCCTTAGCTGCCCACATCCACTGATGGATACATAACAGTTTGCTGCCAAATACCCTTGCCTGCCTGCCTTCCTGTATATAGGGACAAGGGGATGATGCATTCCCTTTGAACATAACCATGGATGCAGTGCAGGCCTTGAAACTTGGAAACTCCAGCCCAGTGTGTCTGAAAAACACTATATAAATGCAAATTCTTATTCCATGCATGTATGTCATGTATACCCTAGGGCTGGTCTAGTTGTACACCAGCAGCACACTGCACCCCCGCCTGGGAAAATGGGTTCCAGGTGGGAGCTGTGGAATCCCACACTGCGACTGGCTAGGGGCTGAGTGTGTTGAAGACGTGAGGTGTGGGGAGGGCACAGACCACATGATCTGCTTACTCACGCTCAAGGTCAGAGGAAGAGTCCAGCTAAGGCCACCCCAAATGTCAGGATGGGGGATTACGGTAAAATGGTAGACAACAACAAAATATTACACCATTAGTAATGGTGTTTCTTCTAGAGGGTGTATTAGGGAGTCTTACAAAAGCTGTGGATTGTAAAATATTATAAAAAACTTTATACGCTTTAATTTCACTGCTTGTGCTCAGGTATGTTTGGGATTCTTCATGAAAATAGCATGTTATTCCTAGTGTTGCTGTAGCAACTGCATTTTATGTCCACAGTAGGCCTGACACTCACGAGAGAATACTAATGGGAGAGCAGCTTTCACAGTTCTTGATGACATCACAAAGATCAGTGCTGAATTTACACCAAAGCAGTAAGCCCAGTCAGAAACCATTAAACAGCAACTGATGCCTCTCAGAAAACACTGAGAAATATAAACACAATAAAGTTAATAATTAAAATATTTTCAGTTGTAATCTTCCCCTCATTCATTAGTAGTAAGAATATCTGAATAAAAAGCGGGCCTTTGAGCCTTACAGTTCATCTGTGCTTGCTGTTCATTTCCCACTCAAAATCATAATCCTCTCTATACAGATTGTATACATAAAAAATAGAGGGGCCATCACGTGACCCTTTCACTCACTTGCATATGGCGGCATGAAAGCCCCTAGTACTCCACATGAAATCCCCTCTAGTAGGATGCTTTATTTTAATTTATTTTTTGTTCTTTGTATCTTGGATTATGTATATTCAAATTGTATTCCCATTTTCCGTCCCCCCTGGACGCATCTAGAAACGAGCTATTGTAGCTCAGTATGCCTTTCCTAGTGAAACTTTTCCAAAAAAAAGATTGGTTGTTATATATAGGATATCTATGATTCTCTCTTTGTTGACATCATAATCAGCTACAAAGGTAACGACGGTGATGTTATAAACAGATGATTGTGACTTCAGATGGGGAATAAGCAGGCATGCCTGCAGCCTTACCACCTTGGTGCCTGATCCTCTCAGATCTCAGAAGCAAAGCCTGGTCGTGCCTATTCTGTAGTTTCAGGTTCCAGGGCTTATAGGGAACTTGGAAAGACTGGATCGACCACTGGTCTTTTTCTGCTGTCATTGTCTATGTTTCTGTGTAGCTGGATGGAGGGAGTACTCTCCCCTTGGTCACAAGTAACCATACAGATGTTCCAGCATGCTGGTAGAGGGGCTCTTTGCTGTTGTGAGGTACCGTCTTTCATAGATGTTAAACTGAGGTCCCACATGCCTGTTATGGTGGTTGTTCAGGTGGATGTTAAAGATTCCTTGGCACTTCCCAAAAAAAGTCTGAATTCTCCCCCCTCCTCCGCAAGCAGAATATGCATTCTTAACTCTCTTTTCCCAGTCCAGAGAAGAACAAAAAATACATTAAGTCTCAGGGACAAAAGTCATGTTTACAAATAACCTGGTAAGAAAGAACAGATGACAAACTAATACAGAAAATATATGAATTATAAATGGACTTGTGTCTAAATAGTATGTCTTCAAAATTATTCTCCAAAGTGTCAGCTGCTCATTTTGTACTGCAGTGAAGGCTATTAATTCACACTCCTGATATAATCACATCCCACTTAGCATTTTTTTTTTAAATTCCAGTTTATGTCTATTTACACTAGTGTTTATTTTGCCCTGATATACAGTAGGAACATATTTTCCTGGATATGCGAACATCCCACATACAAAAATTATTTTCTTTGACTGAGAATTCAAAAAATGTGCGTTTATGATCTGTTAGACTGGAGTGAACTTATCAACAATGCTCTTGTTTGGGTTAAAAAATGTTTAATTAGAATATTCTACAATCTTTTATATATGGGTTAACAAAAACAACTAGCTTGGGCCTGGTTTCATTATATGTGAACCATTGATTGTACCTGGATTTTCCACTGTTTTTAATGAATCCCTCTTAGAACATTTTTTTGGCATTTAGTGTGTTCTTATAACAGGGTTCCACTGTGGTTTAACATTTTAAAAGACCAACTGGCATATTTGGAAAAAAACTCTGAAAAGTTGTTTTTTCTTATAGTTTTTGCAGTATTTGAATGTTTTTTGAAAGGTGCTGCTGTGACAGCACAGAAGACTGAAACCCTCTAGTGACAGGTACAGCACAGGCAGGCACAGTACAAGTGTCCCAGCACACTGCCTCTCCTGTAGTATGCGCCTCAGCCAGGGTATGCCACATTGAGCAGGGGCAGAACACGCATCCTGCTGCAAAACTCTTGCACTGCCACAGAATTTGCCATTTTTTGGTATTTTCTATTTGAAACATACAGGTTTTCTATAAATCCTGCCACTGTGCTTCCTTGTTCTGAAGACCCTCCCTGCTGCTTAGTATCTAGCATTGATGACGCCACATGGCTGATTCAGAACCAGCCACAGATGTAAAATAATGAATTTACAAAAGAGCTGCCATGCAGAACTTGGAGCCAGAGTGCCACTGGGAACCAGTAACAATGGCCTTAGCTGTGGCTGAACAAACCTCATACAGGAGAGGGTAGTTCAGATACCATGCCTAGCCAGTCTCCTGCCTCTAATGTGAGGCTGCCAGCAGGGGTGTTAGCTGAGGTCTGCTGTTTTGGTGGTTTTGTGATGTGGACACGTATCCACTCAGAACTGATTTAAGTTCACCACAGATCAGGCTGGGCATGTCGTAGAATACCACACTCTAATTGCCACCTACAGGTACCTCCAAACTACCTTCATTTACCCTAGAAATTACCTAATTCAACACAGATAGTTGATTAGGGCCAGGTGGTGTCTACCCTGATTTCCCTGCCACCCTACCCCAATAGTAGATACTAGGGGTGGTGCAAAATGAACACTTAGTGCCTGCTTCATTGCTTTGCCACACAAAAATATGATGTACAATACAGGCTCAAAATGCAGGGGGGGGGGACCACGAGTGCCCTGCAGTGCAAATCACCAATGCAGATATTATTGGGTGCTATTGGCAGTAATGTGTGCCAACATCTCTGGCTGTTGCTCACAGATGTAGTGCTGTATGTGTAGAATTGCAGCATGCGGCAAAACTATACTGTAGCAGTAGATCTGCTTTCCCCCAACATGCAATCCTTGGTGTCTAGCAGCACCCCCCTCCCCAGACATGTTACAAGCAGTTCTTGGTATTTAGTGGCAATTCCAGTCACCAATGCCATGCTCTCCATACTGACGCCAGTCTCCTTACTCTCACCTCCCATAGAAACATAGAATTTGATGGCAGATAAGGACCACTTGGCCCACCTAGTTTGCCCATGTTCCCTACCTGCTGTCACACCGTGGACCCTACTTGATCTCTGGATCCCCCCTCTTCCTTGCTTCTAAGGTTCCATTATACCTATCCCATGCCTTCTTAAATCGAATTACAGTTTTTGGTTCCACCACCTTCTCAGGGAGGCAGTTCCAGGCACCCACCACCCTTTCTGTGAAGAAGTATTTCCTTACATTTCCCCTGATTCTACCACCCTCCAGCTTCATTGCATGACCCCTTGTTCTTGTGCATCCTTTTCTCTGAAAAAGGCTTCCCTCATGAAGCTTATTTATACCCTTGAGGTATTTGGAAGTCTCTGTCATATCCCCCTCTCCCTTCTTTCCTCCAGTCTGTACATATTGAGGTCCTTCAGTCTCTCTTTATAGGGCTGTTGATGCAAATCCCACACCACTTTAGTTGCCCTGCTCTGGACTGCCTCAACTCTCTGTCCTTTAGATGATGTTGTCTCCAGAACTGGACACAGTACTCTAGGTGGGGTCTCACCAGAAACTGATACAGAGGTATCACCACCTACCTCTTTCTGGGGTTATATATGCCGGTGCGACAAAAAAGATCGCGACCGGCATTTCAGCGACGGGCTTCATGTCGACTGCAAGTTGCAGTTGGCATGGAGCCGCACAGTTCGACAATGTGTTTACATCGGGCTTCACCCCAAACCCTCTGCACCCCGTGAACTAAAGGATTCTAACTCCAGATTGGAGTTAGTTCAGGGAGGGGGTGCAGGTCGAGGGAAGTGGTTGCCCCCTTCCAGTGGCATTTCTATGGCAACATGGCACTGTAGTCAATATCAATGCATGTCACCGTAGAAGTGTCACTGTTAGGGTGGCATACCCTCTTTCTGCTGGTGATACCCCTCCCATGCACCCTAGCTTCATACTGGTTCTCCCCACTGCCTTGTCACACTATTTGGTCACCTTTAGGTCATCAGATATGATAACACCTAGGTCTCTTTCTTCTCCCTCTTGTTTGGCGGTCACCAGTACCACCCCCTCCACCCATTTTGTACTGTGACCCTGGGTTTCCATGACCCAAGTGCATGATTTTGCATTTTTTTGCATTGAAACTTAGTTGCTACTTTCTGGACCACTCCTTAAGCTTATCTAGATCTCTATTCATTTTTTCCACCCCCCCCCCAGAATGTCCACTCTGTTGCAGATTTTTGTGTCATCTGCAAAAAGACATACCTTCTCTTCTAGTCCCTCTGCAATGTTGTTTATAAAGATATTAACGAGGACTGGTCCCAGTATTGATCTTGTGGCACCCCGCTAATCACCCTCCCTTCCTCAGCATGAACTCCATTTACCACTACCCTCTGTCGCCTGTCCTCCAACCAATTTCTCACGCAGTTTACCACTTTTAGTCCCACTCCTAGGCTGCCTAGCTTGTTTATGAGCCTCCTATGTGGAACAGTATTGAAGACCTTACTGAAATCTAGGTAGACCACATCCACTGCTCCACCCTGATCTACTTCCCCGGTTACGCAGTCAAAGAAATCTGTAAGATTAAATTGACATGACCTCCCCCTAGTGAATCCCATCCCTTGTTTGTGTCATCCTGGTGACCAGTAGCATGCCCTCCCTCTCTCATGTTCATTGGTCTCTAGTATCCAACTATCCCCCCCTCCCAGCCAACACCTCCCCATCTTCTCTCTATAAAGGGGAACCATCACCACCCCTTCTGAGAGCCCCTTTTCTCATTCCTCCCCACAAGGTTAATCGCCACCACCCCCCATCTGCTGATGCCCTCCCTTGTCTCCCAAATCTCATAAACCATTTAACTCCAACTCAGTGTTCTGTGTTGTCAAACAAGTAATCCTCAGGCCATTCTT
The DNA here is from genome assembly GCA_016271365.2 of Neoceratodus forsteri. Classification (NCBI taxonomy): domain Eukaryota; kingdom Metazoa; phylum Chordata; order Ceratodontiformes; family Ceratodontidae; genus Neoceratodus; species Neoceratodus forsteri. The sequence continues at coordinate 390,401,180 of JADMNL010000023.1, forward strand.
AGGCACTGTCCACACTACCCCTCTGTGACGTTACAGAGTGCCCAAACCGTTACCGCAATGGTTTGCGTTTACACTTGTAATGTTACAGAAGGCGTTTTCACAACCGTTGTTGAAACCACATATGAGGTGGTTTCAACAACGTTGTGAAACCGACTACGCCCAGTAACATTACCGGGCGAGTGTGGATGCGTGGCACCGGTTCCCTAGCGCAGCGTGAGCTGCATTGTGGGATCAGGTGCCACAGTAATGGTTGCCCAGCTCCCGAAGTGTGGACCGGCAGTGCCGGTCCCGTAATGGACACCGCGGCAGTGTGGACACACTGCAACGCTCTCCGGTTGTAACGGTTTCTATCCGTTACGGGGTCTGAGCGGTGCACTGTGGATGGGGCCTTTGTCAACTGTAGCTGCAGCTGTCTCAAGCTGCTGTCTCTAGGGTTTTTAACATCCAACTGCACATTAGTCTGCACTGTGGGGAGTAATGTAAGACAGTTAAAGCAATAGTGGGCTAAGAACGGGCTGAAGATTTCACATTTGGAGACATGGAGGACTGAGATTTGGGAGACAACAGATCATGTCAGCAAATGTGGGGGATGGGGTTAGCTTTATGGCAAAGAACGAGGAAATGGGCTCTCATTGACAGCTGGTGGGCAGGGAGTTAGGAAAGTTTGGATGTCACCAAGAATGGGTGGGGGAATTGAAATTGCAGTCAGGTCAGTGTAAGGGTGATGATAACAGCGGAGTATAGCGCTTTGAAAATATTGGGGTCCTTTCTACTCTGGGCATACCCATTTGTTTTTTGGTGCAGCTTCTGGCTGGAATAGTATTATACCCTAACTATGCTACCCACTTAAAAACCTTGACTACCCAAGTCCAGATATTTCCAGTGTGTGTGTGTGTGGGGAATCCATCTCTGGCCATAACCCCTTTTACATAGGCCACCAAACAGCCACTAGTTGACTTTTGACCACCAGTGACCTGAGCTGGATTTGAAGCCATGACCTACAGGTGAATGGCCCCCTTAATGCTGCCAATCTACGGAGTCAACTAATCCCTGCAAACTTTGGAAATTATTATAGTTAAACTCAATTCAACTTATTTTTTGATACTTTTTGACCTGGAAGGCACACCAAGTTGTGACAGTTTTTTTCTAAGTGTGTCTTGTGGGGTGGGTTACATGGTACCTGTTTTACTGACAGGGAGAATGTTGACCAAAACAATGGGCAGTCCCCTACTCTCACAATAAGTGCCATGGGATCTTTACCTTTGCCCTGGACAGCCACCAGAAATGGGCCAAAAAGACCTCAGTTTAATGTCTCATCCGAAGGACGGTGCCTCAACAGTGGTGGACCCCACAGTGTTAGTATTGGGCATTAACCCAGGTTCCTGGTGTGGGACTAGAACCCACGATCTTCCAGTCCTCTAGCCTCAGAGGTGAGCCTGCAACCTTCTGAGCCACTTACATTGATTATATTTCAAATGTTTTCTGTCAGTCTCTTTCTCTCATTCTTCATTACTAAGAACATTTGTGTGGACATGAGATCTTTGTCTTGTGAACATTATCTGCCCCTGCTGCTTCTCTGCCCATGTGGCCACAATCCTTTTCTTAACCACATCACAGTCTGCTGTTGTGGAGATAACTATGAGGTTAGAAATAGAGAATTAGGACATCACTTGTAGATAAGCAGCTGGAATCAAGCTGATCTAAGGGGAAGAGATCATGTTTTCAGGCAAATGTCCTTCTCAATAAAGAATGACAGCAGTATTTGTTAGTGGGGAAAGAAATTTCACCTTTTTTTTATGTCATAATACATTTCTGTCAAAAATATAACTATATCCGTTTTTCTGCCTGTTGTATTTCACTCCTAAACTGAGATATAGGGTTTTCAAGTTTTTAAAGGTCCCTGCTCTCTGGCCATGCCCAGTATGAATAAATTGTACATTTTGGTGTGGTGCTGTTTGGTTTACCATCAGAAACATATGCCAGCATCCTCCTAATACATCCACAGTATGAATCCAGTATGTAACATCAAAAAGTCACCTCGAGGAAAGGGATTTTTTTTTATTGATTTGTTTTTATGTTATTTAGTCTTTGGTAACTGGGTAAGGCCCACTAGGCACAAATGCCTGTTTTCAGGGGCGACCCGGGAGCTCTGGGCTGGTTAAGTGACTTGCTCAGAGTCACACAGTATGCAAGTGGAGGTTATGGGAATCAAACCCAGGTCTGCAGGTACCAAGCTCACTCACAGCTCGTTACTCTAACCTCTAGGCTATACTGTCAGCCAGTGGCAACCATCTTTAGTGACTTGAGTTGGTAATTATAAAATTGGTACTAAAAGCTGTTTTAAAACCCCCCTTTGAAAAATAAAAATATTCTGATCATGAATCTAATTATGTCAGAACGCTATAGAAACATAGAATCAATACTAAAAAAACTATATGATGACATTTCTTGCTGATTAACAAATATTGCTTAGCTGTGTCTAACTATGAAGGTTTTCCATGATATGTTAGTTGCTTTTTAAAAAAAAGGGGTTCTAACACCGGTGAACCAGTGATCACAAGTAACATCAAAAGAAACCAGTCACAACATTCTCAGAAAATTCAAATCTCAAATTGTTCCTGTCTTCATTACTAAGCGTATGTACTTGAACACTAGAGCTTTGCCCCATCTGCTGAGGATTATTCTGGAGCTAAGAAATAAGACACAACAGGGTGTTGGTATTACTGTGTCAACTGTATATACTCAGAGTTAGTAAAATGTGAGACCACAGGCCAAGTGCCTTCAACCCCTGGAAGTGTGGGTGTCACAGTACAAGTAGCAACCTGGAGTGTCTTATTGAACTAATAAAATGGGTTTGTGAGGAACATTTTAAAAATAAAACTTTCAGAATACAACATTTTATCCATTGGCACTACAGTCAGCATGCACAGGTCCAGGCTAATCAGGGTGCAGGGTCTTCTCTACCCATTTTATAATTGTGTAGTTTTAATCCCTCTCTTCTTGTCACATCATAGTCTATTATTGTGGAAATAGCTGTGATGTCATAAGCCCTAGCATTATGACTTCAGCTCCAGCCTCAGCTGAAGGTGAACTGTAAGGGGAATGCACCTGTTTTTCTTGTAAATACCCTCAATAATAAATAACGGAATGGCTTGAAAATTAAATTCACCTGTAAAGTAAAGCAACTAGGTTCTGCCAATGCCAGCACTGATTTCTTTTTTTCCTGGTATCTAGGGGCTTTTTTTTAAATAAAATAGTATAAATGATATATGTAATGGGATGCAGTGGAGTATCAATATTTTACATTCAGCTTATATATTTACTATAGCTCAGCTGGCTTGGGGATCAGGAGACCAAGATTCTTATCCTACCAGAGCCACTTATTCAGTGTGTGACCCTGAGAAAGTCGTTTAACCCTTTCTTTGCTTCAGTCCACCCAGCTGTTAAAAATGGGAAAAAAGCAGGATCCAACTGAAAACAAGATATTACTTCTTCACTGGGCTATAAAGATAAATAAACTTGTTAGGTGCCATATCTTATTTTCAGTGAGGTTCTGCATCTACTCATTGTTTTACAGGGAATGGTTAGGCCTTCCTTCAGTTGACTCCATGTCTGACACTCCTGGGCAGATTGCAGCTTGTTTCATTGGAGCTACTGCTGGTCTTTCCTAAACGATGACCCATAAGGTCACCATTGAAAATGAGCTATGACTCAGTGATTCTATCTCATTTTCATCATTTAATAAAAAAAACTTGATTGATTAACTGATTGATTGACTCTTCCTTGATGTGGCAGCTTGCTTCCCTCTTCCGCAGCTTGAGACTGAATGCAAAGAGGGGAAGAGACATGATCCTATCAGGTCAGTGTTTCTCAACTGGATTGGTCAGCAAAATTAACAATTTTCTCTCCGCTCCCACCTCCATGTCGCAGAGTAGAAAAGCCCAAGGACAAAACTCCTGCCACCTGGATGCCTCTGCGACACCCCTACCAGTGCTTCACCTGCCCTCACTGTAAATTCCACACCCTGTGGGCCATCAGGGTATTTTCATAAGGGCAAGATCCAGATCCCGTCCTTCACACAGGAGGTGAGCATACGAGTGAATGCTCGGTTCTCCTGCAGCTAAAGCGCTAATCGTGCTGACTGGTACCACGGAGTCAGCCCCTTCTATCCAGTTTTGCACTGGGAGGAGGGCAGCATAGTAATATTAAAAGTTTTACTCAAAGTCACACTTTGAGCCAGTGGCTGTGGTGACATTCAAACCTCAAATTTCCATTTTCATGGAAACTGATTAACCTTTTCACCAGACTGAGCTGCCATGCATGGTTTTTCTACACTAGTGAGGATAACCCCATCATTAAATAGCTGTAGCTTTGCTGCTTGAGAACTATGGGACTTATCCCCACTGCAAAACACAAGTTATTAATTTGATGTATATTGTTCATACCACCAGTGGTAATACATCTGGCTGTATGCATAATGTTATCTGTGCTGATGGTAGAATTACTATGGAAATAACATGTCTGTTTATATAGTAGCCTGGCATCAACACATATACCACACAAGTCATAATAAATTGGGTAAATAAATCATATTATTTTGGGAAATATATTTATTTTCACTTAAAACATATGTTATTACACCTTGAATACTTTATTTCACTTATAACATGTTATTTCCATTTAGAATCTGGAAACAGAATGCAGAGAAAAAGGGCCAGGTAGAGAGTTTACAATGGAAAGAAAGGCATTTGTAAGCTAAAACAAGGTAAAACACTAATAAAAGTGTTATAGATACTGATAGGTATGTATCAAATACATAACGGAATGCCATAGAATAACACATTTATCTCCACATGAGTGTTAAAACCTTGATAACTAACTCATAGATTCACCACTTATGAGTTATGGGTCTTACCACTCACTAGTGGAGATAAATGTATTATTCCATTGCAACCCATTACATATTTCCTATGTATTTCCACAATAGCTCCAGTTCATAATGGTATACTATGCCAACGGCAGAATAGCTTTAATAGTACATGATTACATCATAAATACCCTGAGCTATAGTCACACCTATGCACCAATCTAAAATGAAAACTAAAAGCATCTCATTTTAAAAGTAAAAGTTACATTAGTTACTTGGAAGCATGTTGCCTGAAACTGTACTCGATTGTCACAAATTGGATGCATGCTGTCAGAAACTGCACTCAGTTGTCACAAAGTGGATGCATGCTGCCGAAAAATCACACGCAGTTGTCACAAATTCGATGCCGTTTTGAAAAGTGCACCTGCTGCGTCCAAGAGGAAGATGTTTGCAGTGGGTGTTGCTAGAGGAGGCTCATCACCTGCATGCACAGTCCAGAACATATGGCCCAAAGAGTCTGCCCTGCTACCATCCATGTGGCCGTATCAGGTTAGGTTGAGTTACTCGGGTAGCACAGTTCAGTGGGTCAGCCTTTCATCTTTGGGATGGCCCAACCCAAGTTTAAACCCCATGATTCATTGCTTGTTTATAAGAGTATTAAGAAAAGAAAAGCTTTGAGTCACTTTGGTATTCTGACCTTGGAGAAACCACAAGATTGCATGTAAAGCTCGATGACAAAATGAAGTGTGCTTTGCAACACAGTGGGAAAGGGGCCCTCGCATGCTTATGGTCTTGGCCCAAACTGGTCTCTGACATCTTAATAGTGCCCGTACTTTGTACTGAAAAGCCCACGGAAGAGATTGAATGTTCTTTGTGATGGGCATTTATTTTAATGGGGCAAGGGGATAACACTGATTTAAAAAAAAAGTATACAGCAAAGTTGAATGCCTTCTGTCTTATTTGCTCACAGTGGGAAACAGGGTGAAAATATAAGGAGATGCTGTGCTTGACGGCCTGCAGAGCTGGCTGTGGACGTTTTGCCTCCTGCCTCCAGAGATTTGAATGTACTCCTCCTTACATGAACTTCCATAAAACTAAAGGCATCTCTTTGTGAGCTGCTGCTGTTTTATGGTGCTACGAGAACCCCCATTCCCCCAGATGAATTCAAGAAACATTAACTGAGCCCGTTTTATGAATGTAACATATACTTTTATGTTTGATGTACGTACACTGCAAATTTGACATGGTTTTGGAATTGTTTGCCTATTTCTTTTAGAATAAGCTTTATAAATATTCTGTAGAGCCGACTGAGGAATAATTCTTAAGGAACTCTCGAAGACGCCTACAAAATCTTGTATATTTTTCAGTGTGCCAATTTGTAAAATATTTTGTAAGTGTATATTTTTCTTAGAGAAGTGATGTGAAGTGTTTGTATGTGTGAGTATCCCTTTTTTTGCACCTCAGGGTGTTAATAAAAGGATGTATAGTTACAAGTTTCTGGTTTTAAAAACCAAAATACAAAGAAAAAAGTAAACATTTTGTTGGGACTTTTGTAATAAACGAAATCATGATGTTGTGAAAGAGTGTAGTGATATTGTGTAAAGAAAACTGGAAAACTTTGTGAGCTCTTTGCTGTTTTATAGACTTTCTTGTAAATTATTCTTGTATTATTTTGGGGGTTTTGTTGTAATTGTAGCAGAAGTTTAAAATATTTGTGATTGAGCCTGTATGGTGCAAAATGTCATATTGTTAACTTGCTGAGTTTTGTAATATTGTTTATGGAATAAATATAAAACATAAAAAAACATGTTTGAAGCTTGCCTCTACAAAGGGACAGAATCTCTTTAAAAAAGATATCAGAGTGAGCCTGTTTTTTTTCTGAAATCAACACTAAAATCTATCACCATCAAGGGTTGAAAAGATAGAAAATAAAATAATCTATTTTACTTCTGTTGTATCATTTATAGTAAGTGTAAGTATTTTGTCATTATTTTTTCAAATGCACATTATTATCAGTAACAATCACTATCCTACTATAGGGCTAGTAAATGGTAAAGAACCTACCTGATGCAAGTAATGGGACTGTATGGTGTAATTAAGGAAATGATACAGAAGCTATGAACAGGAATCAACATGACTTAGAGCAAGATTTGGCATCTATGCCACAAGTGATGAAATAGATGAGAGTGCATACTGTAGAGTGCGCTATGGTATGTATGACAAGAGTGACAAAGTAAATGAGCATGCATGATACAGCGTGAGATATGGTATGTATGCAGCGAGTGATGAAATAGTATCATGCCTGATACAGAGCAGGATACCATGAGTGATAAGGTAGATAAGCAGGCCTGATAGGGAGCAGGATACCATGAGTAATGAAATAAATGAGCGCGCATGATACAGAGTGAGATATGGTCAGTATGCAATGAGTGGTGAAATACATGAGAGTGCATGGTACAGAGCGAGATATTTATTTATTTTTATTTATTTAGTTTTTGTTAACCGGGTAGGTACACTAGACAAGTTTTATGCCTATTTTCAGGAACGACCCGGGAGAGTGCAATAGGGTATAACAGGTACATCAATACAGCAATAGGGTATAACAGGTACATCAATACAACAAGCAGGAGAGAAAAACAGTTTTACATTTGATTGGAAAGTACACCCAGTTTATGGTCTGTATGCAATGAGTAATGAAATATATCAGAGTGCATGATACAGAGCGAGATATGGTCTGTATGCAATGAGTGATGAAATAGAGGAGCGTGCATGACACAGAGTGAGATATAGTCTGTGTGCAGTGAGTGATGAAATAGATGAGCGTGCATGATACAAAGCGAGATATGGTCTGTATGCAATGAGTGATGAAATAGATCAGAGTGCATCATACAGCGTGAGATATGGTACATATGCAACTGTGCTGAAATAGACGAGAGTACATGATACATAGTGAGATATGGTACATATGCAGTGAGTGATGAAACAGATCAGTGGACATGATTCAGAGTGAGGTATGGCGTGTATGCGATGAGTGATGAAACAAATGAGAGTGCATGATAGAGCAAGATATAGTATGTATGCAGTGAGTGGTGAAATTGATGAGAGTACATGAATCAGAGCAGTATATGGTATGCATGCAGTGAGGGATGACATAGACGAGTGTACAAACATGATTCAAAACAAGATATAGCATGCTTGTATGCAAAGAGTGATGAAACAAATGAGAGTGCATGATTCAGAGAGATATGTAGTGTTTCTGAGACTTGGCAAAAGCCCTCCATCCCTGACTCTGCTTGTTTTTTATATGGTTAAGGTCAACCATGGATAGGGCAGTATAGCGTAGTGTCTAAGGGCTCTAAGCTGTAAACCTGGAGACCTGGGTTTGAATCCCATCAGCTCCCACTTGCATACTGTGTGACCATGAGCAAGTCATTTAATGTCCTTGTGCTCGCAGGTCACACCTGGAAACAAGCTCTGCCTTTCCTGGTTAAACAATCTCCCCTTAAAAAGGAAGGTGGTGTTATAATCCATTTTAAACAGCTAGTGTACTGCCTAAAACTAACAGTAGTTTTTAAAAGCAGTCAACCATGAACTTTTATGAGACTTTTTCTTTTCCCTTTGGTTAATTAGAAGATTGTTTACCCAATGTCATTAGGTGTGATGTGTAGAACATCACACTGCATGGCAGATGACATATCTGTCTCTATTCATCCCCACTACATCATCAGCATTATGACCTCACTCACTGTGACATCACTGCTGCTTAGAAACAGTCACTCAGTGGCTGCTAGGTCAGTCACCTGTGATGTCACTATACGTGAGATCACAGTGCCAATGATGTGTGTAATACAAGTGAGCAAAAGCAAGCGGAAATTAAGACCTCTTTGGTTCTTGAAAGAGGTGGCTGAAAAGGTAAAGGCTAAAAGAGTAGCATACAAAAGGTATAAGGAAATACAGAAGGAGGAGGATAAGGAGGTGTATCCGGGGCAACAGATGGAAGCAGGGAAAGCAGAACGCACAAAGATGCAAACTGAAGAGAGAAAGCTCAGGAAGTAATGAAAGGGGACAAGAAATGTTTTAGGTATGTTAGTGAAAAGAGGTAAACCAGGGGTGAGATTGTAAAGTTAAAAAGGAAAGGAGGGACTGTGCAGAGGGGGACCAGGAACTGGCAGACATCCTGAACAATTACTTTTGTTCAGTGTTCATAGAGGAAGGAGAAGGGGAAGGGCCACAAAAAGTAACACACTTTGGAAGGAGAGAAGGGGACACTAGTCCATTTTCAGAGGACAGAGTCCTGAAGGGACTCACTAATCTGAAGATGGACAAAGCAATGGGAATAGACAGGGTGCATCCAAGGGGTTTGAGGGAGCTCAGGGAGGTTCTGGCTGCACCTCTGTCAGTCCTATTTAACAGCTCACTGGAAACAGAGGACTGGAGGAGTGCAGATGTAGTCCCACTACACAAAAGTGGTAGCAGGGAGGAGGCTGGCAATTACAGGCTAGTCTTCCTGGCATTGATGGTGGGGAAGTTAGAGGAATCACTACTGGAGGAAAGACTTGTGGGAATATTTTGAATCCAGTGGGTGACAAGACCTGAGGCAGCATGAGTTCACAGGGGGAAGGTCATGTCAAATGAATCTGATAGATCTCTAACTGGATGACAAAGACATTAGATCAGGGTGGAGCAGTGGACTTGGCCTACCTATGAGTTCAGTAAGGCTTTCATCACCATTCCACACAGACCAGTAAGCAAGCTGGGTAGCTTAGGAGTGGGTCCAAAGGTGGTAACATGGATAAGAAATTGGTTAAGGGATAGGTGAAAGAGGATGATGGTAAACAGAGTTCACTCTGAGGAAGGGAGGGAGGGTGACCAGCAGATACCTCATGGATCAGTGCTGGGACTGGTCCTCTTTAATATCTTTATAATTGACATTACAGAGGAGCCGGACGGGAAGGTCTGCCTCTTTGCAGATGACACCAAAATCTGCAATAGGGTAGACACTCCAGAGGTGTGTGGAAATGATGAGAAGAGACCTGAGAAAACTGGAGGAATGGTCAAGGGTATGGCAGTTGGGTTTCAATGAGAAAAAGAGCAAAATAATGCACGTAGAACACAGAAACCCAGGAGTGGAGTACAAAATGGGTGGAGTGGTATTGACTACCAAGCAGGAAAGAGACCTGGGATAGTCATATCTGATGACCCAAAGGTGGCCAGGCAGTGTGACCAGGCAGTTGGGAGAGCTAGTGGGATGCTAGGGTGCATCGGGAAGGGTATCACCAGCTGAAAGAGGGAGGTTGTGTTGCCTCTGTATAGATTGCTAGTAAGACCCCACTTAGAGTACTGTGTCCAGTTCTGGAAACCACATCTCCAGAAGGACATAGAGTGGAGGCAGTCCAGAGGAGGGCAACTACAATGGTGCAGGGTCTGCAACAAAAGCCCTGCAACAAGAGACTAAAGGACCTCAGTATGTACACCCTGGAAGAAAGGAGGGGGGATATGATCAAGACCTTTAAATACCTCACAGGGGTAAATTAGGAAGAGGAGGGAAGTATTTTTTCAGATAAAAGGTGCTCAAGAACAAGGGGACATGATATGAAGTTGAAGGGGTAGATTCAGGAGAGATTTGAGGAAGTATTTCTTCACAGAAAGAGTGGTGGGTTCCTGGAAAATCCTTCCAGTGGAGGTGGTGGGGTGAAAACAGTGGTGGTGTTCAAGAATGCATGGGAAAAGCACAAGGGAATCATAGTAGAAAGGAAGAGGGGGAAGGAGAACTAGCTCTAGATCAAGTATTGTCTGCGGTAATAATGTAGGTAGAGAAAAATAGGCAGACTGGGTGGGCCAAGTGGTCCTTATCTGGCATCTTATTCTGCGTTTCTGTTTCCATGATGTCGTGGTGGGACAGAGATAGTTATGTCAACTGCCAGGGTAAGAGCTGTTCCACATATCTGGCACAATATTAGAAGACTTCCTAACGAGCGAATGGAAACAGAAAAATACTTCAGAAATAAAAAGTTACAACTGACTACTTCTTCAAATTTGTATTATTTTTCTGTCTGCCTGTTTTGGCTCCACTAGCTCTTTAAGGAAGGTATATGTATATCACATATTTCCTGCAGCTCCTCCTGCATCTGTCTGTGACTGGTCCCTGGCTAAACCTGCCCTTAGCTCAGCCAAAAAGACATACATCAGCTGTACCTACAACCCCCCAAAGAGAGGTATATCTGGGTTAGCACAGGTTTTGAATGGCAGAGGATGGTAAAGGCTGCTGCTGTCCTCAGTGAGACATTATTTAGTGAGCTGATGTTAACATCATTTGGAACCAGGAGCATTAAACTGCCTGTAATGAGCTTCTAAAGCAACTGAACCTCTCTTACCTCATTACTACCCACACCCTCCTGAACCCTAAGACATTTGATCTTTTTTATTGGACTGGATAATCACAAAAAGGGAGGATAGGCTAAAAGGGGTTGGTGTATTATGAGGCTGTATTAGTGATCAGTCACTCCCCCACCTATTATATCTGCTTGAGTAGGCTGCATTGACCATTTTCTCCAAGTGTATTGCGGTTGGCCTGCTCACTTTCCCTGCTTCCCTCTGTTGCCCCTGGTATACCTCCCTATCCTTCTCCCTCTGTATCTCCTTATACCTTCTGAATGCTACCCTTTTAGCCTTTACCTTTTCAACCATCCCTTGGTTTCTTTAGTACTGCTTTATCCTCAGTTCAGGACAGGCACTTCCCACTACTTAATAGACGTGTCAGAGGTGGCAACATCTGCTCACTATTCAAGGAACTACTAGGTAAAATGATAATGTGGGATACATTGTGGTCTGCCTTTAAATCCTCTAAGTGTACCACTGACTGGAGAGAATGCAGGCAGCTGAGAAATCACTGCAAACAGGAGGTTAAATATCTTAAGGTAAAGTATCTTATGAGTGATGAAATAGATTCAGAGTGAAAGATGGTGCGTATGCAAGCAGTGATGAAATAAATGAGTGTACATGATTCAGAAAGAGATGTGGCATGTATGTGAGTGATGAAATAGAGGAGTGGACATGATTCAGCATGAGACAGGTATTTGTTTGTTTATTTATTTATTTATTAATTGATCTATTTGAAAATTGGTAACCAGGAAAGGATTACTGAGCCAAGCTCGTTTCCGGGTGCAACCCGGGGGGGGGGGTACAACAATACAGCATACACAGCACAATGAAATGGTACAAAGTGAAGTGCAAAAAGTATACAAGGTAACATGATGTAAGTGCAATAACAATGGAAGGAACCAAATGATAGTACTCTGAGCTGCACTGATGTGCAAATCAAGTGACCAGTGCAGGTAGAAAGATCATAGTGTAGTGGTGGTCGGGAAGAAACTATTTTAGGCAGAGTAAGAACCTAGGTGGGAGCCAAACACAGGGATGATGGGGCAATGAGAGATGGAATAGAGGAGTGTATATGATTGAGTGAGACATGGTATGTATAAAAAGAGTGATGAAATAGATTAGTGTACATGATTCCGACTTTCAGAGTGAGATATGGTGTGTATACAGCGAGTGATGAAATAAATGAGTGTACATAATTCAGAGTGAGATATGTATAAAACAAGTAATGAAATAAATGAGGGTGCATGATTTGGAGTGAGATATGGTTTGTATGCAATGTGATAAAATAGATGAGCATGCATGATTCAGAGTGAGATATGGTGTGTATGCAGTCAGATTTGAAACAGATGAGTGTACTTGATACAGACTTTCACAGTGAGATATGGTGTGTATGCAATGAGTGATTAAATAGATGTGTACATAATTTAGAGTGAAATGTGCATATGCAAAGAGTGATGACCTAGAAGAGTGTACATGATTTAGAGTGAGACATGGTGTGTGCAATGAGTGATGAAACAGATGAGTGTACATGATTCTTAGTGACATGGTGTGTGTGCAAAGAGAGAGATGAAATTGATGAGTGTACATGATTCAGAGTGACATATGGTATATATAAAATGATATGTATAAGACTCTCAGAGTGAGAGATGGTGTGTATACAGCAGATGATAAAATAGATGAATGTACATAATTCAGAGTGAGCTATGGTGTGTATGGAACAAGCGATGAAATAGACGAGTGTACATGATTCAGAGTGAGATATGGTGTGTGCGCATCGAGTGATGAAATAGATGAGCGTACATGATTTGGAGTGAGATATGGTGTATATAGAACAAGCGGTGAGGTAGATGAGTGTACATGATTCAGAGTGAGTTATGGTGTGTATGCAAGGAGTAGATAAGTGTAAATGATTCAGACTTTCAGAGTGAGATATAGTGTGTGTGTAGCGACTGATGAAATAGATGAGTGTACATAATTCAGAGTGAGATCAATTTATTGGAAAGCAAAATTGAGAACGAGCTCTTTTATAATTGTGTCCAACACAAAATGACAAAAAAGACAATAATAACAAACATGAATACAAACAGCAATATAAGAACAAGTATATATGAAGTCATGTTGCATTTTGTTCTGAAGGGAGTGGGGGTTCTTATCCTTGCAAAAGAGGGCCACGTCATCTGCGTAGAGGATGAGTTGTGTGGATGAACAGATATCGTGGAGGGGATTGACTGCAGGAGAGAATAGGAGAGGTCTGAGGATGGAACCCTGAGGAACTCCATATTTGATGTGATGAATTTCAGAGTATTGGCTTGCTATTGTAGTCCTATGCATCCAATTACTGAGGTAATTTTCAAACCATTTTATCTCTTCGGCAGAGAAATTTAGGCTGGATAAGGTGTGGAGGAGAATTTTATGATTGACAATCGAAGGCCTTTGTTAGGTTTACAAATACTGAGCGGTGTACAAACCTTCATCACTGGCCTTTTCAGTGAAATTAGTAAGCCTTACTATGGCAGTCTTGGTGTTGTGACCAGTTTGGAACCCATGCTGTGAGTCTCTGAGAAGTTTGTGTGCATCTAGGAAGTTCATGGTTTGCTCAAGGATGATTTTTTTGATAATTTTGGATAGGGGTGGAAGAAGGGAGATGGGCCTGTAGTTACAAACGTCATTTCTGGAGCTGGATTTGTGAAGTGGTTTTATAGTGGCACTTTTCCACTTACTGGGGAATACCCCAGTACAGAGCGATTGGTTGAGAAAGTTGGTTAGGGAGAGGGTGATAGGTACACGGACAAGCTCCAGGATGCGGTAGTCAATGACGTCAGGGCCCAGACAGGGCTTCTGGTCATTCTTTTTTAGGTAGGTGATTACATTAGCAGGATAAACATATTTGAAGTAGAATTTGAAGGAGGGGGAAGGGTTGTTTGTGCAGGGGGGAAGGGAGTCGGGGATACAGTGGGTAGGCTAGTGTCAATAAGCTGCATATTATTTGGTTTGCATAAGTCGAGGTTGCTGAAGCAAGTGTTGAAGAGATTGGCTATCTCGCTTGGTTCACTTATTAGGCTTCCCTTATTATTGAGGGATATTTGTTCGGCAGTGTGACCTCTTCCTAGCAGGTTGTTGAGTGTTCTCCAGGTGTGTTTAGAGTTGCCCCTAGCACCCAGTTGTACATGGTTCAGACATTCAGAGTGAGATACGCTGTGTATGCAATGAGTGATGAAATAGATGAGAGTACATGATTCAGACTTTCAGAGTGAGATATGCTGTGTATACAGTGAGTGATGAAATATGTGAGTGTACATGATTCAGAGTGAGGTACTGTATGTTGTGTGCAAAAGGTGATAACATAGATAAGTACATGATTCAGAGTGACATGGTGTGTATGCAGCGAATGATGAAATAGATGAGTGTACATGATTCAGACAGAGATATGGTATGTATAAAACACGTGATGAAATAGATGAGTGTACATGATTCAGTGTGAGATGTGTGTATGCAACGAGTGATGAAATAAATAAGTGTACATAGTTGAGAGTGCAATATGGTGTGTATGCAATGACTGATGAAATAGATGAGTGTACATGATTCAGAGTGAGATATGGTATGTATGTGATGAGTGATGAAATATACAGTGAAGTCCACCAGGATGAAGCACAGTGTCACAGGTTTCTGTATGAGAGTGCATGATTCAGACTTTCAGAGTGAGGTATGATGTGTATGCATTGAGTGATGAACTAGATGAGTGTACATGATTCAGAGTGAGATATGGTGTGTATGTAATGAGTGATGAAATGAGTGTACATGATTCAGAGTGAGATATGTGAATGCAATCGGTGATGAACTAGATGAGTGTACATGATTTAGACCTTCAGATTGAGATAGGGTGTGTATGCAATGTATGATGAAACAGACGAGTGTACATTATTTAGAGGGAGATATGGGGCTGAACTTTCAAAAGGGCATTAGAGTGATGCAAGATGTTCTCAACACCCACTTGTGACAAAGCCTGGCACGCCACAGACCCTACATTGGATTTTGATACCAGTGGGGTCCCAGTGTCAAAGTCCCGAAAGCTGCCACAATTGGTCCCTTGCATCAAACAGATGGTGCAAGGGAGGGGATTGACAGAGGCTGCTATCATCCCCTGGCCGGGGAAAATGCGGCCCATGCTGTCAAATGGGTGGAGCAGTACCCCACCGAGAATGAGATGGTGAACGTCAGCCAGGCCATCCTGGACAAAGAAATGTTAAAAAGAAGAACAGAACAGTAGCAGCTTTAGTATTTATCACATGCAGGATCACTTTTTAACAGCAGAGATAAGCATGACAGACAGATAGATAAAAACTTTTATTTTTTTAACAGGAGATAAACTTTAAGGATGGTGACGCCCTGTTTTACAAAGTTGTCCTGTATAAGCAAATGGTTACATAAGGTAGATATATACAAAATCTTAATTGTTTCAGAGAGAACCAAAGGCTTTTCTCTATAAAACTTAAACAAAGAATTTTAAACAATACAGAGACAGAGGGTCTTTAGTTTAGTGTTGTATACAAGAGAGAGGAATTTTTTCTGCTACACTATGGGAGAGTGTTTCCCTTACTAGACAGTCAAAAGATATAAAGATGAATAAGATATCCACATGGTTTAAAACAGACATTACATGAAATTTATGTACATAAACTTTTTTACTTAATTTATAAGAAGCTATCCTATTTTATAAACCCATTCATTTCCACCAATATCCTGATAAACCTTTTGCTATCCTAGGCAGTGATAAGTGATTTTCCACATGGTGTCTATGCCTTCTCTAAACTGTCCTAGATTTCTTGCATTTCTGACCTCTGGGTTTAATTCATTTCACATATGAAGGGGGGGGGGTGTATGATGCACCTGGTACACTGCCATGTTCGGTAGCTGCCCTCCTCCCAATGGACACCAGTGACTGCGTCACACCTCCTGGCCATACTACCTGCACCAGCCAGTGATGATATGTATGGACCATAATAGATGGAGTGTGCACAGAAACTACATCCTACAACTATAGAAGCGGCAGCATGTACAATCTGGTGAGTGTGCCACCAGTGTCCTGAACTGTAGGGAAACACAAACCTACCTAGAGACTCTAGTATGCTCCCCTAAGAAGTACGTGATGGTTTAGCAGTGCTACACGTTGCATACTATGGTCAGTCCAGCTTCTGATGACATGAGCATTCTTGGTGGTCGGTTGGATTGTGAAAACAATTCTGCCCAGTACAAGCCCACTGGATGACATACAGACACAGTAGTAGGTATGAGTCATTCACCTTCTACATGTTTACTCCAAAGTGTAGCCATACATTTCTGTCATACACCTGATGAACACCTACTCATATCAGTCCGCTGCAGAGGACTATGGTGCAGCCTGTATCATCTTTGTTGGCATTCACTACTTTCCCTGTAGCTGCAGCAGATCTGTCCTTGCTGTGCACATGTGCTCAAGGAGTGCGTGTAAGGGTGAGAGTGTCTTGGAAGTCAGTGGGGAATGTTGTAACTGTGCCAACTGTGTCTGTTACCACATGTGTTGCCATGCCCACAGACTGTGTGACAGCATATGAGTACTGCTTCTGACCATGCCCACATGCAGCAGCATGCCATGTGGGGTCCCAAAATCTGGAGTGCATGTTCGCTGTGGGCTGCAGCAGTGGTGCAAAGTCCTTAAACCAGCTGTGGGTAGTCTAAGCACTGGCGGGTGTGATGCTTTCGGGATTCTCGCAAAAGGGATTGCAGCATCTCTTCTGTGGCACAGGCCCCCCCTGCCCCCACCGTGGCACAGCCAGAGCTTTGTCACAAGCCCATGCAAGTCAGTCTGGTACAGGCAGCTGCTTTGACCGCAAGCAGCATTCCAAAATCGGGAAGGATGCATGGTTGGTGCAGGGTGCCCCTTGCTTCATTTCTTTTTAACCCAAGCACCATGCGTCATTCTCTGGCCTTTGAAAATCTGGCCCATGGTGTGTATGCAACAAGTGATGAAATAGGCGAGTGTATATGATTCAGAGTGAGATATGGTGTGCGTGCAACAAGTGATGAAATAGGTCAGTGTACATGATTCAGAGTGAGATATGGTGTGCATGTAACATATGTGAGTGTACATGATTCAGAGTGAGATATGGTGTGCATGTAACAAGTGCCGAAATAGGTGTATACATGATTCAGAGTGCGCTATGGTGTGCATGCAACAAGTGATGAAATAGGTGAGTGTACATGATTCAGAGTGAGATATGGTGTGTATGCAACAAGTGATGAAATAGATGAGTGCACATGATTCACAGTGAGATATGGTGTGCATGCAACAAGTAATGAAATAGGTCAGTGTACATGATTCAGAGTGAGATGTGTGCATGCAACAAACAGTATGTATAAAGCAAGTGATGAAATAGATGAGTGTACATGACAGAGTGAGATGTGGTGTGTATATACAACAAGTGATGAAATAGGTGAATGTACGTGATTCAGAGTGAGATACGGTGCATGTGTGTGAGTGCAATCAGTGGTGAAATAGATGAGTGTATATGACTTTGACTTTCAGAGTGAGATATGGAGTATATGCAATAAATGATGAAATAGATGAGTATACATGATTCAGAGTGAGAAATGGAATTCAACCAAAAAAAGACAGAAAAACAAATAGCACATAATAAGGGAAGACATGAGCACATCTTGTAAGGTTTTACTCACTAGTTGGATACATTTACCTTATCTTATAGAGAGGCTTTGTAGCTTGAAGCCCAGAGTTAAATCCCAGCAGGATCACTTACTATGTGACCCTGAGCTAGTCAGTTATCTTTCCCTACTTAGCCTTCGGGAGCTTTTTTAACCTCTGTCTCATGTAACCTCCCTATGTTCGCTTAATAGGTAATGCAACTCATTGCTTGTAAAGTGCTTTGAGATGCAGTGTGTATGAAAGCTATATAAAATTAAATTTGTCTTATTCCATAGGTCAATCAGGAACATGTGCTGTTCTTTTTATCCAATAAGTTTTCCAGCTTTTCAGTGAAATAACCCCACCACCTGACAGGTTAACCCCCGATTAGGGGTTTCACTTGAAAAAGTAAATTTTTAATACCTTTCTGCAGTTTTATTTCAATTTCCCCCAGTATGTAAACAATGGCCATGCTGTGCAATGTGATTTCGAACGTGAGCATGGCTTGGTGTGGCTCACTTGTATGCATTTAGTACAAGTAAGCTGCATCGAGCCATGCTTACACTCAAAATGGTGCTACACAGCGCATCTAATGTTTGCATTCCAGGGAGTTTCACAAATTGAAATAAAGCTGCAGAAATATAATAAAAAAAATGTTTTCACGTGCAACCCCTAATTGGGGATTTATCCGTTGGGGGTGGGATTATTTCACTAAAGAGTGTTTTTCTTTAAATGAATGTTTGCCAAGATGCTGGAAGAATCGAACATAATTTTATTTTACAGTGCTGGATAATGTCTGCTCAAGGGCTAGCTCCTGCACGTCATCCCCTTCTGTAACCACTGAGTGGTATCCAGTGATGTACATATTCTCATGAATCACCAAACAGGACCAAAAAAGCAAGTCTGTATAACAAAATAAATAACAGTGAGTAAACTGATTTACTTGTTGACATTGTAGCTCAATAGGCATTAAAAGTGATAAGAAATGATTTTAACATTAACTACTCTCTCATTTTCCTTTCCATGCCAGTTTTGTATTTTGATATGCTTTGATTATGTTTTGATAAATAAAATATTTAGCTTTGGTGTGCCTTCATATTTACATAGAGTTCCACTATCCTCAGCTGCTCCTGAGTTTTCTTTTCATATTTCTAAGACATTCCATGATGTCATCACACCATTCCATGCTATTCATCTGAAATGCCTAGAAAGGTATTACTGATGTCATAGAATGTTCATGCAGTATGAAAGAGAGAGCAGCAACTGCTGAGGAGAGACAGATTCAGGGTAGTTATAAAGGCAGAAAAAATGATTAATTTAACAGAACATGTCAAATAATATTAGAATATTTTGTAGACATAAAAAGGAAAACAGGAAGGCATCTAAAGGTAAAAAAAAAACTGTTTCTTATTACTTTTGATGTCAATTAGGGACTGAGTTACGGCAAATTACTCTAACTCTAGAGGTTCAAGGCGCAGCAGAGGGCTGTATGCCTCTAGGGTTAGATTAACTCATTATACCCTGGGTGACCATTTTGTATCAGGAGAATCAATGGATGGTTCGGACTTCATACGGAGCTACTGGGTACAATGAGTTTTAATGAAGGTAAACCAGTCCTTGGAGTCCATTAATGCTATTACTAAACAAACTGTTTTCATTTTTTTAGTATAGCTTGAGGGAGGGCTCTCAAACAATCAAAGCGCTCCTTTTTTCTACTCATGAGACACTCAGACTGTAAAGTGTGTCTCATGTACAGGTGCCTTTGGAAGGGGAACCTTTGGAGGGAGGATTTAAAAATGTTTACTATATTATTAATCACCCTTGATCAATAGTATATTAATACTTCCTTGGAGGCTTCTCTTGTGCATGTAAGAGTAATCTCATTTATTCTTTGAGTGTCAGGACACTAAGAATGCATGTGAAACTGCTCTTACAACCATTAAGAGTGGTCTCTGAGGATGTATTAACATACAATTCATGTTGTTATTAAAATTTTAATTGTTCTTTGGTATATGGTTACCCCTTGTTGTGTAAGGATTTCCATCTCAAGTAAAAAGCTGCTGTACTACAGATCGAATGCTGTTTTCTCTTTTCCATCTTTATCAATGACGTCTCTCTCAATGCCCCTAACTGCTCATCCCTACTCTGTGCTGACTTCCTTGTTCTCTACCACAGCTCCAAGAACATCGCTGACCTTAATACTACCCTTTCTTCTGATTTTCACTGCATCCAAATCTAGCTTTCTAGGAACAAATTAGTACTGAACTCTAGTAAAACCCAGTCCATGCTCTTTGGGTCTGCTCGTAGATTAAGGAAATGCCTGGGTCAGCTATCAGTCTATTGCTCTGATGGCTCCTACCTTGATAATGTCAACTCCTTCAAACATCTGGGTATTACCTTTGACCCTGTTCTTAACTTTGACCACCACTTCTCTATGACCTGTAAAGCCATCACTTCCAAAACTGGACTGGCCTATAGAACTAGCCATGCACTAATACTCTCCACCAGAGTTGCCATTGCCCAGGGCATACTTCTTCCTGCTCTCACATATGGCTCTGTCACATATGTTGGTGCCACCAAAGCTAGTCTCCACAAATGGGACACCACATATAATAGCATCTGTTATTTTGCACTGGCCTCACAGTGCTGTACCCATCACTGACACCTTTACAGTAGCCTTCACTGGCTCTTCCCTGCTTCTAAACATCTCTATTCCCTTGGCTCCCTGATTGACAGTATATCTCACTCAGGTGTTCCCCTACACTAGCACAGATACTGATTCCACAAAGCCCCCACTATGCCCTCTGCTCTGGAGATCAGATACTTTTTCAAGTCCCTAGAAGTAAAGCAGTTATGGGAGCTCAGGCCTTTTCCCACTTTGCGCCTCTTTACTGGAACTCATTACCAACCAAAATTGACCTCTCCACTACTCACACTACCTTCAAGCACCAGCTACGTAGTCACCTCTTGCCAACTGATCCCTGCACTTGCTTCCTTCCTCCCTGATTGCTCTAGGCCTTTTGGCCTTACTTCATTCACATCTCTCTCTCGCTCTTTCAATACTGTTAAACATTTCTCCCCCCACCTGGATGCGTTCAGCCAACCGTTCTGCACTTATCTTCTAAGAAATGTTATCTTACTCATCCTGCTGATGTTCTTCAGTGATTAGTATCTACTGTTTACATAGAAACATAGAATTTGGCGGCAGATAAGGACCGCTTGGCCCACCCAGTCTGCCCTTTTCCCTACCTAATGGATAAGCTGCAGATCCTGGTTAACCAGCAGCCTACTTCTTTCTACCCCCACCCACTAGAATTGCCTTATGACTGTCCCATGCATGCTTGAATTCAACCACTGTTTCTGACTCCACAACCTCCTCGGAAGGCCATTCCATGCATCCACAACCTCTCTGTGAAAAATACTTTTACATTACTCTGAGCTGCCCTCTATCTTCAAATTGTGCCCCTTGTTCTTGCACACCTCTTTTTTAAAAGATGCTACCCTCTTGGACTTTGCTGATTCCCTTGAGGTACTTGAAAGTTTCTATCATGTCCCCTCTCCTCCTTTCCTCGAGGCTATACATATTAAGCTCCTTTAGTCTCTCTTTTATGTCTTCCGGTGCAGACCCTGCACCATTTTAGTTGCTCCTCCTCTGGACAGCTCCATCCTGTCTTTGTCCTTGCAGAGATTGCGCTCCAGAACTGCACACAGTACTCCAGATGGGGTCTTACCAGCTGTCTGTACAGATGGATAACAACTTCCTGTTTTCTACTGGTGATGCCTCTCCCTATGCATCCCAGTATCCCCCCAGCCCTCCTTACTGCCCTCTCACATTGCTTGCCCACCTTTAAGTCATCTGATATGACTACCCCCAGGTCCCTTTCCATTTTTGTTGTTGTTAGTATCTCACCCCCATTGTGTACTCTTCCCCTGGGTTTTTGTTTCCCAGGTGCATTACCTTGCACTTCTTAGCATTGAATCTAAGGTGCCATACATTTGACCATTCCTCTAACCTTGCCAAGTCCCTTCTCATCCTTTCCACCCCACCTTGTGCATCAACTCTGTTGCAGATCTTTGTGTGTCATCTGCAAAGAGAGACATACTTTCCTTCCAGTCCCTCTGCAATGTCGCTATAAAGACATCAAAGAGGACCGTCCTAATACTGAACCCCGCGGGTACCCCACTGTAACCCCTTTCTTCAGAGTGGACTCCATTTACTATTATCCTCTGTGTCCTATTCTCCAGCCAATTCTTTACCCAGGCTATCATCTTGGGACCCACTCCCAAGCTGGCTAACTTGTATATTAATCTTTTGTGTGGGACTGTGTCAAATGCCTTGCTAAAGTCTAGGTAGGCCATGTCCACAGTCCCTCCCTAATCTACTACTTTGGTCACCCAGTCAAAGAAATCTATTAGATTCGTCAGGCATGACCTTCCCGCTGTGAATCCATGCTGCCTTGGGTCCTGTCCCCCTCTGGCCTCTAGGTACTCGACAGTTCTTTCCTTTAGAAGTGATTCCATCATTTTCCCTATCACTGAGGTTAAACTAACAGGTCTGTAGTTTCCTGCTTCTGCCCTGCTCCCACTTCTGTGAAGGGGAATCACGTCTGTCCTCCACCAGTCCTCAGGTACCACCCCATCCTCCCATGATTTGTTAGAGAGGGTAGTCAGTGGTGTCACTAGTTCTACCCTTAGTTCTTTTAGAATTCTGGGATGAATCCCATCAGGCCCCATTACTTTGTCCACCTTCAGTTTTAAGAGTTCTTTCAGAACCCTTTCTTCTGTAAATGGGCTGGTATCAACTTCTGTATGCAGAGTATTTCTATTGTTTGTTTTAGGTACCTCCCCCTCTTCATTTGTAAATACTGAGCAAAAATACTTGTTTAGTATCTCTGCCTTTTCACCGTGACCTCTGCCCCCCATTGAGCCTCACTATCTCTTCCTTGGTCTTTCTTCGCTCCCTGATGTACCTAAAAAAGGTGTTATCCCCCTTCTTAACTGAGTTGGCTATCTTATAATCAGTTTGGACCTTTGCTGTTCTGACTGCCTTCCCAGCTTCATTTTGCTTTAACTGATACAATTCTCTGTCCTGCTCCTTCTGTGATTCCTTGTACTTTCTGAATGCTTTCTTTTTCTCTTGAACCTTCACTGCCACCTCCTTTGAGAACCATAGTGGTTTCGTACATCGTTTTGTTTTGTTTATTTGCTTCACACAAAGGCTTGTTCCCTCTGTGATGGCAGTTTTTATTATTCCCCATTGTTCTTCCACCCCTCCTTCCTGCCCATTTGCTAGTGCATTCCTTAGGCACTCACCCATTTTGGCGCAGTCAGCCCTCCTGAAGTCCAGTACTTTTGCCTTTGTATGGCTTGACTCTATTGCTGTGTTTATTGTGAACCATACTGTTCGATGGTTTATTGTACATTGCTGGTGTTTAATACTTATCTTTTAGATTTATTGTACATTACTGTTGTATGATACTTACTGAGATTTGTATATGTTTCCCTGCCACTTCAGCATGCATATTGTAAATAGTGTTGCTTGCCTTGTACACTCTAAAAAGGCATTTTTTTATGTCTAGCGCACCTACCCAGTCATCAAAAACAAATACAATAAATAAATTACTCTCCTGTGGTACAACAGCTTTTATTAAATTAGAATGCAAACTCATACTGCCTGCTGTTTTACTTTCATTCCCCATATATATGTATTTATATACACACACACACATACATACACACACACACCAGAGACCCTCCCACAACACCGAATCTTCTGATGTTTTGTTTAAAAAAAAAAAAATTCTACCCCACACCAGGGTTGGTTTTCAGCAGCTGGCTGAGGGTGGGTTTCTGTTTTTAATTTTAAAGAAAAAAAGAGAAAAAAATGTAACCCCTAGATGGCGCTATCCCAGGGGCTACTACCCCTGCCTGATTTGCCACTAACAGGTTGAGGGGCCTGGATCCAATGGCGGGTGCCTCCACCCAGAGGTCAGGGTCTGCATAGTCAAACTTACCTGGTCACAGTCCTCTGGGACACTGCAACCCCTTCTTCCCACTAGTGGCCCACACAGTATATCAGAATTACCTTCACAGTATACACTTACCCCAGGACTGGTTCAGGCACTGGGACCCCTGTAAATAAGATACAGTGCAACAATCACAGTACAATACTTTAACATAGACAAATACCTCAGGCAGTAACTTTGCTGAAACAAGCAGCTCTGATTTATTTAGGGGATATAACAAGGACAGGGGAAATCAGGTTAATTAGCTTATCACTTTACTCATCTATTTATGGCTCCAGCACAGGCTCATCCCTACCAGTTACTGTCCCTGGGTACCCAAGCCCTAGTGGCTAGTCCAAACCGTGGCAGCTGGTAGGGCCCTTTCACACAGAGAAAAGAAAATTAGTTAAACAGTCAGCAGTACAGTAATTCCATTTGGATTCAATGTGGCAATTCAACAGGGAGCGACTCTGAATTAGTACTCACGACCTCCAAACAAGATAGGGTCCTTCAACGTCAGCAGGGCTACTCTTGAGCTCCACGAGACTCCTCACACGTTTATATGGCAAACTACAACAAGCAAAAGTCCTTTAATGGCAGCAGGATTCACTTGAGCTACACAAGCCTCCTCACACATTTATATGGTAAACAGTAACAGGCAAAAGTCCTTTAATGGCAGCAGGATTCACTTGAGCTGCACAAGCCTCCTCACACATTTATATGGTAAAAAGAAAGTACTATACCAGGCAGGCTGCTTCTCTATCCCGATCGCAATTACTGCACAATACCCGGGAGAACACACAGCAGATTCAGTTCCTGACAGACCGAGTGCAATTCAGCAATTTCTCCAGTCTTCTACAGGGTGAGCCTGGTTTCTACTCTTCAGATATCCTTTGATTCTCTTCACAGGACGGATTCAGTCCTCAACAAGCAGTTACACAAGCTGCAGACCGAACTCTGGGCCTTACACGCTTCCCGACCAAAGCTGCACACGAAAAAGCACAGGGCTCCTTCCCTCTTCACTGCCAGAGCTCAACTGAAACTCCAGCAGACAAAACCGGCACTTCCTTTGAGTTCCTCCCAGTTCTTGGCTGGATTGGCTGTCACTCACAATAGACTGCCCCTGTTGGTCCAAAAAGGCGCCGAAGTCCAAACTACATCTCCCAGAGTCACTGCCCATACAATCCTCTTGTGGCTGGCTCAGATTACGAGTCCAAGTTCTGATTCGCCCAAGGCACCATTTTAGAGCTACCATCCCACACTGATTGGTCCAGTTCAGCAGTTCAAAACTAGAATGGGGAACTAGGCAAACACAGTTCTGACTGCAAAGAAAGCAGGTTAGACAAACTGTATTTTCATTATTACTCTAAATGATTTCTGGCAAACAGTTACATCTTTCATATAGGTTCCCTTTGCACTCCTAGTGACTGCAAAAATGGAGTGAATTGGCAGCAGTTCGAGTGGTACTCAAGCAGAGAAACACACAGTCCCCCCATATAAACTAATTATGTCTGCAAGCAGACAGCTCTTAAAGAGACAGTACCAGAGGCTCTAAAAACACTCACAGATAAATGGCTTAAACGCCAAACACCATTCAGGCTTGGAGCATTCAAGCAAGCTCCTGGAAGTCTTTTGAGATCCCCCATTTGCAGTGGGGTTACAAAAAGACTTAGGGAAGAAAAAAGCAGCATTAAAAAAAAAAGTTGTTTCAAAAGACTTAGGGAAGAAAAAAAGTAGCATTTTTTAAAAAGTTGTTTCAAACAATGTACTGTGCAAAATAACATGTGAGTAGTGTTACACAACTTGGCTGTGTTTCCATCTCGGGGCTCTGATGACATCAGGGACATCTTGAGCTTCGTTCTTGAGGGCCCTATGGTGTCATCAGAACCCATCAATGGAAACACAGCCTTGTTGTGCATGGTTGCCCATGCATTATTCTCTGTATTGTACATGAGGGTGACCAGCCATTAATGTAACCCATTTAGAATCCTATTAGCCAGTCAGAATGCTCGATTTCCGACCTTTGCTTTATAGCATCTCAGCTGATTAGCCAAAAAAAGAACTAAAGAGCAATACTGATGCCAGAAGAAACTTTGCCATTTACATTTAAATATGAGCTGTGAAGAAGCAAATGATTAACATATTTTTTCAAGCAGCTCACCCCCATCATATCGTAGATAGTTCTTGGCTTCCTTGTGCCACATTTATAATATATGCAGAGCATAGAATCATGTTCATCCATGTGATTACAGTAGATCTTATTTAGCTACCAACACTTGACAAACAGGATCGGTCGATGTTTGGAGGGGAATGCTTACAGCCTTAAAGTAACCTAGGGACACCAGCACAAAAAAATGCTTTCTGCCAGATTTGTCTGTTCCACTTATGTCACACTATGAAAATCACCTGCAATTAAGCTGTACATAGGGCATAATTTTGACTTCATCATCACCACGGTTGACCTTTTCAGTGAAAAGCCCTTTTGGGATCTTTTCAAGAAGGCTTCATATTCAGTACATTTTTCCAGCCAATTTACATTTATTAAAATGAGATTTAACATTTGTGAAATTATGTAGCTTGCTAATGTATGCTTTGTATTGTATTTTTTTTAATGTGTAATATTGGGTAAATGATTTTTAGCACAAACTTCTGTGAGCAATTAACTTATAGCAAAATATAAACTCTAGTATGAAATAGTATTAAATAAGAAGTATTTACAGTATGCAAGCCTGCATAGCCTAGGGATTTCTGATCTCTTTTTAAACTAAACCAAATGTAAACATCAGCACAGAGAATTTAAATTAGAATGGCCAATGAAGACAGCCAGTGATAAAACAGTGATACAATTATTTTCTATCATCTAGAATTTATTTTTGTTTTCACTGTATCTTTTTTTTAAGAGTAGTTTCTAGGGACATGGATATGTTGTTCATCCACACTGTCTGGCAGGTTCCTTGCCACTTTAAATCTTGCCGGAAGGTCTTCAAGCTGGCTCCTCCCACCCACCCGGGTGGTAAAACTCTCGGCTCCGCCCCATGACGCCTGATCTTCCTTACCGCTTGGAAGCTCAGGTTCCCTCCTTAACGCTCTGCGTGTAGACTGGATCCGAATTCTTCGGTTCGCCCGAAACTTATTTTAAAATCTTCAAGACTTCGGGTCATCTTTCTCCTTGCGCGATGGACAAATCAACTCCGGATTTCGGCGGTGCCCTCAGGGCAGAAGATGTCCAGGACGACCCGTGACTCCATGTGCGTCTACTGCCTCGGGTTTAGAACATGACCCGCAGGCTCATGCAGTCATGCCATTCATTTTGGCCAACATCCTGGAGGACCGCACTGCCCAGTTACAGCTTGGGCGCCCTGAGAAGTGCTACCCACCGGTTAAGTCGAAGGAGGCCTGTTGGGTGGTTACCGTGGCGGCTGGCTAGGCTGAGCAACTCGAGCAGATGATCGCCCTCGAGGAGGAGGCGGCTCAGGCCACATCATCCTCTTCCTCGGTCACGGCATTTATCCCGCTCTCACTGGGTACCTCATATTCAGCTTCTTTCAAGGAGCTTTGCCAATCCCTTTCCACGAAGGGAGAGGGGCCATCGGGACATTCCTCTCGTCCAAAAAGTCCAAAAAGAAGGACTCAAAGGGTAAGTCCCTTTGTCGGCATTTGTGGGAGCAGGAGAGGTCCCCTTCCCCGGAAAGTCGACTGTCGACTTCGGTCGAGGTTGCGGCTAAGGCCGCTGGCTTCACGGCGTCCCCGTCAGGCCAGCCGGCCGAGACACCCGTCGACGCAGTCGAGATTTTTCTCGACCCATCGGATGGGCTGTCGACTGGTGAGGCTGACAACCCTTCTTCACCGGTTCCCCTGGTGGAGACCGAGGACCTGCCTGTGCCCCCGGTGCCGCAGTCCCCGTTAAGGCTTCCGAGCCGAGGGAAGAGCAGGTGTCCCCCGTCCCTTCCCAGACCCGTCGTTGGAAACGCCGAGGATCTTGGTCTCGGTCTCAGACATCGTCTCAGTCCAGCCGATTCCGCCAACATCAGCGGTCTCGGTTTCGGCACCGAGGTAAGCGGCGCCACCGCTCGTCCTCATCTTCCTCCTCGGAAGAGGAGAGGCTTCGGCGCAAATTGCGTCGATGCTACGAGGACCTGATGTGGCAGCAGTTACTTCTGTCCGGGAACAAGCCGACGCCGTCGCCTTCCCTGGCCATTAAGTGGCTGTCACCTGAGCGGCCGAAACAACCCCTCGCTGTAGCCGAGGTGCCCAAGCCTGGGCCGGTTGTTTGACTGAAACCAGCTGCCCCACCGATTGTGGTGGAACCTCCGCCTCCACAACCAAAATTGGAGGCGCCGACCAAGGACTCTCGGTCGGGTCAGGGCCTGCCCCACAGGTTGTCGGTCACCCTCACTCCCGACCGTCCTTGGCAGGTGGAGGGTGGCTTAGGCCCCGGGCAGCTCTTCGCGGACTCCTCCGAGTCCGATGACGACTCCTCCCTGTTCTCCAGGCCCATCGACCTGGAGTCCTCTGGGGGCCAGTCGATGGACGAAAGCCCATCGTCCTTCATGGGTTTGCTTCGGCTCATCTCGGAGTACACCAGGATGCAGCTCAAGCCCGTATCCAAGTGGGCCAAGTATCCCCTGACGGAGATACTGGACTGAGGGGATTCACCCACGGAGGCCTTTCCGGTGGCTGAAGCCATTGTTGGCCCAGCCTTGGAGCTGTGGCAGCTGCCTGCTTCCTGTCCTGTGCCTTCAGCCAGGATGGCCAGGAAGTATGCAGTCCCTACCGGCTCTTTGCCTGGTTTTTCGGAACACCCCTCTGCCGGACAAGCCCCCCGACAAGGAGTCCAAAAAGCTGGACTACGTCGGGCGCAAGGTGTACGATGCGTCCTCACCTGTCCTCCGCCAGGCCAGCTTGGCCGTGCTGATGGCACACTTCTCCCACGCCCTCATGGGCTCCCTGGATGAGGTGATCCCTCATCTCCCGGCTGACCTGCAGACCACGGTCCAGCAGGTGCGGGACCAGGGTAGGGCAGTGGCTAAGCAGCAGCTCCAAATGGCTCTGGACATCGGAGACTCCTGTGCCAGATCGGTTGCAGCTGTGGTGGCCATGCGCCGCAGAGCATGGCTGAGGATATCCACCTTCACGGCGGATACCCAGCACAAACTGGCGGATGTCCCCTTCTTGGGGACCGACCTCTTTGACCCTGGAGTGGAAGGTCACCTCCAGCGGATCGAAAAGTCCAATGCCACTCTGGACTCGGTCACCTCCACCCAGAAGGACAAAGGCCACCGACAGCAGCAGCACAAGCCCTTTCGTCCTTCTGCACCTGCGGCACGTCCGACCCAACAGCACCAGCATCAGGGCCAGCAGGCTCGCGCTTGGTATCCCAAACCCAAGCCCGTGGCTTCCTCCAACAGGAAGCAGGGAGGTAAAGGCCCAGGAGGTCCCTCGGCCGTCCCTCCTCTAAGCCTGCCCAGTGACGGGTTGAGGGGTGTGGCCCCAGCCTCGTCACTTCCCTGGGTTCCCCGTGGGATGGCTCCGCCACTTCCTTTCCACCTGGTCCGCTATCACCACGGACCATTGGGTGTTGGAGGTGGTAGGAAAGGGCCTGCCCCTGGAGTTCAAGCAGGCCCTGCCCTTCCGAGCCGTCGCCCCTTGGGGGGCTACGGGGTCTGCAGCCTCTCTGTCGGCTCGCCGAGACGATATTGCCCTGCTCCTCGAAAAAGAGGTGATCAGGAAGGTGGCGGATCCTCCTCCGGACCCAGGGTTTGTGTCCAGGTACTTTCTGGTCCCAAAACAGACAGGGGGCTGGCGCCCCATTCTCGACCTGCACGACCTGAGCAGGTTCCTAAGGTCTCGGACCTTCAGGATGGTTGCTCTGGCTCAGATAATCCCATCCTTGGAACGAGGCATGTGGTTCTGTCCTCTGGACCTTCAGGATGCGTTCTTTCACGTCCCAATCCGTCCGTTCCACCAGAGATTCCTCCACTTCAGAGCGGAGGGATCCCTTTACGAGTTCCGGGCCATGCCCTTCGGCCTTTCCCTAGCTCCCAGTGTCTTCACCAAATGCATGGCAGTGGTGACAGCATTCCTGCGGCGCCAAAGGGTCTGGGTGTACCCCTACCTGGACGACTGGCTGATTGCAGCCCCCTCCAGAGCAGAGGTGGAGCGGTCCAGAGATCTGGCCCTCCAGGTTTGCTCTCAGGTTGGCCTCCTCATCAACGAGGCCAAGTCGGAACTCGTGCCAAAGCAGGTGATACAATTCATCGGGGCAGAGCTTGACTCTCTATGAGCCAGAGCACGGCTCCCGGCGGACAGGGCCGAGGTTCTTTCCTCCTTTGCCCAATCATTTCAGGTTGGGCAATCGCGCCCTGCCCGGGACTTCCTGCACCTCCTGGGCCTCATGGCGGCTTGCACCAGCGTGGTCTGTTGGGCCTGCTGGTACATGCATCCCCTTCAATGGGGGCTGGCCAGCCAATGGTCACAGCACTTCGATCCGCTGGATCAGCTAGTGACAGTGACCCAGGGGATGTGGAACGCTTTCCAGTGGTGGACCGTTCCAGTACATCTGCAGGAGGGCCGCACATCTGCAGGAGGGCCCGTTTGTCCGCCCCGACCCGACGGTCTCGCTGTGGCGCGATGCCTCTCTGATGGGTTGGGGTGCCCATCTGGGGGAGCACAGAGCGCATGGCCTCTGGTCCCCTCGGGAGTCCCGATGCCATATCAACCTGCTGGAGCTTCGAGCGGTTTGTCTAGCCCTCACCGCCTTCACTCCATTTCTACGGGGTCAAGTGGTTCAGGTCCAGACAGACAATACCACAACCATGTACTACCTAAACCGCCAGGGCGGGACGCGCTCCATGCCTCTGTGCGTGGAAGCTCTCCGCATTTGGTCACTCGTGCGCAGCCTGGAGGCGGATCTCCTTGCCATTCACGTGGCAGGAGCCTCCAACACCCTGGCCGATGCCCTAAGCCGGATAGGGACTGCGTCTCACGAGTGGTCTCTCCTGACAGAGGTAGTACAAGATCTCTTCTCCCACTGGGGCACCCCTCAGGTGGACCTGTTTGCCTCCAGGGAGAATGCGAAGCTGAGACTGTTTCATGCCCGCCTCTCAGCAGGGCTTGCTGCAGGGGATGCCCTCTCAAGGCCTGGACCCCGGCCTTCTCACGCCTTTCCCATTTCCCTTGATCCACAAGGTGCTTCTCAAGGCGAGGAGGGACAAGGCACAGGTGATTCTGGTAGCCCCAGACTGGCCCCACCAGTTCTGGTATCCAGATCTCCTCAGTCTCAGCTCCAGGCTCCCAGAGGCTTCCAGCCCACCGGACCTGATCTCAGTCAATCAGGGGAAGGTATTCCATCCGGACCTTCAATCCCTGCACCTGATGGCCTGGTTCCTGAGTGGCTAGAATTCCAGGCCTTGGGTCTTTCCGATGAGGTCCTCAACATCGTTGAGGCGTCCTGTAAGGAGTCGACCAGAAAATGCTATGCCTTCAAATGGAAGAGATTCTCCATTTGGTGTCAGGGCAAGGGCTTGGACCCTTCCTCCTGTTCATTGGCAAGCATTCTGGACTACCTGTGGTCCCTTTCTCAGCTAGGGCTTCGGTCGACGACCCTTAAGGTGCACCTGGCAGCCATCTCTGCTTACTGGGCGTGGGCCGGGAAGGAGTCAGCGCAGGAGAAGGTGGTCGGGCGCTTTTGCAAAGGCCTTGATCACATATCCCCTCTGGTGCGAGAATCTCCACCTCCGTGGGATCTAGTGCTGGTATTGGCTAAGTTCATGGGCAAGCCATTCGAACCAATGCACAGATGTGACATCTCTCACCTGTCGTGGAAGACCGCCTTCTTGGTGGCTATCACATCGGCCAGAAGGATGGGAGAACTCCAGGTGCTTTCCATCGAGTCTCCTTATCTGGTCTTCCACAGGGACAAGGTTGTCCTGCGCCCGCAACCGAAATTTCTTCCGAAGGTGGTGTCGGAGTTTCATCTTAACCAGGTGTTGACTCTGCCGGTGTTTTACCCCAATCACACCTCGGAGGCCGAATATAGGCTCCATACTTTGGACCCTAGGAGAGTGCTCGCTTATTACAAGAAGCGGACGGCTGAAGTTCGGGGAGAGGTTCGCCAGCTGTTTGTCACCTACGCTGAAGCCACACCTGGCAGACCTGCAGCCAAGCGGACAATAGGCAGGTGGGTCACCTCCTGCATAGATCTCTGCTATAGGTTGACAGGCATGGAGCCTCCCAGAGGGATAAGAGCTTATTCTACCCACCATACCGCTGCATCGGTGGCTGCTTCCAGGGATGTCCCTATCCAGGAAATCTGCAGGGCTGCTACCTGGAAGTCAGCACACACCTTCATCACCCACTACCACATCGACCTTGAGTCACTCTGGGATGCTGGTTTTGGGGCCTCGGTTCTCCAGTCATTATTCCCTAAGTAGGGGGTGTGCGCCTTGCCTCCCTCCTCCCGGAGAACTGCTAGGAGTCTGCCAGACAGTGTGGATGAACAACATATCCATGTCCCTAGAAATACAGGTTACTCACCTGTAACAGGAGTTCTAGGAATGGTATATTTTGTTCATCCACACGACCCACCCGACCTCCCGGCTTCGACGCACAACCTGGCTTCCAGTGGGCTAGATCTGGCGTCATGGGGTGGAGCCGAGAGTTTTACCACCCGGGTGGGTGGGAGGAGCCAGCTTGAAGACCTTCCGGCAAGATTTAAAGCGGCAAGGAACCTGCCAGACAGTGTGGATGAACAACATATACCATTCCTAGAACTCCTGTTACAGGTGAGTAATCTGTATTTTCAACCTTTGTGGACTCCAAAAAATGTCATTATGCCAAAGCTTTTGTTAATACCTAGTAACTGACCAAGGACCCATGAAATCTGCTCAAGACTCATAATCAGAGGACCAAAGGTGTACGATGTTCCCACCAACCTTAAATTGCTGTTCCAGCCAGTGTCTCTCCCCTCCCCCCCCAAAAAAAACATTTAAATGATGGGGATAGACCAACAGAGACAGACACATAGGTAGGTAGGTAGGTAGACAGACAGACAACTGGATAGACATCTAGATAAAAATCTTTATTTTGTAACAGGAGATAACTTTAGGACTCTTTAAGAGCCCTGTATGACAGTAGTGTCCTGTATTTGTCAAGAAACATAAACATGATATGTATTGTCCTCTTCTCTGTCCTTTTGTTTTTCTCCCAATTGAATTCTTAGATCTTATACTGTTCCTTTTCTCTTTACACCTTTTATTTTCTTTCAGTGTCTCCTTTCCTTTATTGTTTCTCCTTTCTGTGAGCTCACAGATGGAGTTGTAACAAGATTGGGAACCTGGGCTTTGCTCGATGTATGGGGTGTTGCTGCAGCCTGGGGATGGGAGAGGTTATTCTGTACCATGCTAAATGGGACTTTGGATATCTCACATCCGGTTGATGCCTTCCCCAAGGGGTGCAGTGCAGTGCTCATTGCCCTTAATGCACTGCTGTGTCAGTGACTCAGTAGATTTCGCACACACCTCGGGCTGGAAGAAATGGAAGATTGTGTGTTCTAGTCTTACACCAGGAACTCGGCCAGATATACAATGCCAAATGGTAGTGCAGCACTAGAGGGTTGCTGCACTGTTGAGGCACAATCCTTAGGATCAAGTATTAAACTAAGGTTCCTTCTGCTTATTTTCGGTAGCTGTACACGTGAAGTTAAAGATCCCATGTGACTTATAGCAGAAGTTGGGGAATCAGCTCTTCCAGACTGTAGATAGGTTACTTTATACAACCTGTCTGGAGTCCGTGTTCTGTGCTATGACCAACCTTTCACAATCTGGATCCAGGTGCAGTCTGGCTACAGGTGAGCTGAGCTGGACATCTGGACCTGGTTTTCACTGGCATTGTCCAGTGCTCCTTCTCAGAAGAGGTCTTCCCAGTTACATTGAAAAATGCACTGGTGCTGCCTCTTCTGAAGAAGCCATTGCTGGACCCGTATAACTGGCAAATTACAGACCTGTCTCTAACCTACCCTTTCTAGGCAAGATTATTGAGGTGACTGCATTGCAGCTCAAGCTGCATCTCATAGCCTACAATATCTGTGAACCTCTCCAGTCTGGATTTAGGTTCAAGCACAGCACTGAGACTGCACTGGTTAGAGTGCAAAATTACCTTCTCAGGGTAAGGGATACAGGAGAACAGTCAGTTCTCATTCTCCTTGATCTTGCCTCAGCTTTTGATGCTACAGACCATGGGCTGTTGTTGAACTGGAGGGAATACGTAGGACTTACTGGCAAAATGATCTGCTAGTTTGAGTCACACCTGGGACGTTGGGTGCAGTGGATGTGCTCAGTAAGTACTTGACTGATATCCAGGACTGGATGTCATCGAGCTAGTTAAGACTCAACCCTGATAAGACTGAAGTACCAGTAGTTGATCCAGGTCATAGGGCGAGAATGGCAACTGCTGGGAAGGAGTCTGGGCTTTGGCTTGACCCAGCAAAGCTTCTGTCTGCCACAGAGGTGAAAAATCTGGGGGTCATTCTGGATGAAGGGCTGACACTTGAGGCTTAGGTGTTGGCTGTAGTCCTAAGTGGCTTTTAACATCTAAGGAATATCAGCCATATTAAGTCCCTTATCCCTCATTGGGTTACCAGCTTATAAGGTCCTACATGGAATGGGTCCTGACTACCCGGTAGATCTCCTGCACCCTTACGTGCCTGCACACTCTGTCTGCTCCTTCAAGGTTATTATTGTTCTTCAAATGCATCTATTCCTTATATTACTTTTCCCTTTTTTGCCTGGTATCATCCCCAAACCTCCAGTCAATCAGTTTAAACATAACCCCCCAAACACACAGTTACCCTCCCTCCCCTTCTTTGCTGGCCCATGCTATTAGCCAATTCAACATTCATATAAACAGTGTCCAGGTCTGTGGCATTCCATCCATAGCATATCGTTGTTGGACTAAGAAGCTTTGTCCCTCCATCTTAGGGACTATCTTCCCATTTCTTGCCATGTAGTTGCTGGCTGTCAGTGTTTCTAGGCCTCCTCTGTTCGTCTGGGATTGGGGGCCAAGTCCAGGCCCCAGCTCTCCTGAAGGAGAGATGATCCACAGTCCAGCACCTACCCAGAACTTAAACATTTTCCCTTTACAATTCCTATCTGTAGGCCCCCCCCCCCTTAGGTGCTGCCCTCACCTCGTGGAGAAAAAATGCATGCCCAAACGAGCCCCCCCCCCCAGTTCCATCAAAGTCAGAGCAGGTTGCCTTTAATATATTTCAGTATAGTTCGTGAGTTTGCTTATCTGAACTTGCAGACATCCCTGGTGTAGATTTCCTCCGGCAATTTTCCTCTAAGCCTTTCAAAAACTGTTGTACTCTCTCCACTTCGTAGAATGTAAAGGTTGCTCCCTCTCTCTGCACCTTCACAGTTGCCGGATACGGAAATTGAAAATCCACTTTCTTAGCTTTTAGTGCATCCAAAACTGGGTTGAACAACCATCTCTGGCATTGCAATAGTTGGGAGAAATCCAGATATAAATACAATCGGGCCCCTTGGTAGGTCACATCCTCTTGCCTCTTAAACACTATCCAGATGGCCTGTTGGCCCCCGAGGTTGTGTAGGCAAAATATCAGCTGGCATGGCGGTTCCCCCAACGGTGGTTTTGGTGCCAGAGCCCTGTGCACCCTTTCAGTCTTGAATTTTCCTCCCTTTAGCTCCAGCCTAAGCAGTCGTGGGAGTACCGTGCCACAAAATTCTTCCGGTGAGCTCTCCTCTGTACCTTCTGGCAGGCTACGAATATGGAGATTGTTTTTTCGTTGATAGTTCTCCTGGTAGTCTAATTGATCCTGGAGCTTCCCCAACTCCCTTCTTAGATTCTGCACCGTGTCTGGCAGTCACTCTGTTCGGTCCTCCAGGTTGGAAATACGGAGTTCCGCTTCAGCTATCTGCTGCCTGTCTGGTGATTTGCTTGGAGAGCTCCAAGATTTTAGTGGTGATGATGTCTAGCTTTGGTGATATGGCCGCCAGCACCTGTGCTGTTAGAGTTCTTCCCATGACCTCCATTTCTGGTGCAGAGAGCGTGATAATATTAGGGCCTTCTGTCACACTAGCAGCCGTTACTTTCTTTGCTGTGTTAGCTGCATTCCGCGACGATTTCCCCAGATTAGAAACAAGATAGTCATTCATGGTGCTTTCCTAAACCTCTTTTTATAATGCAATGTATATAGATTTTGTTTTTAAAGGCACTTTTATACTTTTAAGATCCCGTGGAGACGGTGAAAAGACAATGTAGCCACTTAGATGCTCATTAACGATCCCCGTATACTTATTTTTTTGATGGTGTATTCTGCCCTAATTGCAAAGTGCCTTGGGTTTCCAGGGAAGAACACTATTATAAATACATTTTTACTTACTAATTTCTGTCAGTGTCTTGACCAAACATTCCCCCTGCCAATAAAACAGGTCTATGAAACTCACACCCAGAACTCATCTGGAAATGAGCAGCCTTAGCTTAGTGTTTCTTTCCTGGTCAAAAATGACAGATAAGCTAGTCCAGTAATACAGCTTGCTGTGCTGGTTGACTGAGTTTGGGAATGACCTTGGGATTCTCAGGGGTGCGCAAGGGGAAAGAAAATTGAGTATCTTAGAGACAACGTTTCTCTGTCCAGGTGGGGGGATACTGCATCCCACTGTCCACTGCCACTTGGTGGAGGCAGGTTGGTAATGCAATGAGCATACATTGCAAGGAAAGGGACTGCTGCCAGATGCAAGTGCAGTCATGGACGTCAGTGCACACTGGCACACTCAGGGAAAAAATGGAAGGAAAAGCCTTGTTCCCTCCAGCGATCGATACTGCCCCCCGCCCCCCAGGTATGACCCATGTGGCAGGCCATACACCATCTTAGTTGTTCTGGGTAAGTGGTGGATAACCAGTAAGTCCATAAGAAGGTTGTTGACAAGGTTGGTGCTGTTGAAGATGTGGTGGACCAAGTAACAAAGGCACAGAAACAAAGAATGAACAAAAAAATTACAAGTAAATCTAAAAGGGCCTTGTTCAAGGCATTGATCTCTCTGACATCAGTTTGTTCCCACCTGGTGGCCTCATGCTGAAGCACTGCTTGTTTTAATATGAAGCTTTAGTGACTGAAGGTGCTAGGCAGGTAGTTAGAGCGGAGGTGGAGGAAGGCACAAGTGTATCCTGACAGGCTTGCCCTGATGACCCAGTACAAGGGTTTGTATTACAGCTGAAAAGAACAGGTTGCCTGCAGTTTCCCACATAGTGGATAGTTGTTTACATAATCACTGTCTGCAGTAAAGAAGCCTGTCTCACTTGAGAGTTGTGAGCAGCTGAATCAGTTCTTCCTTTATTTAGTTTTTGCTGACAGTGAAAGGAGGGCTAGACAATACTGCCTATTTTCAGCTGCCTGAAAGCACTCAAGGCCCATCTCTTAGAGCAGCAGGTGGCAGTGATACAGGCCTCACCCACAGGGAAGTCTTCTTCTTCTTCATCTTCTCGTCCAAAACACAAAGAGAAAAAGAAGGACACAGATCAGAAGTCCCAAGAAGAGGACCATGGTCAGTCCAAGGGGTGTTCGCGTGCCAGGTCCCCTCACCAGAAGAAGCCCTCTTCGGGTTCAGACTTGGGAGGATCCGACCATTCTTCCCACCACTCTCAACATTCTTCAGGCAAGAGGCTTCCATTCCCATCAAAACACAGGCGTCGGGGAATGGTAGGCAGAGCTTTGGGTCTCCTACAGTCCAATCTTCCCTGAAGGTGAAGGCTATTCCTTTATGAAAGTCCACAATCACGGATCAGGACCTCTACTTCTTCTGCAGGGACTTGGTCTCATCGTGTAAGGTCCCAACATTGGCCCCCCATATGCTGGGTAAGGCCTCAGAATCCAAGGATCAGGAGTCAGTCTCACAATCAGTTGCAGCTCACAGATCCTCAGTGGCATCGGCCGCAGCCTCCAAACCGACGTCAGCCTCCAAGCCATCTGGTTCCAGGCCGTCACTGGCTCAAGAAAGAGAGCATCCATCAGGCAAAGCCTCCTCATTGCCTGAACAGTCGCTGGTCTGCAGGACATCCACACCAGAGGACCAGGGAGCTCATTCCACTTCCTTGCCTAAGGACCTGCCGAACCTTACATCTTCTCCCTTTGCTCCTTCAACACCTTCGGGGGAGTCGGCTGCTGCATAGTTCACGAAGGAGGAACTGACTGAACTGTTCCAGTTCTGGTGGAGGCAGGTTAAAAAGTATGTGATTCCTCCACAGCCAGATTCAGAACCGGCTCTGGGTAAGGAGAAGGATCAGGGCTCCGTGGAAAAACCTTCCTCCCCAGTGCCCAAGCCATCTTCCCCTAGGCGTGCTACCAAGTCTTGCTCACGTAGCTCCATGAACTCTCATGGGTAGACCTCATACAAAAAGAGAGAATACCAACATTGCTCACGGTCTGTTAATCCTGACTGCTGACACTCCTATAGCCGGGGGCGGTCTTCAAGCTGATGTCGGTCTGACAGCCTTCGTTGGCGTTCGACCAGCTGTCTCCAGTCCCATTCCCATCATCGGGTTCTCTAGCCATCGTCGGTTCCCCAGTGGGCAGCATACCTCTAGGGGATGCAGATCCTCCTTAGGATCAGTCTCCCCTCCTCCTAGGAGCCATGATTCGGAGCTCAGCTCGAGTTCTGATCGTTCCCTTTTGAGGGAAAGGCCAGTGCCCCTGGATGAGAAGGACACCCCTAGGTTGCCTCCTGATGATCCCACATTCATGGACTTCATGAGGCATATCCAGACCTGCAATGGGTGGGAGATGGAAGATCTGGATCCCGAGTGCCAGAGACTTGCAAAATACCTAAGGTAGAAGGAGCCAAAACCTTTGGTTGTCCCTCGTCTCATGGATACTTTCCAGGATCTTATGCAGATCACCTGGAAGCATCCCACCACTACTCCAGCTGTCTCAAAAAGTCAAATAGGCTGTGCAAGGCACCGAGGGAGGAGCCCTTCCTGGTGGAACACCCTCAGGTGGATTCCATGGTGATTACGGCTGCCCATGACAAGTCAAAGCAGCCAAAGCACCTTAGCTCCCAGCCTCCTGATGCAGAATCCAGATATTTAGATCAGGTGGGCAAGAAGATCTAATCTGCCTCCACCTGCTCTAGCTGGTCCCTGAATTTCCTTATGCATATGGTGCAGTACCAGAACGCATTATGGAAGAAGGGCTTAGAGGTTGCTTGGGCCTTGCCAGACTTGGTGCAAAAGACCAAGCTCTTGGACATTTTAAAGTCGGGTTCGGATGTAGACACTCACATTCTGAGTGCCGTGTACGACACTGTGGATATGGCCTCTAGGGCAGTGGCATCTGGCATTTGCCTTAGGTGCCATGCCTG
Source organism: Neoceratodus forsteri (assembly GCA_016271365.2). NCBI lineage: Eukaryota > Metazoa > Chordata > Ceratodontiformes > Ceratodontidae > Neoceratodus > Neoceratodus forsteri. The sequence goes on from JADMNL010000023.1 coordinate 390,440,483, forward strand.
GCTTAGAGTCTCAGGATTCTCCCAGGATCTGCAGTCCAGGATCCTGGACCTCCCATTCCAGGGTTCTGCCCTCTTTGGGGAGGAGACTGAGAAACTTATTTCACGTCTCCAAGATTCCAGGAAGTCTATCTGGTCTGTCCGAAAAATGTATAAGGGGGACCAGAAGCCCTTCCACAGATGGCCATTTTGTAAGAGTTCAGGGCAGAATACCCATGAACTGTTTCAGCCAGAAGGGTGGCTTCAAGAGAAAGGCATCAGCCCAAACTTCTGGGAGCTCTGCCTCTAGAGGACCTAAGTTCTCCCAGCACTCTTTGCCCACCCCCGGATCTACCCAATGACTCCTTACCGGCCCCCCCTCCAGGGGAGGCAGTAGGGGTTGCTTCTTCCTTTATGCGAAGGGTTGAAGCAACATCACTTCGGACAGCTGGGTCTTGGATCTCATAAGGAGAAGACATACTCTCGAGTTCACACAGATCCCTCCGGATACACCACCCGGGTCCTCCCAATATCCTCCTTCACACATTCCCTTGATCAAAGGAGAGGTTCTGGCCCTGCTGCAGAAGTGGGCAATAGAGCCAGTCCCCCTGGAGCAACAGGGGCGAGGCTTTTTTTTTTTGCATTATCTGTTTTTACTCCCCTACGTGCTCCCAGACCTGCCACTACTTCAAGTCGCCATGGTCCCGACTTACCTTCTACTACCCTCGCTTGAGCCTCCATCCTCACATTGCAGCCATCCCTGAGATAACTCAGCACAACCCTTCACAGGATGGGTCCTTCTTCTCTGAGGGGGAAGGCACCAGTGGGGCTGGCCAGCACACTCTCTATTTGGCCCTGGGGTGCTGTTGAGGCTGATATGGCTCCCTCGGGGGCTTTGGTGGTGTCGGCGGACTGGAAGCCATTATCTAGCGGGTCCTAAAGCTGTTTTCCGCTTTCCTGTGGTTCCCCACTGCACCACTCATGCAGTGCTCTCAGTCTCCACCAGGGGCTGCTGCCGAGTGAGGCTTCCCTGCAACCCACCCCAGGAGAGGAGAGCAGTCCTGTGGATGCTCAATCCTCTCCTTCCCCTGCCGGCCCTTGGCACCCCGAGTCCATTCCTAAACCTGGGTCACCAGCGTGGTTCGAGGTAAGGCACCAGCACCTCAGTCCTCTGCGCCACCAGGCTGGCAGGGGCGAGGCTTTTATTCTCATTTTTTCCTGGTCTCAAAAAAGATGGGACCTTCAGCCCATTCTGGACCTCAGCTCACTAAATCTCTTTATGGAGTACAAAAGGTTCTGGATGGTCACCTTGCCAGGCCTCATTCCTCTCCTGCATCAAGGGGACTGGCTCTGCTCCCTGGATATGCAGGACTCCTGTCTACACATCAGGGTTTTTCCTCCCCATCGGAAGTTCCTGAGGTTCCGCTTCCGGGGGAAATATTACCAGTTTTGAGCCTTACCGTTTGGCCTCTCCTCCGCTCCTCGAGTCTTCACCAAATTTCTAGCAGTGGTGGCCATGGCTCTCAGATGCCAGGGCCATTACGTCTTCCCTTACCTAGGTGATTGGCTCCTGGCAGCCCCTTCCAGGGCTCAACTTATTCGCACTTTCAGAGACACCTTTACCCTTTTCCGAGAGCTGGAGACCACCCTGAATCTCCCAAAGTCGTCCCCAGAGCCCAGCTAGTGACTCCTCTTTATTGGAGCAGTCCTGGATACCATTCAGGGCATGGCCTTCCTCCCACAGGAAAGGGGGGGATCATCTAAGGAGCATAGCCCGAGCAGTAGACATGGCTCATCAGCTCCCAGCCAGGATCTTCCTCAGACTTCTGGGGCACATGGTGGTGGCCATTCCCATAGTTCCTCTGACCCGCCTGCATTTGAGAGTTCCACAATGGATGCTTAGGGTGCAGTGGGACCAAAGGTCGGACAACCTAGACCAACTGGTCAGGGTCTCTGATCCAGTCAGAAGGACACTTTCCTGGTGGCTAGACCCCTCCAACCTGGTACGAGGGGTCCCTTTCTAACAGGTGCCACCAAGATGGATTCTCACCACGGATGCCTCCAGTCTCATTTGGGGTGCTCATCTGGGAGACAAACAGACCCAGGGAACATGGTCTCCAGATGAGCAACTACTCCACATTAATATTCTAGAGATGTAAGTGGTCCTGAACACCTTGCGGGCATTTCACATAGACCTGTCGCCAGGCCCTCTTCTTATCCAGATGGACAACACATTAGAGATGTTTTACATCAACAAGCAAGGGGGCAGACACTCATACCCCCTTTGCAGGGAGGTGATGAGGGTCTGGTATAGGGCTCTGAAACACTGCCTAGACCTCGTCGCTGTTCACGTTCCAGGCATCCAAAACATCTTGGCCGATAGCCTAAGCTGGTCTCAGACCAAGGCTCATGAGTGGGAGCTCCTCCAGTCAGTAGCAGATCAGCTGTTCGACAGGTGGGGCCATCCAGAGTTGGACCTCTTTGTGTCTCCACTCAACACCAAACTGCCCAGTTTCTGCTTGCTAGAGCCCGCGCCTGGTGTTTTCTGGTGAGATGATTTGCCCCTCTGTTGGGCAGGGAGGTTTCTGTATGCCTTCCCTTCCTTTCCCATTCTTCAGAGGGTCCTGCTGAAGCTTCAGGCAGAAGAAGCAGAGATGATTCTCATCGCCCCTTTGTGGCCTCGGCAGATTTGGTTCCCACTACTTCAGCAGCTGGCAGTGGAGCCTCCGGTACAGCTATCGCTGAGCTCACACTCATTGTCTTAGGATCAGGAAACACTGATCCACCCGGACCTCAAATCCCTGCATCTTCATGTCTGGCTCCTGCAGACTTAGCCAGAACTAGGTATGGGGTCCCCCAGGAAGTGGTGGACTTTCTCGTGGCTGCGAGAAAGCCCTCAGCCAGATCCACTTATACCATGAAGTGGAAACGGTTTAGCTTTTGAGCTTCACCCCATCACCTGGACCCGCTTACCTGTCCAGTGAACTCAGTTCAGTCTTAGAGTACCTCCTCTCCTTGTCCAATCAAGGCCTAAGATACTCTTCCATAAAGGTACATCTTTCTGCTATTTCTGCCTATCACAAACCAGTGGAAGGGAAAACCCTCGCACAGCTGGATGTGTCCTGTACCTTTTTACGGGGCATATTGCATATTAAACCTCCCGTTAGAGATCTGATTCTACCCTGGGATCTCCTTTTTATGCTAGAGGAGTTAACTCTTCCCCCATTTGAGCCTGCCATGGATTGTGAGCTGTGCTTCCTTTCTTGGAAAGCGTTATTTTTAGTTGCAGTTATCTCAGCCTGGAGAGTTTCCAAGCTTCAGGCCCTGATGTATAAGGAGCCTTATTTGATTTTTCATAAGGACAGGGTATCCTTGAGAATGAATCCTAAGTTTTTGCGAAAGGTGGTGTCCAAGTTTACTTTAAACCAGGACATCAACCTCCATGTTTACTACCCAGATCGCTCAAACAGATGGGAAGAAATCCTGCATACCTTGGATGTCCACAGAGTGTTATGCTACTACCTTACCCGCACCGGTCTGCATTGTAAAACAGAGCAATTGTTTGTGGCCTTTGCGCCACGCTGCAAAAGCACCCCTGTGTCTAAGTAGACACTTTCTAAATAGCTGATCAACTGTATTGTTTTCTGTTAACAAGCCTCTACTGGGCCCAGTTAGGGATCATTCTACCAGGGGAGTGGCTACTTCATTTGCCTCTCTATGTGACATCTCCATCAGAGACATCTGTGCAGTGGCTACCTGGAGCTCAGTGCATACTTTTATCAAGCACTACAGCCTGGACATTGCTTCTAGGAGAAGGGCAGGTTTTGGCCTTGCGGGCTCGAAAGCCTTCTGTCATAACTGCCTCCTAAGGGTGACAGTGCTTCTAGCCTCCTCCCGGACTTACCTTCTTCCTGTTCCCGGGATTGCTTGGGATTCAGTCCTAATGGTAATAGCCTGCTGCAAGAGCTCCCACTTGAAGTAAGATAATACAGTTACGTAAGAACTTACTGTAACAGTAGATCTTCGAGAGGAGCTCTTGCAGAAGATGCTGCTTTCCCTTCCTCCTTCCCCCTGGTGAGTTCTGCATCTTTCTGTCTATGGCATGCTCTCTCCCAGTCCGCCTGCTGGTCCTCTCTCCAGGTCTCCGGCAGGTGAACTGAGATGGGGCTGGGGACTGCCCCTTGATATACCATCGGCTGAGATCGGGGCGGAGCCGGTGTCGGGGGCGGTCCCCGCTGGAGACTGCTAGCTAGAAGTTTGCCGTGCTGTCCTAGTGCCTGGTGGCATAGTCCTAATGGTAATATTCTGCTGCAAGAGCTCCTCTCAAAGATCCACTGTTACGGTACTGTTTTTCTGTAGCAGTTTGCTATTTTCAGTTATAAACCACAATTACTGAAAAAGGTTTAATTTTAATAGTCATTTTGACAGCAGTACTTTATGTCACAAGATATTCTTGGTTCAGGACAACTAACCTGCCTACTGACCTTAGGCAAAAAGCTTGGGCTAGAACATCAGTCTATGTCAAGAAGCTCAATAAACAAACATCCACATATCCGACCCTTGAGAAACGGCATACTAGAGGTCATAGTTGCTTTAGAGCTTACTCCAGAGGAGATTATGATAGGAGTGCCGAAAGCAGACCCTACATCCAAACTGATTATTATGTGAGAAGGTGGGGGGGCTATTAGAGGTAAAGGTAGGAGAGGACACAGGCCTCGAGCTTCCTCTGCTCCTCTTGCTGTTACTAAGACTAATCCCTGATTGTTGGGTTGATGCTGTCGCTCCCCAAGCTCGGCCAGTAGGGGGTCATCCTTCCATTTCTCTCTTAGAATGGGGAAAAATCATCACAGACAAGTGATACTGGAAATAATAGAAGAGGGATTTACCCTGTCTTTTGTAGAAATTCTATAATATCAAGTCCTTAGAAAACACAGGGCTATATCAGCAGAACACCTGGCTTTGCTCAGATAAAAGTGGAAAAATTGCTAACTGTAAAGCAATAGAAACTGTCCAGTTGGAGCAGTGGGTTCAGGAGTGAGCCTGTGTAATCAGGGGCCGGGGGTGTTAAGGATCTAGTATCCCAGAGGACATTCCCCTCTGGGGTGGGAGGACTGACAGTTCTGCTGCTGGATTGCCACTTGAGTGACTCCAGGGAGCTGTGCAGTTGGAGCTGGGTCAAGGGTGGAGGACGCTGGCTGGTGTAGTGCAGCGCAAGCTAGCATGTGTCTTCCACTTGCACACCCTTCTCAGGTGCCATCCTAAGGGAAAGGGAAAGAACAGCATGAAAATACCGCAGCATGGCAGAATCATAGCTGCCCCCTCGCAGGCTCCAGATTGTTGGCCGAGACACTGCTTATCTGGATCCTGTATGTGTGGGTTGACCCCGCTGCCCACCATTTGGCGGGGGGGAGGCATGGGTGGAAAGGGCAGGTAAGTCCAGGAGAATCTCGGTGATGGGGCTTGGGGGGTCAATGTGAGAGGGACCAGCTGGGTAGGGGAGTATAAACAGAATATCTTGTATAAAAACCAAAACACAAAAACATTAGATCCTGTTTTCTCAAGGTATGTGCTAACCAACAAGAAAAATGGGGACTGGTGGCCAGTTCCAAACCTCAGAAAGCTAAACATGAAGAACCATTTGTCAATGTTGAATATTTGCTTGCATGCTGTTGTACTGGGTCATGCTTGTGCACATTTTTATGTATTTATCCAAGACAGACCAGATGAGATGTAATATGTCATTTGCAATGGGGTCCTGATTTTAAACAGTTTTATACTGCATTTACCCAGGGCAGTAGAGGTGAGATGCAATATTTGTAGTGGGGTTCAGCTTTTATAAAAACATTTTCCAGGCAGATCATCTTGGATGCAGCATCTCTTTTTCAGTGGGTTTGTTGTAGGGTTCTGTTTTTACAGTTTTGCACTATACTTACCCAGGATAACCCAGCTGAGATGCAATATCTCATTTTCAGTTGGGTCCTGCTTTTACTTATTTTTGTACTGTATTTATCCAGGATTGCACAACTCCAATGTTATCATATTTTCAGTAGGATCTTGCTTTTCCCAGTTTTTATACTGTGTTTACCCAGGATAGCACAGCTGAGATACAGTATCTTGTTTCCGATGGGGCCCTGCTTTTACCCCAAGGACAGCCCAGCTGAAAGGCAAGTTACATTTTCATAGGGGTCCAACTTTTACCATGTATTTTTCACATGATAGAGCAGCATAGATGCACAGTTCAGTGGGGCTACGCTGTAGTGGGGTCCTGCTTTTACACATTTTTACTATACATTTACCTAGGAAAGACCAGCTGAAATGCAATATCTCCTTTTCAGTTATATCCTACTTTTACACATTTTAGATCATATTTACCCAGAATAGGCCAGCTATAAGAGGCAATATCTAATTTTCAGTGGACTGCCGCATTTTGAACCCAAATTTCTAACATAGCCTTTTTGTGACCTGAAATTCTGATCAAGACAAGTGGAATGTTTTCAGATTCCCATCTGAAAGGTTATTTCACAGTGTGACTGTGAAAACATGTTTCATAGGGGATTTGAAAAATGACACATCATATTCATGAGATGGGTAACTCAAGGGATATGTTAAACATTAGGGGCCAATATGTGCAAAAAGAGAAATTTATAAGTAAACATTCGAACAATTCAAAGTTTCTTCATAACTTAGTTTTTTTTTCACATTTTGACCCAAAATTTTCAACATATTCTTTTTATGACCCCATGTTATGATCCTGTTCAAAAGTTGGTTTCACAGAGGGACTGCGAAAACATGTTTCAAAGGGGATCTGAAAAATGACACCTGTCATGTTCATCAGGTGGGGTAACAAAAGGGCTATGTGCACATTTGGGGACAAAATTTGCAAAAATCACAAAGTTATGAGTAAACAAAAAAATCAATGTTTCCTCATTAACTTTTTGTTTTTTGTCATTTTGACACTAAATTTTTAACACTGTCTTTTTATGACACCACTTTATGATCATAGCGGGTATAATTTTGTAAATCCGTTTCAAAAGGAGACTTCATGAAGCAAATTCGAAAACATATTCAGGAGGAGATTTGAAAAATGACACCTGTCATGTTCATGAGGTGGGATAACAAGAGGGCTATGTTGAAAATTGGGGGCCAGAATCTGCACACATCACAATGTTATGAGTAAACATCCAAAAAATTCAATGTTGTTTCTTAACTTCATTGTTTTGTGACATTTTGACCCAAAATTTTCAACATAATCTTTTTATGATCCCTCCTTCTGAACATGATAGGTGTCATTAATAAAATACTGGCATTAACGCCATTTCTAGGCACGTGGATATGTTGTTCTATCCACACTTCTTGGCATGTCCTTTCCCTTTAAGAATCTTGCTGGAAGGTCTAAAAGCTGGCTCCTCCTACCCACTCGGGTGGTATAACCCTCGGCTCTGCCAGATCTTCCTTTCTGCTGGAAGATTCAGGTTCCGTTCTTACTGATCCCACGTCGAGTAGGCCCTAGCGCTTAAATCTTTGGATTATTTACCTAAGCTCAAACACATTAGAGTTGCTCTGCATCGTTTTATGATCATGACCTCAACAGAGGACAAGCCCTCACCCGGGTCCAATACCCCTGCTAGCAGAAGATGTCTTGCACCAACCCGCATGCCAGTAAGGCCTACTGCCTGGGCCACGATCATGATACCCAGGCCTGCGACTTTTGTTGCTCATTCCAGCCAAACATGTTGGATGACCATCTCTCACATCTACAGCTCGGATGGCTGGAAAAACAGAACCTACTGGTCAAATCAAAAGAGGCCCATTCTCAGTCTTCATGGCTGTGGGGTCCACTGAGCAACTGGAACAAATGAAGGCCTTCGAGGAGGAGACAGCTCAGGCTGATGATCAGTCCTCTTCAGCATCGGTCTTCGTGCTGCTCAAACCGGGCCCTACCTTTACAGGCTCATTCAAGGAGTTGTGCCAGTCTCTCCTGACTAAGGAGGAAGGCCCGATGGCTTAGCACAGCTTCCATTTCAGAAAAGCGGAACCCAAGGAGTCAAGAGATAAGTCTCATCAAAGACGTTCTTGGGATTGTGAGAGATCTTGGTCTCAGGAGTCTCCTGTTTTGACTTCGGCCAAAATTGCAGCCTTGGCCGCTGGCTTCATGGTGCTCCTGTCAGGTCAGTCGGCTAAGACATGGGACGACGACCCGGTCAAAATTATCATCGACTCCATCGACCCATTGTCACTGGATGAGGCTGCCAATTCCTTGTTCAGGACTCTGGTCCTGACTGGATCTACCGAGGAGGAAACCCAGCTTGCTGGGAATCTCTCCGCTGTCCCTGACTGTGGTCTGGAGGAGCTATGCATTTCCCTGGCTCCTTCTGAGCACCCCATCAGTCTTCCTGACAGTTGAGGTCGAGGTTGGTCGAGGAGAACTCTCAGACACCTTTCTGGGCGATCTAAGAAGCTGTGCCACCACTATTCATCCTCGTCCTGCTCAGCAGAGAAGAGGCTTTGCCACAAGTTGCGTCGATGCTACCAGGATCTCATGTGGCAACAGTTGATGTTCACCAGTTCAATGTTGACCCAGGCTTCCACACCAGCTATCATATGGCTGTCACCCTCTAGGCCAATGCCGACTCCTCCAGAGCCAGCCGACGCTGTCCCTCCGCCCGCAGAGCCAGTGAAGACCCTCCTGACTCGGCCAAAACCAGCCTGTCCACTAGTTGTGGTGGAGCCACCACCCAAACAGCCTCCCTCTGCAGCTCCTGTTAAGGAGTCTTAGCCCACTAAGGGCCTCCCACATAGGCTGTCGGTCACCCTTACTCCTGACCGTCCGCAGCTGGTCAAAAATGACTCAGGTGGTCGGCTGATCTACCCAGACTCTTCGGAGTCTGAGGACTCCTCCTTGTACATTTGTCAGTTTGACAAGGCTTCGATGGGGAGTCTCTTGATGGAGGAAGGTCCCACATCCTTCATGGGCATTCTCCATCTCATCTCCCAATCCACGGGGATGAAACTGGAGCTTGTCCAGAAACAGGCTCAATATCCCGTAACAGACATTCTGACAAAATGAGATTCTCTGACAGAGGCCTTCCCAGTAGCCAAAGCCATCACTGGCCCGACTCTGGGGCTTTGGTAGCACCCTGCCTCTTGCCCTGCGCCATCGGCTCGGATGGCCCACAAGTATGTGATTCCCATTAGCACCCTATCGGAGTTCACAGAGCATCCCTCGGCTGAGGGATTGGTGACCAAATCTGTATTTCGGCACTCAGGTAACTCAGGAGAGTCCCAAGGATGTGTTTGATGAGACTCCAGACAAAGAGTAAAAAAAAAACTGCACCATTCTGCCTGAAAAGTCTATGCTGCCTCTTCGCTCAGTCTCCATCAGGTGAATTTGGCAGTCAACATGGCACACTTCTCCCATGCCCTCCTGGGCTCTCTAGATGAGGTTCTTCCTTATCTCCCCGTGGACCTTCAGACTATGGTCAAGCAGGTTTGGGATCAGGGTCGGGCTGTTGCAAAGCAGCAACTCCAGATGTCTCCAGACATTGGGGTCTCCTGTGCCTGTTTGGTGGCTGCCGTGGTTGCCATGCACCACAGGGCCTGGCTGAGGATCTCGACCTGTAAGCCGGACACTCAGTGTGACAACAGCCATCTGCCTGTTATTATTTGTATCATATTTTGCTATAAATATGTTTCTCTGAATTTCTGCTTATGAAATATAGCAGTCAGCACAAGGCAGAATAGAACTTTGGATTTTCAAAAATATACTGCTCTCACTCTGAGTGGAAGGAAACAGCTAACTTCAGAAAACACTGACACATGCCTAACAAAATCTGTGTGGAAATTGTAAAAGTCATGTTCCCAGAGAGCTGGTGCTTTGAAGTGAAAATATTGCATTTTACAACATCAGAAGGTAAGCCAACTCTGACAGTTACCTGTGAAACTTCTCACCACTAAGATAAGTATCTTTCAGAATGTTCTTCTGAAGATCAAAGGGGTAATTCTGACCAGTCATAATTCATGCTCTGTGGCTCACTAATTAAAAAAAAGTATATTTTTTTCAAGTGGAATGTGTAGCAGTGTGCAGATGCATGTGACTAATTCAGTATGCAGGAATGAGAGTGACCTCACAGCCAGCATCACCACAAAGCTGTGACCTCATAAGCTGGGTGGGACCCTTTTCCCCTCATGATATTATCAAGGCTGAGGGAACATTTTACTTTTTTACCTTTGGACTCCTGAGAGGACACACTCTTGTTCCAACTTTGCATACTTGTGCTTGGACTTTCAAGAGCCACTTGTGTTCTGGACTCGTAACCCTTAGGCTGCCGACAGAATTAGAATGTATAGGAATTCTGAGCTAATATATCAGTCCATGGGACAACATGGGTTAAGAAGCACTTCTACCAAAATTAGGTAATTTCAACACCACTATTTACCAAGTGAAACTGGGATAGGATCAGTTACTCAGTAAAAAAGGTGTTTGGTTTTGCAATTTCCATTTCTTTTATTTGACTGTACCATTAATGTTATATGTTCTGTGTTTTGTATTTTGTTTACTATTTTTAATTCTAGTAAACTTGATTTTCCTTGAAATCCTGCCTGAGCTTTTTTCTCATTTTGAGTGTGAATGCTGGGACAGTGTTGATAATTCTGACTGAACTGTTAAGTGCTTATAGTGTGTTATATGCACCAAGGTAAGGAAATACCTAGGTCTCAGTTGAGTCAGAAGGGGGATTGTGAACCAGGTTGTGTGGCTGCTGGGTTAAGTATTGCACTGCATTCTCCAAAGAGGGTGTGATATTTGGACCTGTTACCTGGGCGTGCTAGCCAAAAAGAGTTCATATTTGACCCCATAACTCAAGACTGGTAGTTGATCGGACCCAAAACAGACAGGAGGGTGTCCCTGTCTGTCTCCTGTTCACATATTACACTTCAAGGTTGGGCACTGTGGGAGCAGAGGGCCTGACCCCCGGAGTGCGTTTGTGATACTCAGCATAAACTGGCAGATGTTCCCTTCCTGTGCACTGACTTGTTCAATCCAGGAGTTGACAGTCACCTCCAGCCTATCGAGAAGTCCAGTGCCACCTTGGACTCCATTGCCTCCACCCAGAAGAAATCTCAGGGTTCCAAGAAGCAGAAGCATAAGCCCTTTCATCCTTCTGCCTCAGTGGCCAAGCAGCCCCACTACCAATCAGGGCAGCAACAGGCTCAGTCTTGGCGCCCTCAGCCCAAGTCAGTGGCTTCAGTGGGGTCCATGAGCCCGGAGGGAAGGGTCCTGGCAGTCCCACGGCTGGATCCTCCTCCTCCAAGCCTGCTCAGTGACAGGAGGGGGTGACCACCCCCATGCCTATCGCACCTACTCTGGGTTCTCCCATGGGGGGCCGGCTCCGCCAGTTCTTTTCCACCTGATCCACTGTCACAATGGACTGGTGGGTCTTGGAAGTGGTCGGCTAGGGGCTGCCTCTGGAATTCACACAGTACCCACCAAGTCAAGCCTGCACCCCACGGGAAGAGAGGGTATCTATGCACATTCAGATGGCTCTCCGAGATGACACTGCCCAGCTCCTCAGTAAGGAGTTAATGGTCAAAGCTGCAGATTCCCCGGTCAACCCAGGGTTCATTTCCAGGTACTTCCTGGTCCTGAAATGGACAGGGGGGCTGGCGCCCCATTCTAGATCTGCATGACCTGAACAAGTTTCTTAGGTCTTACACCTTCAGGATGGTCCCTCTGTCTTAGATCATACCATCTCACAGCAGAACATGTGGTTTTGTTCCCTGGATCTGCAGGACACGTTTTTTCCATGTCCCGATCCATCCGTCACACCGAAGGTTCCTCCACTTCTGGGCAGAGGGAACCCTATACAAGTTCCAAGCCATGCCATTTAGCCTGTCATCAGCCCACAGGGTCTTCACCAAATGCACTGCAGTGGTAGTGGCCCATCTTTGGCATCAAGGGGTCAGGGTGTACCCCTACCTGGATGATTGGCTTATAGCAGGTCCCTCCAAGCAGGAGGTGGAGAGGTCCAAGGATCTGGCCCTCCAGACCTACATTGACCTTGACCTCCTGGTCAGTGAGGCCAAGTTGGAACCTGTGCCCTCGCAGGTGATTTGCTTCATTGGGGCAGAGCTCAGCTCTTGCTGAGCCAGAGCCAGGCTCCTGATGAACAAGGCGGAAGCTCTCTCCTCCTTTGATTGATCATTTCTGGTAAGGTACTTGCCCCCTGCCCAGGACTTCCTGTGACTTCTGGGTTACATGGCAGCCTGCACCTCCATGGTCTGATGGGCCCAGTGGCATATGCGCCCCTTTCAATGGGAGCTGGCCAGCCAGTGGACTCAGCGACTAGGTCATTTTGACCAGCTGCTCACTGTAACCCAGAAGATGTGGGATGCTCTCCAATGGTGGACCATCCAGGAGCATCTGCAGGAAGGGATCCTATTTGTCCGTCCCGAGCCAACAGTCATCTTGATGACTGACACCTCTCATGGACTGGGGTGCACACATGGCAGATCACAGAGTCCATGGGCTTTGGACCCCCTGAGGAATCCGGATGCCACATCAACCTGCTGAAGCTCCGAGCAGTTTGGCTGGCACTGACTGCATTGGCTTGGTTCCTTCAGGGTCAAGTGGTTCAGGTCCAGATGGACAATACCATGACCATGTACTATCTCAACAAACAGGGCAGCATGCACTCCCGGCCTCTGTGCAGGAAGCTTTCCACATCTGGACCCTCACGAGCCAACTGGAGGCAGATCTCCTAGCCATTAATGTGGCAGGAGCCTCAAATCAGCTGATGGATGCCCTCAGCCGTGTGGGGGTGAGGCATCCCATGAGTGGTCTCTCCATCCAGGGGTAGTACACAGCCTGTTCTCCCAGTGGGGCATCCCTCAGGTGGACCTGTTCACCTCAAGGGAGAATGCAATGCTGAGGCTGTTTTGTGCCCACCTCCCTCAGCAGGGCTCGCTGCAGGGAGACGCCTTCTTGAGGCCATGGACACCAGGCCTCTTTTATGCCTTCCCTTGATTCATAAGGTGTTCATCAAGGTGAGGAGGGACAAGGCACAGGTGATCTGGTGGCACCAGACTGGCCCCACCACTTTTGTTACCCAGATCTCCTCAGCCTCAGCATCAGGCTCCCAAGGTGTCTTCCAGCACACCTGGACCTGCTCTCAGTCAATGAGGGGAAGGTCCTTCACCCGGACCTTCAATCCCTGCACCTGACAGCCTGGTTTCTGAGCAACTAGAGTTCCAGGCTTTGGGTCTCTCCGAAGATGTCCTCACTGTAGTTGAGACATCTAACATAGAAACATAGAGGTTGATGGCAGATAAGGACCGCAAGGCCCATCCAGTCTGCCCATTTCTTTTTCTACCTTATAAATGTGCCATTGGGCTTTGCTCTATCAGTGGCCTATCTATTCATACTCATCTGTATTGCTCCCTTATGCCTATCCCATGTCTGTTTGAAGCCCTGCACTGTATTCATAGCCACCACTTCCTGAGGTAGGCCATTCCATGCATCCACCACTCTTTCTGTGAAAAAGAATTTCCTCACATTCCCTCTTAATCGGTCTCCCTCTAATCTCATGCTGTGTCCTATTGCCCTGCTATTTTTCTTATATTTAAACATGTTTGACTCTTTCACCTTGTTAATGCCTTTAAGGTGTTTGAATGTTTTGATCATATCACCTCTCTTCCTTCTTTGCTCAAGGGTATACATATTGAGCTCCATTAATCTGTCCTCATATTTCTTCTGATGCAGTCCCTGCACCCTTTTGGTTGCTCTTCTCTGGACTGCCTCAATTTGGTTAATGTCCTTGTGAAGGTGTAGCCTCCAGTACTGCATGCAGTACTCCAGATGGGACCTAACCAGTGTCTTGTAAAGAGGGATTATTATTACTTCCCTCTTACAACTTGTGATACCCCTACTAATACACCCTAACATCTCCGCTAGCCTTACCTACTGCTTTAGAGGACTGCTTGGATGATTTCAGGTCATCGGTGATGATGATGCCCAAGTCTCTTTCTTCCTTTGTGACTGCGAGCAACTCCCCTCCCAGCCTATAGGTGGCTTCAGGGTTTCTCTTCCCTATGTGCATGATCTTGCACTTCTTTGCATTAAATCCCAGTTGCCATTCTCCTGACCATTTTGCTAGTTTATCCAGATCTCTTCTCATTCTGCCCACCCCATCTGGATCATCTACTCTGTTGCAGATCTTGGTGTCATCTGCAAACAGACAAGCCTTACCCTCTAGTCCATCTGCAATGTCACTAATGAAGATATTGAAGAGGACTGGCCCCAGGACTGATCCCTGAGGTACCCCACTTGTGACTTGCATCTTTTCTGACTGTATACCATTCTACCACCTCTATTTTCTGCCCATCAACCAGTTTGCCACCCAGTTGACCAACTTCTGACCCACCCCAAGCCTACCCAGCTTATTTATCAATCTTCTATGTGGAACAGTGTCGAAGCCTTGCTGAAGTCAAGGTAAGCGACATCAACTGCTCCCCTTGGTCCACCACTCTGGTTACCCAGTCAAAGAAATCTATGAGGTTAGTTTGACAGGACCTTCCTTTGTAAACCCATGCTATCTTGGATCCTGTGCCCTATGGATTCCAGGTGTTGCACTATACTTTCCTTAAGGATGCCTCCATAATCTTGCCCACTACTGAGGTAAGACTGACTGGTCTGTAGTTCCCTGCCTCCTCCCTGCTACCACACTTGTGGAGCGGGATCACATGAGCCCTTCTCCAGTCTTCTGGGACCTCTCCTGTGCTCAGAGACTCACTAAACAGTTCTGCTAATGGCTCTGCTAGTTCCACCCTTAGCTCCTTAAGTACCCTGGGATGTATGTCATCAGGTCCCATTGCCTTGTCCACCCTGAGCTTAGTGAGCTCTTGTAGGACCCTTTCTTTTGTGAAGGGAGTAGTGCTCACCTCCCTCCGCCCTGTGTCCATGGTGCTGAGCTGTGGGCCCTGCCCTACCTTCTCTTCAGTAAATACTGAGCAAAAGTATCTATTTAGGATAGATGCTTTTACAGGGTCCTCCTCCTAACATGCCTCCTTTTCTCCTTTGAGCTTAGCAATACCCCCTCTGGACTTTCTCCTTTCACTAATGTATCTATAGAAAGTCTTGTCATTTTCTTTTACTGTTCGTGCTAGTGTTTCCTCAGTTTGGGACTTTGCCTGCCTTACTGCCTTCCCTGCTTTCCTTAGGGCAGTTTGGTATGCCTCCCTATCTTCATTCCGCTGTGTTCCCTTATATTTCCTGAAGATCAGCCTTTTGGCTCTGACCTTTTCTGCTACTGTATTTGAGAACCAAAGTGGTTTCCTTCTTCTTTTGCACTTCCTTTTCTGTCTAACACAATGGGATGTTGCTTCAAGTATTGCATCCTTAATGCCTGCCCACTTTGCCTGCACCCCTCACCTGTGTTTCTTTTTGCCAGGGCTAGCTTAACTCTGTTGGCCATCTTATCAAAGTCAGCTCCTCTGAAGTCCCATATTTTGCCTTGAATGGGATGATTTAGATGTAGTGGCCAAATTGAACCATACCATGTGATGGTCACTGGCCCCAGGTGACCTTCCACCTGGAGATCTGTGATCCCTTCCTTGTTAGTCAGTACTAGATCTAGGATAGACCTGTCTCTTGTGGGTTGTTGTACCAGTTGTTTGAGGCCCTCCTGCAGGGAATCCATCCATGTGTCTAGTTCTGCAGATGTTCCTGCTGGTATTGACCAATCTGTATCCAGCATGTTGAAGTCTCCCATTATCAGAACCTCCCCTTTAGCTGTCATGTTTTGTATATCTTCTAACAGTAATGTGTCTATGTCCTCCCCCTGGTCTGGAGGCCTGTAGACAACCCCAGTTCTTAAGGCTGTCCCATTTCCTGTTTCCAGGGTGACCCACAGTTCTTCTGGCTCCTTATGTGTATTCTGAATTTCTGTAGCTTTGATATTTTCATTGACATACAGAGCCACTCCACCCCCCTTTTTGCACCTCTGTCTTTTCTGAACAGTACACAGCCAGGTACTGAAGTCTCTCAAGTGTGGTTACTGGTAAACCACGTCTCACTAATTGCTACTATGTCCAGGTTAGCCTCTGACATTATTGTCTACAGGTCTGGGATCTTATTTCCCAGGCTGTGAGCATTTGTGTACATGATTTTCCATTGGCCAGATTTTGGTGTGTTAGTTGTTGGGTGAGGTTTGGCATTTCCCCTGTGTGTCGTATGGGGAGACGGACCTTTTTTCTTACCTGGTGATGCAAATGAACTGCAAACATGCTGAATCCCTGTTTGACCATTAGCTGAGGGGGGAGGGGTGTTCTTCCCATTCGACGTATGGGGTGCTGCACCTCTCTCCCCATTTGCTAGTTTAAATATTCTGCAAAGACGTCAAATGTCTGCCCCAATGCACTGACTCCCTCCTTAGTCAGATGCAGTCCATCAAATTTAAAGAACTTTTACTCCCAGAACTGTTGCCAGTTCTCTACAAATCTGTGTCATTTTCCCTGGCACCAACCCTTGAGCCACATGTTTAGCTCCCCTATCTCCCCTTTTCTGACCTTCCGTCCATCTGCCCCCCTCTCCCAGACTGGCAGGATCTCAGAGAAGGAGATGTCCGACAAAATGGGTGATAGTTTGTCACCCAGCCCGGTCAGGTGTTCCTTGGTCTCCACAACTGACCAGTTGGTGAGATCATTAGTCCCTACGTGTACCAGGACATCAATGTTTTTTCCTGCTTTGTGAACAATTTTAGCAATGTGGTCAGTGTCTCTCCACGCTGATGTACCTGGGAGACATCTGACCATTACCCCTGGCTGGATATGGGCATCAACTCCCTGAATCATGGAGTCTTCTATGATCAGAAGTTTTTTGGATTTCCTTTTTGCTTTTTTTGTTTTGGTTCCTGATTTGGGCGAGTTTTGTTGTGCTAGCTCCTGTGCTGCAGTGTCCTGCTCTGCAGTGTCCTCTGCCCCTTTGTTTGATTTCGGAGATAGAGGCAGATACCTGTTTGTAGTGTTTATATGGTTTTTGGAGGTAATATGTTGGAGAGCACAGAGTGCTGGGGCACCCAATTTGCCCCTCCTAACCATCTGCCAACCTCCTGGACCAACTACCCTCTTCAGTCGAGGTTCTTCTGTTGGATGTTGGGGAAATGGCGGGTGGTTCTTATAATGTATTTCCTCTTGAATATGAAATTTGAGGCGCGCAATCTCTGCCCATGGTGCCCGGAGCTGAGCCCTAAGATCTCCAATGGCCCAGCATGTAGGACAGTGTCCTAAATCCTGTAAGACTGTCCTTCTGAAAAGTGTTCCACAGTACCTGCAGTTAATGATATCCATTCCAGATAAGTTGCTGGGTTTATAACCTGGTCAGAATAATTAGAAGGAAGAAAATGCAAGTAATGGTTTGATTTTGTGTTTTGTTTTCGTGTAACTTGTTATAACAAGTTAAATTACTAGTGCCCTGTAAATGAGCTCACCTTGTGGATGCTCACTGATCTGCCCTTCCTGCTTTGCCACAGGAAATGTCACAACTGTGGTACCCTATAAAAGGGGTGTAGTGTGGGGTGGTTGGGGATAGGGGTGGGTGGCTGGGCCCTTCCCCTGCCGAAAAAGAAGAACCACGGATGAAAGAACAAGGAAGTAAGAGCAGAAACAATCAATCAACAACAAATGCAGTAACCCTGAAAGCTTATCCTAATGTTAGATAAAACTGTAAAACCTGTAAAGCACCACCTGTAATAATTTCAGAGAAGATATACCCGGTAAGAAACACTTTGCTACAGAGAAAAATAAAGCAGTAACAGCAGATATACCTTGCAAAAGATAATTTTAATCAGAAGATTACAGCAGTAATCTGTTAGTACACACCTGTAGGCACACCTTGTAATAATGCAGAAGAAGGTATACCAGCAACAACAATTTGAATCAGAGAAAAATAAAGCAATGGAATGTTAGCAACAAACAGTAGCAATCCCTGTGAGTACAAAATAAAAATAACAACACACAGTAAATCTGCTTAGCCAAAAGAAGTCTTAATCCTTTCCCTTGCTCTGGTAAGGTTCTCTGCTCTGTCCTTTCAAGCAATCTTAGAAGGAAAGAGCTCAGGTGAAGCTAGGTGCCTTGGCCAGCAAACCAAGTCAGCAAGAAGGATTGGGGAACTCAAGTCTAGGAAGGAATTGACCAGGAAATGCTATGGCTTCAAGTGGAAGAGATTCTCCATTTGGTGTCAGGGCAAAGGCTTGGACCATTTGTCCTGTCTGGTGGCTAGCATTCACGACTACCTTTGATCTTTCTCTAAAAGGGTCTGTGATCTGCGACTCTTAAGATGCACCTGGCAGCCATCTCTGCTTACTGGGCATGGGCCGGTCAGCAGATGGTGGCACAGGAGAAGGTAGTCTGGCACTTCTTCAAAGGCCTTGACCATATTTCCCCTCCAGTGCATGAACCACCACCACCGTGGGATCTACTGCTGGTATTGACAAAACTCATGGGCAAACCATGCAAACTGATGCACAGGAGTGAGATGTCATACCTGTCATGGAAGACCACCTTCCTGGTGGCTATCACATCAGCAAGAAGGATTGGGGAACTCTAGGCACTCTCTGTTGAGTCTCTCTATTTGGTCTTCCACAGGGACAAGGTTGTCCTGCGCCCCAACCCGAAGTTCCTTCCAAAGGTTTTGTCAGAGTTTCATCTGAACTAGGTGATGACTCTGCCAGTGTATTACCCCAGTCACACCTCAGAGGCTGAGTACGGGCTCCATACTTTGGACCTGAGACGAGTGCTCTCTTATTATAAAGTGTGCATGGCTGGAGTTCGGGGAGAGGTTTGCCAGCTGCTTATCACCTATGGTGAAGCCACACCTGGCAGACGTGCAGCCAACCGGACGATTGGCAGATGGATTTCATCTTACATTGATCTCTACTATAGGTTGGCGGGTAGGGAGCCTCCCATAGGGCTAAGGGCTCATTCCACCTGCCATACTGCTGCATCGGTGGCTGCTTCTAGTGACATCCTTATCCAGGATATCTGCAGGGCTGCTACCTGTAAGTCAGCAAACCCTTTCATTTCCCACTACCACATCGACCTAGAGTCACGCCGGGATGCTGGTTTTGGGACCTCAGTTCTCCAATCTCTTTTCACAAGTAGGGGATGTGCACCTTGCCTCCCTCCTCCAAGAGAACTTCTAGGAGTCTGCCAAGAAGTGTGAATAGAACAACACATCCACATCCCTAGAAACACAGGTTAGAGAGTGCACAACGGTGGAGGGTTTTAAAAAAGGCCTAAAATCCTTTTTATGGACAAAGGCATTTGGTGACAACACAGATTTTAATTAATGCTGTATATTTTAGCTTGGTTTTTAATTTGTTTTATGATATTTTTATGATGTTATTTTGTAATGCGCCTTGATTTTAGAAAGGCACAAAATAAATAGTTTATTATTATTATTATATTATTACTCACCTGTAACAGTAGTTCTAGGAGTGGTATATGTTGTTCATCCATACTGACCCACCCGACCTCCCCGGCTTCGATGCACAACCTCTGCTTCCAGCGGGCAAGATCTGGTATCAAGGGGTGGAGCTGAGGGTTATACCACCTGGATGGGTGGGAGGAGTCAGCTTTTAGACGTTTCTGCAAGATTCATAAAGGCAAAGGACATGCCAAGAAGTATGGATGAACAACATATACCACTCCTAGAACTACTGTTACAGGTGAGTAACCTGTGCTTTTTTGCCACAAGTGCGAAAACACATTTTGGCCAAGATTTGAAAAATGACACCTGTTATGTTCATGAGGTGGTGTGAAAAAATGGCTATGCTGAAAATTTGGGGTCAACATGTTGAAAATTACCAAGGTTATGAGCGAGTGTTAAAATAATTTCAATATACCTTCATAACTTTGTTGCTTTTTAAGATTTTGACCACAAATTTTTATGATGCCACCTCATGAACTCGGTTGATGAAAATGTTAAAATCCCATATGAAAGGGGATTTCACAAAGCAACTGCAAATTTAACTGTCTGGACACATTTGAAAAATTTTGCCTATCTTGTTCATGAGGTGGGGTTCCAAAAAGGTCATGTTGAAAATTTAGGTAAAAAATATTTAAAAATTACCAAGTTATGAGTACAAGTTCGAAACACATTGACACGCTTACCTGATTTCCTCAGTTCCTGATCCAGCACTGAAGAGTGAAGGTGTGTCTCCAGTCCACAGAGGATTACAGTGTTGGACCCCCAGTAGGTAAGTAAGAGGTGGGGGTGGGGGTTTGGCTAGGGAGGGTAATGGCGGCAGGGTGTGATGGTGACAACAGACATTGATGGACCGTTTTATTTTTTTATGGGGTTTAAAAAAGACATTGAGGGATGGTTTTCTTTATTTCAGGTACTGACACTGGGGATTGGGCACCTCACTGTTATTTTTTTGTCTTTAAGGAGCATGGGAAGCAATTGGGCGGTGGGAGGGATACTTGGCAGAGGGTAGGATATTAAATCAGGGCACGGTAAGTAACAGGGAAGTGGGAGGGATACTTGCCAGAGGGTGGAATGTTAAAATGGGGCATGGGAAGTGACGGGGAGGTGGGAGGGATACTTAGTAGAGGGTGGTATATTGAAACAGGGCACGAGAAGAAATGGGGAGGTGGGAGGGATACTTGGCAGAGAGTGAGATTGTTTTTCCTTTGGGGGAGGAGGATGCCAGCAGGCTGATCATGATGCCGCCCTGCTGGCTGGTGGGTGGCATCATGCAGATGGATTGGAGCGGCTCCTTCCTTTCAACTACACAAAGTTTCCACCCATCAAGCCAGGGAACAGTGTCATGATCAGCCTGGCCAGTCATTGGGCTGACACTGTCGAGCCCTCTGCAGCCTGATCTACACTGGACCCAACAGTGGCACCCCTCTGAAATACTGTTCTTGTAATAAGATGTTAGCTTACTCATGTACAGTAGGCCAACATAAGAATAACAATTTAAATATGTAACTATAGGTGTGGAACTGGACACCATAAAAGGTAAGACCTTTCAGCCCCTGCACAGGGCCTTAGACCAAGTGAGTTATGCTGCCACGTTTAGTTCCAGACTTGCACAAGACAGCTTCTCAAACTTCTCAGTTACATGTCCTCCAGCTACAGCTGTAGTTCTCTTAACCAGATTAAACATGAGGGAACATCAGTGGTATCTGAAAAAATGTTGGTGTCAGAGAATTGCTCCCATGACACCGTTAATTCCAGTCCAGTCGTGGCTGGTACCAGCTGTCAATTGGTGGAAAGATTACGATGTTTTCAGAGAAGGAGTTCCCTTCTCCTTTCTAGAAAACAATGTTATTTTCACTACAGACACCTCTCAGCTGGAATAGGGAGTGTAATCTAGAGGGAAACTCAATGAATGAGATATGGTCTCCTCAGCAGAGGTTGGAACATATCGGCCTATTGGAATGGAGGGGAGCGTTCTTGTCCCTCAAAGAATTGTCAATCAGGTTCAGAACATAGAGTATACAGGATGAGCAACTATGCACAACCAGTGTGTTCTGCCACAGAGAGGTTTGGATTCCCTCTGACCTTGACAGCGAAGCTCAAGAGGTACGGGGGAATCAGAAACCTGAGGTGGCAGAACACATTGGTAGTGCTGCTGCTGCATAAAGTTGCTCATCCTGTATTTATAAAGTGTATAGTGTTAGGTGAAATGTGTGTGGCATGGTTCTTTCGCTTTCAGAATGAAACTGACTTGTGCAGTCTCTAGAGGTTTCAGAATGCTATTGTACCACAGAAGGGTACTATCACATTCCATGACCTTTGAACTGTGGTACAACAGCATTTTGAAAGGGATGGAATTCTGTACAGAACAATGCTCTACTATACAGTATAAAGTGGTACAAGTTAGAACACACAATGCATCCACAATGTTCTACATAAACAAACAGGGTTACAGATCTTCTAAATTATGCCAAGAGAGTGAACATCTGGAACCTGGCATTCAAGTGCCAGTTTCAGATCTCTGCTGTACTGTACTTCTAGCACAGAAGCAGAATATGTTAAGAAATTCTCTGAACAGACTAGGTCATTTGACTCAGGAGTGGTCCCTAGCCTAGAATGTGATGGAGTACATTTTCCTCAAGTGGTGTTCTCTGGAGATAGATCTGTTTGCAACCTGGGAGAAGAGAAAGCTGAACTTGTTTTTTCTTCCGGCCTCAGAGGAGTCCATGTTGGCATGTTGGAAAGGAAAATTTATGTATGCATTTCCCCCATTCCCTCTACTTCTGTGAGCATTCCTCAAATTCAGAGAAGAGAGTGCAGAAATTATCCTAATAGCTTCAGACTGACCAGGGAGACCAGGTACCATCTGCTGCTCAGATTGTCAAGAAGCTTGTTTCTCTAGGAGGCAGAACTCCCGTCTCTGTGTCGAGGTGATTTTTCATCTAAACCTCAAAGTCCTTTAGCTGAAAACATGGTTCCTGAAGAGCTAGAATTTGCAGGTTCAAATCTTTCAGCTGAGGTGCTGGAAGTTCTAAAAATTTCCAGAAAACCGGCAACCAGGAAAAACCTATTCCTCTTAGTGGAAATGCTTTTCAGTTTGGTACAAGAACAAAAACATTTCTCCAGATTGATCTATGATTTCTGACATTGTTGAATATTTGCTGTACCTAAAAGAGAAAAGCAAATGCCTTATTTTCTCTTACGATACACCTCTCAGCTGTGTCAGCTAAGATCCACACAAGGCGAGACATTAATAGCCTTCAACAGTCTTTTTAAAATAAAATATTCAAAGGTCTTAACCACCTTTATCCTCTGGTTAATCAGCCTGTTCTCTGCTGGCTTATGCAACATCCCCACAAACCTTTGGTTTCATGTGATCTAAAATTTCTCACATGGAAGGTTTTCTTTGAGGTTGTTATTACTTCAGCTAGAATGATAAGCAAGTTTCAGGCTTGTTGCGTTCAACCAGACTTCTTAATCCATTCTGTTCTACCAGACTTCTTAATTTGTCACAAAGAAGAGATAGTCCTCAGGACCCAAATTGGTGACTGAATTATGTAAGAATGGGTTATTACTCTGTCTGTTTGCTTTCCAAGGCCCATGCTAATTCAAGAGTCACCACTCTGCAAGCAGGATGTTAAGGGCTTTTAGTTACTAAATTACAGTAACAGAACAGAGGCCACTGGAGGTGACAATGCTGATGTATTTGCCACATATGGTCAGGAGGAGAGGGTGTCACTCAGCAGCTAAACAGACCATTTCTTGCTGTTTGGTTTCTTAATTTCACACTGCTACATTAAAGCTGGCAAAAGCTGGGCTTCGGGTTCATTCTAGTAGGAATAAAACTGCTAGAGTTATCCCACTGCTAGCAATCTGTGAGATTGCAACCTGGTCCTCTACCCACAGCTTCCCATCCCATTACTGTGTTGATGTGCACTCCAGAAGGAATTTCGGGTGTGAGGCATCTGTTCTTCAGGAACTTTTACCCAAATAACCCTAGTTCTTACCTCCATGTGGTGCCGCTAGAAGTCTGTTTAAAGTGGTAAGCTGCTGAAAACACTGGTATTATTAGAAACAAAAGTCACCTATCTTGTAAGCTATAATTCTCTGAATTGTTGTGTAACCCCTATAAGGAGCTTTGACTCCTTATGCAGGTCTACAAGACCTCAAAAGGGTTAGCCTCTGGTCCCTTGGATGGCTGGACCAGCTGTTCTCTTCCAGAAATCCAGGGGGAGGAGCCAGCTGGCTGTAGCTGGAGAGCAGTAGAAGATAGTTGCATTCACTCTGAGGGAGGTGTTTGCCAGGCATGCAGTGCCTGCTCCCCTTGCAGAACCGCTTTTCCAGTGAGTGTGATCCAGAACAAACTCAGAGAATTATGGCAGCTGCCGCTTGCTGACAGCCCCAACAGGGAGGACCCCCATCTCTACATAGGAGAAGTCAAAGAGGGGATGCTGCTTTAAAGAAGAACAGTTGAGAACATCTTAAGAAATGGATACTGAATCTTTAGTGCAGAGATGAACTATGCTTTTCTAAACAAGTGAATGAGTTAGGCACTCAGCGGTCCCCCGCATCAGGCAGGTGAGGGGTAAATTGTGACTCTGTGAATTAATTTGGCAAGGGGCACTCTAACTGCAGGGGTCAGGTCTTGGAAAAGGGTGGGAGGCAGCACCAGTGGCAGCCTCAGATCCCAGAGGGTGTCTGCCTCTCCTTGCCCTTCTAAATTAGGTTGGTAATCCACAAAAGATCCCAAAATCAGGGATGAAGCCCAGAACAGTATAAAATTTGGCCTCGGACTCTCTGCCAATGGGGGGGGGGTCAGTGCTTGGGAGAGAGTGGGAGGTGGCACCCTCAGACCCCCAGGGGATGTCTATGTCCTCTTGCCATGCAAAGTGTGGGGCCCTCCCTACTGGATTCAGCCTTAATTCTGCATAAGATTACTTAAGGAGCATCAGTAGATATAAGGGCCTGCAGGCTGCTACCCTGTCCCCCCTCTGGGCAGGTTGACTATGTACTGAGTATAAGGGATGTTGCATGGTGAAATTCCTTGGGCAGCTTTACGGAGCCAAATGCCCCTTGCTGTATCTGGAGCATGACAGAGTTAAGTATGATCCAAACTGTAAAAGGGTGAAAGAATAAAAGGTGCCCCTATGTTAAGTGTTAAGGCCCACTGTGGGCCAGATGAATATCCAAGAAGCTAAAGGAGGGCCAATTATCCATCACAGAGGTCTCATCACGGGGGCTGAAACAATCATGGGATTTAAGAATGTATGGGATAGACATAAAGGAATTCTGGAGGTCAGGGGTAAGGGGCAACAGACTTCCTGGAAAACATAAACTGAACTTACAAACTTAAATGGACAGACTGGGTGGGCCATAGGCCCTTATCTGCCGACACTGTCTATGTATCTATGTATCCAGACTAGGGAAGGTCTGGTTGAAAAAAGCAAGTATACATTCTGCAATGTGTCCAAAATAGCCAAAAAGAGAGTAATTATAGTGGAACTGTACCTCACTGGGTTGCTTGCAGCCCCCTGCCTCAATTCTGGACTGTTTTAGCATGGGAATTAGAGTGCAAATGAACTGTAACATGTATCTGCCCAATGGGACTAGTGAATCTGCTAGGTATTCAGACTGGGGAAGGCTGTACAATTCAAAGAAAGCAAGCTTACCACAAGTCATATGGTTATGAGCTGGAAGACTAAAAGGTACCCTGGTTTGACTTTATTACTGTTCTGGACCTTCAGTTCTTATTTAGAGTCCTTTGTTTTTTTTGTTTTTTTTTTATTTAGTTGTTTAACCAGGTATAGCACACTAAGCTGAAAGCTTTTTTACAGGAGCGACCTGGAAGCACAAGGAGGTTAAGTGACTTGCTCAGGGTCACACAGTATGCAAGCTGTGGAAGCTGTGGGATTCAAATCCAGGTCTGGTCTGCTGGATGTCACCAGATTTGCAGCTCAGAGCCTTAGACCACTGCGCTATACTGCCTCCTTGTTGTTGCTAACCCTTTTGTTTTGCAGCCTTTCACAACCTGAGAGTACTAGAGAGTCTTGGGGGTCAACTGAAATGATGGAGGTCAAGTAAGTGCAAAGTGGTTTGTAGGCTTCGCTCCCTAGCAAGATACTATCAGACACCCCTAGACATGGGGAGAGGGATACTGATGTTTACACCTGATTACCATTACCCTTCCTTCCTTCCTTCCCTCCTAGGATAAGTATAGGTTCTTCAGACATATGTAATAAACCCTCCTGCCAGTAGGGAGTGGGGATTGGTTACTAGAATGCTAGATCCAGAGCCTATTCATTGGTAGTGACACTGACTTAGTGAGACCAGTGACGAACTTACAGTGACAGTGCAGGGCACCCTTGAGGTTAGTCATTTGCCAGACTGCCCTGAGGTGGCAAGGGATATCACACCTTGCATCTGTCAATGGGTCCAACGAAGGAGACCAATTAATCTTGATGCCCAGTCACCTGGTAGCATCCAGGGACAGGCCTAAGACAGTAGTGGAGATCCCAGGGAAGGAATATGGGAGTATGGAGGGGACACACCAGAAGGATTTGGACCCCTGAGGACCTTTCCCTAAAGAAGGGTCCCTAGCATGCATGTGGCACAGGGAGGGTCCCATAAAAGAATGGTGTTTACATAGAAACATATATTTTGTCAGCAGAAAAGGACCGTTAGACTCATCCAGGCTGCCCCTTGTCCTTGCTTGTTCTGACTGTCACCACTGACTCTTGTCGATCATAGGTGTAACCCCCTTCCTTCTATTCTGTCTGGGGGTCCTGATGGTAAAAAGGCGAGAGGGGCACAGAACCTGAGTTCCTCCAGCAAGTAGCACACAGCTCTAGAAATAAAATGCAGGCCTTACCTGGCAGGTGGAATTTCAAGCACTAAATGGCTTTCTCTTACTAGGCTGATGCTCACTTGAATGCCGCTGCACCCCTCTGATCAGGTTTGAATGGCAAAGGAGATGGAAAACCTTCTTTGAAGGGAACTATCAAGTCAGTTCATTAAAATAACCCAGCGCAAGCTATGTAAAAGGAAACATAGAAACATATTAATGATTTATAAAAAATAAATGTATGGAGCAGCTCCAAAGGGCTGAGAGGATACGGGATTGAACGGGCAGAAAGGTACTAAAGGACAAGAACAGCTAGATCACACAGGCCTAGAAAATAGACCAGAACAGGCTCCACACATAGATCTGCAAGCCGGAATCAAAGCTCACACCTACCAAATATAATTACCAAAAACACTGTACCCATGGGAGTGCCTAACTCCCCCACCTCTGGACCTTATAGGAACCGAGGCCTGATGCAGCCTAAATCCCATACACAGCTGCTCCATATCCTTTTACCAGAATCCCAAACCAGATACTGTTCCCCTCCTCCATACCTGGTTAAGCAGTGGCTTAAAACCATGAAGTCTGACGAACGGCTCCCTCCTTCTGTTATAGCTTTCCCCCTACATTCCTTCTTGGGTCAGACACAGGTACAGCAGGCCCGATAAAGTGAATCCTGGAATGCAGACCCCCCAACCTTATCTCCAGCAGTGTGCCACATGAGAGATGACCTCCTTGAAGCTGCCACCTCCAAGGGCTCTATTGCAGCCCAGCCACCACCACGACATCCCCACTGCCATACCTCCACGTATCTAGGGTGCAGGGCCCCAGCCGCCAGATATTACAAGCTTGCTTTTCACCTCCTGTGTCCTACCCACCAATGATGTCAAAAGGCTCCCCCAACCCCAACGGTTGCCAACTCCATGAGCATGAGGGGGAGCTTACATAGGTGTCACTCCCTCCCCCCAATTTTCTATGTTCTTCTACATAATATGCCCCAGTGCCTATCCAATGCATGCTTGAAGCTCCCCATGGTCTCTGCCCTCACTCCTTCCTCTTGCAGGCTGTTCCAGTCATCTACCACCCTTTCTGTGAGTAGGTATTTCTGCACAAATCCCCTAAACTTCCCCCTCTTAGCTTTATTGCGTGCCCCTTGTTCTAGTGCCTTCCTTTCTCAGAAACAGACCATCCACTTGCACATTGTTCACTCCTGTGAGGTACTTGTAGGTTTCATTTATAGCCCCATTAGCTCTCCTCTCTTCCAGGGAGTACAGGTTGAGTTACTTCAGCCTTTCCTCATATGGCTTTTTGTGTAGCCCCCTCACCATTTTGGTTGCTCTCCTCTGTACCAGCGCCACCCTTTCAATGTCCTTGCAGAGGTGTGACCTCCAGAACTGGACACAATACTCCAGATGGGGGCCTTACCAGCGAGCTACACAAGGGCAACACTACCTACCTCCTCCTGCTGGAACTCCGTCTCTCAATGCACCCCAGCATCCTACTAGCTGTTCCCACTGCTTTGTCACACTGCCCAGCTACCCTGAGGTCATCAGATATGATGACCCCTAGGTCTAATCTTATTTACAGCTCCTGGGTTCCACAGCCCTAAGTGCATAATTGTGCACTTTTAGACATTGAACCCCAGCTGCCACCCCTAGACCATTCATCTAGTTTCCTCAGATCCCTTTGTATTCTCTCTACCCCTTCTTGAAGGTCAACCCTGTTGCAGATTTTTGTATGACCTGCAAGGAGATACACCTTATCCTCAAACTCCTCTGCAATGTTGCTTATGAAGACATTGAAGAGGACCGGTCTCAGCACTGAACCCTGTGACATCCCACTAGTCACGGTTATCCCGAGTGGCTACTGTTTACCACCACTCTCTGCCTCCTATCTCTAAACCACTTTGATACCCTGCTTGTCACTTTCTCCCCCACTCACAGGCTGCTTAGTTTCTCAACTAGCTTCCTGTGCGGCACAGTGTCAAAAGCCTTACTGAAGTCCAGATAGGTGACGTCCACTGCTCTCCCTTGATCCACCTCCCAGGTAACACAGTCAAAGAAATCTTTGAGATTAGATTGACATAACCTCCTCCCTGTGAACCCATGCTGCTGGTGGTCCTGCAGCCCTTTTGGTTCCAGGTGCTCCATGAGTGTCTCCTTCAGTAGTGTCTTCATAGAAACATAGAATTTGACGGCAGATAAGGACCACTTGGCCCACCCAGTCTGCCCATTTCCCTACCTAATGGATAAGCTGCAGATCCTAGTTAACCAGCAGCCTACGTCTTCCTACCCCCCCCCCAGAACTGCCTTATGACTGTCCCATGCATGCTTGAATTCCACCACTGTTTTCGACTCCACAACCTCCTCCGGAGCACGTTCCATGCATCCACAACCCTCTCTGTGAAAAATGCTTCATTAAATTACCTCTGAGCCGCCCCTCTATCTTCAAATCGTGCCCCTTGTTCTTGCACCTCTTTTTTGAAATATACTCCTCTTGGACTTTGTTGATTCCCTTGAGGTACCTGAAAGTTTCTATCATGTCCCCTCTCCTCCTTTCCTCGAGGCTATACATATTAAGCTCCTTAAGTCTCTCTTCATATGTCTTCTGGTGCAGACCCTGCACCATTTTAGTTGCCCTCCTCTGGACGGCTTCCATCCTGTCTATGTCTTTCCGGAGATTGGGTCTCCAGAACTGCACACAGTACTCCAGATGGGGTCTCACCAGCTGTCTGTACAGAAGGATAATAACTTCCTGTTTTCTACTGGTGATGCCTCTCCCTGTGCATCCTAGTATCCTCCCAGCCCTCTTTGCTACCCTCTCACATAGCTTGCCCACCTTTAGGTCATCTGATATGACTACCCCCAGGTCCCTTTCCATTTTTGTTGTTGTTAGTATCTCACCCCCCATTGTGTACTCTTCCCCTGGGTTTTTGTTTCCCAGGTGCATTACCTTGCACTTCTTAGCATTGAATCTACGCTGCCATACATTTGACCATTCCTCTAACCTTGCCAAGTCCTTCTCATCCTTTTCCACCCCACCTTGTGCATCAACTCTGTTGCAGATCTTTGTGTCATCTGCAAGAAATACTTTTCCTTCCAGTCCCTCTGCAATGTCACTTATAAAGACATTGAAGAGGTCGAGTCTAATACTGAACCCTGTGGTACCCCACTAGTAACCCCTCTTTCTTCAGAGTGGACTCCATTTACTATTACTCTCTGTGTCCTATTCTCCAGCCAATTCTTTACCCAGGCTGTCATCTTGGGACCCACTCCCAGGCTAGCTAACTTGTATATTAATCTTTGTGTGAGGACTGTGTCAAATGCCTTGCTAAAGTCTAGGTAGGCCATGTCCACAGCCCCTCCCTGATCTACTACTTTAGTCACCCAGTCAAAGAAATCTATCAGATTTGTCTGGCATGACCTTCCCACTGTGAATCCATGCTGCTTTGAGTCCTGCACCCCTCTGGCCTCCAGATACTTGACAATTCTTTCCTTCAGAAGTGATTCCATCATTTTCCCTACCACTGAGGTTAAACTAACAGGTCTGTAGTTTCCTGCTTCTGCCTTGCTCCCACTTTTGTGAAGAGGAATCACATCTGCCCTCCTCCAGTCCTCGGGTACCACCCCATCCTCCCATGATTTGTTAAAGAGAGTAGTCAGTGGTGTCACTAGTTCTACCCTTAGTTCTTTTAGAATTCTGGGATGAATCCCATCAGGCCCCATTGCTTTGTCCACCTTCAGTTTTAAGAGTTCTTT
Organism: Neoceratodus forsteri; assembly: GCA_016271365.2. Taxonomy (NCBI): domain Eukaryota; kingdom Metazoa; phylum Chordata; order Ceratodontiformes; family Ceratodontidae; genus Neoceratodus; species Neoceratodus forsteri. Next base: position 390,470,535 of record JADMNL010000023.1, read on the forward strand.
CAAAACCATTTCTTCTGTAAATGGGCTGGTATCAATTTCTGTATCCAGAATGTTTCTACTGTTTGTTTTAGGTACCTCCCTCTCTTCCTTTGTAAATACTGAGCAAAAATATTTGTTTAGTATCTCTGCCTTTTCACAGTCACCCTCTCACCCTCCCTCCCTTTATTAAGCCTCACTATCCTCCCTTGGTCTTCCTTCGCTCCTGATGTACCTATAAAAGGTTTTATCCCCTTCTTAACTAAGTTGGCTATCTTTTCCTTGGTTTGGGCCTTTGCTGTTCTGACTGCCTTCCCAGCTTCCTTTTGCTTTTAACTGATACAGTTCTCTGTCCTGCTCCTTCTGTGATTCCTTGTACTTCCTGAATGCTTTCTTTTCTCTTGAACCTTCACTGCCACTTCCTTTGAGAACCATAGTGGTTTCTTACATCGTTTCGTTTTGTCTATTTGCTTCACACAAAGGCTTGTTACCTCTGTGATGGCAGTTTTTATTATTCTCCATTGTTCTTCCACCCCTCCTTCCTGCCCATTTGCTAGTGCATTCCTTAGGCACTCACCCATTTTGGCAAAGTCAGCCCTCCTAAACTCCAGTACTTTTGCCTTTGTATGGCTTGACTCTATTGCTGTGTTTATTGTGAACCATACTGTTCGATGGTCACTAGTTCCCAGATGGCTACCCACTTCTACATCTGTGATCCTCTCTTCATCTCCATTTGAGAGAACCAGGTCTAAGATTGCTCCCTCTCGAGTGGGCTCCAATACTAGTTGTCTAAGGCATGCCCTGTAGGGCATCTAGAATAACCCCACTCTTCGAAGTGGCTGCTGCAACTGCACTCCAGTTAACATCTGGCATATTCAGATCACCCATCAGCAATATCTCCCCTTTTTCTGCCATTCTAAGTATACTTTCTATCATTTTCTTGTCCATTTCCTCCCCCTGAGAAGGGGGTCTGTATACAACCCCTTTGCAGATTGTGGTGCCATTGCCGATCTCCAAATTTACCCACAGTGCTTCTCCTCCTCCCTGTTTACCCTTTTGTTCGTTGCTTTGATTTCTTCCCTTATGTAAAGAGCTCCTCCTCCTCTTTTACCCTTCCTGTCCCTCCTGTAGATAGTGTATCCTGGTATGTTTACGTCCCAGTCATGGTTTTGTGTGTACCATGTTACTGTGACTGCTACGATATCCAGATGTTCCTCCTCCATAGAGGCCACTAATTCAGGAAGCTTGTTACTCAGACTTCGGCATTGGTACTCATTGCTCTCCATTTTTGGATGGCTTTACCTTCTGTTGCAGCATCCCCCACTGACCTTTCTACCTCGGTCTTTTTCTCATTTAGTACCCTGTTTTGTAGGGAGAGGCCGGGATTTTCCTGCTGCTTATCAGTACCTCCCCTTGACTAGTTTAAAAGCTTGCCAATGAAGCATTTAAACTGATTGCTCAAAGACTTGTTCCTTCCTGGACAGATGCAGACCATCCTGCCAGTATAGGCTGGTGTCCCTCAGGTGGAACCCCAGTCCCCAATGAAGCCAAACCCCCGTGCTCCACACCATTTTTTCAACCATTCATTAAACTGCATGGTGCAAAGTACCCTCGCCTCACTCATGCCATTGACAGGCAGCACCTCTGAGAAGGATACTGTGTGTGCTACTTATCTTAGGCCCCTCCCCAGTTCTACAAAGTCCTTCTGCACTGCTCTAATCTCATTAGCTTCTCCACCACTGATGTGAGACTGACTGGCCTATAGTTGCTAGAATCCTCCCTACTGTGACTTTTGGGCAGAGGGACCACATTGGCTCACCTCCAGTCCTCTGGAACTTCTCCCATCTCCAGTGAGATACTAAAAAGTGCTGCCAGAGGTGCTGCCATCGCCCTGCTGAGTTCTTTAAGACCCTTGGATGAATTGAATCCAGTTCAATTGTCTTATTCTCCTTTAAAGCTTCCAGTTCCTTCCAGATCCTCCCACTCATGTGCCTCACCCCTACTACAATCCCCTGAAATACACTGTTACCTGTGGTCACCCATGTTACAAAAATGCAGTGCAGGCTGGGACCCTCATGCCCTAGAGGAGCAGGACAGAGTCCAACTGGATACTCAGCCCTCCTCCTTCAGGAATGTACTTGGCATGAGCACAGAATGCCAGCATGGTAGGCAGTTCTAGTTCTAGTTAGCTGTGGAGCCGGTGCGATATTAAATCCATAGAGACTTGGATGTCCCTTTACAGCCAAGATGAGAGAACCGTGGCAGTGAGAACAAACACCAGAAACAGATCTTAGTTTCTTGTATTATGGCTGTGGGGCTGGAACTAACTGTAACTGGCCAGTTCCTGGGGTTACTAGAATCCCATCAGTTTTAGATCAGGCAGATAGTTTGGGCAGTGTTAGAGAGGTTAAATGCTCTCTGTAAAACATTACATCATCATTTGCCTGGCTCTGCTGAGCAGAGGATGAGGTAATGTTGTTGGGAACTCTCACAGCAGCATAAGCCACACTTGGCCAGCAGCTAGGCTTGAGAGTCAGCGTAGGCTGAAGTTGGAGTTCGAGTGAGAGAGTTCTGAGGGCAAGAGCTGCCTGCTGGCACTCTTATCAAGAGGGAAGGACCCTCATTTGTCATTTTCCTGCCATAGGTCAGTAACCAATGGCTGGTTTCTCTGGAAGTAGTGGCTACCAGATCCTGTGAAGCCCCAAGGGGTGAAGATTTTTCACAGAAAAGAGGAATGGGACTGAAGGTGCAGCGAGTACATGGGACAATCCCCTAACAGACTGTAAAAGCTATCATCACTGCCCAAAATGTAGAGACTTTGTGTTTACAAGTTAAAGAAATGGATTTGTGTGAAATCTGAGGATTTGAAGTTCTGTTCCAAGTGTTCTGAGGGGAACAAGTGTGTGAAAAGTAAACTGTTTAAGTGGGAATGTCTGGTGTCTGTCAGATACAAGTGCCATGGACCTTGACACAACGTTTGTGCAGTAGGATGTCTCTTGTAGCCCCTGTATGATAGAGAATCCTGTATCCTAAAGTAATGGCAGAGATAATCTAGTTTGTGACCAGAGTGAGCTATCCCCTCATTCCAGATACAAGTAGATCTAACTGAGTACCCAGAGGAAATGTTTGTTAGGTGTTAACTGCAGTCACCTAGTGGTGCTCAACATAGTCCAGAAAACCTGCCTAGGGCTGGCCATCAAAACAGTCCAGGTACCCTGCATAGGACTGGCCATCAAAATAGTCTGGGAAACCTGCATGGAGCTGGACATGTGTGAAAATGTTCTTAGAAGTCCATGACTCCTGAAATGGGGCTGGACATGTGTGGAAAATGTTCTTTTCGTAAGTCCATGACTCTTGAAATAGGGCTGGACATTTGTGGGAAATGTTTGTGCAGCAAGTCAGTTTGCCTGCAAGAGGTTGGAAATGTTTTTGTCAGCTACAAAAAATGTTATCTGTAATTTACAGTTACAAGCTCTGGGGGCACCACCATTCTTGTTAACACTGCGTCAGGAATAAAGAGCCATTCAGTAACATCCCAAATTCCTGGTTGCGGACAATCCATCTTTGAGTAACTTGTGTGTTGTTTTTTGGGCCTCACAGATAGGAGGCACAGAATAGCCCTGGCATCTTTCTCCAGTCTGGGTAAAAAATAGAAATGTTGTTTTGTAGCCTACCTCCCGACCTCTGAGATGCCCAAGCCAGGCGTTTACTCTAATGCCAGGGTTGGTGCCTATTTTCTGCCAACTTGTGGTTTGTTGCCTTGTCTGAGTAACAAGTAGGGGGGTTAGCTATTACAAAATTGGGGCTCATCCTAGGATTTGGGGGAGAGGAAAAAAGTTGCCATACCAATACAGAGGGTATGTCTGTGGTCTGTCTGGTGGCGGTGCCCTGAGCCAATGATCAGTTTGTGGAAAAAAGCTGCAGTCTTGCCGAAGAAAATGCCTGCCTCACAATGTACAGTACTGCGAGTAGACTACAGTATGGGATTTTTGTGATAAATGTGCTGATATAAACTGTTTTAGTGAAACTGAGGAACCATGCTTGAAATGTGCTTAAAACCATTAGAAGTGGTCACAATTGCCAGCTGCAAGTAATTTGGGGCCAGGAAATGTTTTTGTACCGTGGATATCATTTTTACCCCAACCCAGAGGAGGAAAAGTATAGCAGTCGCTAGAAAGAACTGTACTTTAAATATGTTTTAAAAGTCAAAATGCAGTGAAAGCACTTTTGAGACTGAAAAAATGCAGCCGAGAAAAAAAGTCAGTTTTGCAGTTTAAATTTGGCTCCACCAGCTCGAGGATCATCATGGAGAAAGAGCGAGACAGTGCTCCAAGCTAATTTACATCGCGTCGAGTGACTGGCTCTCTTCAGCAAAGCCCCACCCCTTGGCTGGAGCTTAGTGAACTGGCAAGTGTTCGTGAAGCAGAGAGAGAGGAGCATGCAAGGCATCAGGCTGATCGTGAGGAGTATCACTGGTGGACGGTATAGTTTGGGAGCCCAGCAAAGAGGAATGCTACTACATTGGCCAGTCCCCCCCTCCCATCGCTAGCAGGGCTCACAAACAGCACAAGAGCCCAGCAAAGAGGAACGCTGCTACATCAGACAGCCCCCACAGGGCTAGCAGGGCTTACAAACAGCACGGCAGCCCAGCAAAGAGGAACACTGCTACATCGGGCAGCCCCTCCCCCCCAATGTTAGCAGGTACAGCATACCCAAAAGGAATTTGTCTTTCCTGTCTCTCTGGCTTTACCTTGAATGCCGACCGTGGCTGAACTGAATGAACTCTTTAATTTTAATGGTCGGCTAATGAGTACTGATAGTTTTTTACCTGGTAGGCTGTTGATTATTTCACTGTTTCTCGCATTAGCACACGGAAGCTGTAAGATGTTATTTTGCCTTTAGAACTGTGTGAAGGTTTACCGATTGTGGTGGGAGTAACCAAGTGTTTGAGGGGCCACGTACCTGCTGCTGAGCCGTACTATCGGTCGTTCGACTGCTGCAGCTAGTTCCTGCACAGTGGGTCACCATTGTTCTGTGGCATCTCTCTGGTGGTCCCGGTGGCGACTCTCGTTGCCGCACATGTGCAGTTGGATCACCCCTCCCCCACCAGACCAGACCACCACAGCAGTCTCCCGATTGGTTCTCTGTGGCAGGGGTCTATTGTTTCTCTGAAATCCCCACCCAGATAGTGTTTGCTAACCACTCTGTTCCCCTCTATCTAATCCACAGGGCTCACAAACAGCATGGGAACCCAGCAAAGAGGAATGCTGCTACATTGGGAAGCCCCCCTTCCAGCGCTAGCAGGTACAGCATACCTGGTTAGCCTGTTGACGCTTTGTGTCGACTGCCCTGCTCACCCCTCCACCCACCCTGGGTCATCCCTAGCTTTATTGGGCCCTGGTGATCACGTGACTTGTCATGTGACTCTCCTGAATTTTTATTAAAGTCCCCACTGTACCATTTGCAAGTTATTTTTCCTGACCAATAGGGGTCAGTCTTGAGCTTCAATCTCTCCTTCTCTCTCTCTTATACTGTATCCTGTGTTCCCCATATCCCTTTCCCACCTGCTTTCCCCTGTCCTTCACTACTGTCCCTCCCTTACCTGCCTCTCTACCACATTTCCACTCCCTCTTTTCCCCTACTTGGGATTGAACCCTTGACCTTCTACACTAAAGGCAGGAATTATACCACTTTACTATCTGATCTGTCCTACTTCTGTCTGTCTCTTTGTCCCACATATACTCCTCCCCAATCCTGCTAAGATCAGTTCGCTGGTCCCACTTTAATACGGTCATGGAGACTCCCACTAGACTACTGTTGAGTTTTATGATTTTGCTATGGGCCACCCCTTTCTTCCCTTCTGCTTGCTACATACCACCCACCAGCTTCGCATTGTAAATCACTTACGTCTGGCACTGGGTGCACAGCACTCTATCTCTCACCAAACTTCCAGGGCCAGACTGCCTGCTCTGCTAACTACCTTACCTGCCCTTCTTTACTTCTTGTGCCTCACATCCTCTCTTTGCCAGTACCCACCACTGGTACCAAGCCCTCACACAGGATACTTCTATGTAATCCCAAACTGCTTAAATACGTACAATATCAGCACACCTTACTACTTCTCCTCCTCTCCAGCAACATACATCCTAACCCAGGTCCCGGCTCACTCCCCTGTCCATCCACCCACCCACTCACCACTCAAGAGGACTCAAGCTTGCCTTAGTAAGCATCTGCAGCCTGCTGCATAAACTTGACCTTCTTCAAGTCTGGGCAGTTCAGCACAAACCCGATGTCCTTGCGGCGGTTGAAACATGTCTCTCCCCCAAAATACCTGACTCTGCCATTGCCCTAAATGGCTACACTCTTTTCAGGGATGATAGGTTGGGGAAATGGGGAAGGGGTTGCGCCATTTATCTCCTAGACTCTCTCCAAGGACATGTACAGCTCAAGCCCTTACAATCAAAATTGCAATAGGGAATAAGGGTATGTCACTCATGGTTGTGTCCATATATATCCCACCCTGTAACACGAAATTCTGTTTCAGCTCCATTCTTGACTGTGTTTCTAAGTTGCCCAGCTGGTCCGAGGTGGTCTTACTGGGAGATTTTAATATCAACTGGTCGGCCCCTGCAGCAGCTCCACATAGGGATGTGCTGCAGCTTTATATCTATCACAAGTTGTGCCCTCTCCCACCAGGATCAATTACAGGATGGGCACCAGTATCCTGATTGATCTCATCCTCTCCAACCATCGTGAGAGACTCTCTAACATAGTGGTCCTACCTGATTCACTCAGTGACCACTCACCAATTCTTTGCTTTTGGTCACATCGTTCCCCTAAACTCCCAGCTAAGACTTCATACGCGTACCCTTAAAAAAGGTATGCTGAGGCAATTCCAGGCCTGCCTTCTCAATTGCAACTGGTCCCCCACTGACACTGACACCTGTGTTGACAATGCCCTTGCCTGTTTCATCTCTACCTTCAACTCTGCCTGTGACATTTTTGCCCTTTACTCCAGACATATTGTCAAAGGCTGTAGAAATCCCTGGATCACCCCTGCATTCCTAAATCTCATAGTCACACGGGACAATCTATGGCATGAGGCCCTGGCATCTAGTCTCCCTGAGGACAGGCAACAATATCGGACTGCCAGAAATGTGTGTACCCAAGAAATTTGCCTTACTAAGGCTGCCCACTTTAAAACTTCCCTCTCTTCCACCTGGGGAAATAGGAGGAAGTTTTGGGACAACATAAAGGACCTGACTGGTAGACCCAACCCCTCCTTGCTAAATATCAATGGTGTCACTACCCAGGACCAACAGTTCATTGCTGATACTTTCAACACTGCATTTACAGATCTTAGTGGTGTACTCCCCTCTGGATTTCTTCAATAACTCTTCCAGCCCCCCCAACTTCTGCTCCCGCTGATATTCCCCCCTTCCGTTTTAGGACTGTTACCCACAGAGAAGCAAAATCCTACCTAACACGTGTCCCGGGGAGATCCAGATTTAGTGGTGATTCCCTGGACTTGAAGTTACTACAACTGGCCCTTGACGCAGTTCTTTCTCCCCTCACTAAATTATTTAATCTCTCCCTCTGTCTAGACCAAGTCCCTACACAGTGGAAGTTTGCAGTGGTTACCCCCATATTCAAGAGTGGTGACAGAACCTCTCATAGTAACTACCACCCCATCTCAATCCTCCCCCCCATCTCCAAAGCCCTTGAACAGTTAGCATCCAATCAATTATCTGAATACCTCACAAAACACAATTTACAATGCTGCCAGCAGCATAGTTTCAGGAAGGGTCACAGTACCACCACTGCCCTCCTGGAGTTTACTGACTTCATACATAAAGCTCTTGACCATGGTCATTTAGTAGGATCTGTTTACATAGACCTTACAAAAGCATTCAACACAGTAAATCACGCTCTCCTCATTGCATCCATCCTGTCCCTGGCCTCTCACAAGAAGCCACTGCCTGGTTCTCTAACTACCTTAGTGGGAGGTCTCAGAGAGTGAAAATTCTTGACACTCTTTCTTTCAGCCAGCTTGTTCACTCTGGTGTTCCCCAGGGTTCAATACTTGGTCCGCTCCTCTTCAGTCTCTTCCTCAATTCCCTCCCCCTAGCATGCTCAGGCCACCTGCTCCTCTACGCGAATGATGCCATTATCTACTCCAGTTACCCTTACCCTACCCTTCTGGAACACAATGTTCTTTGCTGAAACTGAATTGTGGTTCTCCCGTCATAAACTCTTTCTAAACTACAAAAAGACTAAAGTGATGTTGTTTGCCAACCCACAGAACAAAAACAAAAGTCAGCCACTAACTATACTCAATAGCCAACGCCAGCTATTGGAACAAGTCAGTAGCTTCAAATATCTTTGTATTGTCCTTGCCTCCTCCCTCTCCTACCATGAGCATGTCAATCTGGTCTGTAAAGCTGTTAATATCAGAATTGGTCTACTTTATCGACATAGGTCATGCATGACAACTGATGCCCTTCGCTTGGCCTTAATCAGCTCAGTCATGTCCATAGTTGACTACGGTATCATTTTTATCATCTTCTGTGGCTCTGCAACCAATACCGCAATACGCAGAATCAAGCTCGCACTCAACAAAGCACGTCACCTTGTTGTTGAAGGGCACAGGCTCACTCATACCTATGACCTTTACGATCAAGCAAACTGGTTAAATTTTAAGGGTAGGCTTTTCTACCAGACCTGTTTGCTAATGAGAAAGAAAACCTTGGGCCTCTCTCCACCCTCGCCTCAGCATCTCCTCACTGCTACCCCACTCCCTGGGCAACCAGAAGCTCCTCCAAGGCCTCCTTCCTAATCCCCCTCTGTAGGACTGCTCTGGGGCAGCAGGCTTTATTGTGCAGGGCTCCTGTCTGGATAAACAACCTGCCTTCTGAGTTCTTTTCTGAAAAAAAGATTGGCCACTTTAAACTTAAACTCCGGCAGCACCTCCTAGCAATAAACAGCTATGACTGCTCATAGCCATTCTTGCACTGCAATTCTTGCACTGCCTGCTCACCCCTCAATGATTTATGTTCTGACAATGTCATCTTAGACAGCTCCAGCCTTCCTCCCCCCAGCCTCTATCCCTCCTTTTTCCTTCTTACCCCCCAACTCTATCCCCTCTTAATCTGTGCTTCCCTGGTTCCCCTGCCCACCTAGGGGAGCTACTGAAGGCATTGCTACTGTAATTTCTGACTACAAGGATAGACAATGCCCTGTGACAGTCTCTCCTTTGTTACCGTTCTATCCGTATCCACTGCCTCCGTTGAGTTAGTCATCTCCATTACATATCCCCTAATCCCTAGGCTCATTAATACACTTAAGCTGCCTGTTTTTGCATTTGTTAGCACCATTGTTGTATTATTTGTGTAATCTTCACCTCTCATGTACTTTATCAGTCCTGCTCATTTCTGTTGTTGCAACTTTTAGTTTTGCCTTGCTTTTCTCCTGACATTATGTACCTCTGTTTTATCTTGCTTGTTATGTATTTGCCTCATCTCTTGTATATCTGTTATATTTGCACTGATGTACTTTATGCACTACTGATGTGGAGCCTTTGTAAAATAGTCTCTGACTCAAAGGTTTGTAATTCCGAGATTCCAATAAATAAACAAATAGTGCTAAAAAGTGCCGAAAACAGTTAAATATGGCTTCTCCTGGGTAAACTGAGTAAGCAATCATTCCTGTAGCTACTGCTGTATGTTTTTGCACTAATCATTGGGGGGTAGGACTGCCCAAAGAAATGAGTGCAAGTGCCATTGACTGGTTTGAAGATGACTTCAGTGAGTGCCCTCAGAACTTTTAAAAGTCAAACAAAAAGTTTCTGTGCAGTACTGAGCAAAGTAACAAGTTTTGTGCAAATAGCCAAGGCTGTGCAAGTAAACTAAGTGCTGAGCAAAATAAACAAGTTTGTGCAAAGTAACCAAGTGTTTGAGAAAGTAACCAAGTTCTGAGCTAGAAAACAAAGTGTTTGTGCAAAGGGACAGAACAAGGGCCAAACAGTGTAAGTGTGGTGTGTGACGCAGTGAAAAAGTGCAGCAGCCATGTTTGGAACGGGGCAAACAAAAATGTAAACAGCAGTGCAGTAAAGCAAAATGCAGGTAACACAATAAAGTGGGCAGGCTAAAGAAAAGAGTGGTAAAACAATACAGACTGTGAGAATGTGTGCACTTGGTAATAGTGATTTTCTGGATGTTTTGCAGACAGGTAAACATGGCAAGTGGAGGCAAACCCTATCCTTTGCATGTTAAGACATGGGTGGCCCAGAAAGAATAGGAACTGAGAAAATGTGAAGAGGAGTATGGTTGTCTAGGTGCTCCCTGTGACATAGCATTCCCTGGATTTCCAGTCAGTGTATGTGCAATATGTTTAAAAGTTGGACGAGATGTAATAGCTGTTCCCCACTGCCAGGACTGCAGAAAGATCTTTGGTTTGTGTATGGCTAGTGACCCTCCAAAATAGAATGCACCATGATCTCGTTGGCCCCTACGTGGACCCTTAGAGCAGAGCATAACTCTGAAAGACAGAATAGTACACACTGTAAGCAAGAGGAAGCTGAAGATTTCATGGACATTTTTGTAAATGTGGCTGAATGCAATGTCCAAGAGGTGCAAGCAGCATGTAGCCCCTTGGTTAAGGAAGAGACTGAGAGGGTTTTGGCAGTGGCAGGACTTTGTGGAATCTTTGGTAGAGGATCAGAGTCTGAGTGTGCTTGGGGAAGATGAGGGACTGGAAGACCTCATCACATGGAGGGCCCATGCCTCCCACAGCAGTGACAAATGGGTGTTCGTGGGGGTCAAGGCAGTAACTGGCTCCTGGGTGGCCCATGTGGAAGCCTTGGAAGAGCTGGAGGTGTCTGATGGTGAGACAAGGTCATCAGATTCAGCAGCTGTAGAGCTTGTTGAGCCCTCAGAAAAGGGGAGGGGCACCAGTGTGCAAGAGGTGGAGGAAGACACAGGTGTGGACTGCCTTTTACATGTGTGGAATGAAGATGTTTGGTTGCAACAGCTCTGGCCACCCCCAAGCCAGACTGTGGGCCTGGCTGCATCTGCCAAAGAGCAGCAAAGAATAATGAGTAATTAGGAGGAGGAGAGCTGAGAAAGAGTTTGGTGTCAAATATCCATTTATGCCAAGATGGATGTGGGAGAAAATTGAAGATTGTAGAGAGCAGTGGATGCTGGAAAAAGCCAGAGCATCTATAAGTGATCTTTGGTGCTGGATGAAAAGCATTGGTCCAGTTACCAGAGAAAAAAGTTTGCCAAGATAAAGTCAGGTCTTGGAAGGTGGATCGCACCCTCCACCTGGACTCAGTAATAGTAAATGATCATGGAGGCAAAGAGACTGTGTATTCCATAAGGATTGTTCATCCAGATGGGACAGTCATCCATGGTCCTCATCCCAAATGGTACTATCCCTAAAAGTACCTAGAAGAGTAAACTATGATCAAGATCTGTGGCTGGTGGGCCACACCATCAGTAGGCAGTCAGCTGAAGAATGAAGATCCAGAAGGTCAGAGTGGATCATCTCCCCTGGGAGCAATGAGGGAGATCATGGCTGCAGTTTCTTCTTTGGTCAGTAGAAACCAGATCTAGAGGTGCCGTGGAAGAGTTTGATCTGAAGACTTGTTTTCGGCCTGGAGAAGAGAAGAGGTTGTGAACCAGTGATTCAGGTGATGCAGATTTGTCAACCTGCACAGCTGACATGGTAGAGCAAAGTTTCTCTTATTTTTCTGTTGTACTGACTCCTTTCAAAGGTATAATGCCCTATCACCTTGGTCCAGTGGACATCTGGTCTGGACATTTTCCAGTAGGCCTCGTGCCTGCTCACAGGAATAGTTTCGGACTGGCTTCGGCCATTATCCTCAAGAGAGTTTTCCTTATGTGGGAGTGCTTTGTGCACTCAGGACATTACATCTTTAGAAAGACTTTTAGGATCCCTCCCCCACCAAAAAAAAAAATCTTTGTATGTATTATTTTTGTACTTTTATACTGCCTTTTGTAGAATATCCCTTTAAAAAGTTTTTGGGATGGTACTGTGTCTGCTGCTGGGAGGTTTGCACTGTTGTTTTTCTTGCAGGTTTTCTCTTACGTGTGCAGCTGGAAGGAGAAGAAGAAGATTTGGAGCTCAGCCAGAGCCCTGGTGTTTCCTCATCTTTTAAAGTGTTTTAAAGTGTGATTTAGAAATGTTCAAACATTTTTCAATTGCAGGTGCAAACTGTAGTATTGGGTTTGTGGAATGCATAACAATGTCCTATGTATGCTCCTAAAGCAGTATGTAATGCTAAATGTGAAAAGGTATAGGTTGCCCCTTGGGTAGGGCAGTGATAGCTTTTCCCTAGTGGGCTATAGTGTGGATAGGCTGGTGACCCTGATCTGGATAGGGGTGACTAGTTCTATCTTGTCAGGAGTGTTTCAGTATTTTCCTTTGGGATATCATGGAGTGGGGTTTCCCTAAGCTAGTTTTTCAGTAGATGGCTGAAGTTTGCTTCAGCATGCCTCTATGTTCTCTGGTGTAACCCTGCCTATGTTAAGTCATAGGTAGGGGAGGGCCTTGCCACCCCTCCCCGTAGGGTGCCCAGGGACTGGATGGTCTGTGTTGTAGTCCAAAGCCCTTGCTGTGGAGAGCAAGCTCGTCTGATGGCAGTGAGTATAAATGGCCATTTCCTGGGGTTACTAGAATCCCATCAGTTTTAGATCAGGCAGACAGCTTGGGCAGTGTTAGAGGAATTAACTCATTGAGGCCCCAAGATGCCTGTAGGTGGCAGCAGAAAAACAGGTTACTTACCTGTAACAGTAGTTCTAGGAGTGGTATATATTGTTCATCCACACTCTTTGGCATGACCCCTTCCACTTTAAATCTTGCCAGAAGTCTTCAAGATGGCTCCTACCACCCACCCGGGTGGTATAACCCTTGGCTCTGCCCTTTGACACCAGATATTAGCCTGCTGGAAGCCAGGTGTTGTGCGTATGCAGCCGGGGAGGTTGGGTGGGTCCATGTGGATGAACAACATATACCACTCCTAGAACTACTGTTACAGGTGAGTAACTATTTTTCTAGGATCGTGGATATGTTGTTCATCCACACTCTTTGGCAGACTCCTAGAGTTCTCCGGGAGGAGGGAGGCAAGGCACACACACCCTACTTGGGAAACAGAGATTGGAGAACTGAGGCCCCAAAACCAGCATCTCAGCGTGACTCAAGGTCAATGTGGTAATGGGTAATGAAGTTGTTTGCTGAGTTCCAGGTAGCAGCTTGGCAGATTTCCTGGATAGGGATGTCCCTAGAAGCAGCCACCGAAGCAGTGGTATGGCAAGTAGAATGAGCTCTTATCCCTTTGGGAGGCTCCATGCCCGCCAGCTCATAACACAGACTTATACAAGATGTAATCCACCTTGCAATAGTCCATTTTGCTGCAGGTCTGCCAGAAGCAGCTTCAGCATCGGTGACAAACAGCTGGCGAACCTCTCCCCAAATTTCCGCTGTCCTCTCCTTGTAATAGAAGAGAGTTTGTCTCAGGCCCGGAGTGTGGAGTCTGTACTTGGCCTCTGAGGTGTAATTAGGGTAGTAAACTGGCAGAGTTAGCACCTGGTTAAGGTGAAACTCCGACACCACTTTCGGAAGGAATTTTGGGTGGGGGCACAGGACAACCTTGTCCCTGTGGAAGACCAGATAAGAGGAGTCAACTGAAAGCACCTGGAGCTCCCCTGTCCTTCTGGCAGACGTGATAGCCACCAGGAAGGTTGTCTTCCACAGCAAGTGTGACAAGGCACACTTGTGCATTGGTTCAAATGGCTTGTCCATGAGTTTTGCCAGTACCAGCAGTAGATCTCACAGAGGTAGAGGCTCATGCACCAGAGGGGATATGTGATCCAGACCTTTGAAAAAGTGCCCGACCACTGTCTCCTGCACTACCGTCAGCTGAGCAGCCCACGCCCAGTAAGCAGAGATGGCTGCCAGATGCACCCTAAGAGTTGATGACCTAAGACCTCCCTTGGAGAGAGACAAATGGTAGTCGAGAATGTTAGCCACTGGACAGGACAGAGGGTCCAGGCCCTTGCCCTGACACCAAATGGAAAACCTTTTCCATTTGAAGACATAACATTTCCTGGTCGATTCTTTTCTGGATGCCTCCACCATGATGAGGACATCCTCAGAAAGACCCAAAGCCTGGAACTCTAGCCACTCGGGTACCAGGCTGTGAGGTACAGGGATTGAAGGTCCGGATGGTATACCTTCCCCTGATTGAGAGAGAGATCAGGTCTGGGTGTGCTGGAAGCCACTCCAGGGGCCTGCAGCGGAGGCTGAGGACATCTGGATACCAGAACTGGCGCAGCCAGTCTGGGGCTACCAGGATCACCTTTGCCTTGTCCCTCCTCACCTTGAGAAGCACCTTGTGGATCAAGGGAAATGGAGGGAAGGTGTAGAGGAAGCCTGGGGTCCACAGCCTTGAGACGGCATCCCCCTGCAGCGAGCCCTGCTGAGGGGGGCGGGCATGAAACAGCCTCAGCTTGGTGTTTTCCCTGGAGGCAAACAGGTCCACCATCGGTTTGCCCCAGTGGGAGAACAGGCTGTAAGCTACCTCTGGATGGAGAGACCACTCGTGGGATGTCTTGCCTAAGCAGCTGAGAGCATCCGCCAGATGGTTTGAGGCTCCTGCCACATGAATGGCCAGGAGATCCGCCTCCAGATGACTGACGAGGGTCCATATGTGGAGTGCCTCCTTGCAAAGCAGATGGGAGTGCATGCCACCCTGTTTGTTGAGGTGGTACATGGTCGTGGTATTGTTCATCTGGACTTAAACCACTTGACCCCAGAGCTGAGGAGCGAAAGCTGACAGTGCCAGTCTGACTGCTCTGAACTCCAGCAGGTTGATGTGGTATCAGGACTCCTCGGGGGTCCAGAACCCATAGGTTCTGTTGTCCCCCATGTGGGCTTCCCAGCCCATGAGAGAGCCACAAAGATCGCACTTCGAGGTGTCATGGTCGACACTTAGACAGTAGATGCACGCGGTGTGGGGATTGGTGCACGACATCTTCTGGCCACAGGGACACTGGTGAAATCTGGGGGAAGACTTGTCTTCCATAATCAAAAGTAAGTAGTCGCAATTGCTAATGCAAACTAGATGGATTTTCGGAATAACCAAAGGTTTTGAAGCCAGGGTCTGCAAAATGCATGAGCATGAGGGAGACAACCTGAATCTTCCAGCGGAAAGGAAGATCTGGTGTCATGGGGTGGAGCCGAGGGTTATACCACCCGGGTGGGTGGGAGGAGCCAGATTGAAGACTCTGGCAAGATTTAAAGTGGAAGGGGACATGCCAAAGAATGTGGATGAACAACGTATCCACGATCCTAAAAAAGATATTCCTGAGGTCTTTAATGCCTCCAGACGTCCTGCACTTTGTGCCACTGAGGACTTAGGATATCTGAGGACATCACTGCTTAAAACTTAAATATTTCACAAACCGATGTGAGTAGAATTGATTGCATAGTGCCATTGGAAAGGTAATTTTGTGCTGAACAACTTTGCTGCTGATACTTTGTGTCTGTCATGTATACTTCAGAAGATATTCACATTTTTGTATGGTATGGTGTGTATGGCTGACATTTGTCTTTCAAGCTTCACCTAACCACCTTGAATAAAACAGAAAAAAAATACTTGTATCATATTAGAAAAATTGCTTTTTAGTACAAAATTCATTTTGTACCTCCATCTAATATATGGATGCTTAATTTGGTGTTGATACGTTAAATATTTTCCCATAAAAAATGGTTTATGTTGCCTTTTTTATTGGAAATAAAAGCATTTTTTGCTATTTCAATCAATATACAAAAAAAATAGGAACTACTTATAATTAATTGCTTAGCATGGTTAGAAAGGTAATTTTGTGTTGAACAACTTTGCAGCCCATACTTTGTGTGTAGCACTTACGGTTCATGAGGTGTTCACATTTGTTTGCGGCATGCTGATTATGGTTTGATTTTACTCAGAAAGCTCCAGGTTGCACTGTTAAAAGTATACAGGCCACAGGTGGTGGAACTTTCAAAGAGCTCCTGAGGCCTCAGTGAGTTAAATGCTCTCTGTAAAACATTACATCATCATTTGCTTGGCTCTGCTGAGCAGAGGATGAGGTAATGTCGTTCGGAACTCTTACAGCAGCATAAGCCACACTTGGCTAGCATCTGGGCTTGAGAGTAGGGCTGTACATGGTCCGAATAGTATTTCCCGAATACCACAAATAGTAGGCTTGTCGAATATTCGGATGGACATTCCGAATAGTTCACTATTCGGCTACAGTTCAGGATGTACTATTCAGTGGGTGAGATTTCAAAATCTCACAGAGCTTCGCTGGCCAATCAGAGGCTGTTTTTGGAGCTCAGAGCCAGGAACACCATGTGATCTCACTCTGAGTGTGTAGATGAGAGGAGACAGTTGTTTCTCAGAGAGCTAGCTCTGTTTAGTTTACCACTTGTAACTTTTATAACTGTTTAACAAATGTTTTGTGTGTGATCCAGTTTTTACATCTGATCACCTTGTGACTGCATCTAACTGCAGTTTTGTTTTTCATCCTTGAAACTGGGCTTAGTTTCAAGGAAAAGCTGAGTCTGTCTGTGAGTGTATCTGTGTGTGCTGCTGCATGCTGACTCCCCTTCCCCACTGCTTACAGTTTCACAGCTCAACTGAAGCAGTGTGGTTTGATTTTTTTGTTTAAGAACCAATTCGTTCTTATCAGGATTTTTTTTTTGTCAACAAAGTCCAGTTTGGCTGTTGCATGTAGTAGGTAACTGTTACTGGGCTCAGTAACAGTGAGTGGCTCAAGTTTTTGATGACTGCCCCATCCCCACCGCTGTGCTTGCTTAGCTTTTTGTTCCAAATCCACACACAGCCCTGTGGTATGTTCTATTTCTTTTGTGAAGCAAACTGATATTTTGCTGGAATTAGGTTCTGGGCTCGGTTCCCTGCATAAGTGAGGTGTGATTGTCATCTGACTTCCTCTTATCTGCGTTGCAGCTTACCACGGCGCATACATCATCCGTGTGTGCGTTGTATTGTTGTTCTTCTAATCTGTGTCCTGCAAGTGCATGCACAGTTGTCTGCACGCATTTTGTTTTTGTGATATATAAAGCATCCTATTTTTTTCTCACTCAGTCAGGCTTGGCCCATTAAATTGTTGCTGACTGTAGTCTGGTTCTTGGTTCAGTTCCCTGTACAACTGAGTAAGGAGGGTGTCACAGGTGACTCCTCCCTCCAACGCTCACTGCACCTGAGTGGCCTCCTGTGCATGTTTTTTCTTTTTTGTGTGTGTTCACCCCCTGTGTGTGCACTACTGTGAGTGTGTACACATAAATTTTCTGTGAACTGCATTAGTATTTCTGTGTGTGTCAGGCGTGACTCACTGGGTTCTGTGTGTTGTAAGTTGTTTGGTGCACCTTCAAAACTTGAATTGCTGTACTGTATGACTGCACAACTGACACTGTACAAGTAAGAAGTTGTTTGCTGACTCCATCTCTCTCTAGTATCAGCCTGTCTTTATTAGCTGCTACATACGTGGTGTTGCTATTGTTGTTTTCTGCAAGAAGCACCAACATAAACAAAGACACTAATCACAAATAATATACACAGTAAGTTACGGACCATGTCTCATTAATCCCGTAAACATGCATGGTCCAGCCCAAGCAAGTCATCTTTACCACCAGTCGTAAGTGGTGAGGAACAGGGTGAGAGAAGGTCTCTTCGTATTTGCCACTCTAAAATAGTTTCTCCCCTGATAAGCCTTCAGGTTCTGGTGTCAGTAAGATTGGGGGTAGTACTAGTACTACTATAACTTCAACTGCTGCCACTACTATTACTAGTACTGCATTTGCAGTACCATCATTTTATAAAAGTAGGAGGGCTTTACAGCTGACATCTCCAGTTATACAAGAACAAGAACCCACCCCCCACTACCAGTGGTAGTACTATTCACACAACTGCCCCCATAGAGGCAACATCGCCTATCGGTGTGCTCCTCCCCACCACCACCAGTGCCGTGATTTCAGCAACCAGAGCAAATCCTTTTTGTACTGTTGACACCACCACTGCC